>OU538736.1:7488099-8732782 GCA_912999735.1 Aporia crataegi
AGTCATTTTCACTATTCGAAATTAAAACTATTTATATTTAGATAATATTATGATTGCTTACATTGTTTTTTTTATAAAGTAGATAATATATGATCGGTCAATGTCGGTTTTTAATGCCAATCTCAGTTCATAGAGCTTAAATGCACTAGCGGCTGGCTGCAATGCGGCACTCCGCACTTCAATTCTTATATGAATCCGCATGACTTGAACGGCCAGCCGTCAACCGCTGCGGTTGAGTTGGAACCTGTTGCGGTACATCGCAATTCTCCACGCACTAGGTGCGAATAAAAAAAACGAATGATTGAATATTATTTTAGGTAATAAATCTTCATACGATTTTACTGATATCCTAGTGTATTTAAAGAACTTATGTTTAAATTCCTTTAGTTCTGAAATAAAAATATAAAACTCTGCTATCATGTCGTGCCTCAACTAGAGAGTGAATCTAAAATCTATGTATATTTTTACGATGACTTTCAACAATGATATAAAAGAAACTAAGAACTAAGAGTAGCAACTTCTACAAGCACTGACGACGCAACGCGGCTGGCTGCAATTGCGTTGGAGCCCTTAGTACTACCTATGTAAAATTATGTATTTGGACATGTCATAACTTCTGGACACAAAATTTATATGGGCAGGTATTTTAAAAAGTTTGCTCATAACATCCAAATATTTTCATTAAATATTTTACTTGTAATAGGACGCCTTCTACTGCTATGCCAAGTTTCTTTTAAAAGAAAATTTTATTTCTAGTTTACATAATAAGTAATTGAAACTCGAACCTACTTGATTAAAATATGCAAAAACTTTATTCTGTCACTAAAAGAGAGTCAATGTTAGGCAAGCTAAGCTTAAGTCTCAAAATCTTAGATAAAAACAGTATCTCAGATGGTTTAAAAAGCTGTGTGTGTCTTGATCCACCCTCCACATCTGAGCACTTTCTCGGCGTATGAGATTTAAAATTACTAATAAGATAAGAGTTAGCATAATCCCCGTAAGCGTTTAGTTCTCAAAAGTTAATGAGAAACAATATTAGTATTTGCAATAATTAAATCCAACATACTCATGAAATTGTGTTCCGTCGGAGTAATGGCTGAAGTTTCATTGCGAGCTTTTATTTAATTTATTTTTATTGTTATACGTAGCAGTTTATGTTCCATTTTACGCCCCTTGCAGTAGCTTACATCTTTTAATATTATATGCGCTAGAAATCATAACGTTAATTAACGTGTGCTTTTAATATAAACGTGTTTACACTCGGTTATGCATAAACTTTACTTTTATTTGTATTTGACATATATTTTACTAGTAAATTTTTATTTCTTGATAGAATATAATGTAATTTATTGATATCGACTTTACAAATATTTTATGATTTTTTGCCCTACTAGAAAATACGGATAAAATCAGCAAATATTTAAAGAGACAGAAGTCTATCTTTAAAACTTAAAAGACTGAAATAAACTTATACAAATTCACATCTGCTGTTAAATAAATATTTATTATATATTATTTCATGCTAAGGTATAACATAAAATTGTTATTGAGTTAATTTGACTGAAAATCACATTAACACTTGGTTTAATTTAATAAAACGTCTAAATAAAAATATTTTTAACAACGCTTCGCATATTTTCTGTATTTCTAAACAAAATAATATATAAAATCCCGACTTCAAGATATGCAGTTATTTACTTTCTATTTCTAATAAAGAATCGCTGAGCGCATCATTGTTGACAATTGTCTGAAGCGATTTAATTTTTTAAAATTGAAAATTCCAAGACTCCATGCTTTTCACTTTATTCCTAGAACGGCAAACTATATTGCCTTTTTATTAAAAATACGAAGTGTTCCAACGAGGGGTAAACGAGCAATAAAACGTTATGGCTACTGCGGTGACGTTCTCACGGATACCAAACTTATAAAATTGGTGATTCTCGACGCTTAAAGGCCCATTCCTTAACAGAAATTATATGCAATTCATGTCCGCGCCTTCTTTTACATAAAATGAGGATCAAAGCCACATATTATATTTCTTATTATATTGCGTGAGGCGCCTAATTGTAAAGCAATAAATCTCATTTTCAAATTAGAATGGTTAGGAATAGCATTTTTTTACACACTTTGTTACACTGGAGTGCGACGGGCAGCCTTTTCGCTAATCAGCGATCTCTTCTAGGCAACCCATAATTTTTGTTGATTTGGTTGAATTTCTGCAGGCAAGCCTGTAGAAATTCGACCACTCCTTCGTACCACTTATGACACCCCGTCCGGCAAGTGGCAGCCTTACCAGAGACCGAATACAAATATAAATTAAATTATAAATTGTATTCGGGACCGAGGATCGAGCCCGTTCTTATAGGACCGCGTTGTTTAAATTATAAAGTTTTTTTATAACTTTTTAAAATTAAATAGCTGCATTTCATTACGGACACAATACAATTCGCAATTAACGTTCCCGATTTTAAGACGCTTTTTAATCGAAATTCGCTAATAAAAAGGAAACTAAGAATCGAATCGTTCGGCGTGTTTAATTAAAGGTACAAATTTAATTCACGTCGTACAAATAAATGCCGGCTGTTCAAACGAAAACAAACAAGCAATTTAGAATTACACACACGTTGGGAAACACCACATTAATGGTAACCCTGGTTGGAGTTAGAAATTTCCATTTAAGTTGCCAGTTCGCTTAGAGAAATTATTAGTCAATTGTTTGGTTAGCGCCATTGTCTAAAGAACATTTATGTGCATTGACAAGATAACGAGTTTGGTATACATTGTTGGAGCAAGTGACGCCAATCGACTGGTAGGTACGGTTTACCTGGATGTGACAAGTAAATGTCCCAACAACAATAGGGGAAGCACTACTAGGCCGGAATTAAGTCTATTACAGACGGGCCTTCGTATGTGTCCAATAAAAATTTATTGGCTACGTTATAACGGCAATGTCATAATACGAAGCTATTATAGATACCTACAGTAGATAATTCAAAATTTGTTGTTAAATAATAATAATAATTAGTTTACTTAAGAACATTACCCAAATAAACTGTATTACAACAGTCTGTGACTTACCAGTATTATATTTGAGGGTTCTTTGCAGGATACACCCTCTGTACTGAATATATGTTTAATAATATACACGGCAGTGTTGTACTATGTAATTATATTATCACAATATTAATTAAATGTTAGGAATAAATTAAATTAAAATCCAGATCATTATTTAAGTCTACTATATCTGTAACAGTTTGACGTATGTTAAAATAATGCCATTCCGCATGACGGGAATCTCGTTAAAGCAGAAAAAGACAAGCAGAGTAAGTATATTGACTTGGCTTACGAGGTTGTTGACATGTGGGATCTAATTCGGCGATCATTGTACCAATAGTGGTGTCGGTCGATGGCGTAATTGCTAAAAGACAACTTAGAACAAGAGACAATTTAGACTGACACCTAAAAAAAGCTTGGCGTTGGGTGGTTGGCTCAAGAGACAGATGCAGAAGGCGGTACTCCTAAACACGGAATACATTGAGACTACGGCCTAATAGTACTTTGAGTTTATAATCAATATAATAATGTGTGACTTTATTTTAATAAATAAAAAGTATCTATTAAAATAATTATACGTCATGTATATAAATATTTTATAATTGTGATTTCCATTCGATAATCGTATTAAATTGTACGTTAATTTCTATATTCTGTTAGTAGGTTACTGTGCATAATTGAGATTTCTTTGTTCTCCATTATTAAAGGTTGGAAGTCGTATTCCATGAATTGTATTGACTTGTGTAAGATGCAGCTACTATGTAATCGGGACTGAGTATTATAAATTCATTCATTAAAATATATTGAATTTTAAATATAATTATTCTTTTAAAGTACATATTTTTTAAATAAATACTAAATCAAATAAGTAATAAAGTCAATACTACAATTTTTTGTATGTTGCACTACTAACAAATGAGTAAAGAAACAATCTATATATCACTACATAGTATAAAATAAAGTCGCTTTTTCTTTCCCTATATCCCTCTGTATGCTTAAATCTTTAAAACTCTGATTTTGATTCGGTTTCTTTAATAGATAGAGCTATTGAAAAGGAGGGTTTTTGTATATGTTTTATACCCGTGCAAAGCCGGAACGGGTCGCTAGTTATTATATAAAACAAAGTCAGGTTTGTTCGAATACTTATAACTCGAGTACGGCTGGACTCATTTTCATGGTTTTTGATTGCTGTATTTTCTCCGACCGGAATAGCAGAATTACTATTAAAATCATTGGAAAATTCACAAAAAATATGGTTTATAAATAAAATTTGTTTTCTCATACATTTTCTATGAAATGACATTTTAGATGACATTATTCGGATCTGTGACGCAATACGAAATTCTCGGGGTCCACTAGTATGAAATTGAAAATAAGAAATTTCATTAATGAATTATATTAAAAGTATACGTAGCCATTACTCGAGATGTTACAATTTTACGTCTCTCTCAAAAGCGGCAAACAAAAAAATTCATAAAATTTCTCTTGAGTTGTCCTTTTTTGGTCGCTACTCGCCAACGCGATGGCTCGATGTAAAAGTCTAACAGAAACTTGTACGAAGTCGATTTAAGTTACATAGGCGAGAGTGCCTAAATTGCGTTTCATAATAAAAACTCAAGCACCTAACTTCATAGAAGTTCATAGTAAGTTTAATGTTAACTTGCAACTATTTTGAATTAAGAAGTCACGTTGTACGCTATTCATTCCTGTATTTTATATGCTTTTAATGTTTGATGAAATAATATTTTAGAATAAATATTATTAATAAATAAATTAATATTTTATAATCACGATTGCAGATGCTGTTTGGTAACTAAGTATCTATTAATAGCTTATGGTTTAGCTAATTGCAGATTATTAGTAAATTATTATTATTTCTATATACTCGTTTAGCTTTGATCAACAATAAGTTGTTTAGTTATAAAGACTTTTATAGCTTCAAGGATAATTAATGTCTTTAAAATCATATTTGCCACTTTACTCCAAACACTGAATATTGTGAGCCTGTCTAAATGTTTGCTTTTGTTTCATAACATAATTATGTCAATACAACATAAATAAATTAAATTCAAGGAAGCGGGCGGGTGATTATCGGTTAACAAATTGTATTATTAAGTTTGTGGATACTTTGTTTATTAATTCTTTTAGAAATTTGGTTATTAAAAAATAAAGTTCTTTATTTAAATTATGATATTTTATACATTAAGTTTTGTCCTCTTAATACAATAACAAAGTATTGTTAGCTTTTCTAGTAGAAAGATAAAAAATGATTAATGTTACAGACGCAAAAAGGTGTGAGTTTATTTTGTTGGAAATAAAAACAACAATTAGTAGCCCAAATAAAAAATGTCACCATTAATATAAAAATTAAAGGAATAAAATGCCTTTTCATCATCCCACACAGGATTATTTTGTCCATCATTATTATTTCTGCCTTTTACACTACAAATAAGTCCAACAATAAACATAAAATCCGCAAATTATGCGATTCATTTCAAAGAAATCCCACTAAAAGGAATGGAAAGTAAGTCAAAGCTTTATATCTCGTTGCGAGGCGTCTTATTGTCTCCAGTCTTCACCGATATGTATTAAAGCTTGCTTTCTCTTGAGTAAATAAAACCCATAAGTGCAGGGATGGGGTTGGCTGTACAGTCTAGGTGTTTCGAGTAGGGACAATGCAAAGTAGATTGAATTGGAAGTCTCTCAATGAGCGAGCTCAGTGCCCAGGGGAAGAAAAAGGGTAAAAAATAAGAACAATGTCCATGATGCTTCCTAAATGTGAAATTGCACTCTAATTTGGCACAACTTCGAGTCTTTTTTCGTTACATTAGGACGGCTCATTTTGCACAGTACGTTATTGAACTTTTCGTTGTTTATTTTTGTAGAAGTACGCGTGATTACACTTAAGTAAAACAAGGATAATAATAATAATGTGGATAATTGGGACAACTCACATATATTGCTCTGATCCGAATGTAACTAGTTGAAGCACTTGTGTTATGGTAATCAGAAACTACAAGGATACCACAATAAATACATAAATAAGTTTATAAACAACCAAGACTCGGCAACAAACATTCGTGCTCATCATACAAATAAATGAACCTACCGAGATTCGAACCCAAGACCTTTTATCGCAGAAGATAGGAGCACTACCAATTGCGCCAACCGGTCTTCATTATTTTCATTAAAAATAAAAACTAAACACTAATTGAATATCTTAAGCGAAAAGTTGATGAGTCACGAAATCTTTTTTGATTCTCCCGTAAACTCAGGACTTTACCAATATAACAATAAACTTTATTAATGAACGTTGTTTATCTATTATTAATTTTTTAAATGATCTATTACAATATCGTCAACGAATATCGTTACAATAAAAATATATAGTAACAAGTTTTACAGGAATCATAACAATATCAACTAAAACGATTGAAAACCGAAATACGTGATATTTCGGTTACAATTTTATTCGATGAATGTTGAAAGGTTATTGGAATATATAACCACTTTGAACATCAAGCTTATAAAGGAACGTTACATTTATTATATTAATTTATTATTGGGAAAAGTTCGATAAAATATACCTCAAGATACTTCGAAACATCTAAACAATATAAGTCAAGAGTCAATTGTATAGATTGATTTGTAAATAATATAATTATGATGATTTATGAAAATATTACGCCCCTTGATTTTTAGAAATATCCAATTCTATTTTTAGAGCTCTGTTAATGTAATATTTCCTGCCTCTCTTAGCAAATGTATGTATGTATGTTAATCGGATTAGAACTAAACTTTATTTATAATATAACGGAATGATGTTCAAAACTGCGTTGAATGACAGTAAATTCCATATAATTTTCCAAGATATCTTTATTTACATACTAAGTAAATACCTTTATTTATCAACATCAAACAATATATCTACAAATATAAAAATTAAAAATTTAATAATCATTGCGTACCCAAAATAGCATTCATACTGCTCCATACCGCCTTGTACAGTATTGTATACCAATGATTTGGCCGAAGAATGATCAAGACTTTTCCAAGACCAGGTCTTTAAAAGTTAACATTTGTCTTGTGCCATTTTTCAGAATTAAATTTATAAAAAAATGAGTAAATTATTTGATTTAACTTTGGAATCATCTATGAATTACAACATGATAATACGATGACAATACTTACTGTTAGTAATAATTGGGGACATAATTGCGTAATCAAAACCCTCTTTCTTTTTTCTGATCAGTTGATGAATAGATTATTAATTTTGGTATAACATTGGTTTAGTAAAAATTGAAAGAATTAAATTGATAGTTTTAGTAGCTAAGCATCCGAAAAAACTTCGTCTCTTTGAATAATCCAACCGTTTGAAACCATTACGTCTTGTAATTCAATAAAGTGAAGTGAAGATTTAAAAATTTAAATGCCGTTACGAGATTCAGAGAAAAGGAACGTCAACCGTAAAAAGCACACTTATGTAACCCATTTAATAAATAAATTAGGTTTTATTTCGTACATCTGACAAAGAGAATTTTCAGGTATCAACAGATTTTGAAAATTTACATATTAACTAGCTTTTCTCAGAAAATTAATTTTCATGTATTAGCTTTTTAAAGTTTTGTTATTATTTACTCAAGTCTTATCGGTACCCCTGAATGTATAAAAATACTTAATGATCATTTTGAAATAATATTCCTCAGAAGACAACAAAACACCCTTTCACATTAAATGAAGGTAAAAGCAATTCGTATATTTTCGGGTGAGAACTTTACATCTATGGAGACCAGAAACCGGTCGATTGTTTGAACAATTCTAAGAACGAAAGCTGGGTGACTTTTTGGCCAATGTTATTATGCCTTTTGTAAATTTATAAATACATGTTATTTCATGTCTATGAAAATAAATACTATCAATTTAATACTTTCAAATTAATAAATATTAGAATATTTTCACAATTTAAGACCTTGCTATAGAATATAAAACCTTTTTAGTTTCTATTTCCTATTAGTTCTATTTCACACTCTTAAAAATTGAAACATAAAATTATGTGAAACGTAGAATACAAAATGTGAAATAATTTGTACATTTTACGTTCCGTTTTACGCAGCGTTAATTTACTGTTAACGTAAAAGTGTACAAGTACAGCAACTGACTATTTTGAAAATATTCTGCGATAGAAGGGTGAAATGAAAAATTCTTTAGTACAAAAGAAAGTACTAGAGAACAATGTCTGTTCTAGCGTGTTTAAAAAGTATTTTATGCGAATCCTGGATCTAACGAGCTTCCGAGATATTCTGACTAGAAAATCTCTCACAATAATTAATTCAATGGTTCCATGTTTCATGAATATTCCATAATAAAATCCTATTCTATTTATTCGTCTTATATTGATATTCAATTTTGTAAATTCTTACTCAAGGCTTCGAAGCTGATAATTATACTTTCATATCACATGAACGTAAGAGATCGGATACCCAAATAATATTATTTATTTAATAAATATTATTTATCTATCATTTGGGCAACGAATAATATTCTTATAAAATTGCTATTAGAAATTGTATTCAAATTTGTCTTAATTTTGGATATTGACAAGCTCTATTTTATATAGCCAGGCATTTCTTTAAGAAGGAGAAAGACTAAATTTTTTTTTCGTATTTTCGAATACATACGAAGTAAACGTACCTCTCAATATATTTACTTTAGTTCTTAGCTAAGTGAAATACTTGAAGAAAGCTCTCCCAACACGAAAAGTTACTAAGTCAAACCAACACCTACAAATATTTTTTGAATACTGTGTGTTCGTGCTGTAGACAAGATATAGATATCAAAATAATAATTTTTAGAATTATTTGTGTTTTTGTGTGTTCAAAGTGTACCTAAACGCATGAATATCACGAATTATGAAAAGTTTATGAAAAGTGGTGAATGTTCACATAGATCCCTTATTGTTCAAATTAGGAAATAGGCTACTTTATATGCTTGTAACATAGCTATGTACACATAGCTAGGCTGACGGACGATAGATGGACAAAAAGAGTAACATCATGGGAAAGCCCACGGGGAAAACGCCTAAGAGGAAGACCGCTCACGAGATGGACAGACGACATCATTAAAACGGCAAGCCCGAGCTGGATGCAGACAGCACAAGATAGAGATATCTGGGCTTCTTTGGAGGAGGCCTTCACCCGAAGAGGGGTTCTTGTAGATTAAGTATTATTCATTTAAACAAACAAACTAAACAGAAAGCTCTGTTATTATTATTTTTTGCAAGAAATAAAAAGGCTTTTTATTTTATTTTATTTATTTATTATATGCCTGTAAAACCTTTGTTGGTAGAATATCGGAATAGCGGTTTTAATAAAACCTCAGTACCAAGTAAACAAACTCACGGGTGTTGACTAGTGATACATAAATTTATTGAATGTCGACTTTAAGTTATATTTAAAGGAAATAGGGCATTATTCTGCCGATATTTATGTGTTTTTAAAATCCAGCTTTATGGAGCGGTACATTTACCGCTTATAAGTGAACTCTATCCCTACTTTCTTCAAAGCAAATAAAAGTGTGGTCTGGAATACGCTTATCTATTAAAAGTCTATTCACATTCTCGTTAGAAAGTAGTGAAAGGGAACATGAAACGAGAAAAGAGTTCTCTTTCCCATGCATTGGAAGTCTATAAACGTCCATATTATACTTATGTTACAACTTATCAAAATCGGCTTATTGCCTTGATAGTACTTTTACAGTAGAAGAGCAATAAGTTCAGCATCAAATTTATGACCTTCATTGGAATGCCACTGTGCCAAGTTTAATTACATGTTAAATTATATGATAATATTATTAAATAACCAAATTTATTCCTATAGTCAATTTAACATGGAAATTAGACTTGGCTCCCTGGTTCAGAAAGAACCTCCAATCAGAGATGATCCTGATTTTAAAAATGGAGCCCTAAAAATGAAATCACTTTCGCATTTTTTTAAAATGTATATATGTTATCTTATTTCAATATTTTGTACGCATTTTTCTATCCCAGTCCCGAGTAAAGTTTCAAATCAACGTCCAATTGAGGAAACTCGAAAACAAGGGAACTTTAGAATCCATGATATTTTCCAAGCTATTATGTCCGCCGCTAGACGTTTTTGTGCAGCCATTCAAATTGTTTGCTACTTTTATTTTCAGGTAGATTTTAGCTGTGTTTCTACGAATTGAAGGAGAGAGTTTTTATAAAAACTTGTAACTGAAAACTACAGAATTATTCTAATAAGCTGTAATTATTGCCTCATTAATCACTTTTACTTAACAAATCTAAAATATAAATATATATTAATGGTTATACTGTAACGTAACTTTTGATTTTATTAGATTTTTTATTCTGATTGATTAAAATTCACGAATAAAAGAACTTTTGTACGCGTGACTTATTATTATGAAACGGGACACGGATCTCTAGTAGGTAGATAGAGATATGTTATTTACCTTTCTTCTCCCGTCCTCCATCGTGTCTAAAGACGATGGGTTGGTTATGTTCTCTTCTCCACATAACAGTAGGCGCTGGTACTCCAGTAGCGGTGCAGGTCAGGCGAATATTTCCACCTTCCTTTGCTGAACTTCCTTCAGTCGCAGTATCCACTATATCAGGTGGGATCAGCACTGACAGGTGACCCATCTGTTAAAAATGTCAAGCCGGGTCAAAACTGACTTGAAAAACCCCATAACAGTAAAAATTTAAATCAATAAAAATTAAAAAATTTACTGAGATATTAAATTAAAAAATTAAATAAAGTAGAAATGTTTATAAGTTTTATAATACAAAGCATAAAATATTACAAATTATAAAAGCAAATCATTGGTTTATTTTCAAATTTTAACAATAATTAACATTAAAAATCAAATCAAACGCCTATTGGCACAGGTTCAATTCCTCGAAATTGAAAACAGCATCTATTGTAATGATAAAATTAATTTTCTGTTTGATTTGATTCTAACAAACGATGCGCAAATTCCAATAACCTATAGTCAAAACAATCAAATTGGCATTAAGTTAGGTGTTATTTGAAAACCGAACATTTATCAAGAATTACTGTTGATGTAGTGCAGTAAAATTTTCAAAATTGACAAAATTGACAAAAATGAACTATGGTTAATAGTTAAAGCGGTTATGAAATTTTCGTCTGTGTTACATGTATAATAATCACATAATAGTTTTTATTACCCTACTCGGATTTATTTACATTTTATATGGAATTACCACGTACATACGAGAGATTAAGAATAGTGTCCCATTACAGGACTTGACCCCTCCTTCTTTTACAGAAATGTAGCGAATTATATCAGCGCTACATATATAAAGTGTGATGTGTGATTGAGTTACGGCCAGTATGTAAGACAAATAATAATAGTTTCTGTAGTTTCTGTACAGATAAATTTCACCAAAATTTGAGCACGAAACTCGCAAAATAATTAGAATTTTCTTTCCAAGATATTTTCACTTAGCTATAACTAAATATTACCTGGCTCTTCATTGGGTCTGTGTTGACCTGGCACATATAAGTCCCTGAATCGCTCGCCTGCACGTTACTGACTCGCAATTTCCACGTGTTATGATTGTTATATGTGACTGACAGACGAGGGTTTAAAGCCACCATGTTTGTGTGAATAGCTAGGATTGCTTTTGAATCGGATTTTATCCACGCCACCTGTTGAGAAAAGGAAACAGCTTAGCTTTTAAATAAATAGCTGATGCCTCTTTGCTTCGTAGAATTACTATCATAATTTATTTGCTATACTTTTCTATTTTTGCTATACTTTTATAAAAATTTATGTAGGTATGTAAATAAAATAGATTTTACACGAAAGATTTAGTATAAATTCACTATCCTTTAGCGTTTGTCTTTTACAAATTCATTAAAATATTAAAGAATTCATATTTAAATTGGAATATATTAATCCACGTAACTATTGTTGGGTAAGGTTTTATCAACTTTTAAAGATTCAATAAATCTTTTACTTCAGTGACTTTAAACAAATAAATATCTACCAAACTTTTATGTCGCTTGGTTCCGTGCTGTCAACGTAAAATACACAAAAATACGATTTATCTGAGCAATTTTTATGTCTAAAAGGTAATATATATCTTATTTATTTATACGTATCTTTTTTATTTTTCTACAAATCAACAATCCCGTTATTATCGACTAATGGCTTTCTTCTGTTATTCGTATTATTAATTTCTGGATCATTAAAGTAAATACTATCCATCAAAACCACAGTCTAATTACTATCAATTAACACCACTCGTATTATTTTAAGTAATTCAGACTATGAAACATGGTACCTGAAACACAATGTGTAGGATTAATTTCATAAATTGTAGGTAATTTTCTCGGCTTGCCTTCAAGTTTTAAATCGTTTATATTGTTTGCAGCGAAACTTAATGTGAGTTAAACACTGCGGCAAATGTAGGTAAAACATGGTTGCAGGATGCTGTAAGTAAAACGCTTGAGGAATGTACATCTTCGCGCTTTGCCCGCACATTTTTCATGTGACATCTCGCTTTGTTGCGGTTGGAAAATAAATTAGTAACAATTTCATTGTTTGTGAAAATTATTTCCGACTGAAGCCAGTCTCGCTTCCGCGCAGCAACGTTATTAACGTATTGTTTCTGCCACGGCGTGTGCTGTTACCACACTATCTTTTGTACTCGTTTTCTTTTATTATTTGTATCTTGGAACGTCTTTGATATTAAAAAGTCGGAGGAAAGTTGTGAACGCCACCGTGTTGTAAACGCATTTTCAAGAGGCTTAGGAAGAAGTTTTGTTTATTTATTTTTGGGGAAAAACTAGCTATCCCCAATATTACTTCCTTACCTTTCTTATTTTTTAGTGGCGAGATTTTTCTGTATCTCAAATAAAGTTTTAAAATTCAGGGTAATTCATAAAAAAAAGTATATTCATAAAATAAGACCTCGAAAATCCGAATATATCGAAAAATAAAGCATGCATAATATAAAAAAAAAACACAAAATGTGTTTATTTTCAATTAAGATTTTATTATAATCATGTGATACTATAATTATAAGTACGTAGTAAGTCAAAGACACTAAAATTTATGTTTTCTACTCTATGGATATATAGTCCATACATAGAAAGGACGATATAGTTTTCTAACGAGCATACAAATCCTTTAAATCATTTTAAAAAGTCATGATCGTGGTAATCTCACGTTTAGCATGTAAATGTACTTGTTTACCCTCTATTTCATATAAAAAACGCTGTAAAATGTAATGACGGACTAGCAGAGACTGAGACGTAATTACTCCGGCTTGTCTTCCATTATTATCCAATTTGTACATGAGATCAACTTTAATTCTAACGGCTTTCTGTCTTTACATTAGTCTTCGTCCTTTCACGAATTGAGTCTGACTTCCTATAAGTGAAGGAGTAGATTTGTGGATTTAGAAATAATAACCTATAAGCAAAAAAGTTTTATTATATTATCACCTTTTATGTGTGACTTCGTTTGGGAGTACATTAACCAATGAAAGGGTCACTCAGGAGTCTAACATTCCATCAATGAAAGTGTTCAAATCGGTCGATTAGTTTTGAGTTTATTTACAAACAATTTTTTTTTTCCTTTTTATAATCAAAACAGTATATTCATTTAAAAAATAATCAAATTTTAGTTAAAAGTTAAGCGCGATCAAATGAAATACGGTTTTGGGAGATAAAAGCGCGAATTTCATCATTAGTATTATATTTCAACGCTTTTAGTGAAAACTGCACAATTATTAGGTATGTATTTTGTGATGTTTCCAAATAAAGTATTGCCTTTATGTTAAATCATAAAGGATATTCAATCGGAATTTAAAGATTCTATTGCAAACCTCTTTTCAAATGTTAATTTTTAAAATTTTTAAATTAATTTGATTTTACGATAGTGATTAGATACAGTACAGATTTGTTTTTTTATTTCTAACAAAAATATCATAATGATTGAAATAACAGTAGGTTGCAATCTTAACGGTTAAAAGCATTATTATCGAATTGTTGAAATATTAATTTAACTATTGCGTTTGAAAACCGAATATTTTAAATGCTTCAAATATGTCCAAATGAAAAACAAACAGTCTGGAAAATGGATTCATTAACCTTATTCATGAACCTAAATTGGGTAATTCTTAAGAACTTTCCTTTGTCTACCAAACAATAAACAAATATTTTATTTTCAGTTTTTAACGACGGGACACAGGACGACGGTACGGCGGCCATTTCATTATGGCGGCAGATAAATTACTCTACATTAATAAGTTTATGACTCTTGTCTCGGTGAAAAAGCTCGTAATTAACGTGACATGAAATAAACTTCAACCTTTTACCTTTTAAAAGTAAAATTATAATTTCAAATTCTTCTCAGCGTCCATTAGATACAATATTTGCGGAATTTCATTTAAACTTCAGCTTGTCAAGGTTTATCAGAAAAGTTTAAAACCAACATATTCATTACATATTCTTTCAAACATATAATTTAATAATTAATTGCAGTTAATACACGATAAAGCATCTATATATTGCCGCGGTAGAATGGATGCTAACCCAGAGTGAGCCGAGTCCAGCCCTGCATTCTTGGTGAGAATGCATAAATAGAAGTTCTACATCGGAAAAAGAGGTTCTATTAGTAGTAGGGAAGCTGTATTTATTAGTAATATATATTTAATTCATGAAACTTACTATTTATTTATATGTATTAGAAGTAATGTCAGAAACAAAAAAGCATTTCAAAAGCACTGGCGGCTTTCAATAAAAAACTACTGCCATTTATCACTATTATGTTAAAATTACATACTATATAGTTATATAGATACGCATAGTTCAGTTATATATTCATATAACACGAAGTTAAGTCAAGAATGATATAAAGTTGCACGAATCCTTAGAAACGTACAGTATAAAAGTATAAATTTACTGCGAACGATTAAAATACTAGAAAAACTTTGATAAATAAATAAAAATACACTTGCCCTGTAATGTGACAAGTGATTGACAACACAGGTAAAGTGCACATCCCGGCCTTGTGTGACAGTGTGATTTTCCAACGCCTGCAGAAATTCCGGCTCAACCTCAGCCTGAATTGGCATTTCACCTGAAATTAAAGTAAATTGACAAGAATGTGAAAGGTATTTATATTTAGCTCATATATTTTGCGTACTGAATATGAGAAAGTTTGCAGGTATTTTAGATGTATAATGAAGAATAAAATACTTTATTTATTTACACTGGGACTTAGAGACTCTAAATTTGATATTGTTAATAAGTATAGGGTCGAGTTGGTCATTTTGTTGTTGAAACAAATAAAAGAGATAAAAGGAACATCTTGTTATATATGATATAATATGCATATTATTTGACCAATGTATATTTTTATTATGCAATTTTTAACTAACTTGGGTATTATTGTAAAGTATTATTAATTTCTTGCATTCACTACAAATGCAGGAAAAATCATGAGGCAGATACATTTGCACATCTTACAGACAAGTAATTAATGATCAACTCTACAAAAAAGAAAATGATCTTTTATATCTTCAAAATCATTTGTTTTTATGTTTTCCCAAAAATAAAACACAGAACCTCGCTTAACACGCATTGAATTAAGCAAACAAGGTTTTATCTTTAATCTGAACGCTAATAAAAAGATACATACAGATATATACAGATACGTATATTGTATACAATATTGATATATTATAAAAAACTAGCAAGCTAAAACTTATTGTAACTTAATTGAATAATATCGAGAACTCATGAACAGCAAACTCTCGAAATTCATCTATGATATTAAAATTCGTATAATTCACTTGCATAAAATATTTGAAAGAACTCAAATGGTTAGCGTAGATAGATATTTTACGCGAATTTGAATTATTAAAGTACGCGCTGTGCCGGAATATCCTGTTCAAAAAGATTTTCCAACAAATTAATATTCAATTTCTCTAAGAAAAGACTGAGTCTTTAGTCTTTACTTGTCGATGTCGTGAATTGTAAAACGATTAGCGGAATATTTGCTTCAAGTATTTAAAGTGTCATTGCTCTTTAGAAGTATTTTTATCCTTGATATAGGAGAACGTTCTTACATTTGATATTAATTTTGAATTAATGCTCTTTGAAAATTGTAGTTTTAAGTTCTATTTTAATTTTAAATATCTTAAAATTTCCAGTGTAGGTATAAGTTATAGGCTCTTGTACCGAGTTAAGGGTTCATTCAGAGAAATTAAAGATATATATAATAAATCGATGATAAAAATAATAATATCTAAAATCCGATATTAGATTTTACATTTTGGTACTTTGTAGATTATAAACCCGGTCCATACACAAAAACAATATCTATACTTAAGTAAATTGGTTTGGTATCGTTTTTATCACACTTTGGTTTCAGGTTAAGAAGATTAGCTGATATGTCAACTTACCAGTAACAAATACACTGAGAAATGTCGCGAGCCAACAGGCCGCTTTTGTCGACGATGAAGACATGTGGTTCTTAATCATACCTGAAACAAATAAAATCATACAATCAGACAATCTCTAATGCTATGTAGGTATGCGTCTTTCCGTCAATGTGTCTTGCGCCGGGGTTAACTTATAATTTTTAGAAAATGAATAATGAAATAAACTCAAAGATATTACGAGATTTCCCTTATATAATAAGCCATAGAAGATTTAGCTAGAAGTTATTCTAGATAATTACAATTTTATTAATTTGATTAATTATGTAGAACCAGAATCAAATTCTAATATCATAATAATATAAATAATAACATGATCATTTGTGTATGATCATTTCATAAATTTAGTAGAATATAATCAAGAACGGTCTGAAAATAAAGTAAGAGAATTTAACTCTCATACATAACCATTACCTGCACATTCTCCACACTAGATTATTTAACTGTCTAGTTTCCGTTCTTATAACTGGGTTGCCTGAAAGGGATTGCTTGATAGCAAAAGGCAGACCATTACACTGTAACTTTGTTTTACTTGTATTGTGTTATTATAGTGTCAAATTATAAAATAAATAAATTTGTTTCATGATGATAACATGAAGAATGTTCAGTTTATTTTCTATTAGACGACGGCAGTTTATAATTAATAGTACCGCAAGATAACTGAAGTTACAGTGTACAAAGCTCCAAATTTGATTCAATCCCAATTTAAATTTACTTATTGGAAGAAACTTGAATCTGCGTCTTGTTGCTGATTATTGCAGAATAATTAAGACGGGTTGTCGGCCGAAATAACTGTCTGCCCTTGTCTATAATTGCTTCATCATAGCTGAATTTATGAATTATCATTTTGCTTTTTATGAAAGTATATATTAATTATGTATTATGTATATCTGTGTATTTGACTTTAATATTTAAATTTAGAATCAATACTAGAGTGTGAGTGAAGTCCCGTGTCCCCTAGTGGGGTATGGGGCAGATGCATTTCACATCTGTTTCACTGATCGATTTTTTCTTTCGCGGTAAGTAGGTGATCAGCCTTCTATGTCCTGCCAGACCGAGTTTTTTTATTTTTATCTCCGCCGGGAATCGAACCCAGGATCGGTTGTAACGCTTACGCGCTTACCATTAGACCAAGGAGGCGGTCAACTTTTAATTAAATACTAGAGTAGATACATCAATTTTCTCCGAGACCATATTTTTGGGATATTTTTTACAATTACAAATAAATTTACACTAAACTACGTGTACTGTAATTAGGTAAATTTTGAAATTCAAATTCAAAAATAAAGAATTTTTGTAGAAAAATGATACGTGTGTCGTGATTTATATGTTTAACATCGGCTATGTTAATCGTTATCATTAAATAATCATAAAGTAGGCTTTTTTGTTGTGTTATTATAGGTGCTGAAATAACATTGTGGAATTGACATAGGTATTAAAGCTTGCAAATTACAAAGGCCACAAAGACATTTATTTCAAAATTTTCAGTTTATTGCCTTTGTAGCTCAAATTCAATGCGCATTGCGTGGTAGGTAGTAGTGAAAAGAAACTTGGATGGCATATAGTTATTTTTACACATGCTTATGAAGAAAATAATTAGTTTACCAAAGTACACATCTGTCGGTCTTGAGTTAATATAAGCTGCGGGGCTATACTCCTATTAATTCAAATCCAATAATCGTATCGGTTTTTAGATATACAAATTTGATCATTGTATTCGTTGTGGACACAAAGGGTTGTCAAGGAATAAATACGTGTAATCAAAATAAAATAATTGTTTTAATTATTTCAATGAAACATCAAAAATAATTAACAAAAGAATTCACAGAATCAAACACGTGTGCTAGTTCTCGTATTTTATAGTTTTTGTTGACACGATTATGTGACGTTTAAGTTTATAAGATTTTAATCGTTAGATTGTGGACATAAGGACAAATCGCCCTCATCAAAGAATAAATATCTTGCGGAGGCACCCCTGTGAACTAATTGCAGCCCTAGCTGTATTGATGGCGCACACTAACAAAGTGGGATCAATGTAAATTATCTATCCTTGATCCGCAAACACGATTACCGTATATCACTGGTGTATGTTAATTTATGCATGTAGTATTTATGTAATGGGCTTGATTCAATTAAATTTCATATGAAATTTTGAGTTTACCTGCCTTTAAACCAGATCAGAAAAGAAAACCCAGTATCCAAAATGTTTTTTTTTTAAATTGTTACTTCTAAATAAGACGAGCTTTCTGTTAGGGTTCACTTGTATACTCAAGAGAAAACTTATATAGTAAACTTAATATTTAGTGTGGTGTCAATGTGAAGGCCACATCAGTAGAAAATATGACTCTAGAAACATGAAGATCAGCGATGCGAAGGTGTATGATTAAAACAAATTATTCAAATATTGTAAAATCATGTAGTTACTAAGAATTTTTTCGATATTAGTATTTTCAGAGATATTGCTCATTGGCGATAAGGCTGCCCAAAGCTCTGCTGAAACGTTCATGTTTTCTTACCATGTTGTTTTCGTACTTGTAAGTATAAAATATATACATAACATAAATATTTAAATAAGGTAACTCAAATAAATAAATAAAAAGTGGGTGTACTAAGTGCACCTCTGCCTATCTCTTCGGGGAATTACAGGCGTGATGGTATTTTTAATATTATTAAAACATATGTTACGAAGAAATTGATAAGAACCTGAGTTCGACTAACGAGGATTTAATTTTGTATTAAGACAGGTTTTCTACTTCTTCGGGACAAAGCTCAATAAATTGTTACAAAGCTAACCTTAATAAATCCGTTTCTAACCAGAATCTGTTGCTGCTATAAATTATTAAATAAATTCGACAAGGACACATTGGAGGTATAAATATTTTATGATATTTCAACATCCCTCGGTTTTATCTGTTCTTATGGCTTTTATTTAAACAAAGGATTCAGGCCATTCAGGCTTTACAATATATGTTAGATGTCCCGTTTTATTTCACTGATAAATTTTATTAAGTTAGATGAACAGACTTCCAATATTTTTTGCCGCTTAATACACCTTGATTGTAAAACCAACTAGGAAACGGAGACGATTATAATCTAAGATCGTTCTTTAAGTTATATAATGTATGTGTGAGTATAAAATGAACTTAAATAAAGTTTGGCTGCTACTGCTACTGGTTAATGACATTAACTTAGACTATCGTCTTTTTATAGCAAACTTCTTTGCCGTATAAAGGCTAAAATGCAGTTGTGACTGGTTGTGATGCGGCGTGCCTTTGCTCCAGGCCGCAGTGTAAACGGTCTGCCGCAACGCTTTATTCCGACTAAAGGCATTGTCTCTGTTCTATGGCGGTCTGCCGCATTTCATCGTCAGTGCTTCTAGAAATCATAACACATGATGCAAGTCGAAGAAGTTGCTGTATTTACTTCGTTGCATTCATTTCTTTATTCGTGGAAAAAGTCTTCGTAAAAATACACATAGATTTTTGGAGGCACAACATGACATCAGCTGCTGAGTTTAGTATTTTTATTTGAGAACTAAAGCAATTAATTTGATGATAAGTTCAATAGACATACAAGGTCCTAGAATTATTATCAAAACACATATTTTATAACTATATTAAAAATTCGTGCGGCTCACCGCGTCGAGTGCGTGGAGGGAAGCGGTGCGCCGCAACATTCAACTGAAGAGAACCTGCCGTAGCTCCAAGGCAACCGGAGCGGTTAAGGGCTCAAGTCAACGACTGACGGTCGCAAGTCAGTGCGTTAATATCGTGCTATTTCAAATAAAAATAGAAGTCCAGCCAGCCGCTGGACGTTTAAGGTAGACTTCCGACCTGCCTGCTGTCAACGGACTCTGACGCAGATTGACTTCCGAGCAGCGCGACAGCCGCGCTGCCACTCCGGTGTTAGTTCCAGTTTTTATTCCATGCCTAACGGTGGTGCACCGCGCAGCTCGGAAGACTACCTTTAAGCTCAAACTCCATGATTCCTAAATTCATGAACTATGATGACGTTTCTTGTGGAATTTTACAATTAATTTTGTTGGTTTATTTAATTTATTAAGAACGTAATTTTATTCATAGATTATATTTCACAAAATCTAATAAATTGTATCAAATTACAAGTTTGTCAAATAGTTAAAACTACAAATAAACGCCAGTCCAAAAAACATGTTAAAATATATTATAATAGTAAAAGGACAAATCCCTTGCGTTTGCTTCAACCCGGCAGTTTCAGTGATGACAAGGTGTCTCCCAACATAATATTTCATTGGTCACAATTTTCCGTGTCACCAACAGCCGTATTTGATAAATACATCTCTGCTGTAACTATATATAAAATCTAATCTAATCATGTCCATGTCATTTGTTTATTTGGCTTTCAAGAAAGCTACAGTTCCTACCTAGTTAAGATACCACCTTGTTTTACGTAATTTTACATACTCAACTACAAGTTTCTTGTCAAAATTTTCGATAGGTTTTCTACTGTTCCATAACTAACAACTCCGTAGTGACCGCATAACTTTCCGCGTAACGCACATTTTTTGTACGCATCTCGCTATCTATGGTGTATTTATATTAATTTTTTGATTTCTTATACATATAATTAGACGAAATATATTATAACAAATATGTTAACTATATTGTAATTTTAACTTTAATATTTTTTAGTTTAATTTGGTATTACTCGTTACTCGTTAGCTAAGTAAGTGGCGGTAACGTGTTAACTTATTTAGGCACGATGGGATATTGAAAATATTTCAATTTTCATGCATCAATTATTAATATGCGTAGTTTTGATTAATTATAATATCCTGGTATTCGCACCGTTATAAAAATTCTGTCCATTTTAATTGAAATGGCTATAAAGTTAAACTGATCAATTGAGTATCCATTGTATAGTTCTCCTGTTCATCGTATACTCAAATATGCAATTATCCGTTCGTAATTAGTATTGAATGTGAGGTTTAGACTGCGGAATCCTACAATTAATGAGCATTTTGGTTGAAACCTATTAGACACTTTATCAGCGTATACTGCATAATCTCAGATTTTTAATTACTGAGATAATAAAGACTTCGGATGTTCAGCAGCGTAAAAGGAAATCGGGACTTGGTAAATAAAGAAGCCGAATTTTAACCAGACCTACGTCTATAACGCGTCGCAAGCATTACGAATATGTTATTTCCTACTATATAGTAGACAAATTTCACATCAAAATGTAACAAATTCTTCTTGCTATTTGTTTGTAGAACTTTTTTTTAATAGTAGGTACAAATTGACATGCGTCAATTTTTTTTCAAACTAAGTTATAGTTGAATTTTCAAATTCCAATATTAATCCAATGTGAAATTCAATATTAAAACATTTGGTAGACTTTGATACGTTTCGAAAGAGTCATTATTGCCTAATTATTGGATTCTGCGAAGACCATAACATTTTTTAGAATCTTTCAATATTATGTAACCAAGTAAGTAGTGATTTAAACTCTACTATACATCGAGACAGTTTGAAAATTTTAAATTAAAAAAATTATAATAACATAAAAGAATTGCATGAAATCTGTCCTTTTTGCACGCCCCAAATATATTCAAATATAAAGCAATAAATCGCAAATGAACAAATCAACAAGAAAATTACAACACCTCTGTAGGGAGGGTTTAATTAACCGAATAACAAACAAGATGAATGAACTGTCAGTCGCTAATGCTCTGCTTGGATAAGAAGTGACAAGCCCCTTTCGTGTGTGGACGCTTGTATTGCGTAGATAAGCTTAATGTTTTTGCTGCGGATTTTAATTTTACACAAAAACAACGAAAACTGCCGCTCTCATTTGTTTAAACAGCATTGATGAAATTATGTCTCAAATTTTAAAATTCTGCTGTGTTTTGAAATTCAACGAACATTTTTGGATATCCTTCGTAGCAGATATATATTTTATATCATTCGTATATTATTCGTACAAGCTATGATTAGTGCAAAGGCGGATCAGGCCATCTTTCTTCCAATAAAACAAGTCCAAGATTCTGCCTACCGATGGCCTGATAAAACCAGAGGCATTTAGCCGTCTTGTCCTCTTATAGTTTCGCCACTGGATAAGTGAGTAATTAGAAGAAAGACAAAAACTGTAATAATTTTTAAGATCTTTCAAATCTCTATAATTACACAAGTCAATAAAAAAAACCATTTTTTTGGATCTGTTGTTTAATGACTATTATATGAATGTTTACATTGAGAAATAACCAAAAACTCAATTTATACAAAAAAAAAGTTTGCTTTTATACTTTATAACATAATAGAAAAAATATACGATTTTTTACAAATGCTTAGAAGTTACCACTTTTAAAAGCAAACTTTATAAGATAAAAATATTATTTCTTTTATTAATTAGGTATAAGAAATCAAAATCGGGTACACAGAACTCAGACTCAAAAATCGTGTTTACCTATGTTATTAATTATTACTTCATTAATTACTTGTGAGTCTGTTAAAGTGTGTTTTATAAACTCATCATGCATTAAATTAATTAAATTAAATTTCCAAATTAATTACATACATGAAAGTCTTATCAGAGCCCTTAATGGCTAAAATGATAGCAGTGTTACTTCTATATTAACATCATTATAAATTAATTCTAACAAAATCCTTAATAAAAAAACAAAGCCAATTTTTACATAAATAATGTTGCCGCTAGTATTGCCGTACCTACGAGCAAAGACGGGTGTTAAGTGTAGAATAGTGTATTTTCCTGTAAGAAAATCTTACTCATCAAGCTTGAACAGAAATTTTTCTGTTTTAATCTGCCGCCAACTCTCATTAGACAAAACACATTTCGTTAAAATTATACAGATCTGAAACTAGATATTTCATAAAGGTCTCAAATTTTTGATATTTTTAGGGTAGTATAAAATTATATAATTATACCATGTACCTAGTCATATTTTAGGCATGTTAAGAGGAATTCATGATCTAGTAATTTTCAAAGGAAATCAATATAATACGAAACTACTATTATTAGGTTTTATCGTTCCTACCTCACAATTCTAAATTTCCATTACAGTAGCGACCAGCTTAAAGGCTTATAATACATTCACAAGTTGCTGTTGAAAGGAAATCGGCTTTCAATGATACTTTATCGCTTCCAATTCTATTACACTTTATTTGCTTCTGTATTGTTATATCTTTAGACATTTAACAAATTGTATCTAGAAAAGTAGCATTCACTAAAATATATTATTAAAGGATCGGCTTTTAAAATTATGCTCAAAATAATATGATAGATGTTATGAAATCCCATAATCCCTAATTAGTGTTTATTATTAGTAAATCTCAGCGGTTACTGCGCTGACGAATTTTATAGAATCCCTTGAAATTCAGATAAAATAGTTCAACATTCAAACAAAGAAAACGTAAAACACAGACGAGCTACTTCGCATTATAATAGAGTTTTAATCATAAAGTAATATAAATCAATGAATCGTATAAAATTACAACCATAAATAACAAAATAAATTCAAGTTCCGGGAAAACAGATCTAAATCGATTTCCACCGTTCGTCGTCTTGTTGGCGTTTATTTGAATTTTGCTTTCTGAGCTAGCTTGTATCGGATCCATACGCTATACCGCACATTGCTATTACTTTTTCAAATCACTCGAGACTTTGTGTACTTAAATCTATTTATTTCATGGGAAAAATACACAAACTTTAGTTTAAAGACCATTACTTATCCAAATATGTCAAAGAAAGAGCATTACCTACCTAATTTAAATCGTTTGTGAAAAAGAAATCAATTTAAAAAGATATAATTATAAAGTATGTATATTAATAATTATAATTGAGAATATATTACAACGTTGCAGTAATTTTTGATTTTATCCACTAAAAAAAACGGTATAATTCTATTTTCTTTAAGTATTAACATAGATAATATGTACTTTATGCTGTCACGCCTAACATGAAACGGATTTTGATGAATGAGGTCGTATTATAGAAAAATAGTATATTCCCAAAAAGATTGCATGACACATGATAAAATTAATAAAAAATTACACCACCAACTCTCCACATTGAATTTTACAGTAAATAAAATTACGATTCAATTATGTACAATATGTACATTGTTAGCAGATTAATAATATGTACGTATAGTACAAAAAATAAGACCGACCTCAAAACACACTAAAAAGTGAAAAATGAAATTTGTATTATTAATGAACCTACTATAAATAAAAAGATGTAAATAGTGTTGATAAATAAAATTCAAAAATTCAACAAGGGCATAAAACTGTCATGGTGCTCTTTGAAAGGCGGCACCATCGATAAGCATTTATAAAAGCAGTTATAAGCAAAAAAAGTTCGACGCGGTTGCGCAAATTTCAGTGATTTCTTACCCGATTGTAAAACTATTCTTTCAATATCCTGAAAACTATTCATCGATTGTATTTGGTTTCCTTGAAGATCTGTTAAAAAAAGGATTGGTTCCCTACTACAAGCTCTAAATATATTCGTTTACCTTGACCTAAGTCAACTAGATGTTATTGTTTGTTATTGTGGTCGTTATTTCATATTTGAATTTCACTAGAAGTCACAAATGACGAGAAGCAAATAGGTTTGGTCTCGTCTTTTGGCCGCGTATTCAGTTTGATTTTCCATTGTTAGAATGTTGCTTTAGTTTCATAAATAGCAAAACATAAAAGTGAATTTATATACAACATTTTTCTTTATAGCTCATCGAATTTCGATCTAAATTTGGGGCTATTTTGTACACGGTGGGATCATAAATAATATTTAAAAAAATACAATTTTCCGGTAAGCCTATTTATAATTGAATGTGTGATACGACTTTCAAAGTGTGATATTTGTGGTTATACAACAATAATTCTTTTTTTTACAATTGTATATTGTAATTCTGTAATGAAACTTTTAACATAATCTTACTATAGGTGTTTGATTTTTTAAAGGCCCGTGATTGTGAAACTAGTTTTTTTTAAATACAATATATTCAGTAGGCGATACCACTATTTTTAAAGAATTCACTATTTAGTTTTTTGACTATAATAGATCTATGGTGCGCCATAAACAATTTACAATAATTCTGTGAATATTACTTGTCTGTGAGGTGTGGTAACATAGTTTATGATGTGTCCTAGATGATTTACAATAATTTTAAAGTATATACTTATGGCTTGCAAAACCTAAGCAAATCCTCAACATATGTTAAATGCTTAGGCGACTGACCACACTGCTTTGTCAGTGGTTGGCTTTAATCTAGGTGAGCATAGAGATTGTAAACAAGAGTATCAATGTCTGTGGATCAAAAGGCGCTGGTTGCTGGGTTTCAATACATATATCGTAGGACTACTATATTTCGCTTTAATTTAACCTGACGAAAGGCAAATTTTTATGTTTGCTTCACTGATCTATTCTAAGAAATAAATTAGTCTATCTCAAGGTAGGATAAAATATATATTTTTCACTTTTGAATTGTATTAACGTTTAGAAGATATTTGTAATATTAGTAACATGAAAATTAAGTCTTGACTAAAAATATTATATCAATAACTTTAATAAATTGGTTAATTCAGAACTTGAAATAGCTCGGAACTTATGATCTGTATTGGAAACTTAAAAAAATATTTTGTTTTAAAATGAAACTCGATGGTCATTAAGAACGTAATAATTACCCTTTTATAATAAAATTTAGTTTCATTAAGTGGTCTACTAATTCGATGTTGCAAATAGGTTATTTCTTATCAGCGATCACGAAGACGCTGTAAAAAAGCAAATAGTTTTCGCATAAAGTTACAAATTGTTTCTTTGTAAGGTAATCCCTTTAGGCAAGAAGCGTTTAATTCGATTCCGGCCGCAATATCTGAGTGATTGATGACAGACAGAGTACTGGACTCCCAGGCGAGTTGTGACCGCTTTGTACAGATATTTGATAGGCTGCTATGCATTATCGTGTTTTTAGTAAATGAGTTCGTAAACTTTAGTGAATCAAACTTTTTTGAGAGACGAATAAGGCTCACGGCACTACACTATGAATTTGATGAAACTTCAATTCAGAAACCCCACTTTGCACTTATTACTAATTATATACTTCATATCGCTTACAACACCATTAAATCTAATTTCATAGACTCTTCTACGCGCCCAAATCTAAGAACTCAATTAAACTCAATTAAATTTAAAAATGATTACTTTTTAATATTTAATTTTATTAAAATCGTTAAGAATTCCAAAATATTTTAAATAAAAGAAAAACGAGCACAAATTACGTTTAAAGTTGTATTAAGACAAAATTTTAATACAAAATTATTAAAACAAAATGTTTTGAATAAAAAAATGCAATATCGATTTCCTTATATGTAATATTACCTTCAGAATGCTATAACTGAAAACGCTGAAAATTCTCAAAACGAGAATATTTCAAATCAAAAAGCAGCGCGCACATTAAAAAGCCGTTTTATAAATAGAAAAATAAAAGTGACGTGGCTTGGACGCTCTGTGTAGTGTTGGTAAAAAAATATTCGAACAAATATACTGGTCTGTCACAAAATATCTCGATGATAGATGAGCAATATCGGCTCAGTTTAAATTCAAAATGTAGTTAAGCAGTCGAGTGGAATTAAAATAATATTTAACGTCGTTTAACTGACGCTATTGATAATATAAAAACCAATTGTTTGTTCACAGATAATTAGTTTTGATTTATTGATTTGCCTTCTCATGACTTTGTTAACTTAAATTTGAAAACTTACATTCTATTAACTTTTGAGGTCCTATGAAGTTTTTATCACATGACTAATAAATTACGAGTACTTTGCAACTTCGTCTAACATAACCTTTGTCACTTAAATACATTGTAGCTTTTTATAAATGAACAAAAATTTGAAATAGGCATAGTAATGTTTGAGTTTAAATACGAATAAAATACAAAAAAAAAAAAACATTTTTGTATAATATTATTGTATATATTAAAATAGTTAGGACTTAGGATAGACCGCAACGAATATAAAGGCCTTTTTTAAAACTATGTATAATATCTATTATTCCGCTAAAAATGCCTCCGTAGCTAAAGTGATAACGCATCTGACAGTTGATGCATGTAACAAGAAAAAATGTTTCAGACACGTAGAAGTGTGTCTGAAATGTGGCTAAAATAATTATTACATTTTGATTAATTACAAAAGTAAGAAAATTAAAGAAAATAACCATTCTTTTCAATTACATTAATAGGATTTTCATATCAAAATATAAATTGCTTACGTATAATTTTTCGCAAAAAGCGTTTTTTATCACGTAGCGCGATGTACCTACTTGTGAATTTCTTTTTAAAATAACAAAAAACCTCCTCAGTGCATTTAAAAGAGAAAAAGCCAACGTTTGCCAACAAATAAGCCTAGAAAGGGAAAACACGACATTGTACTACGTGGAATAAATGAAACGAGACAATGCGTCAGAATACAATTGCAGTGAAAAGACGTGGTCCGTATGTCCCAGTTCGCGAAGCGAATGGGACGGGCCCAGGTGCACAATACGCTTGCAACAATGCATCCTCTATTGCCGACGCCGCGATTGCTCATCACTTGACATGAGTGGTGAATTTTCATCGCACAAATGACAACTAATTGTTGTCATGGTAACGCTGCAACATTCTAAATTCAAATGTACTTAAATGTGTTGTAGTTGACAATATGAATTTCAGAATTCTATTGTTAAAATCTATGCAATTAATAAATAAATACTTGGGCGAGTAAGCGAGTGCGTTTTATATGACATTGTGTAATTGAAATTTTTTTTGTGTATAAAAGTAACATGCTTTTAAATAATACTGCATAACAAACAGTGTACTAATATAACTTTGTAATGGCAAGGAGTATTTTATTAAAAGAAGCTAGTTTTTGAAATATGGTAACAAAAAGAGATAATATAAGAGTAAACATAATAATATTGTGTCAGAGCCCGACATTTCCTGACGTTGTATGAAGTACGAAATGAACTCGGAATCGCATTTCCTTATAACTAATAAACTTATATATACTTATATATACATACATAAAGAAATAAGAAAGTAATGATTTCATACAATAAAAAAACTCGTTTTATCGTTTTGTTGCAAGCGAATCTGTTTTTTTGTCGGATAAAAGAAATGGGCTTGGCGGTTTCACTTACGAGAAGCAGTCCGCCCCTTATGGACACCCTCAACGCCTGTTGGGTTACGTGTACGTTGTCAGCCTTTTAGAGAGAAGTACGCTTTTTTCTTGAAGGTCCCTAGTTCGTCATGGTTCGGAAATACATCAGAAGGCAGCTGGTTCCTCAGAGTGGTGCGCGGCAAAAATGCTTTAGAAAACGCTCAGTTGTGGAACGACGAACATTTTCAAAAATTAAACAGCAATTTAAGAGAAAAAGTACTAGTGAAAAGTTAATGAACATCGAGCTAAGATAAACATAAACTGAATAATTCAGAAATAAACATTAATTAAACTTGTATTTGTTTTAGTAGGTATCTTCGAAATCAATCAAGGCGATATCCAAAGTTCAATAAATTCGAGCTCTTTGGGTGTTGCATAAATAGGGTTAAATTGGACTCCGAAATCTAGCCACATAGTGACGTTAGGTGTCCTTCGGGGCAGAGGGCGGAAAGGGGATAAAGTTGGAAACTTCAGAGTTTGCATTGTTGGCCCAGACCGCTATGACTGGACTGAATTCGCATTGAGATTAAATTGGACATGATGTTTGTGCTGTGTGCAAATTAAATTGGCCACATTTGACTCTATGATTCAGCACTTTCTATTCGAAATCGTCGAGTTGAACTTTTGAAATTCATTGAAATATTTTGCAGACAAATCACTGGGAAAGCTTTTGTTCGGAGTAAAATCTTTTTGATATCGATAAGTTTCTTTTTTATGCTAATTTTTCTCTTTTATATCTTAACTTCAAGTAATTGTCACTGACTTAAAAAGTGATAAAAGAAACTATTAGAGTATGATATCAACTCTTAAATTTAAGCAAACCTTTTTTTATAAAAATTTATCAGATGCCAATAATTCAAAGCTATCGAATTTACGGTGCACTATGAAACCAGTCCAATAAGTAACTTCACATGTTCCAGCGATAGGAAAATATACGAGTTGAATGTATTAAGGAAAATCCTAAGAAAGTTTTAACTCACTAAATAAAACGACAATCCCGAAGTTGCCTAACCGAGTGGATTTTTAAATTAACTTTCAAGCTTTTAATATACGATAAATGCAAATTCTAGGATATAGTTCTCAAAGTTTTTCTTCATGGAACAGGTGGCTACAATTTTTAAACTGTTCTTCTACAATTTTAGATTGCGCTCCGCCAACTCCAACTTTATCTAACAGCTGATTGCGACGCTTTCTTTCGAAAAGTATCGTTAGATCTTTTCTTTACTTTTCTTGTTATCTCACTCGCAACTTATATCTTACTGGATACAAGTTCACTTTGAAATACCTCGCCTGCTTTATTCAATTGCAAATCAATCAATAACTTTGTGTGAATTGAAATTACAGTTATAACTCTTTCACGAGAATTGTATATCTCTTCAAAGAAGACACATATAGGTAATATTCTTCATTTTTATTACTTAAAATATTTTGCAACTATAATAGTGCCCAATCCCGAAATATAAATTAAATTTCAAACTGAATTCCATGGCTAAATAGTGTAAAATACTTTAAATTTCGAACTCATTATTGTTCAAATTGTACAGAGGACGTTCAATGTTCGAAATTCCGATTAGTGCTAATAAATTATAGCCTTATAATTGGGGCAACACACCACATTTTGTTCGAACACACTTGCATTAAATTAGATACACGGTAAAGCTTAGAGAATGAAGCGCCGCCGTATACGCTTTTGTTTCTTCAACAAAAGCATTCTTGCTTCTGCTGTAACTCAAATGCAATGGATGCAAATGACATTTTCGTTAGAGACTGTTTTGAACTGTCACGCTAGAGTTTAAATGACAATGTTAAGTCATAAAATAAAACATTGTGTTTTCGTTGAATAGCGCTCTTTAGTTTCTGTGTACAATGTACTGAAAAGATACATTTTCTCTACAATTTATGATGTTGTCTTCAACACACTTGTCTTGCGATATGATGAGAAAAATTATTTTATATCTAGTTATAATAAATTCCTTAATCGTTATGCAAAAAGTGTGAAGTATCGTAAACCCTGAAACATTTCTGTGTCTGCTTAATCTTCTCTACAGGCAACTCTCATCACTCATCTCATCTACTAGACCGAACCATGTACTTGTTTTCCTGAGACTCGAAGCCAGGATCTCCAGTAAAATGAACATTGAAAGTCAGAGGTGTGAACTAATTAGCCACAGAGGTAACCACACACATAAAAACAACTATGCACTATATTTTTGTCCTTAATGCTCGCGATTTGGCGTAGATTTGTATAGAAAGTACTTTTTTTATATAATAGTGGAGAACGGGGCAGCTGGGTGATGGTAAAATATCACCGCCGCCCATGAACAATCGCGCAGCAATCTGCGCTTTTGCTGAGTGGCCTACCTTTGAGGTATTGGTACGCACGCCGCTTAAAATGTCCAAGATCGTATCTTACAAATATGTTTGTATATTCACTGAAATACCTCTTTTCAATATTTGTATAATATTATAGTGATAAAAGAACGTTTAGCTCCAAATAATCTTTAACAAATAGAACGTGCCAGTCAGACTACTTTTATATGGCCCTGATAAGTGTGCAAAAGATTGAGTTCAGATGTCTAATCTTGTAAAATAGGTTTAAAATAGGTATTTTACTAAATACCTCTTGGTAAATAATTTAGCTTAAACCAATTGTATTTCAACTGAAACAAGGTCGCATTTTGTATAGAAATACATTTTAATATGTAGCACTTTGAGAGGCTCTTTTTCCGCCTTTTTGAATAAAATTAATGCTATTGCTGTATGTTTGAAATTTTAAGATTTTAAATATTCTTATTTATTTTAGGTAGAATTATTTTTATAGCGTTTTGGTATACCTAAATATAAAATCTGTTTTTAGCCTTCATATATAAAAGCCTTCAATAACTAGCATATGTTTAACTATTATAACAAACAAAAAATGTACTCTTGAAATGACACATAAATTCTGTATATACGAGTACAATATTTTTTAACTATTGCGTATTTTAAATACGATAAACTTTAGAAACTTTAGTTTTTTATTTACATAATATATCCTTAATCCCCGCAGATAAACAAGCGTCGTTAAGTAAATAAATGAATTGTAATGGAAACCGTTTCTAGCTATCTTTCTCGCGGTAAATTTTGGTGAAATAGTATTTCACGGATCATGACTTATAAAATTGGAATAAAAAAATTATAGTACTGTCTTTTATTTACGCTAGTAACACACGCGAATGTGTTTAAAGAAAATAGCTCGAACGAATTAAGTGTGGTTTTATTTAAGAAATTTTAAAATAATTTTATTACAGCATAATTTTTCGACGTTTCGCGTGATTTGCAGGCTGCAAATTACGGGTGATACAAAGTCGAGTGGGAATTCCCATACAATAAAATCCAGATGCGCTTAATCTGTTTAAGCTGTGTTTTTTCTTTAAACAAGAATAATTTTGATTAAACTTAAAAAAAACCGAATCCGCCGAGAAAACAATGCCATAATTTCCAGGCTCAGAAAATTTTGTTTGTTATTAAAAACAACAATTTAATTGGCTTTAAGGCAAAAAACGCATAAATATCGTTACTAGTTTGGGGTTAAATTACAGATAAGCACATTTTTCCTAATATAATGAAAATATCTGTTAGCTTAAAGATGTGGTAGCTTGTTATAATATTAAAATATAGATAGACTACATCCTTATTAAAGTAATGAGTATTTGCTATAACCCAATCTTAGCTTAAGAAATTTCTCAATGGGATCTTCTAATTCATGACAGAAAGTGGTCACTTATTTATCTCCTAAGCTAAGATAAATCAGTGCAAATGGCCTTAAGTATATAAGAGTAATTTGTCAATAGGGCGGGAAAATCATATGTGCATATGGATTTGTAAAAAATATTTTTGTAAGAAATATTAAGTGTTAAACTGTATATTTATTTGTCTTATGGTTGTTGAAAACTTTAACATTAGCTTAAATAAATATTAATGACATTCATATATGTCCACTAGCTGACCCGGCAAACGTTGTTTTGCCATATTATTTTTTTGGGTGGGCTACCCTTATCACTTAGGGGTATGAAAAATAGATAGTAGCCGATTCTCAGACCTACTGAATATGCATATAAAATTTGGTGAAAATCAGTAAAGCCGTTTCGGAGGAGTATGGCAACGAAAACTGTGACACGAGAATTTTATATATTAGATATAAATGATGAATCAATGTTCTACGTGGACATATCTCAATTCTTGTTAGTCTAGACAAGAATTCGATTCTAGTTTCTTCTTTAAATTCCAGCTAAAAATAATAAATAAAAATAAATGACGCAAATACTGGCGTATACTTCGTTTACTTGCTCAATTTAAGTCCATAATTTATGAGCTTTAAAACAATTAAGCCCGAGTGTCCATATACACGCAATTAAATACATATAACCGTATAATGTTACTTTGCGACATCTATTCCATTTAAAATATATTTACATAATATATATAAAATTTATTATGATCTTTGTTATGTTTTTCAAACTAAATTTTGTTTTATTAGATATTAGAATGTTCTTTTCTTATCCTATGCGAGGATGACATGAAATTTTTGTATGTCTAATCATAGACAATTTGCGGTTATTTATAGAAAAATTAAATTTAAAAGTTATAAATTTTGATTTGCTTATTTAAAATTTAAATGATAATAAATATTCTTATGATAATATTGAATTGATTTAAGCACATATTGGATTTTAAATTAAACGTAGTAATACTAAACTTACTGCCGCATAATTCGCCAAAACAACACGCTAATGTTTTCAATGTCCACCATTTAACGAAAATTTAAACATTGAACAAAACTCGTTGAGTTTCCGCATCATTTAGGATCAGCCACGTGGACTTGCGCGCGGGAAATCGGGAAATTTGAGCGGCAGAAACAACCTGAGAGACAAGCATCCCTCTCCGATTACCACTGAGTACTGGCTAGGTACGAGCAAGTGTCAGAGGAAGCCCCCGGCTAACATTTTACGGCGTACAGACGTTTCTTTACATTATTTTTTCTCCGATTCTTAGTTACTATCATTAAAAAGCTAATACGATTTGTTGTTTTTAATTTCTATCAAGTTTTGCCATAAACTCAATTAATTAACATTAATTGATCAAAATTTTAACAAAAGCTCTGATGAAGATTCATCATTTATTGACTTACTGAAAAATAATTTTTGCGTTGTATATGTATTTACATGTATGAAAAAATCACTTTTATTTTTATGTTGAGTGTTCTTTCCATTTTACATATTTGATTACCTGAAATTATGATCAATAAAAAATTTGGCTCTCTAAATATATATGGCTATTTAAAATTTTTGTGTCAATTCATTTGACACGAAGGTCGCAATTATTATAAAACTCAAAGTATTTTAAAATGTAATTATTGAAATTATGTATCTATTTTTGAATTAGGTAAAACGCTCGTACAAAACTTTAAAATTATAAAATTTTATTTCGCTGCATACAATGTAGAATATAGAATAGAATTTTTATGTTCTTAAGTAATTTTACATAGAATACAGTGTTAATCCCTGTAGCTAAGTTCTTCATGTGCAGTTGCTTGATTCTCGGGAAAAAACAGGATTTAAAGGAACGTAGGATTTTATTATTTTAATTAAAATATATCTATTGTTAATAGTGAAATAAATTTAAATACCTCTTACAAATACACGTTACAAGTTCAACTAGAGTATATTAATTTCTAGACTCTAGTAGTGATAAACATTAAATTATATTGTTTTTAAAATAGTTATAGACTTCAATTAAGAGCTTTGATTTATTAAATATTTACAATAATATACTTAAATATATTTACAAAAATACAAAAGGCTTATTAAAGCCGTTGGGGTGCTTACCCAAAATACTAGCTACGTTACCGCGTTGTATCGCTATACTAACGCGCTGGCCGAAATTTAAAACAAATTTAAACAATTGCGCGCTTCTGGCTCCCATGGACCCTAAGTTTCTACTCCAAAAGGTATCAAAATACAAGTGTAAGATACTCCATAAATATATTAACAAATCTTCATAAATTGTAGCTGAGATCCATCTCGACCACTTCTGCTTTTAATCAAAACCGCATTAAAATCGGTGTATAAGTTTAGGAGCTACGATGGCACACAGAAAACCCAAACACATACTTATAATAACCATGTTTTGTATCGGAAGTCAAAAAGTTCTACCAAAATTTATCGTTAAATTTTGTTCACGAAGGTCGTTATAATTCCAATATACTCAAAGAGTTTTCAGAAGGTTATGTGATAGAATAAATATTATTATAGACGCTTTTGACTACGTTATGATCAAAGATACATAAAATAATACATGATTGGGCTTAGCTGTGAGCCTTACGGGTAGCAGGTGTGAATTATTCTGATGAAAGAATATATTTTCCAGTTTCAAAGGAGTACATAAACCGACGGATAGACAAATTGCGAATCGGTCCAATTATTTTTCCCTCGCTGCAAATTTTACCGAACAACCAACGAAATTTCTTTAATTTGTTACCATTAAAATAAAATGAAACAATCGGAACAAATTAAAGGGATTCACTTAAGTGGAAACTTTAACTTCCTTTCTAAGCCCTTAATGATCTGTTGTTAAAATAAATTTTACTTTATACTAGCCGGATTGGCATGAAGTTTACTATTATGTTTTAGTGAAGAAAAAGTCAATTTGACTCTCGAAAATAAATACATTCAGTTAAATATGTGTTTCGAAGACATGCGCGCGCGTCGTCAATTAACGTGGATTTATACATATTTTCTTAAAAAATAATTAATTAAATATTAAGTTAATGAACTAGAGTCGGAGAGCTTTCTAAAAAGATATTTCTAAAATATCCTCGGAATTTAATGTAAATTAGTGCTTTCTGGAGTTAGTTACAGTAATTAAAGACCTTAACTTCATTTTTATATAAGAATCCTGAATAATCATTTGGCTAGGTTTTAGTATATAAAGGTGACTAAGAAATTGTAATAATTGAATTTATATGGTTGTATGCTAGCTTGTTATGAATCTTCTAGATAATAGAAGAGTAAAAATAACAAAAGTGAGACAAAATACCAAAATATAGTAAATATAACAAAAGCGAGACAAAAGACAAAAGACCATAATCCGGTCGCTGCTTATTTTTGTTCTATTTATAGCTCTTTGCCATAAAATAATAGGTTGAAACCTCGAAGATTTATTAATAGCCTTTTGAAGGCATCAAAGAACTAACATTAAAAAAATCACAAAAAACAAAAGCCAGTTGACCAAGAAATTTACTTGCGAGTGGATAGTATTAAGCGAGATAAGTATGGTGAGGGCTGAAGCACTTTTCAGAGGCGTTTATACAAAGCTATGAATAACAATTTACTAGAGAGCCGGGAGCGCAAACACTTGAGAGTAGAAGTTTGTTTCCAAGTGCCTAAACTCACGAACAATAGCCTAACGTGGAGCGAAATCGCTATAATAGAGTACTCAATAATATAGCATTATCCTTGAATATACTTTAGGCTGAGTTTTCAACCGACGTAAAGAATAAAGAGGGTTCTAAATTCGATTTCATGTCTTGTATAATAATAATTTAAATGTCTTTAACTCTCGGAATTCCAAAAATTTTGTCTTGTAGAATTATTCTTTAGTGTAACTGTTAATTTACTTTTTAGTGCAATTTTAAGTTGGTTTTTAGGTTTTTAAAATTTAATTTAATTCAATTTATATATCTGTTATAATTAGACGCGTCATACTCACGCATTTTAAAAACAGTGTAAACTTTATAAAATAATACTTATTTAATTATTTTTAAACTGCATATAATTTTATACATTTTTAAATTTTTAATCATTTTTTTTATTAGAATAGGAGGCAAACGGGCAGGAGGCTCACTTAAAATAAGCGGTCTGCCGCCTATGGATACCCTTGACGTCAGTTGGGCCAAGGGTGCGTTGCCAGCTTTTTAAGAGTATACTTTTCGTGTATATTTTTGTAGGTATGCTATTTCCTTAAAGGTAAATAAGAATCATAAACAAATTATTTATTTATTTAAAGTGAAACAAACAAAACAGATAAATTTCGAAATAAAATGAAAATTACTCGCTACACTGGGTGGAAATTGATATTGAAATTCGGCCAATTACCCAAACTTTTTATCGCAAACTTGAGCACGCATCTAATTGTATCACATAATTAGTAAATAATCATTGTTTTCCTTGTATATCTTACGATTGGAAACATACCAGGCTAAATATAGACATTTTGCTTACTGTTTTAAGAATAATATGTTGACTAAACTGAAACGTAATGTTCTTAATAAAACCACAATATTCTCTCAATGTTATTGTTGTCCAAACATAATAACCAAGGATTTTTCTAATTATTGTGACATGTTCTGGAAAATTGGCTTTTATTAATAATACCTAAATAAAATTGAACTATCCAGTTTTAATATGAAACTAAGAAAATGTGTAAGAAAGAGTGTCAGAAGTTTACCTTTTGCCAATCTGTTTCTTGCACACAAATATAATTAACCAAATTTAATAAGACTTTCATTATCATATACTTATTGTTAAATATATTAACTTAATAGTAAGGCTATTTATTTAAAAAAAAATATAGGAAGTGTGCAAAACATAAATCTCATTATCAAATAAGTAAATGAATTAGAAACTTTTTCTAATTGGGTATGTAAAGTTTTCTGTTAATAAAATGTTGCGTAATTCTTAAAATATCACATAATTTTCACAATTCTCACAAAATTTCTATAAACCAGTGTTTAAGTAATATTAACTATATATTAATATTGTCTCAGTAAACTAAGAACAGAATACAATTATGAGAATACGATATCATAAAGTTGGTTTAAAAGGCTTCAGTTGCATAAATTAATTTTAACTTAATAGTTTCATTTCTGTTTCTCATTTTATATTTGAGCACCTGAAAGACGGAGCTTTGCTCAGTGCGATATGAAACGCCGCTTTGGAGCTATAAAAACGTTTTATTTTTCACAATAAAATATGGCATTTTAGAAAGACATTAACTGGCAGCCCATCCCAGCTTATGAATTGCTATTTGTTACCCGCGTAATCACATCGGTAAGTACTAAATATTAGAAAAAATAAAATAAAACAGTATGAACTTGAAACTGAATATCAAATTTTGTAAACAGGTTATCAATGTTGTGACCAGATTAAAAGGGAATTCAGAGATATTGATATATGAGATTTAAAAAATAGAAACCACATTAAACATTATTAGTATGTAGTCATTAGTAAATGACTTTCTAATTTACTTAAATTCACAACCAACCATCCAAGTCCGCCGATTATATTGGCTAACTGATTCAAAGTGGCAAGGCTAGCGCGTGAATTTTACCTATACACGTTCGAACATGTAATCCGACCCGCGTTTTTGACACCAGTAGACTAAACTAATCTATCATTATAGGTATAAACCGTAAGGTTACTTTAACAATAAACTGTACATTCAATGGAAACCGAGGCAGTTGGCTAAATAAAAAACTTATTAAGTTCACCAATTGAACAAGTTATAAAAATTTCAACTTTGGGGTCTTCGCAAACACCATTCGTAAACTTCGTTCGTGACTGTAACAAATTCAAAGAAATTATTTCGTTACCGTTTCGCTATAGAACTGGAGAATAAGGATCTTGCCTCGGCTTCTTCTATGTAATTGAACTTCCATGGCATATCAAAATAATACTTATAGAAGTTTTTTACAAGCTTAAATTTGTGATACAACCATAAATAGGTACAACAACCTAATCTCATGTCCTGTTTTTAACATGAATTGCTAGATTGCCAGATTGTTTTAGCGACAGAAAAATTACCAAAAAATTCTCTAAAATCGCTGAGTGACGTGACAAAAATGTGTTTGAACTTTAAAACTGCACGTCAATACTGGTGGTATTACCAAATATCCAAAGTAATGTAAATACAATATAGAAACTACAATTATTGAGCGGTCGTAATTAGAGCCTGTGTCTATGTCTCGACAATTATGTTGGTTACTACGAACAGAGCTGCTTTATGCTGTGAAGAACTGACTTCAGTACTACATATATAAAAAATATAGAGCCTTTAGTAGTTAATTTAGTGCTAATCTCATATTAATTGGAATTCAAAAATAGTGTCAAACCTTCCGTAAACATACAATGACTTTCAAAAAATATATATCACATTAAAATAATATCACATAAAAATAATTGGCAATTCAAGAGTAAGCAGGATTCTTTTTATCTCAATTTTCAAAAGAAAAGAAGTAATTTGAAATACTATTTTTTCAGTAAAAATCCTTATAAAAAAACCGTGGCCTATTATGTTGAAAGTAGCTAACAATAATTTCATGTTGCAACATTATTTAATTTAGTTTTAAAAATGTCTATGTAAGGACATCGGCTTGTTCCTATTTTATTTTATGTATAGATTATATTTTGAGAGAAAATGTTTATCCAATAATAGGAAGTTTCTCGATGAAAAAGTTTTAATAAACGAGCGAGTATCAATAACTCGGCTCATTTTATCGTCGCATTAAACAACATTTTCATTCAATTCAGTGCAACTTATTAACTATAAATATTGATGTACCTCTAAAAGTTTATTATCGACAAATTATCTATATAAATATTATATACTAGACTGGGTGCAGATTTCACCTGCATAAAATTTTATCTTTCTTATAAAAATCCTTCTAAGATGAAATTAGTAGTGTAACTATTTCGTAGCTGTTCTACGAACGTCTACATAGCGCTCTGAGTCGTAGACGTTGCTACGAATATAGAATTTAATAGCAAATTGTAGCCACATATATCGCTACACTGTTAAGAAAATAATCAGTAAAAGAGATACATCCTCTCTATTCCCTACATGGAATTATAATATATTAAGCAAAGTAAAAATAAAAAGACTCACGTACAATATTATTCTATAATATTTAAATAAAATTTTATTTACTGTATTTATTTGTGAAGGTAATTTTGTAATTTTTATCTTTTTGTTCAGCCGATATAATTAGAGTATACAAATTCAATTTGTAAGTTAATTGTCCTCTAACAGTTAAATTCCTTTTTTTATGTTTATGGAAAATTGATAATTTTTTATTTGTTAATTACACAAAAAAACATAACAGATACATCACAAGTAGTACATATATAAGTAAGTAAGATAAAAGTATAGAAATATAATTTTATATAGATAAATTTATTGAATTTTATGAATAAATATATTTTTTTATAGAGTACATTATATTATGAGCTAAATGAGGGATCACACTACTAATTCCAGAGAGAAAGGGTAGCACTTATTTTAAAAAACTTTTATAGCTCCGTCGGCAGGTGCAATAGGCGAATAAATATACATACATACATTACATACAATTTTAACAAGTAATATAAATTTAAGGCAAAACTTTTCGTTAATTATTAAACTTATTGAAATGAATTGCAACCTATACAGATGTGAATAATTTATCTCGTACAAAGTCTAGTTTAGTTTCAATCAAATTTAAAATAAGTCTTGTTTACATTCAAACACAAAAAGTAAGATTCAAGCAAAATCCTTTTGTAGATTCTAATATGACGAGAATAAGGCAAGTGCTTCATATGGCTTCCACTTCATATTACATCGCCCCGGGGTATTGTGCGCGACTTACTTATTTACATGAAACTATTCTAATTTCACTGTTTAACTATGACTTAGAAATCCCGTTCTAGTGGTGGTGAAACCCATAATTCCACGGGGGGCATAGAAAAGACTATTCATATATTTTATTACTCTGATCATAGTATTAAAAGTGCTAGTATCTGTATATTTATTTAGTAACACTTCGTTGCAATAATAATTCAATACAAAATATAACTAAGCTAATTGGAGTGCAACGTGTAGCCTTATCGCTGGTTAGCGTTTCTTACAGGCACCCCAATAAGGAAAAATAATAAAAGTTATAAAGGGAAAGTGCAAAAAGTGCGAAAACTGTAAACTAAAACCTTAAAAATAACAAATCAAATACAAATTATAAAGCTATGACTAGCTATTACTGGAAAACTTAGCTCATAATTTTTCCCAACCAACGTTATGGTAATCTAGTATTCTTTACCAAAAAACTACAGCATACAGTGCAAGGTACAGAGTATAATAAGACTTAACTACTTAACAATGAGGATATTAAATAACACACTACATAAGTAATTATTTAGCAGAAAACATAATTAGTAAAAAGCTTGGAGTAAGATTAAGTTAAACTTTAATAGTACATCCACCTTGATAATATGAAGAGTTATTAGTAAGCTCATTAGTGAAGCTATGCATTAGATGAAACAATATTTGCATATCCTAATTTCATGTTATTAAAATTAGTATCAAAAACGGTTGCCACAGTAGCACACCGTCATGCAATATAAAATCTTGGAATTTAATTGCGAAAATACTGCTTTAGCAGACGCAACGTAGACCACTCGTTTGCTTAATTTTTGTATTATGAAAAACCTTATCCTTTTTAAATTATATTATTTATTTAAAAAACGAAAAAAAGTGTCTTAACAATTAATGTTTTTGAACAAAACTATTTATTAACATATTTAACTTATTTGATAGTAAGTAATACACATAGATGTGTGTGTGTGTGTATATCTGCCCAATGCTCTATTGCGGAACTTCAAATCACAGAAATGAATTCCTTAGTTTAGTAAACATCAGTTGAAATGTATTTAGTTTTATAGATTCACAGACGTGATCCATGGATGCTAATAAAATTTAGATAAGTTCAAATACCTCAAGCAAATGTTACTCGCAGCTCGAATACTTAGTAAAATAGATTGCGAGCATTCAGAAATTCAATTTAAATATGACGGTGACGAACAAACATGAGGTCAGCTGAATAAATGACGTGCGCAATTTGTCGGGTTTTCGCGAGCATCCTGACACGGTAGCTGGCCAATTCGCTAATTAATTGTTTTCCGATACATTTTTTTTGTAAAACTCCATCTAAATTAGGTATTATGGATGGATTAATAAATGAAGCCAGAAAATCGAGAGCATTTTATGCAACTTTGAAACGATTTCGAATTTTGTCTCTACTAAAGTTTGTCTTTCTAGTGAATCAGTGATATTTTGATTAATATACTTTTATGGGTTAAGAATTCTTATATAATATTTAGATAATTTTTAATAAATATTTCATCTATATTATCTGTAATGTAACCATGTAAATAATTTGAAAAGTTCGTTTATTGTAATCTGATTTTAGAAATACTTCTATTAACAGCGTTTGATTTTTATACTTAAAATCCTCAATGATCAAATGCTTAATTAATTTATATATTCAATATAAAATACAACTAATAAAAATATATATAATTGTAGGTATTTTATTTAAATAACTTATAAAACTAGACCGTTAAAATCGCTCTATACAAAGTCGGTTTAAGCTTTGTGGAGGCAGTATTAAGCTTAATCTATAAAGTTACCTCTCCTAAACAACTCTAAAGTTCACTTCATGGTGTTAACTTTATTATGCCCAAATCTTTGGAGTAAACAGAAACTTTTCTAGAGTTAAAATTTAGGCTATAATTTTATAGGTGAACTTGAAATTTTTTAAAATACTTCCAATGTAGGCGTACAATATCACAGTAGTTTTTAAAGTATAAGTTTCTTTATTTTAATATTCAGCTTGTTTGAGATTTATAACTAGTTTTATTTTTTTATTGTTTGTAGAATATAAACGAACTTTCAATATTCGTATTATTAACATTTACCTAAAACAATATTAAATTAAAGTAAACAGTACAGACTCAGTCTATATTAATAATCATAAAGTGACTCCTTATCGTAGCGCACTTAACTGTCACATTTTGATTACCATTACGCACAAGAGCGATATTCTAGTAAAATCTTTTTTTTTAAACCTCTTTTCTCTCAAAAACAGATTCGATACAAAAAAAAAATACATTGGATTATCGCGTTTAATTATGCGATATCGTGTTAAAATAAACTTTTTAAATTTTAAATTACATAATTATGTTTAATAAATAAGTATTTTCAAATAAAATTTTATGATTTTTTTTTGTAGATAAGCAACCTTATTCTTATTTTTAATTACACTTTGGTAGTCAATTTCAGTTGCATGCGTATAAGCGAAATTTAATAAGTCAAACTTTTTATTTACTAAACAAAACTGATTTTTCATTTTTTATATTCGCAAGTGTGTTGAAATGATACACGTGAGTATTGATGATTACCGTCCTCGATGTTAAATACCGTCTTGGCGGGAATCACCAACTTTACACATCTATATTTTAATGTATTATTAAGTTATACTTAACAATTGTGAGATAAGCACTTTCTTTATTTCAGTTCAGTCAGTCCTGATTCAGTGCGTTGAGTGGAAAATCTAGTAAATATAGATCGTACATATCTAATATAAAAATAAATATTCAACATTTACATATTCATACAACAACAAAATGCGGTCGACATGCAAATCGCATTACTCCAATTAAGTAGTGTTATCTGTCCAGCTTAGAGAATACAATTTCCTTGAGGAGCAAAGTATTTCGTTGAAGCTTTAAAAATCTTTACTAACAAATCTTAAGAGCGCTCTAAAGCCGCTGTTAGCAGGTTTACAGTCACAATAAATAATTTCTTGACGTTGTTCACACATTTATCACAAGTACTCAAAAATGTATAACTGATAATATTTTCTATTTCATTTTTAACGCAAAAAGAGGTGCTTTAAGTTTGACTTGTTTGTGTGTCTGTTGCATCATAGCTCCTATAAATAGACCGAATAATGCAAGTTTGTTTGAAAGCTAACGTAATCCAGATGGATTACGTTACTTTATGAAGATTTTTTTTGTCCAAAACAGTCGAATTTATGACCCCTATACTTTGATATTGGTAAATGAATATTCACGTTGATGTTTTTGTAATCGTTTTAAAGGAACAGTAGGAACCTTTGATTCGTATTCTTCAACCTCCATTTAAACTTTATTCATTGTTTCAGTTGCAACTGCATTGTAGTCAAGCAAGCTGAGATTGGATTTGTCTTTCAAAGTAGTATTCTTGAGGATAATTAAATCTTACGCTAAAGTTTAAAAGGTTAAGGGAATCAGTACAATTGTTTCAATATTCCTGTTAAACTAAACTAAACAGATTTAAATAGTTTTACCACAAGTCTTTTGAAGTATATTTCGATAGCGATTGCGTTAATTTATATGTAAAATCTAACAGCGCCCTTAGTTTTTACACATACTCGGCCACTATGGGATAGATATCTTGCTGATAGAAAAAAACCTATAAAAAACTTAGATAGAAATCTCATGGTTAAAGTACTATCCATCCACAAGTTTACTATTGAAATTTTTGATAGATTTTGAACTTTTAACATCTGTCATCCTCATAGTGGCAATGTAAGTCGCATATATAAGGCTTCAAACACACGAACGGCATGTTGCCATCAGCAGAGGTAACTACAGCCGTCGACATCCCAACTTTGAAGATCAACGGCAGCTGTCGTCAGATTACATAGTATAGTAGTCAGTTGCAGAATGGATTCCGAAGAAGAAACACTGTTATTGCTTCTACTTCATCGACGCCGACAAAAACGAAAACTAAAAACACGTTAATTATGGGTTCAATTATGGTTTACTGCCACAATTAGCAATTCAACATCAATTTCATCATTAGAACTCATTTTAGAAATTTCCGACGCATGCGGACTCTTGAACTATTTGCAGTCGACTGACAAAACTGCAAGTGTCGCTATAGGTCGACGGCTGACGTCGACGCGTGTCGACGGCTGACGTTACCTCTACCGTTGGCAACATGCCGTTCGTGTGTTTGCACGCTAAGAGTCGCTGAATATTTTCCAAACGAATGTTCGACGCTGATGTTAGTGTTTCTCACACTTGAACAAACTTGTAGTAGACGTACTGGTCTGTTCATATACCGTATGTACATCACACTATTTTCAAATAATTTATTAGAGGTTTTGTTTTATCTGAAAAAGAAGTAGCAAAAATATTATTTAAATTGAAATAAAACTTCTGCGTTGAGATGTCTGAGCCATGGAGATAAATGTTTTGTCCATAAAAATAATATAATCTATGCGAACCACGATTCGCTATATTTAAACTTCTGTTTGTGTAGTAAATATATATTATATTATATATTTTATTAAACAACTCACCGTAATGTATTAGATGGCCAAACTAAATCCGAAACTTAGACTAGACTTAGTAATTTGTATATATTTTAGTGTAAGCACCCAGTCGAATGTCCAGCAAGAATGTGACATGTCCCCGAACCGCTAACCAGCCCACAAGCCGCTACAAACGTGTGTCATTACGCTGCAGCCATCGGAGCTTGTTGCAAATGTCTGAATAACAGTAACACCGTCTCGTCCAGGCTTACACAATACCATCTCATACATTCTCCTTTATGTGTGTCTATTACAGTTTCCTAAATTTATATATATGTTTTTTTTTATATGTTTGGTATGTTTTGACACTTACAATTCTCAACAGATTGTAGACTTTTGGTTAGATAATTGAAGCCTTGGAATAGAATATTAGTGTTCATTTACTCGTTTTCTAAAAGTAGTTAAATACCTTAAAATACATATCGTGGTAAACTTGTCCTTAGCTTGAAAAATCATAACTTTTGAACTTTCTTTTCACCCATAGCAGGCTATCTAATATACAAAACTTTAGGTTTTCTGGTGTAGGCACCCCATACATAAATATCCTCTATTTTGAAGCAGAGGAAGTGTAGTACAACAATATGGATCATTAGGATCGATTTAATTAGGCTTGTAGTTTAACCCCTTCACGCAGTCTTTTCATTATAATTCATAAGTGCGTTTCACCACCCTAAACTTACGAACTGTTGAATTTTATTTATATGTAAGTGAATTTCCGTAACCACTATGGGGCATGGGGTAGACAAATTTCCATATCTGTTTCATTGGTCATTTTCTTTACGGGCAATCATGTGATCAGTCTTCTGTGCCTAGTCATTCGAAACATTTATTGGTTTTTCCGAGATTCGAACCCTGGACCTTCGTTGCAACATGCACACGCGTAAACTGCTTAGACACGAAGGCGGTTTTTATTAATACGTAGGTGAATTAATTGTTAATATGTTGTATCACTTTATGCAAATAACTGTTTATTCTATGAAAATTTTCATAAGTTCTTTCTGACTCGGTTATGATTTTGAATTATAATATAGTAAACATTTTAAACTAAATAAAAAAATTATTAAGATATTATAAGGTTGCCCAAAGACTTGCCCAAATTAGAACCCAATGCCGAAGGCTTATAGATTGACCTAGGAGAAATGGGTAAATAATAGAAGTTAAAATTTTAAATAGGTCTATACGAGAATAAATTGGCGGTTTTCACAATCTTCAATAATTTTAAATCTAACACGCCATAAACTTTAAAATGTTTCCTGAAAACTTTTCAAACTAAGCACACAGTCGTTATAAAACTCGTATATCGATTATATCGAAATTAAAGTAAAAGTTTAATTGCTCTGTCGATGTGAATCGTGCCTCGAAGGACGTGTTATTTATTAGGTTTAAAGGTATTTATTCTCATAACAATGTTACACATATCTTACAAGAGAATAAAATGATGCAAAATTAAATCCTTGATTTCAAAGAGTGATAACTTTTGATTTATCTATACATATAAATTGGAATGTCTGTTTGTAATATTCAAATAACCGCTTTTTACTAAATGCATATGAATGTATACACGGTACATATACCAAAATAACATTTATTACAATTTTTGTCTATCTGTCTGTTCGTTTCAGCTAATCTCTGAAACGGCTGGACCGATTTTGACAGAGCTCTATTGGCAGATAGCTGATTTAAAAAAGAGTAATAACTTAGGCTACTTTTACTTTAGAAATTAATTTAAATAATAATAAAAAAAATAACTATTCCGCGCGGATGAAATACATAATATAGTAGGGGCACTGCTAATAAAAAATATAACATCTGGTAGTTCATACTTTCCTCATTCAATTGAAGCCAAAGGGTATGTTTTCCAAGAATTTTTCTAATTTGTTGTGAAAGTTTTTATTATTATCAAAGTTTTCTCGGCGTGACGGTAGACGGAGGAAAATATGGACGTTAAAAAAAGATACGTTGGCGTAATTTACTATGGTAAATACAATTGTGAATATAATAGAACACAGATACAACCTGCAAAGCGTATGGTTAATTCAAGTTAGCATCTGCTAAGAGTTCATTTCACAAAACCGGCATTCAATTCTAAAAGTTATTAATAGAATGTAAATTGGGTTGCCTGAAAGACCTCGCTGATTAGCCATAAGGCCGCCCGTTGCACTCCAATTAGCATAGGTTTTGTATTCTATTGTTATTGTAATGAAGTGTTAATTAATTAATAAAAACAATTGAAAAATGAATGACTTTGAGATTAATCAATAGTGTCTCTAAAAAAAAGTTACATAAATTCATTTAAATTTATATATATATATATATATATTATCTTAGTGTACCATGTAATGTATATTCCAATTATTCCAATCAAATAAATTAGTTAACTATCTGCTGTAAATCCTGCAAGAGTGCTAGCCCACTTATAGGATGACTTATTATATTTTGTTTTATATTGTTCTACTAGGATACCTCACACTAGTATGCACAGATTGTATCTAATAAGTTAATAAAGAAATTTTAAAAATAAAAATAAAATAAAAATAGTGTCTCTAAATTGGATGAAAATTGTGTCATTGTGTGATTTGGATTCAGTGAGCAAGTTGCCTAATTTATTTAATATTCTGCCAAAATGTCATCGTAAATCACTAGCCGAGGTGACGTACCGATAGAGATAAGCATTGATAACGGTAGTGGGTAACTTAATTAAACCTGTCATAGGCAGACTTTATGTGAAAACGTTCTCTTAAGTGCGTTACATACACATAATATGAAACTAAGATTTAGTTAGGAAATTTTCTTATCTATGTTAATGTAACAAAGAAAAAAACGTTTTTTTGTTTATTAATAAGGAGTGATTATACATGATAAACAAAAATAGTCCAGTAGTATTTGAATTCTCATATCTGGTCTATTTTCAGTGATACAAACGCTGTATATACACGGACAAAGTGAAAGCTTTAGCTACGCTTTGATTAAGAATCAAGGAATTTTAATAAATTCATGCCATTTAAATTTCATATAAATAGTTTAATAAATTATGTTTATTCGAGAGTTCTGGAAACCTGAAGGCGGCGTTAACCAGCGAATGCAGAGACACAAGACTAATCAGTTCTGTTCAGTTCTGTTTTAAGCAACTAAGTAAAAAATAGACAATAATTAAATAATCATTAGTTATGAATGGTTGAGGTGTTGATTAACATTATTCTACTTCGATTATCTATATAAAAGGAAAGTAGCACTCTGAAGATAACTTTTTGGGATATCGAAGTAATGGAAAGACTGCATAATGAGGCATTTATTGTCAGTAAGAGTATAAAGTTATATCAGGAAAATTGCAAGCGCTATTCCCGACTCGGCAGTTTTCACGTTCTACCGATTTAATACCATTATGCGTTTAATATAACGCTCGTAAATTATGCTCGATTTTATTTTCACTTACGGCATTTCATTTTAATGACGTTTACGTTTTATAATTTATTTTAAATGATCGATAATGCGCCCACCGCTATGCAAGAACAGATAAACGATGCACCATTTACAACGTTCACTGCAAAGTATTGTGAGTTGATAATTTAGAGAAAGAAATCTGAACGACATGGATCTGAAAAGTTGTTTATTTTGTAAGAAGTCTTTTACCAATGTTAACTTTGTATTCATAATTTTGTAGTAATAGTTAGCCGTAATAGTAGTGAGTCTTTGAATGATTTTGATGTCGATTTTATTATTTTTTATTGTGTGATACTTACTTGACCTTACAGATAAATAAATTATATTAAAGGTTTTATTACAGACGATTTAAAAAGATTTGTCTCTCGGAAAAATAATAATCTTGTTGCCTAGAACTATCGCTATTTCCTCTGTATTTGTTAAATATATTATATAATATGTGTTGCAAAATATGAAAATAAATTACATTAAACGAAAACTACAAAATAGGGTACTTTACGAAATCATAACAATTTAATTCGTTGGTCAATTCTGAACAAAATCTGTTTCAGACAAGCAATATCATCCAAACAAAAGCATAAATATATTTACATAACTTGTCAATATTTTCAAATTAATAATAACAATTGGTTTTTAAACTAAATATATTTCATACTGCGATAACCCACACTTGCCTTTGTGGAAAACACACGTGATTTACAAAACCTTTTCGAACGAAATTTTCAACTGGGAATATCAAACTGAGTGCTCGCTGAATAAAATTTTAAAGTTACAAGAGAGCTTCCTTTTTGTATGCATTATTTATGCGAATTCGATATTCGGCTTGCAATTGCTTTCTTTGTTTAATTTTATCATTTAATGATTGTGAATTAATGATCATATATCATTTATTCAACACTTCAACCGCTACATTGTTTAAAATCTATAAAATAAAAATATGTATTTAATGTGTACTGTATTTGGTATTGCTAAGCTAGAAGTTATTTAGCAAAATACAGTTTTGTAATCTTAATAATTGTTCTTACATCAGATAAATGTAATGTATAACTAAACAATTCGATAACTTAATGGATCACGCATAGGAGTAGTGAAAATCAAAAGCGTACGTTCCTGTTTTTAACCGACTTCAAAAAAGGAGGAGGTTATCTATGTTTTTTTATGTTTGTTATCTCAGAATTTTCGACTGGGTTAACCGTTTTTGGTCATTCGTTTTTATTTGAAAGCTGGCACCTTTCGTTTAGTTCCATTTAAATTTCATTAAAATCTGTTCAGTAGTTTTAGAGTTACAATTTGAAGTCGGTTTTTTTGTTACAATTTTAACACTATAATAATATTATCTAAATAAAAATATTTTTTAGATTTTCTTTTTAAAATTAAGTAAAGATTTTAAAATCTAAGTTCAATAATTTTTGGTACTCTAAAATCTGTTTGAAAAGCAGAGATAGCTAATTATTTATTTCATTATTAAGTTAATCTGTGAAACAGACACGGAAATACCTACCTCACGTTCCACTGAAGCTTAGGCACTTGACTAAGATATCTAGTCACAAAACGATTTAGTTCCATTAATTATCTAGAAACACGAAAAAGGTAACATTTTGTGCAAACCCGTATACTAATTCCCTAATTCAACACATGTATCAAAGGTTTCTCGTGGGGCAACAAGGTGTTCATTTGATTAAAGGAACATAATAGTGACGTGATCAGCGTACTGTAATTTCGTCAAAAGAGCAATTTCACGTGGTTCTACTATTAGGTCTAATATTGTAGGCATACAAATGTCTACATATTCAGAAATATGTATTCGAAATGTCATTATCGAATACGACACTCTGCTATTAATGAAACGATGAATATTTGTTTACAATTATGTAACAGCGTGAAATAAAAAAACTCAACTATTGAACAACAACCGTAGGTCGGGGCACCTAACATTAAATGGTCATAGAACAAAAAAATATTTCCTTTTAGATGACTTAGTCTGACCAGCTGATTTCAAAATAAGATAGTTTATACTTTGTTTGTTTTTTTAATTATTAGGTATACAGTAATTATTTGATGAATGTTGTTTATGAAGGTTAATTTATCACTTATTGCATGATTCCAGATTAGTTATATAATAATATATTGTTCATGAAAGGTAGAAAGTTGCCGATTATAGCCGAGGATGTTTGCTTCAGGGTCTTTCCGAGCGAGTATAGTATGAAAATATTTTCCTCAAAATGTTGATTGACATCAAACGAAAACCGGAAACCTCAGATCTGAAAGTATTTATTTAAATAAAAAGGACAAATATGCGAATAATATTTATAATTTGAATTACAATGAAGCCTTTATGAATGCCCACTTTGGCTTTGATTTATGAATATAAAAACGCTCAATCTTTTTAGGTTATCAAACGTTCATATTCATGAGACTTAAATAGCACAACAAATACAGATTAAAAATGTTTCTCAAAATTCTTGGAGTATGCAAAATTCACTACGTATCTGCAGGAAATATTTTCTATTATTTATCAGACATTTTCATCAATTAATCTTGGTAATGTAGTGCAGCGAACGTGTATTTGGTTTTTTTTATGAGTTAATTCATTCCGAAGGCTTAAACAAAGCCTTTCATACATTTCAAAGGTTTTGTTTTCTTGAAGTCAATTTGGTACATTACGCGCCCATACATCACAGTACGATGAGCGCATTATGAAACTAATGCATTGCTAACTAAGCAACAGAGTCGGTGATCAAAAGAAGGTTTTTATCTTAATGTAACTTTAAATTTTATGAAAGTTTTGTTTACTAAAAACTTTGCAAACGCAGTCAGAATTTTTTTTATAATGAAATGCGTTTTTAAAAAACGACAAAATATTTTTAGGATACACTTAATATTAGTAAGACAGGGAACATTAGAGGGGGGGATAGTGACACTTATCAATATCCTACAGCACTGAATTACACAAAAATAGCCATAATTCCCAGGTACTATCTAACACTTAAAAATCAAGAAAATTACGTATATAAAATTTAAACAGCACGTTCATAGGATGTGTATTTTTATTAATCGTAGTACACAATAATAAAACTTTACCATCGAAGCACTCAAGTTAATCCAATTAATCAGAATTCATTATCTGCCATTGGAACGTGTTTCTCTGGCAATCTGTCGAAAGAACCCTCGGCATCTTCTAAAGGGCCACTTGTAGGCGATTAGCGATGGAGTGCCCTTAACCCTCCTTCAACCGGTGCTGTCGGTTTAGCCCTGTTCTCTGTTCGTGCGTGGCTTTTAAGTGTATTACGTATTAGCTAATAGACCTTTGAACTTTACTTTATCATTAGATAAGCGAAGTCCCTTATATTATAGTACAGTAGACGCGTTGTTATATAGTTCAGTTTCTTAAAGTTGAACTGCAAAAGAACCATAAGCAAAACTACGACGTTTATTTACACTTACTAATATAATATAGAGAAACGATTTATAATTTGTATTTTGTTTGTAATGAATAAACTCAAAAACTTTTAAAGTAATTAATCAATTTAAAAAAATAATTGATGAAAATCCAGACTTTTTCTTTATATATGTATATAGTACAAGATAGTGTTTTGTATTTTGTAATAAGTAACACATAGCAGATTGTTACGTTTTAAGATTATTGAGAAAAATATTCCGTCTTGTTATCCTTTTTTTCGGTGTCGTAATTGACAACTCTGGCTTCATGAAAATATTACGTGACAAATATTCCATAAGATTGTTAATGAAAATTTATTATATACGTGCAAGAATAATTAATATATTGATATCCGGCTGCGCAAGCATAAAACCCCACTGTAAGTAAATTTATTTTGCATATAAGTCAACATTTTATAGTAATAATTAGTAAGTATCAGTCTAATTCATCTTTCAATATGTCACTGCAACAACTCTATTGCCCACTCATACTTCACGGGTTAAATAAGTCAGTCTTCAGTTCGGGCTTCAGTCAAATGTGCTGGCTCGACTACCAGTACCACTCTCCCACACAACGCCGAATTGAAGTAAAGCCATTTGTTTCCCACTTAATTCCTACGTTTTGTTTAGCCAGTGGGAGTACCAGAACCCCATACTTTTACAAAAAATATAAGGTTTGAAATGACTTTATAAATCTCACGTCTAAGTTGAGCGATTTAACTTTTAAGCGTTTAATAAACAAACAATTGTATTTATAATATCGTTAATGATTTTACCTCTACAAAGCATTAAACGAATTAAAGGAATATTGAAATTTAGTTTCTGTCACGAAACAGTTCAGAAAAGCCACAAATAGCTGATTGTGGAATTAGGGTTCAGAGAGAGAATTTACGATTACTACGTAGTTTATATGAACTTCCGACCCACCCCAGCTTTTAACTAGTGCAGCGTTCTATAATTATAATAGAAATAAAATCAATTGCCTAATATAATATGTACACGTAACATCAGTTTGTCAGGCGATTCGTATGAAAGAAAATATTTGAAAAATCAAGAAGTGAAACATTTGGGTTAATATGTTTACATAAAACTGCTAGAGTTTGATTGTAAAGAGATAATTCTGGTCTCATTTTCTTTTAAAATACAGAATTGTGTTAAATATTATTTCTTTATATATACATTATTGTTAGATTAATTATTAAAATAACTATCGTATACGATTGTTATTTGAACGTGAAAGCGAATACAAAGGATAAAGGCCTACTTTTAGACGTTTACTATGCCGGAGTTTTGCAAATATACAGCCTGAATTTATAATAAACATTTCAACCGCTCTCCACTCTGCAAAACGGCTCTTTAGTCATGAACGATGCGTCACGGTTTTACTCTATTCTCTTTGACGCCTGCACTGAAGGCATGCAAAATTACAAGCAAAGAAGTAATTCGAATGCAGCTCACGATTTGCAAGCATAATGGGGCAATTTCCTAGTCATTTCCTGGTGGCTGCGATTCGACTTGTGGCATTATAGGCGCTTTTCGTTCAAGATATTTCATCAATGTCTTTAGTCTTTGACGCGTACACATCAACGGGCATAAATAACTGCTATTATCATATGATGTTGCTTGTGATGGATATTATATTCTGAATTATCAATATCTATGGGCATTTCATCAACTGCCTGCAATCCTAGGTATGGTATAGACACAATGTTGCTCCCGTTGCCTTCTATTTTTTATAAAAAAATTAATCTCAATAAAGAAAATGACTAACCTTATATTTTTTATTTATTACATAGTCAACTATAATCCATAGCAAAAGACACAACACAAAAATGACATAATATACAAAAAGAGAAAATAATTAATTAATAAGAATACTTTGTACTAAAATCATCACATACATACGACACAGTTCTCATAGAGCACTAAATAGATTGGTACAGGACTCGTGAGAGTACCGAAGTGGCTTTCGGGATCATTATGAAATGGCTAGCGTCGAATCTGCTCACATTTAATCTTAGTAAGACTAGGTTTGTTCCATTTACTTCAGGAGTCCTTAGCCGACCCCCAAGTACATTTGAGTTAGTGGCTCATACCTGCTCTCGACAAAGACAGCACGTTTACTTTAACTGCACTCAAATAACACGAGCAAACGTTATCAAATACCTTGATTTTATAATAGATCGACACCTAAACCCAAATTAGAGGCTTAATATATATATATTTAAAAAACTCAGAACTTCAGCTAACCTGCATTGCCTAAGATATATTTATTACGCCCTTGCTCAGAACTGATTCTCGGTTATTGTATAACAGTATCTTTTCTACGATTGAAGAGGGCTCAAAATTGTATTCTAAAAGATGCATGCTAAAGAAACCGATGAGACTTCAAACATTAGAACTATGTATATTCGTAGTCCAAGGTCTTTATGGTGAGAAAGCTCTTCATCTTGCAAACGATTGTAACACAGCAGCACAGCACAGCTTACCATACGACACGGCAAACCACTCATCAAAGCGTCGCATAGATCGGGATTGTAAAGTTGATTTTAGCAAAACAGCGGTTGTGAGCCGCCATTTTTTAAAACATCAGTGAAAATCTCTATCCGCATTAATAAAAAGCTCAACATTTTCCCACTCACAAATAAATAATTGTTAAAACAAAAATGATCAAAAGGCTGCATTCCTTGTCCTACAATGGCACGGAACGGTTGCTAATAGCAACACTTTAATAGATTGAAATAAACACACAATCACACACAACATACACATTGCACAACTCTAACACCCAATTGTTTGGGCAATTTTACAGTTTTGCATCATCTACATCTTTGTCAAACATGCACCTTTCACATTGTAAAGTTTTTTGAATAAATAAATAAAATTTTCACATGTTATACGGAGAGTCGCGACTGACGCGTTAACTAATGTTTATAATTAAAAACTCGAATCGATAAGCACAAAGTAATTCCTTGTTTAAGTAAATTAAAGTAATGTTCAATTAAAAATTAGCGCAATAAAATTAAGGAGAAACGCAAACTTTTAATTCGTGACCTCTGATCAATTGATGTGAAAGATCAAAATTTATTCACTGGTACCTACAATAACTTCCGCCAACATTGCTGGCGAGAACATTGAAAAGTTTTCTTGTTAAAAGTTCTCTATTGCGGAATGAGAATAATAATTCTAGAAATCACTCCCATACTTACTATTTTTAAGGTAACGTGATGGTCATATTACTAAAGAATTTTAAGTCCACTTAAAGAAGCAAGTCTTGTGTATAAAATAATATATATACCTATACGAAGGCTACGGAAGTTTTAGGGATTTGGCCTAACGTATACCGTAATTTCCATATTTGGTAATTTCCTGTTTATTAAGTTTGACGCATATATTCTTTTTTTTAACACTTCGTTGCAATGGAGTGCAACTGGCGGCCTTATTGCTAAAAAGCGATCTCTTCGGTAGGCCAATAAGACCAAGCGGTCTTATTGCTAAGGCCTAATAGAGGCCTCATGGCTAAGCAGCCATGAGGCCTCTATTATATTCGTATTGATTAACAATTATGTACTTATTGGTCGCTAAATAAAATATATTCTTATTAATTTTATTAGATATATATTTAGAAGGCTCATTACATCGTTTTATTATAATCAGTGCCTTCTCAAATCACAGTTCACAAGTTTCCTAGATATAGTTATAAGTTATATTTTTACGAACGAAGAGATATCTAAAGTCAATTAAAGCGGTTCAGCGTTTAAAGAGTTATAAAAATTCATTTTCACGTTTACCAGTAATATATAAAATATTAAATTTGAGTTAAAATTGCTGTTTACAAAATATGTAAAATATATTTCTTTTAAATACATTCGACCTCAATTTAAATTAATCTCAGTCACAGAATGATAGCATATGAAAATGTTTAAACTTACACTAAATGATTACACGTAACTGAACAATCCCCATTTAATTAATTGAATTTATATTTACTACCGTAAGTGTTCTAAGTAATCTGTCCAATAAAGTCTAAAACTAATTTCGTCTAATTACACGCAGTTGAAGCAAGAACGCTGCCGAATCTTTCTTTAACGACTATAAAGACCGATAATAAGCAATTTATAAGAACCATTACGGAATCAGCAAGTACTTTAGATAAGTTAAACATACATTTAGTTTCAACCATGAGTTTGGTCAAGTCGTTCGATAGCGTAAAATATTTGTATGAAATTTATTCAGCGGCTATGCGGTGCAATTTTCATATGGACAATGGCTGATATTATTACAATATCTCGCAATGTATGTTTGAACACCAAATATGAATTTCCTTTTTCTTCATAAACATTTCTTTAATTCTGCTATGTAAATTATAAATGTCAAACAGTATAAAATATGTACGAAAAAAAAACTTAAATAGCTAAAGCTACTTTTCTGCAATCGAATATTTGTTTGAAAATAGAATTTCATTAAAATATAGTCGTAGACCATACTTCAGCCTAAAAACTGATTCTATTGATTAATGGTTTCAAATTGTAAAGGACCTATCTGAAACTTCGATAATGGTTGAGATACTGTAACCTAATTATGCTGGATCGTGTGTAATACAAAATCGTTGAGTGTGAATGAAAAACAGCTTGTATCATCTATCAACTGAATTTTGTAACTTCCTTGTCACATACTCTGAAAGCCCGTCGTTCAAGATCTCATGAAGACAGCCGGAAAATTAGAAAATAAACACTGACTTCCAAATCGACTTCAAAAATCCGGTTTCTTGTTTCGTTTTTCGGTTGCATGAATTTAGTGTTTGTTGTCTCAATGAATCTAAATTCGTTTTCGATTTTTTTTATAAAAAGCCTACTTAGTGTTTGATTCCATTCTATGATAATAATAAATTGATAAGATATTTTGTTGTTTACAAAAAAATAATCTAATTGGGCAATTTAGTACGATAATATTATGGTAGCACATCAAAGTCGACTATTTTTATTAAACATATTTTATGCATACGAAACCAAAAATAAATAGGATACAATTTGTCCCTGTATAATTATTTAGCAAATGTTTTATTCAATTAAATTAGACGTATTACCGCAGGCGTTGTGATACCCAGAGGCTTAGGAGACAAATTTCTCTGAAAACAAATGCGATTCAAATTCAGACAAATAGTCCCTCCGCGTAAAAAGCAGTTTACCGGGAAATTTGTCCATCACTCTTGAGCTTGAGGCCGGCAAAATGTTTTGCCGTTTCCTTCGTTGGTCTGTTCCGAGCTAAATAAAGTTTAACTCATTGGAAGATTGAGCGAGCGAAGCTTTAAATAATATGTTACTTGGACGTTTTAAGTGAGTTTTTAAATTAAAATGTTTTGCAACTAGCTTATATAACACTCGTGTAAATAGAAAAAAGTTATAAATAAATTTTATAATTATTTATTGCAAAAAATAAATTAAAAAATATTTTTAAAAACTAAGGTAACTAAATAATCGTTTTTATAATTGTTGCCTTGGTTCAGAATACAGTTTTAGTGTCGAGTTTGGCAAATCTTAGAAAATTAAATCAGCTTAATACGGTAGCTAAGGTATTCAAGCGTTCAGAATCAAGCGTTCTTCGGTATTCATAATATTTATAGCATGTATTAACAAAGAGATGAACCAAAAAGGAGAATTGCGTTACGCACAACATTTCAAGTAAATCGTTCTTGATGTTTGCGCTTCAAAAAATGTTGCTTTCATTCAGTGCGCTCAAGCAATAGGGACCAAGATCTATTTGTCTGGCCCGAAGTAAGATCAGGCAATCGTAAAATGTTCTGTAGTCACGACACCTCTTGACATTTGACTGATAACTCCTATTTATTTTGCAAGTTTTGTTTGCAAAGCGGATTCAGAGTTGAAAAAGAGGGCGAGAATTACACAATACATACTTATGTACATATATTATGTACAAAATAAACAGTATATATCTTTTTGTTTCGTCAGAGTGTAACTGAACTCCTAATAAATAGCAGATTATAATTAAACTTTCTGTGTGGATTAAGCGCCTGAATGTTTCGATTACAACTGAGCTAATATGACAGCGATATAAAATTATACTTATTAAGTAATTGTAAATTAAGTCCGTAATATTTAAATACTCTTGATTGAAATTTATATGTGTATATTGTATAGCCACACATGTCTATTTCAGACAAGTGTTTCATCAGTCTCTTTCGAATTATTAATTAGGATGAAATAAGGCAAAACATATTATAAATTTTTTTATCTAGGTGGGATAATTTGTATCAATAACGCCGGAAATGGAGAAAGCTATAATGGCTATGGCTAATATAATTTTTAATTGAATTCATAGACTAGTTTTTTTACAAATGTTTCAAAATTGAAATTTTTCCATGGATGTTCAACATCGGTCATGATTTAAACATAGAAAAAACTAAAAGATTTTGTTAATTATATATTAAAACTCCCAGGTAAATTGAAACGATAAATTAAAAATAAAGTTTTCAAAAAAGAAATAATTTATGTATTAAAATACACATGAAAATCCAAAAGGATTTGAGTATTTGCTGTATTTTCCTCTAAACAGTTTGAAAGCAATAGCTGAATTAATTACCTAGCTATTTAATAAAATACATTGTTTATGGCTTGTTCGACTAGTATGAAAACTATTTAAATACGCTCTTGTCGGTAAATACGTTGAGTTTTCATAGAAACTCAACTAGAGCAAAGCGGCTTAAAATGTTCACTGTATTTAATATTCTATTTTACCTTATAAAAACTTTCCTACGGATGAATGCTTTTGTATTAGGTAGTATTATTCAATTGGTCATGTGTTTAACATTAAATGCGTATATACGAAAGGTTCTTGAATTTTGAGAAAACAAATTAGGCTACACTTTAAAGCTGTTCACGTGAAGAAAATTATCAGTGAAACAGTATATTCAATATTTATGCCTCGTGCACCAGAACGGCTTATTGTACTTGGGACTTTGACGTCAAGAGTTATATTCCGTCAAAACTAAAATGTCAGACGTGAAAGAAAAGAACATAGGTTACAGCGTAGCAGAAGTAAAAGAGTAATTGATTCAATAATTCAGATTAGCCGGAGTCTGATTTGATAGTGTTTTGATCTTGTTATCAATTTCTCCTTCATATGATTCATCTATCAACATCAAGAGAATATTGGTAAAGTTATGAACACTGCCTCCAAATATACCTCAAGCCACTTTGTCAACACGTAACGCAATTTCAAAAAATGCGAATTCTTTATTTGAGAATGTACCTGTTTACGGCAGATAAAATACTGTTTAAATACACATAATGCGTACGTGGTCTGTGAAATCGAATAAACAAAAGTATTTCGGTGAAATATTTCTTAAACAATCCACTATCAGTGTCTGTCTGCGACGGGAGACCGCAGATCATTGTTGTACAGAGACAACGTCAAAACATCAATATTATAATTTACTATGCAACATAAATTTAATATGAATAATTTAATAATTTTTTTAAATACTATTTTTAAATAATAAGTGCATCAAAACAAGTATTCTTAATATTAATGTAATATTATACACAAAAGAACTTTAAATATCGTGGAGTTATATAATTTTCAATAACGAAGTATTAGAGTTTATTCCATCTTAGCTCCTAAGCGAATGGACTGATTATGAAAGGTTTTTTGTTTGAAAGCTCAATCAATTGAAATAGTTAAAGCAAAACATTTATAGTTCCATTTCTCTCATCACATTTTGTATGTTCAATCAAGAGCATTCAAAACATTGAAATGCAGTTCAAAATTAAATATTTTTCTCGAGAATTAAAACTGGCGCACATCACACATTAAATGACATTTGACTGACTGTCAGGTGGACTAGCGCTGAAAATCAAATTTCTATGAATCATATTCATAATCGTCATTAACAAATCCATCTTTACAAAGATAGCGTTCAAATCATGAACACTAAACGCTATGCATTTTTATATGGTTCTATGAAAGTTCTATGAACTGAGTCATCTGTGAAAGTGCGGGGCGTGTGCTCAGAGCGAGGATTATCCGCAAGCAATATGCTTGTTTGTTGAAGGCATCGCTATCACAGCCACCCACTCGCTTATTTACTTTACGCCTCCTCTTCGGACTTTATATAATGGATTGTTACGCATCCGGAAAATTATTACTCCACTGCAACGCTGTTTCTTGATTAAAACCTCAGTACACTAGTTAGGTAAGTTGGTGGCGGTTTTTAGGACTGTTTTACAACTACTTTGTTCAAAGCAGAAAAGATTTTTGATAGTTTCACATTCATAACTATATCCAAAATGGCGGCTTGTGCTGCAATGTGTTATCTTATAAACATTAAAACAAAAGTTTATTACAGATGTGTTGATAACATCTTGTTATATCGTTTCTTATAACTTCATAACTCAACTTCTGTTATTTTTATTTTAGGAAGTATAGCTCGGAAATGCCGAGATAGTTTTATGGAACGGTAATTTAAAAAATCTACTCAACCGATAATTCAGACGTCTATGCTGAAAAAAGGACACCTAGAAACATGAAAAAATTATTGAAGGACCTCAATGTGGATAAACTGTGTCTTATAATTACAATGTGATGTATATATTAAAGTACCTATGTTTAAGAATGAGATTTACTATAGTAACGTGGAAACCTTTCATGAAATTTGTCTGAAAACCGTCGCTGGGAAGCCACAGAATGTAATAAAACGATATAATAGTGACATACGCATGTGTAGTACCCCCACAACGAAGCCAATGACATTTAATGCCTCGCATTTACACTTCGTGCAGGTTATTTTCATCTGATGAGATTTTATAATTGAATTCAGTAAAATTAAAATTTTATTTCATCGTACCAAATGTGAGAGTTATTTTAATAGCGTAGATTGTCTGAAATATACGTTCGAAATTTGTCACTCAACCACGTGATTAAAATGTAATTTAATAAATTGATGTAATATTCATTTCAATATTAAATTTACGCAAAATTTATGTGCTGAATATTTAACAGAATTCTTCTTACTATTAACACAAAGCACTACGATCTATGAATAGATTATTTGGGATTTCTTAAAAAAAACTGATAATTCGTAAAGTAATAGGATATAATATGTATATCTACTCAGTAGAAATAAATATTTTCTCAATATTTTTAAGAAATTTTAAATGGACTCTACCGAATCATTGAAGTGTGATATATATTTTTGAGCACCCATAGTTATTCTAATCTTTTTTGCAATCTTCTAAATCTGTTTTTTCATTTAAATGATGAAGTTCATAGCAGATTTTATTTCGACGTAAAGCTCGAAATGAGCTGAAAAATATATAATAATGGAGAGTTGCTTTTGTATTCAAAGGAAATCTATTTGGGAAAATGTTTACTTTAATATGTACAATCAAGATACCTTGATTATACACATTATGGTTATGATTATGTCAAATTTTAAGCATTCTGCAGGTTCTTTATGACTCTGCATTGGAACACATTCTTATTAAAAAACAATTTAAATAACGGATCTTATTTAAGCTATATTACATTATAATAATATTGATTATGTGATTATGTTGAGAGTCTGTGGGTTTGAATCTCTAGAAGTTTTGGCTTCACAGACTACTGATAACAATTCATGTATAAATAAAAAGTAGTATATTCTGTACGTTCTTATCTAAAAACTAAGTATATAAGTTTGGAAATTTCAAAAAATTAAAATTTACTAAGGAAAACAACAATTTCTAAGGAATAAATAGTTTAAGTTATTTTCAACATCTTACTATACTAAATCTTTGTTGTTCAAAACAAAATGTACCCACTTACAGTATAAGTTGTGTTTGATGTTCGATCGAACTTAAAGAACTTTCAAGACATCCCAAAGACCCTAAACATTTTGATAACCACAAATACGTGTTTCACTTTACAAGGGTCGGCCCTTGGAGCGAAACAATGACAGCAATATCCACGCTTCGAAAACTTTGTCTCCACCTTAATGTGCTTAAGATAACAATGTATTTAAAATAACCTTATTAGAAGGGTCCTTTACAGTTTTATTTTTTGTGCTTAGTTTGGATCGTCCTTCTTCGTCAAAATAGCAAAGGAGTACTACGTCGGTCTAATTAAAAACGGGGTGAACACACAAGCCTTCTAGACTTTCAGGTGTAATACATATATTTTGTCAGCGGCTAATGCTAGTTTTACATAAAATGCTTGTATTATATCTCTTATATCGTTGAATTCTTAGTAAATAACAAAGTCACGTCAATGTTCATTTGCAAAATATGCACTACTATTATCTTGAAATGTTCTCATTACACTAAGAAGCGCAGATATGATATGAATAAAATATTCTTTTAAAAACCCTCAAGTTGTATTTGTGGTCAGCGCAAAAATTACCTTTCAAAGCTATGAATATCCTATGATATTATTTGACAAGTTCACTTCATAAGCAATCTATGAGGAAATAATTTTGCACAAGCTGTGCTCGGGAAAATCATTATTGTGCAATTTATCGCACTCGTGCGTTAATGCATATTACCCTGATTAATTTATAAAGGACCACAGCTTTGCAAAATTGATAGCTACTTCATGAATGATAATACGCTTTTGCTATGATATTGTTTGCCACGTTTTTGTAATAAAATAAAATATAATGATAGTTTTATAATTACCGATCCGCTTTCATAGCTCAATTTAGTCTTGCATAAGATCTATGAAGTGAATTTCCCTGGGATCAATTTCCCGGCAAAGAGATTTGGAAGGTACAGAGAGTTGACTGATTTCTTATATTTACCTATTAATATATGTTATCAATGAGACAGACTTTGATGGTGTTATTTTCCACAGTCCACTTACATAACTAAAACAATTTAAATTATTATTAAGCTACTAGCTGACCCGACAGACGTTCTACTGTCTTACCTATGAATATTGAATTTGAATCTGTATAATTAAAAATACTTAACGCTGTGATAAATTGTGACAATTAAACATTTAAAAAACTTAAATAGAGTTTATATTGTCGTTAAGTTCTACTTAATTATATTAATTTTCCGCTCATTTCTATTATTTTTTTCGTAAGAACCTTCTCTTGACAATAACAAACACAACAAAAAAAGAAATAACGAGATTGGTCCAGCCGTTCACACGTGATTCTGTGACTAAGAGGATTCATTTTTACATGTAAAGATAGTATTAAATTTATAACAATTAATACAATAGGTCATGATGTATGTCGAGATATTATGATAATAATATATCCACGGAGACAAATTCGCTAGTAAATACAAGTTTCGTATAAATTAAAACTTACTTGGTCCGTAAGAAAGATTTCTCTCACAATAACCATATATTTTTATTAAAGTGTCAAGTTGTAAGTAAAATAGTAGTTTCTTTTATTTCAAATGATACTAGTTTATCCAATTCACGTCAAATAAAATGTAGGTAATGTCATCATTGTAGATTTCACGAAAAGTGGCGAAGTTGCGAGCGCTCTTATATAATTTCGAATAATAATAAATCTAGTGGAATGAAATTGTGTTAGAAAAAGTAATAGAACATCCAAATTTTATGCCCATCACTTTTGAAAACGGATAATATTATCAGACTGCCAGAAATTAAATTTTAATCGACGATGTTTATTAGAACATGGTTTATCGTAAAAGTACTTTCTATCTACACAAACATTCTAATATAAGAATGTAGAGTATAAAGTATTTTATTTACGCAAGTATCACACGTCCGCTAAAACAATTTTTATCGGATTAAGTTCGTATATTATTTAACACAAATTTTACAATTATTACGTAATTTTCCTAAATCATCTTCGAGAAAATAAATGACGTTAACAACAATACCATTTAACAAAATATAACATCTTTGTCGTCAGTCATCCGTGACCATGCATGCTGTAAAACACGCGACGCGTCGGCTAAATTTAGTAGCACTTAATGCGTAAATAAATAAAATAAAAAAGCCTTTTATTTCTTACAGCTTTTTTTTCTTAACCCTATTGTACTAATATATTGTACTTTAATCTATAAGAACCCCTCTGTGGGTGAAGGCCTCCTCCAAAGATAGTCTTCTCTAGATTGGGCTACTTTATAATTTATATTTTATACTTTATATTTTATAATTCGTAAATAGTTTTCTTTAAATATGTCGATCACTGCTCGGCCCACAGGTGCCTTGCCGTTCCTTCGAAGGCCGGAGAAGGCCACTAAGGCAAGCTTAGAAATGGACTCTTGCGCCCATCTATTTAAAAAAATCTTCGTATTTCGATTTTCACAAACTTACCCAACAAAATATCCCGCGTTTATTGTAGAAATAAGTACTAGCAAGATGCTCATTTATTATCGTGAACATTATTATGCTAAACTTGTGTAGCTCTCATATTTCATCGTTGTTGCTAAAGTATGTGCCTTTTAAAATTTTATTCTCATCTATTGCAGGTAATCTAAGGTTGCGCAGGTATTTTATAACCCCTCACGAAAAGAGGGGGTCTTTGTATAAGTATGACATGTCTGTTTGTTTTTTGTTTTTAAACTGACATGATTGAGATGGATTTTAGCTACATTTCAATTGTGATTTTTATTACTCTTTTTCTGTATATTTCTTTTTACGTTTTCTCTTCATTTAACCTTAATTCTAGACTAACCTAAAAGCTTAATCGGTCTTCAATCCATTTCTAATAATTTAAAGAAATAATTGATTGCTTAAAATCTTACGTAAAATAATTACTTATTTAATTTGTTTTTTAACTTCAGCTAAAATTTATTTCAATAAAGTTATTTATAGATGTCTTTCGCAGAATTAATTTTCAATGTTAAAGAAAGACTTAATTATCTTAAATAATATGTTCGTAATTCTAATCTAAAAGTAAGTGTATGCGTATGTTAAATAGATATTGCATTTATAAAATTAAATAAGACCTTAGTAACCTTTAGAATCAAAACAAAACCGCCCAAGCTATAAAATATGCGGAAAATTAAATGAAATTGACCATAGTGAATGTAAACACAGAATACAGGTTGGGCAAACTAAATCAATTTACCGTAGGGCGGCTCGACTCTAATTGATTTACCTTGCAACAAGATACCTGCCTCAATTATAAAACTGTACCAACTATGTCTAGTTACTAATAAATATGCCTAGTTACTAATTATTTTTTATTATCTATGTTTAGTAAATTACCAGCACTAATACAATAGATTGTGATCTTAGAAAATGCTTTCATACATAAATAAATAGTTCAATTATTAGCAACTCGTTTCGTGTTATGCATTGCCAGCCCGGCTAGAGCTGAACTAACAAATTGCTGGATAGATAAAGCACAGGTGCATTTTTCTCTTGCTACTTTCTTAAAAAATAATACAGTATGTGAAATGTACAAATGTTACAATATATGGTAGGAATATTAAATTTTCATTTCGAAATTTATTCGTTGGAATACATTCGTCTATATATAAATATTAATTTATATACAAATTTAATATGCATCGGGTGAAACCCATCTCACTATTGTCGCTTAAGGACAGTTAGGATGTGCTGCCAGGGTACGTTTTATAAATTCCTTTTCTTTATTTAAACTTTTCCTATATTATTAAAGTCATATTATTAAAGTAATGTTAAGTTTTTCATCTTTTTTAGTTACCTGCTTGAGAAATATGAGATATAATAATATTACTACGTGACAAAGGAATCATGTCGAGACAAAATGGAATCAAAGAAATAAATCACTACTTTTGTTCATAGCTCAGTTTGCGCCGTTTTAATAATTTGAAACTGGAACCGATTTACTGTTTGCCATCTGCCGTTAGCTGAGAGTGCATTTTTATCATTTTATATTTGTTAAAAATCTTACCGTTATATGTGGAATAATTTAATTTAAGAACCCGTGACGGACACTATACAGTGATAATAATCCATGGCGTTGTGGATTTCCATCGTTGACAATCCATATTAATAATTAAGTGAGTATGTTTTGTAAAAACCTCATGAGAGTTTTTAAATCAAGAGAAAACAATTTAAGCCTCTTTTTAGTCAATTTAAATGCCATTGATGTTGATGTTTTAATATTAGTTTAGAATAGAGATTAATTATCTTAAAATCGTTCTACCTAGATAAAATTCGAAGACCTAGAAAAAAAAACGAACTTACTATATTCGGTATAACACAAAGATTTTATAGGGTGTGTAGTAAAGCTACCAAAAAGATTTTTAAGTTTGGATGCTTGGTGGAGAATTCTTCCCTAAGTGGTTCCTGATAATCTTGAAACTTCAGGGAAACAATGAAATATTTATGTTTGGTAGGCACAAGTCTGATTCAAAAAATATTTCTATGTGGAAAGTTATTTTTAAGAAGTAAAGATGTAGTTAATATTATCGGAATATCGCTATAAATTGTTCACAGCAGCCGTAAAGCGCATGTATCAGGGCTGCACCAGGGAGGCTTCAGCCACTTGGCCCGATCTCACCACAATTCATTTCTCATTTCCGTAATGTGGTCGCTTCAAGCTTGTATGAACATGATGTAATAAAATGGAGCTAGAAAGAATAAATAGTTATTTTTGAAAGTATTTTAAGCTCCGTGAAGGCCAAATTCTTATAAGAAACAATATATTATTCCAAAGCATAATTTGATACGAAATTTGTTGAGGAAGAAATTATTTATTTCTATTCATTAATAAAAAATACTAAAGAGGTTTTAAAAAAAGATAAATTATCATCTTATATTCGGGACAATTTGCATTAAAGCTTAAACAAAGCTCCACTAACGCCCCTATGGCGTAAAGTTAAAAACTTGGCAACTTTATCAATATTTGATGTAGCACAAAGTTGTAATTCTCTAAGAAAGGGTAGCCTTTGAGGGTAAATTTCACGTAATTTTGTAACAGTTACTAACTTTATGACATTGTGTGGTTATTTTGAAACTGTAATGCATCATTTATCATTGTTTAATTCTAAATATTATTATAAGCACGTAAATGCAACTACAAATGTATTCTTAATAAGATATTTATAAGTACATACATATTGTCAGACAGTTGAAAATAGAAAAGTATCGTAACTCATACGGCAGACACATTGTATCATTAATCACCAATAATGTCAGACAATAATGACCCTTCTTTGCACTCTAAATTGATCCAACGGGAAATTGATTCTCAGAACTTCTGTTCAATCGCTATTGTTTCTACGTCTGTTTAAATATTTCAATGATAATTGTCTAGAGGTTTATATTCATTAACCGTTACTTTATTCACGCACTATTTAAATAATTTAAATTATTTATTGCGATTTAATTAATTGCGATAACTCGACATTAGAACTGTAGCCCTATCATAATGAGCATGAAGTAATTAAAGGTCACAATTTTTTAAATTTGATATAGGTTAATACTGTTTTAAAAGCTTTCCAATTTTCTTATTATAAAAATTTATTAAGACGTATGAATGGATATAGTGTGCTAATCTTAAGAGATACAGGTCTTCGTTGTAGACGTATAGATGTGGAACAATCTGACCACACATTAATGTGTTATACATTACATAAGCTTCGTTTTCAATGAATTTATAATAATCATCGCCATATTTCTATGCCTATTTAAACAACTTGATAAATTATATACACTTCACACTATTGGTGAAATCAGTTTAGATTTAGAGATTAGTGCGAATAGACCAACATACAAACATAACGAGGGATGACTTATAATATGTACTGATTACAGACGAAAAGAATAAAAATAACATACAGACATAAATATGACGTAAATGTAGATGGAAGCGAGCATAAAAGCAGTTTAGAGCACAAAATGCAGTGTAAGTAGCGTTATCAAATTGATGGGCGATGATGTTGAAGCTCTTTTTATTGAAATCGCTGGCATGAGCTCAAACACTACTACGTTAGCAAAATTAAATTATGGTTGGACCAATTACAGCCGTTTTTGAACCGCTCGATGGCTGAACGCCAATTTATCCTCTTATATCGTCCATTTCAGTTTTAACAAAACAATTCAGAAACATTTCAATTCCATTAAATAATTTGTAGTACCATCAACCGATTTATAATAAGGTAGTGTTCCAAATTCTATTAGCGCTTTTAGAAAAATTTAACAATAACTATTTATTATTAAGAAACGTGTCTGTATGGCAAATTTATCAAAATCGTATAATATTATGTCAGCTTACATTAAAGCTTATATCAGTATATATAAAAATGGTAGACTTAAATCTATATATATGTATATAAAACAATGTCGGGTTATTTACACCATTTTTAACTCAAAGATCTCTTATTTGTTGGATTCGTCTAATCCGAGAATAGAAGAATAACTATTAAAATATGGAACAATTACGGAAAAAAAATTATAAAGAAAATTTGTTTCCTCATACATTTTCTATGGAATGACGTTTTAAGATACGAATTTCGCGGGGTCCACTAGTTTTAAATAGGAAACAAGTCACATTTTTTTGTTTAAAATAAAACATAACAGTTCATAGTCGTAACCTCGGTCGTTTTTATTAAATAACATGCATGTAACATCATTTAATATGTCAAACATAATCCAGTATAGCCTATTTTATTAATGTTTATGAAAATTAGGTTTATTTGGAATATAATGTTTTGTATACAATAAATATTGACTGTAGCAAGTTTATTATTTTAATAGAGGCTTAACATATTAGTGAACTGTGTTGCGGGGTATTAACATTATTTTACTTATTAATTAATTGCTTTAAAGTGTTAGCTGTAGGTACATTGAACTTTTTAGTCACTAATTTTCACATATTTCGGCCAACGCGTTAGTATAGCAATACAACGCGATAATGTAGCCAGTATTTTGGGCACGCATCCCAGCGGATTTAATGAGCCTTTTGTATTTTTGTAAATATAATTAAGTACATTATTGTAAATATTTAATAAAAATATGGGCGAGATTTAAAAAAAAAATATAATGGACCTATTTTTAAACAAGAATCTAAATCTAATAATATAAAAAGGCTGATACAAAGCGATTGACCATTGTTTAATATTCTAAATGTCCACTTGCGTAAAAATGTAACTGCTGTGGGAAATTTTTTAAAATAAATAAATATTAAGAGTTGAAAGAGGACTAATATAGTTGTTATACGTTAATTTAATAAATACTCTAGCAAAGAACAACTATCCTTCAATAAATATTTGATTCTACTTTAATAAAAATAATAAACTTTAATAAAATAAAATCATATACAAAATATTTGAAGTAGAATGGAAGTGATAGACTCTTAGCTGTAATGCGGCATTCTTTCTATTTCGTTGATGATTTTTGTACGTAATACATTGCGTAATACACCGGTAAGTTATTGTAAACCATTTACCAATTGTTTAAAATCTTTTCAATGTACAAGGTTAATTCTGTTATCGCATGTTTGCAACAAAACAATTATAGAAACAATTTTTGTAAAACCGCTGTATGTACTTATTAGTATGTATACGTCGAAAATGTATTTCTTAATTTGAACTATTACCTAAATCTTTTTAGCTGTGTAATTTACGTTAAAATCCGTATCGTCTATTTAAAACCGCTCCATCTGTACTCGTTAATCAAATCCGGAATCAAATGATCCGTAGAACCGTGCCAGACTAAGGGATTTCGATACAAAAATATTGCCGATTTACAATGATTTCCTTTCTAGGTTTTTTCTTACAGAACCAATGACGTATATAACAGGAACCATTTATCAAGGTACTTATCCATCAGTATCGGATACGCTTAAACGAAAATGTACTTAGATAAATTAAGTTTTTTATATACAAGAGATGTGTGAGTTTGATATGATATGTATGAGTACAAAAACGAAATATGTAATTTTTTTAATTATAAAATCGCTAAAAATTATTTATTTATCTGAGATGTGGAGTCCTTGCTTAAAACTTTGGAAATAATAATATCTCTTTTTTGTTTTTCCGTCTAACTTTGTAACTAACTGAAACAATAATTTCTTAACAAACATATCATTTAATTAGGCATATTTGTTAAATTTGCTTATAACCACTCCACCTACTAAAAGCCCAAAATAGCTGAGATTATCATAAGTTAAGATAAGCAAAGTGGGGTTATCCCGTGTGCATTTACTGAATACTTGTCTTAGTATTCCGTAGCGACTGGTAAACCAACATTCGCGTGGCAACCCATTTAGCTGCATTGCCTGGGGGGGCACCACAAGCTCAACGACATCTTACGAGAAATTTCAACTATGTAAGTTATTCGTGCCAAGCTCTATAGTAAACGTAAATTATTGACACCGGCTGATATTTGGAGAATTTCACGAATGACGAACTCTCGGTGAACGAAAACACGGCATCCACGTATCTTAGTTATACGGATTCCTATTATTTAGTAGCTAAATACCAGTTAGGCAATCAGGATGCCTTATTAAACCTCGAAATCTACCAAAGTTATGTCACTGAGAGTGATTTCTCGCAAAGATTAATGTATATAGAATTATAAATGCTATGAAAAGTAAAAAACACGCTCTCAAGTACCAACAAATAATCAGTTCTTATAAACGTATCACGCCATCTTTGTTTCTTCATTGGTACTAATTGACAAATTTTGTGTTACATCAGTTAATGATTGTGTATTATTTTAAATATCTCTAATAATAAATATCGTATCAATCCTAGCTTTGTTGTTGGTGAAAATCACGTAAAATTCGGGTACCTGTATACATAGCTTGGTTTTTAAAATGAAATCGCTGAATTTTGTTTTTCATCTAAACATACACAACCAAATAAAAGCCGTTTAAAGGGATGAAATTTATCAAAATAATAAATTGTATTCTCATCTATTTTGGCATTGGCACAAATACGACGCTTGTTGAATTAAAGCTAAAAGGCAGTTTCCACAAGTTTTAAACGACTGAATGGCAAAATGCCAATATTTGCTCTGATATCATCATCTTGCGATATACAATAATTTTGGAATTGTGTCTCAGCAAAAGATTGAATTTAAACCATTTTATATTGGACTTAAAATTAGGTTAGATTTCAGCGCGAGTGCCGCAAAATAAAATAGCTTTTTATTTCTTTTTCACTACCAGACCACTTTTCCAGATAGTCAGTAGAAGCTGATTCCAATGCAATGTGTTATTATTATCAATGTTGAAAAAAAAGCACACATCATAATAATTGGTCCATTCATTTAAGAACTACGATGCGACGGACATACAGTTACATAGACACAGACAGAAACGTCAAACTTATAACATCCCTCCTTTTGCGTCAGGGGTTAAAAACTTAAACTGCGCGGCCGGCGATTGTGCCGTGGACACTAAACAATCTATATATCTATCTTATCTAAAATATAGTTTTTTTAATTGATAGTTTATTTGGAGTATGCCAGTTCTGGCACTGACAAACGCATGCACTATAAATAATCATTTTTCTAACGTATCTATGTACAACCGTTTCGTAAATAAAAACTTTTTGTGCGATGGTATTTTATGAACGAATGTAACGTGAAACGCGGAAAGCGAAAGGCGACTTTATCGCCCGGCTAACAGGAATATACCAAAGCTCTTTAAAAATCTATTGTAAACGAGATGTTATTCGGAATCACCAAGTATAAGTTATGGTCTCTCACGCTTCAGCCGTCTCGTGACGTAACTTGTCACTGCGCAGTCGGGTGATTGACAAACGGTTATCTTGAATAACTTGAATTTTGGCCTTTATACAAGAGTAGAATGGAATGGCTTTTTGTGTAGTTTTAATAGATTGCTAATAATAATTAGCTATAAGTTGAATTTGCAAGTAAGAATATTTTATTCTCATTTCTGCCTCTTAATTTGAGTCATTTAGATTTTATTAAATTATACCAGTAATAATAATAATTAATAATAATTGGAAAACTTGCAGCACTTGTGTTATGGTAATCAGAAACAATGAAGGTACCACAATAAATACATATCTTAGTTTATAAATAACCAAGACTCGGAAACAAACATTCGTGCTCATCACACAAATAAATGCACCTACCGGAATTCGAACACGGGACCTTTTGATGCAGATGGCAGGAGCACTACCAATTGCGCCAATCGGTCTTCAAATAATAATAAAATCATACAAATCAACTTTATTAAGATAGTGTAGAATAAATTAATACCGAATGGCTAAGATTGTTTCAATTAATTTAATTTTAACGTATTCAATAAGCTTATTGTATACATTTTAGGGCTGCATAAGCAGCTGCTAACATAATAAATGAGAACGTAAATTTATCCGTTGCTATTTCACGTATAAAACCAATCAACATATCACGAATAAATTTTCTAAACAAATTATCAAAGCAGAGGGTACTTTATCAAGAAAATCTATATCCATACCAAAACGAGTAAACGGTAAATAAATTTCATATTTTGTAGACATTATTAAAATTCCTTATTCAGTTTAAATTTTCTTTTCCCGAGAAACTAACTAATGGATAAAATGGACTCTTAATTAAAAGTGACTACAATGTTCAATTACTATGAAACTAACTTACTGAAATACAGCTTTTGTGTTATTAAGTCAGGTGCAGAATGAAAGGCGAAACTAAGATTACTATTACAAGTATTAATTAATCTTCTTCTGGTTTCAATACCAAACAAACTAAGATTCTAAAAATTAAATCTCTAATAAGTCATATTTTTAATTGTTTATAATTTATTGTATTTCAGTTTCAAATAAGTAAAAATGTTAAATAAGTAGGTACTTTTATATAGCGTATTTTTCATTCCAGTGGCAAAGTTAATATACCACTGTATCATTGACACCAGCAGTACAGATTATCTGTAACCTAGAGATATAGTATACTTATACATGGGCACCGGAAGGGAGGTGCCGGGGGTGCACTTGCACCCCTTAGGAATCTCGGGATCAACAGGAATTATTGAAATAAAAACGACTGGGTACCCATAAAATAAATTTATTATGAATAGTCAGAAATTTGTAAATGTCTCGAACATATAATAAACCGGGCTTCAGATGTTTCCGACTAAAATTTCAATTTTTTATTAACAATCATATTCGGCTAAGATTGTAAGAAAACTAAAATCTGCACCACTTGGAAATTATTTCTGCCGGCGCCCATGTACTTATAATGTTATTATGTTTAACGAAATCGCATTAAAGGATTTTTACGGCTTGCATTGTATGCATTGTCATATTTTTTTAAAAAAGAAATGCAAAATTAACAAATTTTTAACGTAATTTACAACAAAAGTGGTCGGCTACTTGGATCGTTGATTTTTCAAGGTTCATTAATTCAGCGTTGGGTTTTAAATTTATTATTTCAAGCGAAATTTTACAGTCATCTTTCACCATACGTACAATTAAATCGCACGCAATATCGCTCTTTTGGGAGTTGCGGGTGAATATCCGCTTTGAATAAAGTCAATATCATTATTGAGTGCCACTATGATTTATGATGACTAACCAATTATGTACTAGTTTAGTAACCGCGACCACGCATGCGAAGCTTTTTAGACGTAGCTTAAAGGTCTGTGTTATAAAAGCTATATCTTTTTTAAAAAAGAAAAAAGGTTAAGCTATCTGCGTAATATGAAACATTTTACAAGGGAAATTACATTAAAATCTGTCCAGTAATTCCGTAGTAGATTAATTAGAACAAATAGTATACAGCATTTAATTAATTTATTATATAATAAGCTTCTTGTAACTCGGGTTCGATTCCTGAAGAAATAAATATATTTTGATGATGATCAGACATTCAAGTCACCATGCATCTTATCTGACACATGATGACTTCAGTTAATTATATGATTTTTTTCCTTATTTGTAAATAAAATATTTGAAAAATTAACAGCACCATAAATAGGAAGAAAAAAAATGCATAATTTGTACAACAAAGTCAAAAGATAACAAAGAAATTGGAAAACTTACCGAAAATCTTCAGATTACCCTTATTACACTTTGTAAAATTCTTATTATTTGAGAGTAATTAATTTGAAAGAATGCTAATTTTTCTTTTAATCGCTTCTTTAGCGCCGCAACTTTTATCTACTTTGTTTGAATTACTTTTGCTCGAGCAGTTTCAAGCAAGTTTTGAAAGATTTTATAATAAGTTACCATACTTTTTATTGTTAATATGACTTTCAAAAACGTAGGTACAAGAACTACTTTCTTCTAGAGGCAAGTCGAAAATGATATTAATAAAAAAAATTGTTAATTTTGTAGTGATGGTAATATAAGTTTAAAAAAATGCATAATTGTTACATATGAATAAAAAATGCGTAACTATAACAAAATAATTGATTGAAAACAATAATAAAATTAATAAAGAAAATACATTTTCTTAATAATTTAATGGGACTTCACAAAGTAAGACAGTGATTGATTTAGTTAGGGTGTAGGAATCCGGTGCAATTTTTAACCGCTGGATATTTTTCAGTTTGCCATTAGAAACAGAATATTAAATGCAATTCACGTTTCGTCTAGTCAAAACCCGTTTGAAATGCAAACCTCGTATAAAGGTCGCTGTCTGCAATTCATTTGTGTACTTGATAGGCAGATTTTAAATAACAACAGTATGTGAGAACATAATAACATATTTTTCATAGAAATATTTTGCAGACACTATAGAAAATAATAGACAAAACTTCGGATAGAAGAACTGATCATATCACAAAATATTTAATTTTAATATTACTAATGTCCTGGTCGTAGCGGCGCGGCGTAGCACATTGTAGCACCAGTGCTACAAGCTGCTACGATATTTACAGTACAGAGTTGTCGGATCTCAACCGCGGGGAAGAAAAACTTCTCGCTTTACTGAGCTATATTCTTTTTGAGTGACGTAAGCTTTATTGTATATGTGTATTCAATAATAGCTTGATACTAGTACAAATAAAAGTTTAACTAATGTTAACAAAAATAAGAATCCTTAAAATTTATAGGTAATATTTAGTATTTTATTTCAAGAGAACGTTAACTTTTGTTGCTTATATTAACGGTGGATCTAAATAAAATAAAGACTTTAATGAAGCCTATAATATTAAGTTAGATATTTAGCATATATCGCCTCCGTGGTTGTGTTTTACGCATTTGCGTTTTACGCCGGCAGTCCTGGGTTCAAATCTCGTGGAAACATTTAAATGTTTAAATTGCCTTTACAAAAAATTATTAGTGAAACAGTCTCATAATATACACATTAGTTATAAGGTTACATAATTTGGCCTATAACTTCGAGTAATGAAGATTTTAAAAAATGCAATTTGTCCAAAAAATAAGAGATATCAACAAAACGTGTATTTGAACTGAACCAATTTTGCAAAACAAATTTTCGTTTTTCTGTTAAAACTCAATGTTCCGAAACTTAATTAACACACTTCTAGAAAATGAAAGCAAACTCGTATAATTAAACGGTTGAATTGCATGCAATTCCAACGGAAATATAAAATGAAAATTTGAGGTATTACTTTGGAGTCAATGTTTTGTTCGAATTAATCGTTTTAGATCTTGTAAAATACATAGCTACTGCTGTTAATACTTGTCTATAGTTGTCTTAAGAATTTCTAAATCTATTTTTCTGTTTTGATATCTAATAAGTGTTAATTAATTAACAAAATAAAAAATATAGTTTTACTATAAAGTACTATATAGTATATAGTAGTACTATAAAGCAAATAACAAATTTTTCACTTTAACTAACAATGCCGTTATATGACGGGCTGCGTTGCCTTATAAAATCTGCTCGAGCGAGTTTACCTGCTGTAAACTTTTAATTTTAATATTCCTGTCACGTCTACTACCATATAATATCATATAAAATACCAGGCCTCAAGACCACTATCGGGATGTAGATATGTTTTCGTGCTCTTCTTCAGTAGAATTCAAACATAAGATTTTTTAAATTTGTTTCGTTGAATGTTTCAAATACTCCACTATGAATGTTTCCGTTTTTCTTATATTATATGTATATAGTCACTGGTTTCTATGTCTATATCCTATAATATTTTAAAACTATTAAGGATATGTCTTTATTATATAATGATTTGTTTTCTATGTTTTATATGTTGTTTATAATGTATTTGTTTTGTTTCTTGTAGTAAATAAATAAATATCAACTATTTAAATTATTTTTCGAATAAACTAGAGTTAAAAGAAGGCAGATGAGACGTTGGCAGTCAGATATGAATCCATATAAAAATATCCGTCTAATGTTTCTGTCCATGTATACAACAGTTTTATGAAATCTTTAAAAAAATAGTAACATATACTGCATGGACGGAACAGAAGTGATTTCTTTCAGACACATTTTGATATGATAACAAATGGATGGCCTCAAAAAACATATCAGGAGATATAGGTTTTTTATGATCTATAATTATTTTATTGCATACGATTGCAAATAAAAAGTTAATACTTAAATAAGTTTTATTTACTGTATTTTCTCTTTGATTATCTGCAATTATTTCCTATTTTTACATAAAAATTAATAGAGATAGAAATATTATGCAAACTAATTCAAAGCCAGTGAAAGTTCCATCACAATCGATTCCGCCGTTGCTGACATTTGAGTGTAAAAATGGGCGTACTAAAAACGGAGATAAAAATTAATATTTTAAGAATCGTTTATTGTTACTCATGATATTATGAATTTTATCTGTAGAATGACCGTGTTATACGCTTGTAACAATAATTTTAAATAATAATCGACATTGCAGATTTGTATCTACTAGCATTCCCTAAACTTTTAATGGACTGCATTCAGTTAGCCTTAAGCTAAATGACCCACTTCAGCGTAACTATCTAGCTATTATAACCTTCAACGCTAAATCTTATTTTAAGTTAAATTCTAGTTGTAACCGCCTTCAAAATCCTAGTAATAAATTGTCTTTTGCCTTAAAATTACTATAAAATCTTAATGCCGTTTTACAATCCACTCTAAGTAAATTTATAGGTTTTATATAGGTACTGCATCAAACTCTCTTTAACATTTAAAATTGGAAACCATTATAGACTACAAAAGTAAAAGGAATAAGGTGTTTTTTTTTCTAATAAATTGGAAACGTCAAGGTAAAAAAAGCTAATCAGGTCTTCGTTTAAGAATAAAATTAAACAAGGCGAAGCTAAATGAATTGCTTTTCTTAATCGCTTGAGGTGAACAGCAACCTCCTAGCACTTCCGTAGCGCTGTTTTCAATACACCTCCAAATTGCTCCATTAAAAGTTCCTGAACTGCTTTCAACTCCAATTGTTAACGGTTCGACTGCTGATTATCGAACAATAACAGGAGTATGACATAATTGACATAATATGACATATGAAATTATAACATTCTGTGATTAACTTATAGCCACTGCAGTTAAATAGGTTAAAAGATATTTAATTAACTTAGGTACTCGCTTATCTTGTAAAATAAAATGTTTATTTTCATATGAATATAAACTCCGTCTTATAACTAAATATCTATTTTCTTTTTTTACCAGAAAGGTGTCTACCTGTCCTGCTAAATGTTAGGTAGCACACACAACAGACATGCCTGTCTAACGCCAGGGTTCGATTTCCAAAAAGCGAGTTGTAATTGCTAAATGCGTTCCAATAATAATTACGGATTACTTAAGAGTTGGTTATCATCTAGACTATTACCACGACTCTCGAAATCGGAGTAGATCTCCGACTCAAAAAGTGCCAATTTCATGTGAACAAAAAAAGTATTCAAAACAAGATTCAATTGAACAAAAAAAAAAAAAGACGCAGGATGCGAATTCTTGTTAATAGTACGATAAAAGAAATCTGGTCTTACTTAGATTTATCACTATATTTCGGTGCGTCAACCAGATAAGGATATAATCCTCCTGGCCTGGAAGACTGCTGGTCGAACGGAGATGGCGGAACAAGGTGGTCAACACTATATTATTCTGGTTTTTTAGAAGACGTTATATTATGTGGGGTTATGCTGTGTAATTAGGGTTATGCTTTTAGAAAGTCAAATAGTTTATACGCCTTTTATTGACGAACAACAAAGTTACGACCTGCATTTATTTTAATGTTAAATATTTAATCATTTCCATTCTTAAGAGTTGTTAAACATGTTTGAATTCTTAAGACTGGCTTGGCTCACAAACGAAAAATACTCTGACTTTACTAAGAATTCAGCCAGGTACTCTAAATTCCGAAAGTTGATTTCTCTTTACATCCACCTTCGTATTCCGTTCACTTCAATTCCTATCCAACGTTACTCCAATTACGATCGCATTTAAAAGCTTTAGCCTCAAACTGCTTGTTATTAAGAAGTTCTTACAAAGATTCAGGGATTAGTAATCATCTAGCGGTAAAGTTTAACTACGATTTGGCACACTTTCAAACATTCGTGCTCGGTACAAGGCAATTCCTTCTGTTTGTAGTTCGATTAAAACATGCAGTGACTCCATTCATGTGTTCACAGAATATATTTCATAGAGAAGTATGTGGAAAATATTTTTCGCTTGCTCTCGTTTTATTATTATCTTTTCAAAGTCCGTGACAATAAAATATACGTACATTTTGTCATCATATTTTTAGCGAAGCCGCTATTTACGTAAATGGTTTTAAATTTATGGCTTAATGAATAGTATTTTAATGAATATGATAGAATACATTAACTATGATAAACTAGTTTTAATTTATACTTGCATTTTGTAAAATCCGATTTTATTTAGTAGTATATAGTATGTATATGGCATGGCATGGCATATAATATGTGGGTATGTACTGTAGTACATACCCACATATTATATGTTGTAGTATGAATCACTAGTATGTTATATGTGTATATTTCCGTAGCACTTAAAGCGTTTAGACAGCAAGTCCTATCAACGACTTGGAATAAAATAAAGCTCTGAACAAGGATGCAAGGGAGCTTGAAGCGTGAATTGTTTATAGAAAGTTTACAGAGAAATGTTCTGCACTAAATATGTTTGTATAAATTCTACTTACCTGCCTCCATACGCTAGGTGTTTTGAATGCGAGGCCAAATTGACTCCATTAAAAGTTTTGAAAGCGTTCCGTAGCTTAGATAATTTACGGAACGAGTTATGCCTTCTATTTAAGCGAGCGTATGTACTAAAAACTAATTAATATATTCCCCATATTTCACCGTTCGTTCTTGAAGGCTTAATGAATGACCGCTCTGCGAACACAACTGGCAATAATAAGCATTTAAAATCCGTTGAAATTAAAATATGCACCTTCACATGACGTCCATTCCAAGTTCAAATATATTGTTTTATAACTGATTAAATATTTAAAGTGCTGTTTGTTAAGGTAGAACTTTATCCTAATTTCTGTTCCTACTTTGTTAGAATTAGTTGAAATTTATATGGCATATTGCTGGCATACTAGAAAGTCAATAGAAACCTTCGTTACAACTGCAGTTACAATCATTTTTTATACATTATTAGTTATTATATTACTTAAGCGCCTACTTAGGCGCTATAGGAACTATTTTATTTATTTTATTTAAAAAATGGCAAACTATTTCTTAAAGGCCAGATTACTACTTATATTTTTTTTTATAGTCACAAGTCAATTTAAGTTTTATAGGTATTTATAATATAAAGAAAGACAATTAGGTTAAGAAGTTATTGAAAGAGAAAGGTTTGTTACATTTGTGATTTGGTTCCTCCTTAGTACGGTCAAAGTTCACTGCTTGTATGCGGTTGTTTTACTGAGAAAGTCCAATAATTGATCTGAGTAACTCGTTTGGGACACAGGAAGCGACAATTAAGGTACGAAGCTGAGGTAATTAGATCTTTATTCGATCTGTTCTGCACAGAATTCAAAAGTTATGTTACAATGCCCAAGTTTTGTCCCAAGAGTATCAGATCGTTAGGTGTTTCAGTGACATAGGAGCTATAATAAATATGCAACTTATGTGTCTATTGGGTATCTGTACCTACATGAATATATTATGAAAACGGTACAGTGTCTTTATAGTGGTAGCATCGACAACAATCTGAGTTTATCGATATTAATTTAATAGTAGGTACTTACGCTTAAAAGCTGATTTTCGTATTAGTTAAACAAAGTCCAGTACCAAGTATCTACCTACTGTAAGATACGGTATGGTGTACGGTTTTGTACCTATGTAGGTATAATAAAGTTTTGTAACCTAACCTTACCTAATCTTACTAAGTAATAATTTAATTTAATGTGTCGGTTCAAATTATTGACTCCATTTTAAATAGAGATAAGCGAGAGCTTGGAAAAGAACATTAATGATCCTTATTTTACATAGTCGTAGCCGCGGAATTGAGTACCTAAACTCATTTTATTTTAACAATTTATTCTTTTGAACTGTTATTTTTTAAGCTTGCTGGAAAAAATAAATAAGGCAGGCACAATTTAAAAAGAAAAAGAAGCTTTCACAAACAATCGCAATTAAAGGTTCGTGTAATTGAACGCCGAAGTCGATCGCCTGTGACATTCAGAAAAATGTGGTTTAGAAACTGTTTACTCAGACATTTTTTAACTTTCTGTTTTATATTTTTACGCTAAGACACATTATTGTCATCTGTGTACTGAAATACTTTTATCTTTTTATTCATTTTATTTTATTGTTTCAATAACAATGATACAGAGATGCATCTTAACAATCTGTTAGGTTCCTAGACAGTCTAATAAAATAAATTTAGGTTGCACAATGTTATGTTTTTAAGTGATAATAAAGCCTTTCTAGTAAGGACTTATTTATATTTTTGTAGTAGCTATGTATTTAGCAGATTGTTATTATTTCATCTCCAATTTAATTAATGTACTTAATCCACCAACGTGGATGATTGGGTGAAATAAATTAATATTACATAATAAATAATCACCCAGACGGTTTTTTGTGTACGGTGGAGATTCCATCACAGTACATACTTAGAACAAATCAAATTATCAGAGTTGTTAAATTAAATACCTATATGAATAAAATATCTAACAGAAAGAACATGAGTCAAACTCTTGTCTATTTTCGGTTGGAATTGCGAATTTTGTTCGTTGCATCCCTTTCGCGCACTTGCAATTAAAGACTTGAACGTGTAGAAATAAACTTGATGTATGATGATACTTCAAGTTTTTTTCTAACAATTATTGTTGATTTTTTCCTGTCTGCCCCTTGTGCCTTGGCCAGAAAAACATCGTGGATCCGCCCTTGCCTAATCACATCTAGTCAATGAAATCAGATATTATGATAATGTTGATAATATGGCATGTACCTCAGTGCCAGATTAAGCAAGCGTGGAGCCCGTAGCAAATTCTTTCAAAGAACCCTTGATGTGCTATGGGTTCTTAAGTATAAAGTGGTAAAAATACAATTTAATACTCAATACATTTATTTGCTATCTATAGGATACAATGTTGTGGGTAATTAATAGTGTAGTAAATTACTATAGGCGCTGTTAGGCTCTGACAAGTACAAAAAGCCTGAGATGAGGTTTCCTGGCAATTTAGAATAATTTTGACATCAAAAAATTCAACATACCACATCTTAATAAGTTTCATTCAAAAAATTACGCTCAGGCAGAGATGAGTGGATTTAAGTATTCGGGGCTCCCTTTCGCGCGGGGCCCGTAGCAATTGCTACTCTTGCTACTATGGTTAATCCGGCACTGATGTACCCACCTACTGTGCACATGGCATTTAGCGTTAGCGCCAAAATATGCCAACTTACACGGATAGGTATCTAATGAGTTTCAAAAGTTTTTTATAATACTGCTCTCTTGGCACTTTCTCAGTCTTAGCAGAAAACCAAAAACTATATTTTGGTAGGTTTTGTAACAATCTAACGCCAGTCGTCAGACAACAAACAACCCATCAATTGACCCGGCGAACCATGAACGTAGCATACTAGTAACCCGCGGAACGATGCACCGAGTTGAGCATTTATTGACTTGAACGGACGACGCGAGACTGTATCAAGTCAACTCGAGTTATTCGAGTTACTAAAAAGTAGACTCGACCCCTCGCTACCATCAACCTCAAACAAAAAGACAAAAATTGACTCACAATAATTGACATAATATTGACTCACAATAATTGACATATGACAGCTGTCTGCTCACTGCTGTTGATGTAGGTACATGAGTCATTTGAAGGCGGCCTGTCCGCGGCAACCATCAATGATTTAATTGCCTATTTCGTCAGTAATCCTCTGTTCATAAATTACATATTAATAATAATTAAAAATAAATACATACATTTTAGTTTCATAAATAAATACCGAGATTTGAGAAGTTTTTGTTAAACATGTATACAGATATACATAGATTTTTATTAAGAACTGTTGCTAGTGCTGGCGTTTTAACAATAGAAGATGCTGATAGGATTGTTAAGAATCAGGCTGGTAGGTAACTAATCCCATCAAATATTTCAGTATTTGATTTTTACCTGACCATCTCTTTCTTTACTCTTTACTTTACACTTCTTAAATTGTTTAACTTGATATTTATCTACCCTTCAAAAATAATATACTTCATGTTACTTATTATTTTAATGTAATATGCATAAAAGTATTTCTTAAGAGCATAACTTAAATAAAACGTAAATAATAAAGTTATTCAATTTAAAATATACCTAGTTTTTGTAATTTCTATTGTAACTGAAAATACCTTTACCAACATGATATTTTTTAGGAAATCAAGATGTGTCTATTTCTACATTAATAGAACAGATAAATGAACAAATCAGACCAATAAAGCAATTAATTAAAATAACAAATGATGAGTTATCTGCTCAAGAAGTTCTTGTGTTTATGTCCCTTGGATATGATGATGCAACTAAATCACAGAATCTTTTTTCTGCTACTGATCTTGAGTATTTTAGGATTTTAATTGAGCAAATTGTAACTACTGAAAACCGACAGATATCTGGAATACATGCTTTAAATTTGGTTGGTAACATGAAATCAACATATACAAAGATGTCTGCACAGGTAAATTTTTATAGGCCATCCATACATTACTTAAATTTTTTACATGACTTATTTTATTTTGTAGCAGTTTGTAATGAAAATCTTATTTTTATATTGTTTTCATTTCATTTAAGTTATTATTACGATAACAGTTATTGTTGTTTTGTTAATGTATTTTATTGTAGTGAAGTGTTTATATTTAAAAATTACTTGTATTACAGAAAATGCTGGACACATGGTGCAGAATGAAATACCTTGAAAAAGAAGACTCAAATTATGTCTTAGGGGTGAGGACCATTCATGAGTTTGAAGGATATCTTCGGGAACACATGGCTGAGTCTATTGAAGAATGCTGTCTATGCAAACGGATTGTGTTGAGGGTGTGTATATTCCAATTTGTTTATTGCCTAGAATGACATATTTTACACAAAGTTTAAAACATTTTTTTACAATATAGTCTAGTTGTAGTCGATTATATTATAGATTTGAGGTAGTGCTGTTGACTCTTCTATTATCAAATTTTAATTTATGATTTATGATTAATGCAAATGTATAGGAAACATTGAGAAGTCACATCTCATCGATCACTTTGGTTTTTTGTTTATTATTACAAATTTAACTGCTATGTTTTGATTTGATTAAAATAGAATAAACAGTGTCCAACCAAATTCTGTACAAGGAAAAAAGTAGCCTAAGAAAGTAACTTAAAAATATTATTATTAATTATAATTAAAAATATTTCAGGGTTACAATTGCCTTGGTTGTACAAAAGCAATACATACTAATTGTTTAAACAAATATACAGAAAAGGTGAAGAAGTGGCCTTGCTGCAAAATTGACTTCAGCTCTGATCATCTTGATAGAGTCTATTCTCAAAGGTCAGTCTCTAATTAATCCCTTTTCATCGATTGTTAAATGCATGCAAATCATTATATATAATAAAACTTAAAAAGGAGTCCCGGCACGACAAAGAGACATATAGTGTGATAGCCCTCGAACAAGCAATTTCCCGTTTTAACCTAAAGGGCGTGTTTTTAAAGATTTTTAACCCTTCAACTTGAAAATTAAGTGGCGCCATCTGTTGTCGAGTATTTGATCTTCGAAAGGCGCTGCGAGCAATTGCAGCATGTGTAGTAATGGCGCGAAATTAAAAATTCCAATTTCAATAAAGTCTTAAATTACATTTTTTACTATAATGAAGTTATTAAATTTTGTGTATTTATAGCTTTAGCATTAGCTAACTTATATTTTGAAGTTAAAGCAACATAATTTTAGTTATTCAAATTAGTTCTGAAAACATTTTTTTAAATTTCGCGTAGTCGCGCCATCTTTTGTCTTGTGTCGAGAAAATTCCAATTTCAATAGTCTTAAATTACATTTTTTACTATAATTAAGTGGAGTTAATGCGACGTAATTTTAGTTATTCAAATTGGTTCTGAAAACATTTTAAAATTTAAGTTTTTAAATTTCGCGCCTTTACTACGCACGCTACAGCTGCAGAACCTATTGTTACGGCGGACGTTAATATCGAGAACATTCTAAAAGATGTGAGAAAGAAAATATTCTCAAACTTTCTCGAATATCCTAGAGTCAAGCTTTCTGAATATATGAGCCCGGTGTCGCCCGCTAGAGTTAGTTCGGTTTGAACAGCGAAATAAGCGATTTCGAAACTAAAAGGAAAGAAGTTATACATATATAAAAACTAGCTGACCCGGCAAACATTGTTTTGCCATATTAATTTTTGGGGTGGGCTACCCTTATCACTTAGGGGTATCTTGCACTATGGTGGTTGCAAGTTGATACCTTTAAGGGTGTAGAAGATACGGGGGTTGAAACATGTGATTTCTAAAAATGTGTGATTATCATTAATCTACAATTGTTTGGTTTGTTCTAGATAATTTTACATTGATCTAGAATATTCCACAATGATAAAGAAAATGATTTTATATGAAAAATTATGAAGTATTAGTAGTGATAGATTATTAAAATTAATAAACAACTATACAATTAAAAATGATCCAGCGAAGCGGGTATTCACAGCTAGATGCTATATTTCCAACGCAAAACAATTAATTAAAATTTTGTATTGATCTCTCGATCTGTCCATTTGTTCCAACTAATTTTAGTATATACTATGTAAATATGTTTGCAAGGACAGCTAGTCACATGTTATATGATCGAAATGATCAACATAAAATTAGAATTCTTAGATTTCAACTTAAAGTTCCAGGTTATCACAAAGTCAGCATCACCAACTACAAGACGAAATGATTGCAGAGCCATCTCTTGAAACCTCTGAGGAAATGACGCAAGAAATACATTCTCAAGATATTATACCGGAAATATCTCAACGGGTCACCCGGAAACGTAGGCGACCATTATCCCCAGAAATATAATCATTTTGTAATAAGGAAAAGATACTCATGCGTAAAATTGATGCATGTATTTGAATTAGCTGTAGATTTAGGTTAATTAGTTTATTTCAATTAATTGTATGTTATTATATATTATACACATATTAGAATAATTAATACTGAAGATAACTTTTTTATACTCAATTATTTATATTAAAAAAAAACCAAAACTTTAAACTTCTATAAATCAATGAAATTTAATTACACTCTTTCAAATGAAAACTTTTTTTTCTAATAATCAGCCTCTTTTAGTCGAAAATCAACAGTTAGCTTATCTTGTAATTTATGAACATAAAGTTACATAAAAGTTAGTTACAGTTTTGGCACATATCAACGTTATGCTCACGACATTTCACATTTACATTTTTCGCAGGACGCATATGCCTTACGCTTTTTTTAGAAGAGCAATAAGAACAATAAATACGTTTTTTTTGCTACTGGCTCATTATTATTGTCTTCCGATGTATAAAGTTCTTCATTTGGCAACATATTAGAAATATTATCTCGCAAATATATCTTCAATGTAGGTTCTTCTACGCATAAATAAAGAAGACAGACCCAAGCTTTTTCATAATTTTTTTGCGACTCGGAGGTTTTTCTCCTTTATTATTAATATTATGGCTGTAAATCACATATGCGTTTATTCCATACAATAAAGCCATAGGCCATTCGTTTCGTTAATGTTTTAAGGGTGTCTGAATTTAAAAAAAATGTTTTTAATTTTTTTAAAGATTTTCTCATTTTCTCAAAAGTTAATAATGTTGATAGTATTTTGACGCTTTTTAGAACTTATTTTGTATGGATCCTAGAATTAATAAATTGATTCTTTTACTTGTTCAATCTTTTAGTGGACTTTTTGCATGAAGTTTTGAGTAAGAATTAATTAAGAATGTGGTTCGAGCAGTATGAGCTGTCTCGTTAAGTTTTTTTTACAACTGATATAGGAAAAGGTTTGAAGCAAGCAGCTTCTAAACGTCGAAAGTTTGTAGCAATTTTTTTCAGCGCCATCTGTTCTCAGAAAAGTGAACTATCTTTAAATAACAAAACCCTGATATATTATCGAACTCCAAAACTAGAGCCTTTTATTTTCACAAAGAAAAAGTACTGTTACAACACAATATTAGGTACTTTATTTAAACAATAATTATATAGTTAACACAGTATAGTGTATGTATATTAAATAACAATGTAGGTATTAAGAATAAACAGCCATAGACTAGTAAACTTTGAAGCTAGATCGCTAAATAAACATTTTCTACTTTTCGTCGTACCAGTTTCGCAGACTTTGGGTAGAAGTCCAATAAATACTTCCATTCGTCCAATTTTAAATAAACAATGTCTACTACAGTTCGCGCTCTGAAGGAGAAATGATGAGCTATTCCCACAAACAGACCCTAAAACATATTTTTTTAATATTAGCAGACCTTAACCTATACAATATCATCGGTTTTTACTTTTAATTATTTTAATTACTTGGAACTAAATAGTAAATACACAAGTCGGTCAAGCCATTGTTTTTTTGTGCTGCAATCAATTTTTATATCACTTATGAACACTCAATAATATACTGACATGAACTGTTTCATTTAATCATATATTTTGAATTAAAATGAACCTGTGCGACTCCAAAAGTGTCTTCGGGCCCCAAAATATCATAAATTGACTCTGTCAAGTTCGGGTGAACAGTTAATACTTCTACCTGTAATAAAACAATTTATAAAGAAATATGAAAAAGAAAGTTGAGTTACTTAAATAAACTAATAATGGATACTTGTAATATGTAAAAGCATTCTCTATATTTTAATTTTGTTTCTTTCAAATTACTATCTTCTCATGGGTCCTTATTAAGTATATAAAGTGTAAAACTTAATCTCATGTTTTTAAATCAAACAATTTTGGACGAAACTGTTACATAAATTTCTAGATAACTTTAAAATCTGTTATATTGTAATTATAGACAGTGCTATAATCATAGTTAATTACCTCTCCTCTATGTATGAAATATATACATTGATCAGCGTCTCCACATTGCACAATATAATTCCCGGGGAAAAACACACAGTGTCTCAACCACATACATAACATCCTTTTGAAATCGTCATCTGTCTTACTGAATATAACGGACTCTCTTATGTGGCTGCCGTAAACCGCTTGCATTACTTGAGAACGCAAACGAAACGGTAGTTTGGATACTAATTTTGGCATCTAGAATAAAAAATTATTTGCACTAAAGTAGAAACGGTTATTCAAGTGTTAAATTATCTCTTTCATCTAATTTAATTCCGATCTTTCTTTCATTAGTAATGCGGACATTGACAAAACTATTTTGAGTAACGATTTTTTTACTGTTAAAACTGTACCAATCTCATAATGGTAATATAAGTTTTTAATTTGCTTTTTCATCTCAGACATCTATTTAACCCAATATTATTCAGTTAATATTTATTTCATTAGACCTGTTTTCCTTGCTGTCTGTTCCACAATTCACGGACATAATCCCACATCTTATTCATTTGATGGTCACTGAGTTCGGTATCCCTAAGGCCATCTCTCAGTTCATTGATTCCTTCATCGTATGCGATTCGTGATGAAGAATGGGCTGTGATAAGTGCTGACATCTCTGATATTAAAAGTCCTACGGGAAACATAAAACGTGTGCCATTGCTACAATAGATGTCGCTGATTAACAAAGTAGTATTTGTACGGTATGACACCTAGTGTCTATAAGATACTAGTTGTTCGCTTCTTTTGTGTAAAATGTACCCTACGTAATTAAATTTAGCTGAATATAATGTGTTAAAGTTTTAACAAACAAAAAAACCGTCTTTAAAATGAATCTCTGAAACTACTGACAAGATTTTGATGAAATTGGGGAAGCACCAGCTTTAAAAAAAAAGAATCATTAAAATTGGTTCACTCTGTCGAAACACAGAGCAAGGAATCGCTCACTCCGCGCCCTACGCGCGAGCGACATTGAAATTCGTTGCTCTGTGTGTCGAAAGTTCTGAGGTAACAAACATAAAGCGTCGAATTGAGAACCACCTCCTTTTTTGAAGTCGGTTATATCGTATATCATTACTCGATAATAGGTGATATTTTATTCGTAAAAAATAAAATATTTGAAAGTGATTATTAGTTTCTTTGAGTAAGGTACTTTTAAAGAGCAGGTAAACATTATAAGAATTATTTAAAATCGGCTTATTAAGTTTTAATGAATAGCGCAGTAAAACTTAATCTTTAGCCAATTTTATTATACTCGTAAAACGTAATATTGTGTACAAACCTGTGCAAAATTTTATGACGATGGTAATAATAATGGTTTCGATAACTTCAAAATCATTTTGTGATGATACGTCACCCGTACCCGTAATTGTGAGCAAGTTTATTATGTACCATAAAGACGCGATGTATAAGGGGAAAAAGTTTTTCTGAAAACAGAAAAGTCACTTATATGAATCAATTAAATCTATACCAATTCATAAGTAGATGTGGCTCATGCATACGTGTTGCGCCGGTCCTGAGTTCGAATCCCAGGGAAATAATTGAGTCGGCTAATGTGCACTAGGGATTAAGATTTATTTCAAAATAATCTTTAAGATAGTTAAGTCACCACTACGAATTTTCTTTTATCAGCTACCTCAATGTTACCTTAACTTAATTTTATGTATACCTCTGCATATTTAGCTCGTAGATTGAGCTCAGGCTTTGACATCCAGTTAGCTGACGTACAATGAACAGGTGTGAGGCAAGACAATTTGAAAAACAAACACGCGTTTATATGAGATAGTATCGATGCCCATACTGCGATTGTTCTGCAAGAAAACCTTGTGTTAATTCTAAATTCTAATAATGTTCATCTTGTACTATGTCATTCAGATAGGTGTTTTGATAAATACTGTCAATTATAGGCAAATGTATGAGCTTGCTAAAGTACTAATATAAGCTGGATCCACAGAGTAGTGGTGCGTAGCAGAAAATGCCTTAGAATAGTACTCATGGTTTAGTAACACTGAATGTTTTCGATAGTACTGTTAAGACAATTATTAATACAGTGGAATCTCTATAACTCGAATGTCAAGGGAAATGCAAAAAAATCGAGTTAACGAGTTTTCGACTTAACAAGATCTTCGAGATACATATGACTTAACTGCTGAAATTTCGACTTTATAGAGGCGCGATTTCTAAGTGTAGGTGGTATATTTCGATTTGTAGATTCGAATTTGAAAAATAATCCAACTTACGTTTTTTATACCTATATGTTTTATTACATATTAAAACAAATTACATATTAATGATGTAAACTGTACACTAAAAAAACCGTTATCTTCGTTTGATTTAAACAATTTGCAGATTTTTTATCAATTATTTTTTCAAGCTAAAACAATGAACCGAATACATGATCCTCGATATCAATATACTTTGAAAGTTTTATGAATGTATTCATTCATTGCACGTGTACAAGACAAAAACTATAGATTAGACGCCCCGAACCCGAAAATTCATTTTAGATTATTGCTATTATTTCGGGGAATTCCAAGTAAGACGTCATTAAATTTAACTAACTACGACTTACGGAGTCTCCTGTTTGAAATTCGAATTATAGGGTATAAATATGTATCATCAATACTTCGTAGGGAAATAAAATTTTGTTCGAGTTACAAAGTCTAAATAATTCGAGATACAGCGTAGGTATTTAGGTGTTCAGCGGAAGGGAATGTCAATTTTTTTCGTCTTACTGAGGATTTCGACTTAACGAGTTAAGAGATATACACTGTATATGTTATTAATGTTATGGATACTGTAACATTGTTTATTGCATTCACACACAAGTTAATATGTGATCAACATCAGGGACAGAGAGATGTTTAAAAACGCGTTAGTGTTTTAAATTTAAAAAATAATTAGAAAAGTTAAAAATGAATATATTGTGTGGGTTTGTATTCCTTATGTGAATTGTGACTCATTATGTATCGCGCATGTGGGCGAACTATATGTCAATACTTTTTATATACATTTTCTTATTTAGGAAATAAAATAACGCACATATTTGTTTAATTTAAATGATTTTCCGGTACTTGGTAGGAATAATCTTTGTATCCACCAACTTGATTTTAAAATATTTTACTGATAAAATATAGATTCTATATGAGTATGACGTAGACTATATTTATTCATAATGTATAATATGCATATATAAATCTACTTTTGAACTAGTCAAAAATAAGGAAAGCAAATAACGGTATTACGGCCGGTTGGAACAATAGGTAGTGCTCCTGCCCTCTTAAGAGGATTGTGAAGTGCCGATACGCGGCGTGAGTAGGTATTTTAAAAAATGCTATCTCTTTCATACCGCTTTGCCTCACTGCGGGCGTGCGATAGAGAGAGTTGCAAATCTTAGAGGGAATTACCTACATTTCCTTTTTAAAACAGTTTTGGGCGATAACGCTTTTACCCCCCTAAACATTTACAAAATGAGACAATGTTGGTCTCTTTAGATTCAGTACACCTTAATCTAGGTCTGTACGTTTTCCTTTTTTAGTGATTCAGTTTAGTTTAATTTTAAAAAATAAAAACGCCCGACGAAGATTTTAAGTCAAAAATATAGATGTTTGGATGCTTATTTCTTTAAAATAAAAACGTACGGACCTAGTTTTTCATTTTATCTACAACATTTCCAAAAATTATGAAAATTAGACTATGTTAGAAAAACGTTATCGATTTTTGTATGAAAATGTCACACAATCTAACAGCTTCACAATCCTCTTAATGCAAAGGCAGAAGGTTTGAATCCCGGTAAGTGCATTTAGTTGTGTGATGACCACGGATGTTTGTTGCCGAATCTTGGTTGTTTATAAAATTATATATGTATTTATTGTGGCACCCTCGTCGTTTCTGATTACCATGACACAAGTGCTTCAGGTACTTACTTTGGAATCAGAACAATGTATGTGAGTTGGTCTAATAATATTATTACCAAGACCGTAAATTTAAAGTGGAAGATGTATCTACGGAGTTTTTTCAAACTTGTGAAGATGTACTCACGTTAACTTCAGTAGTAAATTCGCGGATCCAATACTAATTTTCCTATGTTGACGATATGTAAACAAGTAGGTAATTCGGAACAGTTGTGGTGTTCTTAGGTAACAAAATAGCGCGTTTCGCATACTCGGTGTGAGATTCACAGCGAATGCTAAGTAGGAAATCGGCAGATTAGCTAGAAAATCTCTTCGACGAAGGTATTTTTTTGAAAAGTACCTGGAAATCAGACAACATTTTCAATAACAATTCATTGCTATATTAAAGGTATGTTTTAACCAAATCTTTAAAATAGTTTAGAAGAATGCTTATGTTTTCTGAACAAAGTTGACATATTTTCTATTATATATACCTACTAGTAATATATGCTTTCTATAACTAGCCGGTTACCTCTATATTGCTAACAACTTTGATGCACATATATTTCTCGCAATGACCACAAATTAGTTAGAATTAAAAGACGTACTTACATGTGACGTACTTTTTTTGGATTCAAAATGTATTCGCCATATCTATTCATATAACCACAGTGAAAGTCCAGAAATGTTTTATAGAAGAATATCACATCAAATACCACGCAGATGTAGAAGAAATATGCGTTTGAGAGAAAGGCCATTTGATAGATTAATATCATGAAGTCTGCGTACGAGATTGCTAACAGTAGATAATCTGTAATTTTACCAATATTTAAATAATCGTGGAGACAGACCAAATACACAAACCGAACTCTCGCAACTTAAATTTATTCTCTGAATAATAAGTGAAGTAGGTATAACAAATCTATTTAATTATATAACTTTGTCAAGAGACAGACATTTTTTAACCGATCTTCAAAAAAAACCAAAAAGGAGGTTATCAATTCGACGTGTATTTTTTTTTTTTTAATAGGTACACTGGATTCTATAATCTTTGGACCTGTGGATGCCTTGGCATCCGACGTGCCAACGATAATTAGCCTGGTTGCAAACAGCCCACGAATGGAGCTTTATAAATCCGTATTTATAAAAACGCCTTAAGGGAGAAAAAATCTGTAACTCGTGGCAGTTATGACTGGTTTGTTTGATTTATAATCCTGCCGTTCCCCGTTCTTGACTTTTTGTTTATGTCACATGCAATACACATTTTTATAATATACTATATATTTGTATGGTAAATTTTTATAGCCACTGAATTAATATTATAGCAATTACGAATTAACGCATGGTATAATATAATCTGTGTAACAACCATATTAGCGTCCATAAAAGTTTACGTATATATGTCCGGAATATTTGAAAAGTTGTAAATAACAGTTTTGTGTCAGTAAACTTTGCCTTTTTGATGTTGAATAAAGAAAACTAAAGTAACGCTTTTTAAAAGAAGTTTAAATAATACGTTTTATCTATTTAATGCCGATATCTCCATTGAATAAGGTATACATACGCAATCTCATCGAAATCGGCTAAGGAACGTCACTGCTATAAATGATGTTTTATATAAATATTATTGTTAATGCTGAAATGACGTACCAATAAACGTAACCCATTTGCTATCGGGAATTATACTGCTCCGGAACCACCTGTAGGCATTTTTACGATTTATAAAAATAGTTTTTTAATCATTATGCTACAGCGGAAACTATATATAAGCTATATAAGATATAAATATAAATATAGAAGTAAAGATCCTATATCTTAAACTTTGAGATATTTGATAATGTGACAATATTGATAAATCAATATTTTGCAAATTATATTAAAAATTCAAATTGCCAGCTAATCACACCCAAGTTGCAAAAAAGGTTAAAAATGCCTGGAATCGTTTCGAGAAAATGATATGATGGTAAGTCGCCCAAATTCAATCTTACATTACATTAAATTTTGGATAAAGAAAGATAAGAGATTAATTCTATATTGCATATATGTATGCGGACATCAGTCAATTTACTATATTTTTTTGTTTGGTGCAATTATTAAAATAAAAAATAAGGTATTCATTATTTTACCTATGTGGCAGAAATAATAACACGATTGCTGAAATATAATCTGCGTTGTATCCTGAAGCAATTGAACGTGAACCGTGTGATTCAGTAATACTTTTCTCGGGACTCTGTAAATACGGATATAATCAGTTATCATATTTAATTTAAAAATAAAACGTATATATTTGTCACAAGGGTCTGCAGCGTAAGTTCAGTATATGTTTCACAAACGATCTCTAAAACACAATCTTCTATTATTCCTTATTTCTAAAATTATAGAAAAATGAATGTAAAAATTGGTTTTTAAGTGCAATATTGAACATTCTGTCTATTAAAACCTCCAACATTGAATATTTGAATCTACGTATATAATATTTAATTTTACGCTTAGCAATTGAGCCAGTCGTATTATTTACATTTTAATTTCAGATAGTGAAAAGTGAGCTGGCTAGACCAAATAAAATTAATGTGCTCAAAAGCAGCTGATGACATAATTATAGGCTTACTTCTAAAAATATATTCGGATCAATTTCATTTTCATCTTCTTCCTCTTCCGCTTCATACGAAAGTGGAAAATTTTCAAGCTGAAAATAAAATATTTACATTCAATTGACGGGTTTGTTTTATTACATTTACTAGCGACTCGCCCCGGCTTTACACGGGTATAAAACATATATAAAAACCTTCCTCTTTAATCACTCTATCTATTAAAAAAAACCGCATCAAAATCTCTTGCGTAGTTTTAATGATTTGAGCATACAAAGGGATATAGGGGAAGAAAAAGCGACTTTGTTTTATACTATGTAATGATAATATATGTCCCTACTATAATATTCCATCTGTTCTGAAAGACCCAGTAAATTCAGACGTTTAAATTTTACGATTTATCTCCTGAATGTTTTGGAGATTTTTATTAATTTCTTGTCCTAAATCGGACAAAACTAAATAATTTTCACATCAGTCCAGACGTTTTTTATTATAGTGAGGTTTATCGAACACAAATTAATATTATGCAATATGTATAGATTACGCTGTATTAAATAATTTATTACCTCCCGACTTGTCCTTGCCGACAATATTGTTGGTAATACATAATCTTTTGGGGCTGAGTCAACAGAATATTTGACCTTTCGTAAGACATTAGGATAACTCTGAAAATACTCGTATGTATCTTACTTACGTTAAATTTACTGTTTCATTTAAGAAATAATGTAGATATAATTAATTAACCAATACAATTTCGAAATTTAATTTTATGAACGATTTAAGCCAGTTCAACCATACATTAATTTAAAATAATAGAACATTATTGACATAAAGCGTGTTACTATATTCTCTAGCAATACATTTATCCAGGTCCTTTTTAAACCCCTGTGCGCGGGGCAGAACATCCCCAACCGAAACATTTATTTATTTTCTGGGAGTCGAATCTCTCCGTCCCGACACAAGTTTTATTAGTACGGTTTTAAATAAATAAAAATAAATTAATTACCTTTAGTAATGTAAAAAACTCATGTCCCTCAATAGATAGTAAATCCAAATTTCTTGAGGCTGTTATATTAGACATTGTTAGATACATTGATGCACCTTTTATATTTCCAAATATACCACCCGGACCCATACACGCCTCCACTTCATTATCGTCGGTTATAATATCTACCTAAAATAAAATTTTTAGTTGCAACATAACTTTATAAAGGATTAAAAATATTATTTAAGGATGCTAGGTCGTTCAACTCTCAAATACAGGGCTTTACAATTTTTGATGTCTAATTTATTTAGCTTTATTAACGTACCCTTTTCACATATAGGTACTTCAACGACCTAAACCTTTTCCTAACTTTCTACCTAAAATAGTGGTACACCAAAGGAATACTTTTGATAAGATTTTATCTGTTTCAAAGTTGATTGAATAGAGCTTTTAGAAATTCACCTGGACAAAATTTTTTTCAGTTTGACAAGGTTATTTTTAACTTGTCGGTCTAATATGGTCATGTTATCAAATATAAACATACCTTGCCGCGATAAATAATGAACATATTCTTGATGACCTCATTAGATCTCATTATCATGTAGCCTTTTTGATAATACCGTTCCTTCAGCTTCTTTGCGAAAGCTCTAAAGAATGAATACTCGACATCTTCAAATAACGGTATTTCTCGCAGAGTCTTTTCGTACATGTACAAAACGGCGTCTTCGTTTAAGTTGGCATGCAGTTTGCCCAATATTTTCTGGTGCTTAATAAGAATAACGGGTTATGTTTTTGCTGTAATTGCTAAAGATACTGGTCGTTAGCGTCACTTAAAATTAAGTTTTATTTCTTACCGACCAGCCACCGGTTCTTTTCCATTGGTACTTCCAATAATCGATGATTGATTTCTTCAAAATGAATGGGACTTTTTCTCTCGTCATGAACAAGTCGAGGTGTTTAAGATTCTCTTGAAATTTAGTTATGACCTGATCTGCCATGGCTTTGAGAGACGCAATTCGAGCATAAACATATCTAAAACAACATCCTATAATACAGCCCACGCGCTTTATATAAGTCGTGACTATAATGGTATGTAAGAGACCGGTGATTTGGCTATGGCCAATTAAGGAGAAGCAAGAAGTCAATAAAAACAACCCACCCGAAGAATAAAACTCCATGTACGTTGATGCAAATCGAAAGGAGCATGTGGGCGGTGTCTTGCGCCGTGATATCACCGAAGCCGGCGCCGGTGAAACTCGCGGCTGACCAATAGTAACTCAATAGGTATACCTTTTTAGGTGTTAGGTATTGGTCTTTGAAAATCTTTGCGCTGTCAATCCAAGAACCTGCAAGCAACATAATGGGGTTTTTCATATCATGAGTAACACTGATAATGAATATTCCTGGCGTTTTTTGCTGAACGTCACATTTCAGATTTCAATTTTGGCATAAAAAGAAAATCTGATGTAAATTGACGTCCATCAATCCAAATTATACAGCGAACGTACAAAATATAATAATTATGTTATTTTGTGTAACGCTTTGATAACGCAAAATCAGGATTTTAAGATTTAATTATGTCAGTCGAGACAGAGATATAAAGTAGTAAAAAATAATTAGAAAGCTTTTTCTATATATGTTATGTTTGCTCAAGACTTCATCAATATATTTCGAAATTTAATGATTGATTCCTTACCGAGCTTGCAGACCATATTCCCGCCAGGATTAAAAACGGTTTCCATAAAAGGTCCAGGCAAACTCTCCAATCTCCTTATAAAGTCCTCCTGATCATATGCCACTATGAATCGACAGGACATAGTTATCAGGATCGAGGCGTACAGGTTTAAGAAGAATAAAGTCAGCAGAAGAAATTGGACTACGCTCATTAAATATGCCTAAAATAACAGATGTTGGTAAAAATATTACAAAGATTGGTATAAACGACACATTTTGATGCATTCGTGGCTTAAACATTTGAATCATTGTTGATGATTTAACAGAAACAGATACAATCTACGTAAAGGATATTATTGCCATTTTATTACTTATTCTAGCATATGGTCCTATAGTAGATAATAAATAATTGAATAATATCCAATAAGCAATTAAAGATGTAGTTAAATTTTATGTGTCATTGCGATGTCTTGAAATATAGTAGGTACCATACAACACAAATTATTCGTTAATTGACCAAATTGATGTTAATAAAGACTTAAGTTTCTATAAAATAATTAAAACCTTTAGTTTTATCATTATTTCATGTGCTAATCAAATTATACGACTCTTATACAGCTATTGATTAATACATGCGCTTAAGACCACCTAGTCACAGTTGACAAGAAACATGTTTTGTGTGATGATATTTTTTTCGTGTTGAAGACAACTTGAAGAGCCAATCAAAATGTTTAATTCATTTGTACGATTAATTATATTATTTCAAGTAATAAATTGTTTAAAAGATCACTGAAATGAATATATTTTTTGTTTACGATTGCGCGTTCTTGTATGGCCCATAAACCAAGGATTTGACTCCAAATTTTACTTTAAATGCCAAAAATGTATTTCATTTATTAGAGTCTAACTGTTCCTTTGATTTTTTAAAGAAATATAGATATTTCAAACTATTATTGATAATGAATAGTGTAACTATTTTTTTATTTTAATAAAAAATAAATTCGCATCATTATGTACCCTCTTCAAAGCGCCAATAGACTCCGCCCAAAACACAGCATAGAGCTTATATATCTGTAAGATATTGACCATTCTAAGAATGCAATGGTACAAATGCGAATTCACAGTGTGGTCTTCATCTGTATGGTTCTCATTATGTCGAGGAACAAATAACTTCCAACACAAATACCACGGAAAACATGTAAGGAGGTCTATTGCAAATGATCTCTGAAAAAATCCTTAATTTACATGACATGACTGGGAAATTGATTTAATATATTATTATTTTTAATTTATTGAAACTCAAAATCTCTTTCACTTTTTTACAACACTCGTATTTGGATTCAATTTATAGTTATTTAACTTGTATCGATTTAACTAAATCGATGTTTATTTGGTTACTGAACGCTGTCAAATGTGACATATTAAATTTGGTAAAATTAACTTAATATTAGTTTAGTAGAAGTTTAGATAAAGATTTATTTTTTCTTACCGTTAAGTAGTTCTTCGCAGTCAAGTAGGGATGGTATATAAGTTGATTCTTTGCGCCATAGTAAGCTACATGTAGCATTATGTATAGATCAACATAGCATACGGCTTCCAATATAACTATAAAAACATTAAAAGTTCCGCACGTAGGCGCCATTGATACAACAATCTAAAAAATAAAACTATCGTATACGTTATTGACATTTTAATTTAAAGATTTAATTTACAGAAAAATATTTCTATTGGATCTAATTTGAATCCTGATGGTTCAAAAAGTAATAATTTGTAATAGTAAATTTTTCTATACACCAATTATATGGATATCTTCTACATTGCAATTACAGAAAAGCGACCAAAGTATCTCGCTTATCTATGACTGCACAAAAAATTCCAATAAGCAACATCACTATCAATCACATCATACAACCAAGTCTTGCAAATAATCAAATCAAATATGTACAACAATTTGGCCTGCTTCTGTTTCTTAGTGGCTCAGACGTCCTGTATTTAAAATTGAATGGGAAGACATAAAAAGCTGATTTCCTTTTGATAAATGTATCTACCTCCACTAGGGGTTATAAGATTGTACACTTCGTGCTATAATCAATGATATCTTATATATAAAGTTCTCGTGTCACAATGTTAGTTACCTTACTCCTCTGAAACGGCTTTATTGATTTTTACCAAATTTTATATGCAAATTCAGTAGGTCTGAGAATCGGCTACTATCTAGTTTTCACGCCCCTAAGTGATAAGGGTAGCCCACCCCAAAAATTAATATGGTAAAACAACGTTTGCCGGGTCAGCTAGTTATATTATAAAAAGCCATAATAGAAAGTTTTTCTTACTGGAATCAGCAAACTGATAAGATAAGCCGTTATGACTCTTATAAATGCCCAGGTTTTTAAGAAAGCACCATCTGGTTTGATTGCTATCGGCAGCAATAGGTATGGAGAGATATTGTTCAGGATTTTAAATTCTTGAAATGATTTTAGATAGCTTTCATTTTTATCACGGTAGTACTTTTTCACGTTTATGAATGAATCTGCAATATGTATAGCCAATGTTTAATATTTTTGGTTCTCATAGCTATTGCTGAATTGAACTGAATTCCTATTTAACTTTAAATAAAATCGGTTGCATAATCCAAATTCATAACGTAATTAAAAATAATTCAGTAGGTTATAGTTTAAGTGATAGTAACCATTTAGGCACATTAGCTAAAAATACTTTTGTATTTTTTAACTTCTGTGGCTGAACCGCTACTAATTTATTAACGTTGATTTATTTATAAAGGCTTTTAATTATGTGATTACTAATCGAAAATATAAAAATATATTTCAAAGTCAAGTAAGTCTACCATTGAAGAAATCTTGTAATACGTTCGTCAATAAGTTTGCCATCCGTTTCCCAACTAACACATTGTAGTGTTTCAAGTAAGCGTCGGTGTTCTGCGATTTGGCTTGTTGTTCGATCCTGTGTAACTCTTCAGGAGTCAACAATCCCTCATGTTCTTTCATGTCGGGGAATAAGTTTAGTGCCGAAGTGTACGCGAAGTGACTGATGCTAATAAGCTTAAACAGACAAAATTGCTATCTTTTTAAAAGCATGTCTTATTAAAAGTAAAAAATTAATTTCACTAAAAATGAAACTGAAAATCGAAAAAATGATACTAAGTAGGATGCAAATATTTTGTGCCTAAAGATGTTTTATTAATTTAACGAAGATTCTTTAAGTTTGACGTTTCTGTCTGTCTGTGGCGTAGCAACTAAACAAATGGACAAATTTCGATGCGAGTTTTTTTTAAGGCTGATCGAGATAGATCTAAGCTAGAATAATTTTCAAAAATCTGTAAAAGTATTTCTGAAATATTCTTATTTGTAATGACCATGTGGGAAAGTTTCTTTAATTGTATTCAATTTCACTTGTTGCGTCAGAGAATTAATTGACAACGCTAGCTTACTTTGCAATGTGTCAAAGTAATTATGGTGCTAACAGCAGGCACTCCATATAACAACACAAGCAATCCCAGATGGTTCCCGGGGCCAATGACACGTTCCCTTCGAGATTCCCTCAGTTCTTTAGAAGTGACAAGACAGTACCCGCTCTCAATTATATAAAGCTCCCGTGTTACTGTCCCTCCGTAGTAAACTATCTCTCCGGGAGGTAGGATTATGTCTCTTGCGGCTATGGAAAAAAACATATTTATCTATGTACCGAATAAAAGGACATAAAAAAGATAGTTATAATAGTTTAAATAGTAATAAGACAGTGAAAATTATAAAATCATATCAAAAGAAACAAATCACTACCTATCGCCTAGATTTATTATTTTCATTGGGATAGAGATGGCGTTACTCAATTTTTATTTTAGATTAGAACAATTTTAATAATCAATTTGTTTTCATAATAATCACTTTATCGGTACTACTTTCAAAACTTGTAATTTAATGTAACGATATTAAATGATTTCATAATTCAAATTAGTAATAAATAATAATAGCATAATTTAACTTTTTTTAAATTACGCAAAGTTTAGTGGTAAACAAAGATGTAATCTATTTTGATTCATTTCAAAACTTTGTTTAACCAATAGCCGCAGCAGTCAAACATCTTTCTTTCAACGTTGGATTTTGAATCATACTGCAGCCGGTAATGAGCTGACAGCGTGTGCGTAATTGACACAAGTAGGTCGAGCGTGTAAACCTTGTTACACCCTTCTAAGGCCTAGTACTGACGCAGCGTTTATTCCTCTATTTTCAATAAACTAAAACTACTGTTTCCTGTTTGTGGGACAGTCATATAAATTCAGTGTTACTGGTACTAATAAGCAGGAAGCTTAGTCTTCAAACTCAAAATATTCCTTCATTCTTCTCTCAGTTCTATATTTAAAACGAAAGTCAAGTTTTTGTAACATTTGTTACAAGTTATCACCCAATTTCTTATTTTCGCAAGACTAAAGTGTGACTTAGATCTTTTATTGAATTTTTACAGTTTAATATCTACATTCTTTTTTTTTACATCCAGTACTTTGGCTATAAATCTAGCAATGACCATTAGGAGACCATTAAAACTATGAATCATGGCAATTTTATACCAACTATAACCGAAAAATAACATTAACTGCGTTACTAATACCTATTGATACCTTAAAGATAAAGAGAATGGAAATTTCAAACAATACTATCTTAATTTTTTTTATGAGATATTTTGCAGTACATACCTATATAAAATTATATGTTTTTAAACCTTGTTAGTAGTAACCATACTATAAAATAAAAGAATCAAAATTAAACCGCGCAATTGTCGTGCTGTTTAAAAAATACTTTATGTTGCAATACTTACTCTCAGTTAACGTATGTATGTAAGCTTTATTTTTCACTTGAAAGAATCTTATTGACGTCAGCGTTTTGAACCTAGCCTGATGAAGGACCTTCTTTCTTAACTCCGCAGGCACTACTGTTTTCTTAAGCCAACTTTCATCTGTCAATTCGACGCCCTAAACCATATTATTAAAATGTATATATAGGTAAGTGTTTTGATCGGAACTGAATTACTCAATTTGACTAGAATTTAAAAAAGAGGTAGTTTGATGCCGTGCCATAAACTATAGTAACTAACCTAACCTAAAAATGTTCGGTACTACAATTCGATACACATAAAAACGTCAAATTGTATCTAGATTTACTTTATACCTACTGAAATATATTTATAGTGTTGACATGCATAGGAAGTCCGAAAACTGTCACATTTTTCGGTCGACACGACTCACACGAATATACTAATAGCGATATAACACCGCAGCCTGTATTTTCAGGACGCGTCCCGGACAGCTTTGATTAACCTTTTGCAAATGTATGTAAATTTTATAAAAGCTTTTGAATAATAATTTTTGTATATATTTACTGAATTATATTGCCACTGTAATTCATAAAACGCCATAATCCTTGACTTTATTGCTGCGTGCATATTATTTTCTTTCATAAACCTGTCTATTGTGATAATAACTTCTAAAAACGCAGTTTTTGTTCTACAACAAATAATATAATATTAATATTATTTAGATATGTATGACTGTCTTTAAGGAAAATATTCTTATTAAATATTAATTTTGTCGCTGTCTAAAGCTTACGAAGGTTGTAAATAAATGTGATTTTATTTACGACATTGATGACTTTTGGTTTTTGATTGTCGGTCAAAAACGGAGACTACCTCGCCCAATGTGTTACCACTGCTGAAAATTCCGAAACGCAATAACCGGTCAATAGAACTCCATATAAACTCAAAAACGCTACAAATCCCATATCATGTTTGTCGCCAGGAGTAAAGTCACCATAGCCGACTGATAGAAGTATCGTTGTTGCAAAATATATTGAAGTCAAGACGTGGTATTTGGTTCTGAAAATAAACAAAGAAGATTAATAGTTAAGTTTAACCACGAACCACCTGAACTAAAAAGGTTAAGGTTCTTGTAGTTCCCATATTACCCACGTATAGAAAAGGACAGACACAATTTCCTTTCCATATAATAAAGATATACCAAATTAATATACTTTTTATACTCTACTAATTTAAATATAAAATATTGATCAATCGGGTAATCCTATATTTGTCGTTTGGTCAATCGAAATCCGATCGTAATAAACACAAATGTTTCATGATATAGAAATTATATCATTTCAAATACCTACTAGAAAAACTATATGGAACTTTGTGCAAAATTTAAATAATTACTGTATCATGTTTAGGGTGACAAGTGACATTTTATTACCAAAATTACAGACTTCCTAAATCTATCGAGGTCAAATATATTTTTAGTGTAATGGTCGATATAACAAATATCAAGTTTGACACAGTAATATGTATCTATGCATGACGTTAATTCTATAATATCCTCTCATTTCATAATATTTGATTAGCGTGAAACTTAAAACTCCGAAAGATTTATCAAGTAAAAACCTTTCAAAGCCTATGTATTGTTTCGTATCACATTTTTCTAGTATAAATATATGTATTTAATATTTTTACATATTTGTTATTTAAATCTTAAAGAAATGAAATGACGACTTGAAATGTAATTTCCCAAACAAGGTGTTCTGTAAAAATTGCTTTGCATATAGGTATTCACACCATTTCCCACTATTCGTTCAGCAAGGAACTTCGATAAGAGATTATGGAGCATCATCTACAAACTTTTAATACCGATGCGATGCATGCCTATAAGATTATACAGCAGTTATTTGCAGCAATATGTAAAATTTCTCACTTTGTAGACATAATTCCCCGCCTTTGATCTTCGTGTATCAAAGCCCTGGCGAACCACGAATATTGTGAACATCTATTCACAAAGCAAGATTCCATGTACAATATCACTCCTGACCAATAGCATAGCAATCCGATGTATACACAATATTTTGCAATCTGAAATCAAACAATAATATTTACAATTCATGTTTTTCTTTATGAATCAGTTTGATATTTTAATCAAACTCGAGATAAAAGTTGCTTTCAACTGTGGCCTCATAATTTGTTAAATTTTCTAATATGCTATTGTTTCGAATGACATATGTATTACAGCCTTTTTTAATAAAAATTCTACTTTCGCATCTATCTTGTGTTAAGATTAAAAGTTAACATGATTGTGTGTTGATATGAATGAAAGAAATAACTTTTAAAATTTATGTATGCAAGTCAAATAATAAGTACAAACTTCTTTGTTTTTTTAACAAAGAAATTTGTACCTATTAATTATGTAATTTTACTTCCAAATACCACACCTTTACAATTATAGTGTTTGACATTATTTTCTTCTCCAACTCTTCGAAGAAACTAGATATCCGCCAGACAAGGCATAGCTTTATACCTTTACACAAATAAAACAGATGATTCCTATATGTATCCAAATATCCTACATTAGTATGTATTGTCACAATATATTCAAAAGGTATCAACGACACCAAATCCATGTAAAATCCCAGGCTATTCATTCGGAAATTTAATATACCGGCAAAGTTTTTAATATATTTTTTCTTCGTCTTCACAGCCGTCACGATTGACATGATTACATTTAGCATCAATGCTATCGTTATACATATTTCTGTGTAGAAAAACAAGCCGCTGGGAAATTCACGTTTGAAGCCGATAAAGAATGGATAAACCAGGCAGATATAAAAAACAATGAAGAGCATGAACAGTTGCCAATACTTCACCAAATGACAGTTGGCTTCTAGGATCCAGGGGAAATTTCCGCTGACGCATGTGAAAATGGTCGATCTCTTCTTGATATGTTCGGATAGTATGTATAGATCTAAGCATTTTTCGTCCAAGTCATCTCCATCTATATCATTATTATCCGTAAAACCTATATAAGGTTACGATTATGAATATCGCACAATTGATAGTGCTCCTTTCTCATGCATCGAAAGGTCCCGGGTTCGAATCCCGGTAGGTGCATTAATTTTTGTGATGAGCATGAATGTTTGTTTTCGAGCCTTATATATGTATATATTGTGGTACCCTCGTTGTTTCTGATTACCACAACATCAGTGCTTCAGCTACTTTGGGATCAGAGTAATAATGTATGTGAGTTGTCCCAATTATAATTATTAATATTATATATTTTTATAATTATATATTATATTATTTTATTATAATAGGTCTTAAATTATTGAAAATCTTAGGTTTTACACAGAAATAATTTATATTATTAATTTAAATAAGTGTACTTAAACCCATATACTGGTAGCTACTTTAATCTACATATCAGCTAGCTTTTAGCGAAATTCCAATCAAAATTGGCTCGGTGTTTTAGCGTTTAGCCGGAGCAAACAAGCGAATAGAAAAATGGACAAATTGTAAAAATTGATTTTTTCTATAGATAGATCATATTATTTAATGCATTTATTTACAGTTGCCACATAATAATTATTTTAGATTGTAAGCTAGAAATTACATTGGGTACTAGGTATTTTATTTAGTACTTATATCTAGTAATTTATATTTTACATACCTTGGAGAAACCTTAGCTTGTCCTTTAACCGTTTTATGCTACTTTTCTTTTGATCTTTAGAGGCATAAATATTTAAAGTAAGTGATGGTTTTGAATGTTGCCTAACTTTCCTTGTATGGGTCCTCACAATTCTCTCCAACATTTCATTCCTTATTTGTGCGCTTATATCTGGGTAGGTGATCATTAGTTTGATGAAGTCAGTGTGATTGAGGACCTGACATTCAACGTAGGTCGCTGCTTTAACTGTGCATCTTGCTGAAATAAGACTTTTATTACCTTTATGAAGGCGTTTATTTAGGCCTGTATGAACTGGGCGTACCTTTTTCATAAACATCGTACCGTATCGTGGTCACGTATTAACATGAATTAACCTCGAGACGGTTTTCCTCCTATTTAATTTAAAAAAAAAAACAGATACCATAGCTGACAAATAAATACTGAAAATCTCCCGATATAAAGATTACAAAAATGTATATCTCATTAATGGATAAACAGATCTTCATAAATCATAGCTAACGACCACGTCAGCTTTCAAATATAAAAAAGCATCGAAATCGGTCCATCAATTTAGCAGCAACGACGCCACAGACAAACACACCGACACATTTATAACACGAGGGGTGTATTCGTCTAAGGTTAGAAGAAAACGTAAAACTTTAACCTTCACTGATATTTATAAGTACAATATCTTACATCATTATTTTAAAAAATCAAGAGTTTCTTTAAAATATTAAGTCAGAGTATTATGTTAAGTAGAAAAATATATTTAAAATTGAATCATGGTTAAAACTATAAGTTACGTAGCGTACAAGCAATTCATAAGAATGATTAATTGTACCTGGTACATTAAACACCAAGGATATTTCTCCAATACACGATCCTTTACCAAATGAGATCATAGGACTTTCATCATCTTCATCTGATAGTAATTCAACTACACCATTTGTGATACAAATCTGAAAAAAATCGACACTACGGTTTTTTATCATATCTGATTTTTAAAAACAAAAACTGCATGCTGGCCTATTTTCGTTACAAATAGGAAAATTAAATTTTTAAATTTACGGGTTAACGGGCATTTAATTTTGGGTGTATTAATAATTAAACATGAATGAATACCATAAAGTTCCATCTAAATATACTTATATTGTTTAATATTTTTGGCTAAAGTTTTTGTAGTTTTTTATTTTGAATTTTTACCATGAAACGTTTATTTTGGTTGTGATTATAAACAACATCGCCAGGCAAGTAAAATTGATGAGACATTGCTAAGGAAAGTCTTCTTAGAAAAGGCTCTGACAATTGCCTGAATAGTAAAGAACTGTACAGAGGCACTGCATTCAGGTCATAGCATATTTCCATCAACAACGGTGAAGGCAACAGTTTTATAAGCTTTGGTTTAAACACTCCTGATTTTTGGTACCAAAGATCTTCATAATATCTGTAGAAATTTTTTTAATTAAATGTGTTAAACTTTGATTACAGTTATCTTTCTATATGTAGGTATATAACTTATGTTTACACGTAGGTACTGTGTGATGTTTCGGTATAATTTAATAATGATCGTAATATTATGTATAAGTATATAAAAGTCGGCCTTAGTTATTCTTATTCTAGCGTGTTGCGCGGAAAGTCTTGAGTTCGATTCTCGAGTTAAGAAAATATGCTTTGGTTTATAAGACGACTGCTGGGCTAAGGAAATAATCACTGAAACAAGGCAGAAATATATCTTACCCATGCTCAACTAGACGTATCGGGACGTCTCTAATACAAAAAAATATTAAATATATGTATTTTGTATACATTTTGATAATTACCTTAGAACACGTTTGGTAGTTACTTCGTCCATATTGATCAATGACAGATGATTCTGAATTTTCTTCAATTTACGAACATATTTGGCGCGTCTCATTGTGATAGTAATAAATTGCGAAGTTAATGAACCGACAAAGACTATTGTTGTGAGGATGAAACCCAATAAAATAGCAAGCGTAGCTATAATTCTTTCTAGCGTTGACACCGGATACAGATCTCCCAAGGAATTAGTTGTCAAGATCATCACAGACCAATAGGCACAAACAAAATGCCAATCTAGAATAGTCTCTGTGGGTAAATATATCGACCCAATTGACCAGGCATTACGGATTTTATGAACGTCGAATGATCTATATGAAAACAGATACCACACACATGTATACGTATGAACGGAGAGTAAAAATAGAATCAAATATTGTGCTAAAAACGTCGTCCATTGATTAGTTCCAGCTTGAGATGATTTGTTATAGGAATATTCAATTATCCTATAAGCTCTTATCGTCGCAATGATTGGTGAAATTCCATGGATTTCAAAAAATACAAACTCATGTCTGAGTAAGTATATGAATGGGTATGGTATGGCCAGGAGGATGTCAAAGATAACCCTCTCAGTACTAGGTTCAACGATATTTAATGTTTTCCGCCACTGTTGGAAGAATTTCAAACCAAAAAGAACACTAACATCTACAGTGAACACAAAGTTCAAACAGATGAGCAATACGACGATCCACAAAGGTCTTTGGTCTGCTTTAAAGAAGGTGTAGAGACATGTATCAAACATGTAGGACGTGAATATTACGGACAAAATAAAAACATTCCATATTGGATTAGAATAAATAAGTAAGAAGTAACGTAATCGGTTACTGGTGATGTCAGATTTGGGCTCTTGTAATATAGCGTATCTTTTTTGTCGTTTCTGTTCGTCCACTTCAACTACAATATTTTGTGAGACATCTTCCGAATAACGTCCGCTAACAAGAGGATTTATTAAGATGCATTGTTTATCTTTTCCGCGACGATATCTGTAGATATCCAGACTTGATCCATGATCATCATCAGTGTCATCTAAAATAAATGTATATTTATAATAAGTATTTAGGCTTTTGTCAAGCTGCCTACCGGGACCTTCAATCTGAACTAAGGCGACATAGAAACCTTAAAAAGACCCGTAAAATCCTAGAAAGTCTGGCAACGCACTAGCGGGCGGGACGTATTTGGTGTCCAAACACCCCATGTGCTTGGTTGCCCATATTTCTTAAGAAAATCCAATTCTTGGTATCAATGTTAAACTTACACATTTTTTCTCGCTCTTTTACTTGTTTTCATCTAAGCTAAATGTAAATGTGGTTTCGTAAGAATTACCATCTTTGACGCCTGCGGTGGTTTTAATGAAGGGCTATAAATCAAGGTGGTTACGACACCCTAGAATTTGAGTAATACTAGTAGGCTCATTAAATTGGCATTATGACATAAGTAAAATTATTTGTGTATATCTGTTTCAATGTTTAGGTTTTGATGATTTTTTTCAAGCAGTACAAAATCACTTATATAATATTTATACGGGACCACCTCTGAAGTATGAAAAATCATTTCAAAATTGACGGAATAATTATGTAAACGCGTAGAAAATAACATACAGTTGAATTGAGAGCCTTTATCATCCGCTTTTTTAAAAAGGCGGATGATAAAGATCCGATGCTGTGACGTAATGTTTTTTTTTAGTTCCTTAGTCGGTGAATGCCGGATATAAATGTAGGCAAAATGCACACGACACTTCAACCCACATTATTGTTACCCACATTAGAGTTACTTTTAAAATATGCCAAACCATTTTTGACTAGTGCATGTTGTGACTCAAATATACGAAGCCCCAAGGTTAAGATTATATAACGCTGTTTTCTTGTAACTGATAATTTAATCGAAATCAAATAGTTATTCAAGACAAAAAGGCTCGTCAAATGGTCGGTTGACTTCGGTCCTTGATGTTTTAATATGATAAAAATATGTAATATTTTTTACAGATCTAAATTGTTGGATATAATTACTTATTTGATTAATCTGTAATTTAAGCCAGTTATTTGCAAAAGTTCACTTACCTTCATCGTTTCTGAAGTTTTAGCGTAAAAATTCAATCTAATTACATACCAATATTCTGTGTCATAGCTTCTAAACCAATGGCCCGATCTTAATGGAATTTTAAATTTTAAATAGAAAATTTTCTTGTCTTATACTTTGATTAGATTGTTAAAAAGTTTTCTGTTCTTTGTAAGCATGAGTTTTTAATGTGTTGTAACAAATTGTTTAAAATCTATTTGAACTCAAACAAGTTAATCCAAAGCCCAATAAAATCATTTAATGACAACATTTTTCACTCTTACATTCTGTTCTCCATAAACAGGCGATCATTATGCGACCTCGTACCACCTAAACGGTAACCCGCTCAAAACTAATCATTCTAAGCGTTTGAAACTTGATATTACGAAGATGGCAATAAAGTGCTACAGATAAAAAGCTAATACAAGTTGGTAGTACTAAGAATTTAACTTTCACTAATCGCTCGAAAAGCCTTTAGTTAATTAATAAGGTTGTCTTAGCCTTGTTCATTGCAATTTAAGACTAGGTTTTCCTCAATGATGTAAATTGTAAGGCAATAATGATTTGGTCATTACAATTCCAGTTTTTCATATTGAGAATATCAGATAGGTAGTTCTACATTTTGTTATTTACTATTTCAGCTAACAGTTTGTTTAAAAGGAATGTATGATTACTTTATTTAAATTATCAACCACTCAATTGAATTTAAAAAAAATATTCTTCTTTATAGCGAAAAATAATGAGGAATTATAAGCACATCTTATATTATTTGAAACTACAATATATGCTTCCCATCAAATGGAAACAATAACGCAAGTAGGTACTATTTAGTTGGCATTTTAAAAAAGTGGTATCATTTAACATTTTTTAAACGATCGGTTGGCGCAATAGGTAGCGCTGCTGCCTTCTGCGCCACAGCGGTCCCGGGTTCGAATCCCGATAGGTGCATCTATTTGTGTGATGAGCACGAATACTTGTTTCCGAATCTTGGTTGTTTATAAACTTATATACCTATACTATGTATTTACTGCGGTATTCTATTTGTTTCTGATTACCATTAAACAAGTGCTTCAGCTACTTATTTTGGGCTCAAAGCAATGTATGTGAGTTGTCAAAATTATTATTTAAAAAAAAATTAACATTAATAATTAGTATTCATTAAACGATACCATAATATCTGCAATTAACTGCCGTTATTTATTTTTGTTTATTGTGTTAAAACAGAAAAAAACTTCGGAGTTCAGAGGTGTTTTGAGTTTCTTGATCAGAAATATGTTTATTTATCCACGTAAATAAAGACGTGGGAGACATTTACCCAATTGAGTAGATAGATAAATTATTACATATCTGTTTGGAGCTCCAGAAATCGTTTTAGAATTTGACGAAATTCGTTTTTAACTAGCGACCAGACTGGATCAATTAAATTCACCCAAGTTGGATACGTTTTATCAATTTCGTTAAAAGGATAAATGGATAATTGACCCCTATATGTTCATGGATCTATCGAATTAGATGGATTAAGAGTTTCCACGCTCTGAAAGGCCCTTATCTAATGATTAGCTAAATTTGTACCAACAAAGATTGACTGGTTTTATATGCAACACAAGAATTAGTAACACTACAGCCTTCAACAAAGGGTTTTTCACAAAGGCTATAACCATTGTAACCTTAATGTGCGCAACCACTCCATACTTAACTAGTATCTATGTATTTGCATGTATTTTCCCGTTTAAGTTATGTTTAATGAGAAACAAGTGATTGATCATTTAAGAATTGGTGCAAATTATTAGTCACTAAGTGTATCCTAATAAAAAATATCTTAAAATTAGGTAGGTCTAAATAACAAAAAGTAGATAAGCTTCATTTGTTGGCTAGTACTTTGTAAATCTTTTCTTATATTAAAAAATTATGAAAAGACAATTCAGTAGGTCTTGAGTGTGGGAGGTTTCTATCAAGTCCTGTTTCGATAGATACCTATGATTCAAGGCAAAACCAATCAATCGTTTGATAATTAGTGTAATCCACTGGCCACATACTCATGCAGTAGGTATTTATGATGCATTAAACAGGTAACGAATTAAAATCATTTGGCATCTTCCAACGGTTTTTTTTAATGATTGAATTTAGGACCTAGCTTTGCAAAAAAGTACCTATATATTATGTACTTATGTCCCTTTTATTATTATATTATTATTCATTATCCCTTTCAGGCCCGTCTAACACGATCGTGCACATGTATGTATTTTATGCAGAGACTAATTTGTCTGTTTCATGTCTATCTCATAAAATAAGCCCAATAAAACCACGAATGTATTTTACATATTTTTATTTTTACAAAACAAGCTTTTCCACGCGAATTTTTTACTTTTATGAGTGACAAAGGATTCCTATGTACTGAATAGGCCTAGTGAATGTTGTTGTGAAATGATTCAAATAAAATTAAAATATTAACATAGAATTAGGGCAATAAATAAATGCATACAATTAAAGCTTAGTGTTTAAATAATAATTCTAGGCGATAGTGTCATAGGCCACAGTCACAGATTTAACTCGCCATTCATATAATTTATTAATTTAGTTGTAAATAGGTTAACTAGATGGCGCACATTAAATGTAGTCATCATAACCTACTAGAGCGAGAGAATGCATAGTTCCTGCAAGAGTAAGCGAGACCACTAGTTGTATATTATTTATACGCCTACGCTGCAGATAGCCGCACGCGCACAAAAAATGTATTCGACAAGAGCGCAGGCGCAGCTGTATTCACCCACAACTTCACTTCGGTTAACTCCGTCAATCGTCATTTAGTGGTGACCAAAACGTCGATGTGTGTGGTAGTGAAGTTAACTTTTCTAACATAGCATTTCACAAAATAACACTAATTAACTACTAAAGTATAATAACGTATCGACCGTGATAATAGAAACATTCAACGTGTCTTTAGTTCTCTGAATAGTATCCAAAATGTGTGATAATACCAATCCGTCGACGCAAAGTATAGCGGACTATTTAGCTCAGTTGCTCAAAGACAGGAAGCAACTTGCTGCGTTCCCGAATGTTTTCATGCACATGGAACGACTTTTAGATGAAGGTAAGTCTTGATTACTCATAGATAAGAGTGTGCTGTCGTGCTAATGAGTTAATGACCTCCCGAAACAAGTTGATTCTTATAGGCACAGTGTGATTTAGTCACCCGGTTGATAAATTAATGCAGACGATATTAAGTTTATTTTTGTCTTCGCTCGAGTTATGGTCCAGTGGAGTTTGTAATGCGATCCTCGTTTCAAAAAGTGAAGTAAAGCAGAACTTTTCGGTGGACAAGTTGCGGTCAGATATTGAAGAGATCTGATCTAAGTAATGATTCGAGTTTATGAAATGTTTATGTGGTTCTAATTAGTAGTGAATGTCTCGAAACGAGAGCGAGTAAAGAGAAGGATCTCGTGTCCTGTGGGGATAACCTGTTCGTAGGGCCGAGGTACATTCCGCGTGAGTTAGTGGAATGTCGCCACATCGCGTAGGTACCGTAGGCGCCGTTTTCAGCCATACGAGATTTGTACGCAACTCATGCGCACAGTTTTGACCGCTATCACCTCAATATTCGATTTATTACCGGTTAGAATCGCGTGGTAGATTTCTATTCTTAAACCAGATTGATTTGTAGACCGACAGTTCTTGATAAGTAGGTACCTACTTAAGTATTTGAAAATAGAATTTCAAAAATTTATAGTTTGTAATATTTTGCATTTTTGATGTTTCTCCAAATCTGAGGAAGTTACTAACACTGTCATCATTGTTGATGTATTTAAACAATAGTTGATAAGGAAATTTATACTAATTGCCAGATTTTCAGGTGTTTTACGTGTCCTCATTATATTTAATGTTTTCATATTTAATCAGTCATAACTTACAATTCATATCTTATTTAATTCTTGTCGTTCTGTCACACACATATTTTAGTTAATTCCATCCTTATATAAGTATGACATATGTAATAACATAAATTGGTTGTTACTCTTGAATGTTATTTACGTCATTAAATCTAAATGTTATATATATACCTACATAGGTACATAACATTTACAATTTCTTCAGTCTGTTCAAACAGATTCATCCGTTTTTCGCTATTAAGATACGACTAAAAAATTGCAATCATTATATTAATAAGTTCTTCTTTATTTCTTTTTATTTTATTTTTTTATTTTGTGTTTCTCGTTATGTATCTGTCTATTGTTTCAACATTCCATTGAAGGGTGATTACAACTAATAGCTAAATTAAGTAAAGTTGGTATTATTTAATGATTATTGGCTAACTGCTAACATAACATGTCATTGAATATTAACTCCAACGCAACCGATTCTTTACGAAATACAAAGGCTAGTTCTTTAATTTTGAACTCAAGTCACGTCTCGCTGATATGGCTTGACAGTTGACACCTCCATAGAACATGTCATAATATCGTAACAATTCACACTGCTTTGGGAATGAGGTTTAAGAATTTTTTTTCATGGTCCATTCAATCAACTCTGAATATAAATTCTGCGTGGTGGCTAAAAACGTTTTGAGTACTGTTTTGACAAAGATAAATCTTACAAATTCTCTATTAACAGGTTTTTTTTGTAAAAACTGTTATTTTTATAATGTAAAATAATAAAAATCTAGCTTACCCGGCAAACGTTGTTTTGCCATATTTATTTTTGGGGTGGTTATCACTTAGGGTTATGAAAAATAGATAGTAGCCGATTCTCAGATCTAATATAGAAAATGTATATAAAATTTGGTAAAAATCTGTAAAGCCGTTTTGGAGGAGTAAGGTAACTAACATTGTGACACGAGAATTTTATATATAAGATTGCATATGAATGTAACGGTAAAATTATGCGTTGACTGTGTTTTCGGTGCATTATTGATCGTTCTTTATCACGAGCTAAAGACGTAAATGTAGTTATACTAAAAAATATAAAAAGATAGTCTTACAGCGTAAGTATTTACTTCCACAGAACCTATTATGGCTACAAATATTAACTTGTTTTATTGTAGATACCTACTAGGTGTTATGAATTCCTTTATCTCTCTTAGGACTTAGTAATAATTCAATTTCGATGGATACCTAGGTATATAATGAATTCAACTTCGGTTTCTAAAGTAAACCTTATTAAATATTTGTTATAGCCCGAGTGTTCTGAATAGTTTCGGACTGTTTTGCCATAATGATGTCATAAAATTGATATAATGTCGTGAGCTGGTTTCGCACTTGTTATATTTACTCATATTTAAATAAGCCACTTATGAAACGCGCCAGTAGCACGGAGCTAAAATCATTTGATACGCATCTTAAAATGATACAAATAGTATTCAGCTATTTATATTGGTAAGCGTTTAAGATTCATTACAAATCAATTACGTTATAATATATGAGACTTAAGAATTAGATTTCACTTCCAGCTTCCATACTTGCATACATTGTTTTCATACTTGCACTCCATCCCTCCACTTTCTAAAGTAGGTAATTACATATTACTTACTCTTTTTGCTTTGAATGCACATTTCTTGAATAAAAATACATACACTATTCAGCTTAAACAAAATAAAGGGATAAAATGAAAAAGAAATAGGTTCGTAATATGGTTGAAAATTAAGTTTCTCGAAGAACATGAATTTTTGAGAGAACTTTTCCGTTAAAACCTACGCGATTACGAATCAAAGGGCGAATAACAATAAAGATTTCGTAAGAGAATTCATTACAAATTATACATTTTTATTGAAACTGCATTTTGCGTGGACGTATGCAAGAAAGTTTGTCTTTCATCACACGAGAACTTGTTGTTTTAACATTTGCCTTAAAAAGACTCAACTCGAGAAAACGAGTCTTTTAATTTCATTTTGATATTTTTGTAGGTAGTCGGATATGGATTGAGTCATAAGTTGCGAAAATTCATGTAATACTCCAGTGGGTAATCTTAAGTAACCAATTAATTAATATTGTTGATTGTATAATAGCTGATATCATAATATTAATAAGTAGATAATGTGTTTTGAAAACACAAGCTTATATTATTGTTTCTAAGGGCAGCGGTGAAGTCGCGAATAAGAAGCCCTTTTTTATTAATGTATCCGTACTAATGTTATAAATGCGAAAGTAACTTTATCTGTTACGCTTTCACGCCTAAACAGCTGAACCGATTTAGATGCAAATTGACACAGAGTTATACTAGATCTTGGGAAAGGACATAGGCATTTTATTGCGAAAAAAAGACAAAATGGACTATCGGAGGTTGATATAAATTGATTTGAACACATAAAGTCGCGGGAAAAACTAGTATAATATAAGCTCTTCTTATTAAGAAGTATTCAATATTTGTTTTAACGTGTGACAATTTGAACAAGATTTTGAAATTCCATCTTGTGACCTTGTAACCTACTATATTTTTGAAATCGGATAAGCCAGTGGTTGGTTGTCAATAAACCGGGTAAGATCGCATTACTCTGAAACACGAAACTAGATCTATTTTGAAACAACAATAAAAATTAACTATTATAATAATGTGTTGTTAATAACTTATTAAAAACAAAGCTGTTCTAACATTAGTATTCAAATGACAGGTTGAACGCTTTGATAATTAACTACGTAGTTTGATTATTGTACATTACTAGCTACTACCTACAGCTTCGATTGCGTGGAAATCCCACGAGATTCATTTTTCCGGGATAAAAGGCTGTAAAAGCAAAAAAAGTAATATTATAAAGGGCTGCCTTATAGTAGTAAATATTACTTATTACTAATTACTCCCAGGCAACCCAGACAAAATAACAGCTAGTTAGAATTTAATAAGGCAGTGTCTACAGACAGAATAAGTACCAACCTTCTATGAGGGAGAGGAAATGGAGAGGTAATGACTAATGATTATGAACAAAATTTTTTTTAAAAGGATAGGTAACAAGCAAAACGGACATAATCGTAAAGGATTAAGCGAAAAAAATCTTTTGTTTGTGGGCATTTGAAGGAGTTTCTCTGTAATGCAATGGGTACATTTTCCAGAAATTTATGCTGTTTTTTTCTAGTTATATTTTGTAGGAAAGAACCCTTATAGAAACGTATCTACTTATATCTATGCGGTCCAAATGTTTTGAATCATCGCCAAATGTAAATCTGTCCGTTCCGGTTGCGATGTCTTAGGGAGTATCCATTCATTTACTAAAATTATTCAACGTTTATCTAGATGTTAAAGTCAAACGATGGCGTAAAAAATTTATGACTAGTGTTGAGTAATTTAGAGGAAATTCGTGTCTTAACACAGGATATCGCGTATTCAAATTGGAAACTATTTTTTTTAAACACTTCTATGACACAGATATTTGGTAATCAATGCGATCAAAATTTAAATTACACATCCAATGTTTAAATATGACAAAATACTTAAATTATTTACCTGTTCGAATTCGATAGTGAAATGTTAATTGTGAACTTGAAGTAGACTTGATGCAGAGATACCGTACCGTTTATAGATAGAATATTGAATATCCTCCAATATTATTTCCTCTCGCAAGACATTTGTTAGTGTAGTGTTTAAATATTCATGCGAATCTGTTTACATTCTATGTATCCATTATAGATTGTTGCAAAACAATAACTATCGTAAAATAACAATCTTCAAAGAATGTAAATATATACAAATCAATCAATCGCGACAGCTTATAGACTATATAGATAAAACATGACACAGATTGTCCAATTTAGATTATTCATCAATGAACATTACACTTGATATTAGCAAAAGTGAACACCAGATTTACTGATTATTTTTATCTGGCGTTACACGCACTTGACTATAGATTAAGTGCTGATAATAGATAAAAGTGAGTTTAATAGCCTTTTACATGTTCATAAGTAAATATTGCTTCACTATGTTTAAAAATATTCTTAAGTATCAATTACTTTTTATCTTGTTCTGAGTAATACTAACCTTCATTGCCTTATTACACCAAGCTCCACAAAATAGAATTAGAATACATGATCGTAATAGCATTGATGTGTAGGTGCCTTCCTTAACCCTTGTGTAAAAGCGACTCTGCTGATTTTATTATAAGGCTGCTGAGTTAGGTGTTAGCGCCCACAACGTTGACCAAATGAGGGTAGTCGTAGGCTGTGTGGAGGTGTAGAAGCCAAGGTTGTTACAATCGTTTTTTAACACGTTACATGTAGGTAGATTAATTAATATGAATTATTGATGAAAAGTATTGTTTTGATTTCCGAACGAATGTAGTCTCTCAATATCTATCGCTAGCGGTTTCATTGTTTCTTTAATCTTGTCATAGTTTTTCGGAATCGAAGCCTATATTATAAATATACTTTTATTATATATAAATAGTCTAACTAATAAATTATTTATAAAATTTAAAGCAATAAGATAATAGAATAGAATATTTATCAATCTCTTGCGAATTAATATAATAGTTATATTGCAAAGACTTAAAATAGACATATAGAGAACATTGAAATTTTGCGATTTAGATTTTTAAATAAGTCGTTCATCTTTTATTCTATTTTTTTTCCTCTATTTTTACGGTATTTTACGCATCGGACGAGAGTAAATGCTTAGAATAGTAAATACTGACGTGCGATTCATTATCACCTCGGCCTCGATAAGGCTGCTCTATATCATATAGAAAACTGGTTCGAGCAACAATTCTTTGCCCGTTCCCACGAAGCCAAGTAATATATCAGTGGTTGATCTTAGCGACGTGAACATTTTTAACGAGATCAGTTTTCTCGGATCACATATACATTTTCTAGAAAATGAAACACAATTGAAAAGGACCAAACGTGCAAGGCAGTTCTGAAGCTCAAACTCGTAGATCGGAATTCGAAATCACTTTAATGTCAAGTCAAATTTAAATCCAAAATCGATTATCGCTTAACTAATAAGCTCAGAGTAAAAGACAATTCAAAGCATACATTGGAAAAAACGCGATCTTATCAGTTTCTAAATAGTTTCATTCGTATAATATTTAGAAATATTTGTGAATTAAGTACTTCAAAATTTAAAGGTACATAGGTAATTAAAAAAAATAAACGCCTATTCATTGGCAAAGTAATGAGTACACTGTATCCAAATATAGAACATATCTAGATACGACAGAGCTACTTAATAAGCGTAGATCGAATGCAAAAATCTTAAACGACAGTTGATTTCCAGTCGTACTTGAACGCCCAAAGAATGTTTTCGGAAGGGTCGCGTGGGCAGAAATTTGAAATGAAAACCGAGTTCAGAACGACAAAAACCAGTCTAGTGGGTGTGACGGGGCCTACGCATAGACTGCGTTTACGCATTTAAGTGCCGTAATATTTGGTCACCCACACTTTTATCATCCATTGTTCTCTTTATTAAAATTGCATATTCCATCCACTGAAATTCTGTTCTGTGAGGTAAAAGATCATTTCTTTGATATTAAAAAACTTAGTTTCTTACAGAAATTTGCGACTATTTTTGCTGACGATATGAGTACATTAGGTAAAATACTACATAAAACTCATACCAAATTCTAATTAAATCATATATGTATTATAAAATCATATACAATAAACTATTGAGAGGAAATAGAGAGGTGATGGTTAGAATAATAATTATAATTGGGTCAACTCACATACATTGCTCTGATCTCAAAGTAAGTAGCTGAAGCACTTGTGTTATGGTAATCAAAAACAACGAGGGTACCACAATAAATACATATATAAGTTTATAAATAACAAAGACTCTGAAACAAACATTCGTGCTCATCACACAAATTATTGCACCAACCGGAATTTGAACCCGGGACCTTTCGATACAAAAGGCAGGAGCACTACCAATTGCGCCAATCGGTCGTTATACCTCTTCATTTCCTCTCAATAGTTTATTTCACTGTCAGTCTTCTCCCTTATAACTGGGTTACCTTGAAGAGATCGCTTGGTAGTGATAAGGTACCCCCTTACATTACACTATGCCTTTGTATTGTATAAATATCTGTAGTTTGTTTAAATTGTGTAGTGTAAAAATCATTAAATATATAATTTCCTGTCTAAATCAGTTAACTAGATGAACGTACAAGCTTATATACAGTAACAGGTGGCTAAAAGATAAAACGATTGTTTTAATTTCTATTGTCAAGAGGCGTGAAATTGCACCTGCAGATGTAATATTGTGAATAAACAAATTATCACGCAAATGATAACTTGGTACAACGCGGTAGGTAATGCAGCCAGTATTTTGGGTACGCATCCCAGCGGCTTTGATGAGCCGAATATTCTAGTAAATATTTTTAAGTAGAATTGTAAATAAATTTTAATAAATTTAAAAACTTGAAAATAATAATTTGATTTTGATTTTATACAATTGTTAAGTTATATTTAGGTACTAAAAAATATTGCTGTTCACCTTTAAATGGTTGGTCTTAATACCAAAGTTTAGCGCAGTCGGCGGATGAAAAGCAGCGGATGTGCTCTTTATCTGCATCGCAAGCAATCATGGGTGCGCTCAGCGGACGTCCCGAGGTTGGGAAGAAGGACATGTGATGAAGAGACCGTGACAAAGATTACACTAGCAAACTTTTAAGCGGAAGATCAAAAATATTTTTAAGCTAGCCTTTTGTTGATCTTTTTGCTAATATATTTCTTTTTGGGTTCACGTCGAATGAGAATCGAGTTTGACATAATCAAACCCAATAAATTATGAAATATATTTTAAAAATAAATGATAATCAAATATAATATATTTTTATCATAAAAATCGATGTTTCTATGTTATCTGTGATTGATTTTTGTTTGCAAGTCTATATGTTAATATGCTAATAACGGCTATAATTGCTTTATACCAGTTTAACGGTATTTGTCATTTAAAAAGAACAGGTACTTTTGTGTTTAATTTTATACAGATAGGTAAGTTGGCGCACAAGATCTGTTTTTGAATATATAAATATGTTTTCTATGTCATAACAAAGTTAAAATGAGTACGTACTTATATGTTATAAATTAATTACAACATTTATTTTCAAAAATAAACTTAAATATATTTTTTAACAAAAATAAAAAGGCTCATTAAAGCTGTTGGCGTGCGTACCCAAAATACTAACAACAAAATACTACGCGGCAATATTACCGCGTTGTATCGCCATACTAATGCGTTAGCCGAAATATGAGCCAGTTTCGGGCTTTGTATGGTCTCAACTATCTCATATATATTTCTATAAACAATCGACGCAAATCTGGCCCTCATGGACCCAAACTCTCTACTCTCTCACTCTCACTCTACAAATGAACGAAAATAATATAAGAATCACATAGACTTTCATATTTTCGTATTTTGTTGCTTTCTGCAATCTATGCCGCGCTCCCAGCAGATATAGAAGAAGCATGGAGATGCGAAGACATCAGCGAGTCAACGAAAGTTAATATATATTTTAAAATATTATATTTTGTCTGATATTAAAATGATGCAACCATTGATGTCTGCTTCTGAATCGAAATGGAAGGTGTTTATGACGTAAATATCCCAGTTAAAACCGGTGTTATTTCAATACATAATCTATTAAATTAATTTACTGACCAGTTATCAGATAAACACTAATAGCTAAACATACTTAACAAATTATATATATATTGGTTTTGCGTTTATTAGAGTACCTAGAAGTTACAACCTATTTATATACTTTTAAAGTGCTTAAATCATGTCATATAATTTAAATATCAAAAAGTTTACAATTTGTCTTCAATTTACAAGTAATTTAGCGCCAGATTAAAACAAAAAACACTGACTCTTCAAAAAACAACCCGTAACGGTTCAGCCGGTTTTCTTAAATCATAGCAAAAAATACATTCGCTGGATAAAAATTGGAGCCATCATCTCCTCACATATTTTTCCGCTATATATGTATATGTCTGCGTCTCCGTCTAAATATATGAAAATAAATACACGCGAAACAGAAATAACTTCTTTTTCGTTTCTTTGAAGGTTGGTAAAGATTTGAAAGCATATCTAGAGATTAAAGGAAAAATTATAGGATTGATTGAAAATTTCTAGTCTAAGGTCTTTGTTGACGTACTTCATTAAAATAAATCTTGAGTTGAACATTGGTATTTCCAATAAAACAACATGCTTGACCCAAATAGCACAATAGAAGTATAAATCTTCGAACAAAAATGTTTTAATTCATGATGCGAACTGTATATCGGTAATTCAACAGATAAATTTACATCTGCAACCTTCATGTGACATGTATTAAGTTACGTGTAAGTTAGAAACCGAAACTTAAATGTTCATTGTGTTGCCATACAATGGAATTAATGTTTATTGTACCTATTTTTTCGTCAAGATATTATCTCTATGCAATTTTGTCAAACTTCCAGCGATTCGAAAGGTTACTGTTAACGTTCAATATTTTTATTTTGCATTTTATGCTAGTAGAATACTCGTATATGTATATGGTTCCTTATAATGCCGTAGATATATGTTTTTATTTTATATCGAAAATAAAAGGCCATAGCGGAGACTGTATCAAATAGAAGCATCCACCATGCCTCTCTTTCATTAAGATGAAAACAAAGTATTGAAGTTATTAAAAGCAATTTTAAAAAATACATAAAAAAATTCTGACCCATGGAACACGGATTCATTTATATTCAAGAATCATAAATTCTTACCTACTTACTTACTTATTAAAAGGCCTCGATTTAATGCGTCGTATAATATTTTCCTTTGTCCACATTGAGATTATAATAAAAATATGTCATGTGATCCTTCTAATGAATATTTAAACTTACCATAATGTAGGCGCCCCATTGCATTTTTTATCATAATACTCTAATTAGTAGGCTTAAATATTATCTAAGACTCATGACATCATTTGCGTAAAAAGATACGGAGTAGCAATATTCTTTACCAAGGAACATTACAAAAAAATCGTCATAAACCTTAATATGCATGGAAGGCGTAACAAAAATAATTTTTCCAAAAAAAAAAAACAACTTGAAATTGTAACTGTGCAACTACTGAACATATTTTAATGAAATTTAAATGGGACTACACGGGAAGCACCAGCTTTCAAAGAAAAAAGAATCATCAAAATCGGTCCACCCAGTCGAACGTTCTAAGGTAAACATAAAAAAGAGTCCAATAGAGAACCTCCTCCTTTTTTTGACCGTAATTCCTACTGGATCACAGGGCAAATACTTCTGCAAATTTTTTTATTGATCATTTTCTTTAGAGGCAATTAGTAGTCTGTGCCTAGCCAACCGAAAAATGTATTAGTTTCCCCGGGATTCAAACCCAGAAACTCTGGTGCAACACGCGTTCACCGGTAACAAAAAGGTTGTAATTGTCAGAACATGGTTTTTATATGAAAAAACTTACCTATTGCTTATTGCTTACCTAATACTGCACATTTTGTGTTCAAAATCTGAATAAAAATAAAGGGAAGATATTGTCTAATTATTTGCAGTGCGAAGTCAAAGTGTCTATCAACATAAAAGTAATTTATTAGATACTTTCGTTAATGACCTATTTTAGCGATTATAAATTGCAACGGTGTCATTGCTAGAATATAATAGAAATTGCTTTATTTACATTATTGTGCATTGTGCTGACCATTTGGCCTTCACGCTGTAGGTACACAGATTCTGTACTCCTGCGCATACCATAATATAACCTGTTATGTTTACGCGAATAATATTAATGATTTATTTTTAAATAGATTATACTAATCGGTGCTAGATCTTGTGTGTAATTATGATAAAGACTTCTTGTTTTTTGTATTAAGCAACTATGATGAGTCACAGATCGACTATTGGCTTTACAACTTTGTCATTTCAATAAGTAACAACTTGAAACAAAATTATAGAAAACTAATAACATTTCTTATACTTAATATTTTAAGTATTACACACTTTTACAAAATATTTGCAATAATCCAAGCAATAAACTACAAAAGAAAGAATCAAAGAATAACATTCCTCTACATTCGATAACATACAACTCGCAAATAAAAAATGTATACGTATGTCTAATTTTATAATACGTATACAAGTGCCAATCAAATTAAACGCTCTGAACGATCCACCACGAGTGCACCAGAAAGCAGCACCCCGGGAGGATTGGCGCAGGGTTGTAAAGCGAGTAACAAATCCTACGTGTAACGTGTTACTTGTTACCCATGACCGCTCTATCAATAGCGTATCGCCTAGGAAAGATACAAGTGACAAAAGCCAAAATAAAAAAGGTACTGTGGAACTATACTAAATATTGCATTACAAGTGTTGACATAATCCGTACAATAGTAGACATAACAAAACTAATGTAAAAAATAAGGTGTTGTGGTAAGGTTAAAGATAATAATGTATTCATTATTACAACTACAATAAAATTAAAAAAGGTTCCTTTTCATCATATATCAATAGCAATTAAAATTCCTCGATCTGTTTCAGAGGTTTATGAACGTTCTTCATCACATAAGTGAAACGTATTCTTGCCACGTGTTTAATTGCGATTTAAAAATATATAGGTCAGTGACCTCACCCACGTGTCTTGTCTCCAACGAGCTTTCACTTCCGGCTTGTGAAAATCAAAACAGTCTGATTATAAATGATGTCATGATGAGATCTAGTTTTTCAACTTTCTCGCCTTGTTTGCGATATTACAGATTATTCGGTGACAAAACATGTTCTTTAAATTTAGTGATATAAACTGGAAACACTTTCAAAATATTTTTATATCACTTTACAATGGCTATTAACAGACGTGTGTTACAAATTTTAGGCGTTCAAAATTAACAATAATACTCCTAATTAAACAAAATCTCCGACCCTCAATTTTATGTCTTGTAGAATATTGCTACTAATGAATATAAGTTATAATGTTTAATCAAAATTCAATTTAGCCGTCATTTTAAGGTTACGCTTTTCATAACCTATTCGCACCCAATGATCAAACCAAACGTTACTAATAAGTAACCAAACAGTTAAATGTTGAAAGTGCCTCTGTTGCGAAACACGTGTGGGATGCGCCGGCGCCGGCTTTTGTGCCACAGAATATTTCACGTCAGTTATGAAAGTTTGGTAGATACAAACAGAGGTATTATGTCTTAAGGTTGTAGATGCGAAAATACTTGACTTTAATATTGCTACTTTTGACAAAATCCATTTTTATATGGAAAACCATGCCTGTATTTTTTTTGAGTTATAGTCGGTCCAACCCCGGTTTGGCTTGGTGACCAGGGTCGTTGAGTTAGGTACCAATTTTGACATTATCCATATATATGTTACAGACCTCGCAAGACGCGTAATATTCAAAAATATTGTCTGTATTTTAAGTAAATACTGTAAGTCGATATACCAAAGACATGTTTTCTTATTTTCTGTAATTTATGTATTTATTTAAGGTAGATTTAATAGAACTATAAAATGTTTTCAAAAGTCTAAAAAGAAATCACATACCTATCTAATATACACACAGATTTTTTTTATAAAAAAAGTTTTTATTCCTCCATTTAAATAACTTAATTATTTGTTTACTCATGTAGTGTTAGTTACTTACATAATCAACGTGATAAATTAGATAAGAAAGTGTAAACAGTTATACAGCTTTAAATTGGTGTCTGTGATTTTGTCTTTATCAAACAAGTTGTAGTTTATTAGAAACATTTTATTGTAGTGGATTCACGTATGAAAATAATAAGTTAACAATCTACCTATTGTAACTAATTTTAATATTACAATTAATATACGATACTAAGTTTGTTCATAAATTTGATATCAAGCTTGTGGTTAAGCTTAACTTTTTACTAGTTAGGTTATATTAGGTTTATTTGGTCAGCTATCTGCTAATCAATTTTAGTTGTATATTGTAAGACAGGACTTTGGAAAAGGACAGACTGTTATCTATTCTCTCCTATGCAATAAGGACAAATTAGCTATTAAATTAGTTTCGATTATTTGTTCTATGTTCTGTGGCACGATATAGGGTCTCATTCATTCCGCATTAGGCAATTTGGTGAACCAATGTTTGCCGATTCATTCATGCCATCATGTAACAGTATACCTTAGTTTTGACATGAATGCAACAGATTACTTCGTAACTTGTCAATACTTAATAAGAAATATAATAGTTAATTGAGTGTCGTAACTGTCTTTAAAAGGCAAGCAACGCACCTGCGGCCAAAATAGGTATATATGTATGTGACGGCAGTCCACTAACACTGAGCCTTTTGGAAGTTTGGCTCCCTATTTTATAAAAAAACATCCACTCTCACTAATGGAACGACTTTAAAATTTCATTGTGACGACTTTGACAGGACATTGCAAATAAAAGGGGCTATTTAATTTTTATTGTTATCCTAGGCAAGATATAAGCAATCCTGCTTAAGACAAAGGCTAAAGACTAAAAGACTTCTATTTATTTACTTTAAATTAATAATTAACTTTTTATCATTTTATTAAACCTGCTTTGTAGTTCAGATTATTCAACATTTTCAAGATTGTTGCCCCAATGCCCATGTTTTGATATATCACATGTTTTGAGTTCTTTATTTTTTACAGAGATTTAGCGAACTTTAAGAACTTCATTACTAATCAGTACTATTACTAAGCAAATTTTAAATCTTAATTTGGTAGTAAAATATAAAACTGAATAGTGTTACTAGATAATAAATATCTTCTAGAATCTAGACCGTGACCAAAATGCCAATCTGTGAATGACTCATCGAACTGAAGTTAGCAGTCGAACTATCTCACTCTTTCTTCCTATTTATCATCTTATCATCTCTTTCTAACACACGTTTGCTCGCCCACGATGCGACATCATGTTAATTTGATTATTTACTTACATGAGTAAATATGTAATTTACTGTACTTTCTTGCTGTTGCTATTTTCCTATTAAATCCTATCGCGTTAATCTGTATCTTTAATCTTTAAAAAAGTACAAAACGCAGCCATATAAAAATTCTTGCTTATAGATTGGATATCAGCTTTTTCATTAATAGTCCATTGAAAAGTTACATTTGGGGTTGCGTTTTTTAGAGGACGCAATTTTATTTTTTTGATGTGTAGGGGGGGTTAGTGTAAAGCTAAAACCGTGGGACAAGGGTGGCGACCCCACAAACTTGGTTTTAGCTTTAGACTGACCCCCCCTACACATCAAAAAAATAAAATTGCGTCCTCTAAAAAACGCAAGGTTAGGCCTAAAAAATGTAACATTTCAATGGACTATAAGGTTCACATAATAAGGGTGTCAATGGGCGGCAGACTACTTTTCGTATGTGAGCCGCCTGCCCGTTTGCCTCCCAACTGATAAAATAATAATAATAAGTATATGAATGAGTAATGGGTATACTCGTGTTTACCTTGTATTACCTTCTCTGTTCCATAAACTCTTAGCTCTACCAAAAATTAGATTTAGTATATTTCGACAGAGTCTGCGATTAATATTTGTTGGATTTTGTTTATACGTTATATGTTATAAACACAAAAGCTACTGGACCGATGTAAGTGATATTATCGTCAAAATTTACAGAAAATTCGAAAGAAAGACAACATTTGATCCTTATTAAATTCAAGTGAAACCGCTCTCGGAAGCTAGTTATAAAATATACGATGGAACATTTTATTTTATAACGGTTATTAAAAAATATGAAAAGTAAATCTTAATCAAGTTAGAACGACGTTTTTGAGAAACTAAATAGATGTTTACATCTGAAGTGTTGCCAACTTACAAACAATTAGGTCATTTATACTGCACAATTCATGAATATTTCGTAATAGATTAGTTGTTTGTAAAAAATCTTCAATTATGTTGCACTAGCCTTGCTTGCAACTTCGGCTTTATTGTTAAATTCCTTTCTTAACGTCATATTTCTGCAACATAGGTCCTTTTTTAAAATTACATATTATTTATGCTTTTCTTTCAAATATCGATTGGTTTAAAAGACGTTCAATATAATAGCAAATTTAAATTATCGGAAGTTGTTACCGTATGTTTTATATAATTAGCTATGGTATTGACCGCCTCCTTGGTCTAGTGGTAAGCGTTACAACCGAGAGGTCCTGGGTTCGATTCCCGGTGGAGATAATAAAAAAAAACTCGGTCTGGCAGGACATAGAAGGCTGATCACCTACTTGCCCCTAAAAGAAAAAACCGATCAGTGAAACAGATGTGAAATGCATCTGCCCCATACCCCACTAGGGGACACGGGACTTCACTTATTGACAGTGTAATGAAATATGTAAAACCGATATTCTGGCTTTTTTCTACCTTTTAAACACTACAGGTTATTTAAATTTGGAAAATGTGTTACATAATAATATATAATAACATAATATATAGTATTGACGACCGATTGACACAATTGGCAGTGCTCCTGCTTTCTTCATCAAAAGGTCTTGGGTTCGAATCCCGGTAGGTGCATTTATTTGTGTGATGAGCACGAATGTTTGTTTCCGAGCCTTGGTTGTTTTCTGATTACCATAACACAAGCTACTTACTTTGGGATCACAGCAATGTATGTGAGTTGTCCCAATTATAATTATTATTAAACAAATTGCCAATTCCATAATATACATTCATATACCATTTTTTAAAACCAAAAAAATAATAATGTAACATAGTTCGGTCAAAACGTTCAAGCTCTTTAAATAGGATGAACTAAGTTGTATTGTGCCTTCAATACCGACCGAAAATCGTCGGTTATTTCTGTATCAATGACTGCTATTGTAATCTTAAAGAAAAGCTCAATTGTTATTGCTGCAATCATATGCGGAGCCCGCATTTTTATTATCGATCACTCCTGCATTATTTGATAACGGTACGGGTTCTATTGTTAACGATAACCCCTCTACAACCGCTTAGCAATTAGCAATTACCTCATTGACTTTTATTAACGAGTTTGTTAATCGTGCGAATTCAAAAGCAAATTTTTGAGGAACACTAAAGTAGTACTTTTTTAAAGACCGTTTTATGTTTGCGCTCTGAATAGTTAATAAGTTATATAGACTTGAAAAGTGTGTGGTATATTGCATAAACCACGAGGACGGAATTGCCTGTCACTCAAATATAGTCTATCTTCCCGCCAGTAAAAATAATTATTCATTCATTAAAAATAATTATTCATTCAGTTTACTCATTACAAACAAAATTAAAAGATTTTAATTATAGAAAGGCGACAATTTTTAAGCGGATTTTAAATATAATGTTAAAAACATACATATATGATTATGTTCTACTAACGCGATATATCGGTCGTGCGTATATAATACTATACAGACAAAGTAAGTTAATAAAGGTATTTAATAAGTTAATTAAAATAATAATTAAGTAATTTAATATTATTTAAATTTATTCTAAACATCGAAATTTGAAATTGTAAAAACTTAAATTAATAATCTAACATCATATATAATAGTTGTGTATTAACAATAAAGTTATAGTGACCCTAAAAAATTTGTTAGATTCTTGTGTGGTTGGATTTCTGTGTGAATCTTTCATTGTTACTCTAGCATAACAAGTGAGGGTCCTCTGGGACCGGAACTACGATCAAAAACTCCCTGTTTCTGAAATCAGAATAAATTTAATTTGTATTTAATAAATAACAGATTTAAATATTTTAAGTTTGAGGTAAATATGTGCCTCTGTGTGTCTGTATGTTGTTTTATAGCTCCTAAACGAATATACCGATTATAATGCAGTTTTCTTTGTTTGACAGCTTTACGTGATCGAGATAGGTCTCAGTTTAATGTAGATTGTGTTCACCCATTTATGAGGTCTTTGTATTTATCATGTCTAAACCCCGTGGTTTAAAAATTTTCTTCGATTTTACGTTTATAATAAATTAATAATTCAAAGTTAAGAATGAATTTTCAAACGATATATTTTTTCAGGTACGTCAACATTTTTAAAATGAGTCATTTGCTGAAACCGTGAGTATTTCTAATTTTGAATTTTATTGCGGATGTGATGGAAATCAATTTCCTTAATGGAAATCCCAAAGTTATAATTATGTGTTTTTATATAATTTATTTTTACAAATATTGTATAAAATATATAAGAAATCACATAAAGAATAAACAAAGATTTTTTACATGGAAACTATGTACTTTCCCTTGAAAGTGAACATAAAGAAAAAATTACTAGTTTTACTATCCTATATATTATGTTCCAATAATATGGAAATGGCTCCAGTTTCATACCACTTATGTAAATATCAACTATTTTTCTATATAGGTATGGCAAGATCTTTATTCATGATTTATGGAAAAACTTGTAATCCGGTTTCACTCCGTTATTGAAATTATCAAGTTTTGATTACAATCATGCCAATTGTAATTAAAAATTGGCAGTAGGTTCGTATTCAAATAAAATTTCTTTTTTAAAAATGTGCACCGATAACTCGCCGATCGATTGATCGGATAATAGTTTTTCTAAAATATCTTCTTATACGAGTAGCAGTTGCCCGAAACTCCGTAGTATGGAATAGTGTTAGGAACTTAACTTCGTCAACTCAAACTTATCAACTTAGTCCATCAGCTTGCGAATGCACAACCAACCGACCTATTAAAATGTTCATACATTAGCCATATATATAAATAGATATAATCTATTTGTAATTACAAAGACATATTGCATATTTATGACTGTCAGTACCAATTACCATTGTGGTGGTAGTTATTAAGTTGTCCCAACAATGTAAGGAGTGGTAAAAATATGATGGGTGCGCCTAATAGCTTCTAGCCCAAACCAATGAACCAAAAATAAAGTTCAAAAATATGGACATCCGCTCAGTTATTCATTATTAAAGTTAGTAATTGTTTTTCTTTTTATCTTTATTTCATTTAGCATTTATTTTTAACTACGAAACCTGGAATGTTCGTTAGGAGGAAGTAAATTTAAATCTAATCCTAAATATTGTAAATGTTTTGTTTGCGCGTCAACAAGTAATCTGATAAAAGAGTTCAAAATAACTTTAAAATGTCGATACTATAGTTCTAAGTGTTAATAAGTAATAATTAAAAAAACTGTTAATTAATTCGACGTTTTCTAACTTCATGTAAATATGTACTTACATCTTGTACTCTTTCTGTATTCTTTTAAATAAGTGATAAATGATAAAAAGTGAAATATTTTCGTTTCCAATTTAAGAATTATTTTACTTTCACTAGAAAAATTATAGTTAACTGTTTGTCTTCGTTTCATTGTCAATATTAATGTTTTTTTCAGAACATTCGTTCAATGTAAGATATGAATTTTATAAGATAAATGTAATCAGGATTCCAACATTTCAATCATTGAATAACGAAACATTGCAGGGGATTTATTAATTGTGCCCAAATATACTTTGTTCCTACAAGTGTAAATATCGACGGTATATAAATATAGTATACGTGTTATGTCAAGCTGTGTCTTGAGAAAAACGTCATACGTTAATTAAATCTCTTTCTGACGTTTTCATAAAGGAGCAATTTAGGAATTATACAACTGACAGTTCATAAGACCACACTTACGTTAGCATACGTCTTTATTTAATTACTTTCTTGATTTAAATTGTTGAATGATGTAGTTATTTTTATAATCCTTCATCCAGACCGTTGATCTGTAATCTTCGCCATCGTAAAAAGACAAAAAATCTTATGTTGTTTCATTTCATTCAACCTATCCCATTCTCCACTAGGGATTGCAGGATTTCAGTCGTTCATTCATTTTGATTTCTTTACTATGTAAAAGAATAAGGTTTTATCGTTGGTTATATTCGTAGATTTTTGTTGTCTATGTATTAAGAAATAAATTTTCGCTCTCTTAAAGTGCCTCAAGAACTCGTTCCAATTTACGACACTTTCTAATTACTTAAAAGTCGATTATCATCTTTGGTCGAGTGACAAAAACCTTCCGGTTACTACACTGTTATATAAAGCTGCAATGACGCGAGACTCATGTTTCCGGCGCGCCCATACAGTCGCCGACTCGTAAACAAATCCCACTCAAACGCATCACCCCTTTTGGCACTGGTTTTCATTGTTGGGAACAGGCATGTTTCGATTTCGATTACCTTGATGTTTGTAATCGGGTCAATAATTTGTAGGGTGTAATATTTGGATGCATGGATTCAATTCTTTTTAAAAATTTTAAGAAGCTAGACTCTGAATGATATTGTATGTATTTATGTATTGGTTGGTTGCCATATTATAGACTCGTAGTGTACTTGAACACTTGGAAAAATACGAAAACGCAAATGAGATTGCCGATCATGCCAACAATTTCAACTAATAGGTACATTTGAATGAATTTTAGGCTCCAAATAATCCACAAACTAGGTACGATTTCTTGTAAAAATATAATATTGATAAATCAAAAGACAATTTAGATTTTTGTTCTTATACAATTAAGAACAACAAATTAATTATGGTAAAATATTATACGAAGATCTTCATACAAGTTGACAATAGACATCGCATTACCTTATAAATGTTTACATAATCCCTAAATGGTAGAATTTAATATGCATTCCAGTCGATTTCCTCCTTACGATTTCTTGATAGGAAGAAGTGATTTAATTTAAATTAATTTTATGTTCAAAATGTACATATAAATGTAAAGTATGTTTTAATTCACTTCATTGGTTAATTTGTGACTTCAAATTGTAACAAAATTTACAATATTACTGTATGGAATAGTAGATAACTACTTAATGCAAGATCGTTCGTTTCCATTTTATGACATGAAAACAAATTTATTTGACAAATTCATGCCAAATAATAAAGTGTTAGGCAATTAATTATATGTATATTTTAGTACCATAGATTTTCTCTTAAAATCTCGCTCGCCATTGCGTAACGAAATGCGTCGGCGCTGAATTTCGTCACCGCGGAAAACGCGCTGGCCCATTAAATTGTTTTATTATGAACCCGACGCCATCTTGTGTATTTTTGGCGGCTTTAGGTGTTTATCTCTCGGGACACTGTCTAAATACAAATTACTGAGCATCTAGAATTACCTAGAAATTTGAATCTCATACGCAGTTGGTACATACTCATAAGAAAGTAGATTTCCAAGGTGTATCTATAGAAAGTAGTCTGTCACTAATTGAGAAAATATGGGTAGGTATAATAAGAAGCAAAACCTATACTTAGGGAGAGGAGAGCAGATTCTTATCACGTTGAAAACAGAGTTTTTAGTATTTGTAGTAATGTTTATTTTTGCATGTGCACTGCTTTTGTCATTAAGAATGCTTGAACGCGTTTGGTGTGAAATAATAAGAGGAGCTGACCGGCTCCGATCGCGTACTATTTCTCGTTCGCGCAGCCGTTTGGCTCCGATTGTGTCCGGTCTGTCTGAACGGACCCTTAGGCTGTCTAGTTTGGATTACCTATATACTATATATATACATACCTATAGTCTAATCTGTATTCGGTACTAAACTAAGTATAATTGAAATAAGAACCAAACTGTTTTTTAAATAATTCGTTATTATTGAACTGATATCGCTATTTTTATTAAAAGTTCAGAGTTTGACTTGATATGACATTTACAATACTCATCAAAAATTATGTAAAGCCGCCGTCGAACGTTTGTAGGTACTATTTCAAATTATTGTTACTGGACTTCAACGAATTTGTACAATGTAGGTAATAATTTTATAAATGGCCACATTCAAGTAAGTGCGCTTGTTAAATCGAAAGATCGTGCACTACCTATTATGGAAATTGGTAGGTTAGTAAGTACATATCACGTACATTAAGTATGCCAATACCATATAACCAACCTAAGTAAATAGATCAAACAATTTATAATCTGTATTTAAAATAAAATTTAGCATCTGTCGTTAAAATATTTACGAAATATATTCAATGGATAAATATAAATTTTTATTAAGAGAAAGAGAGGTATATAAGATTAGTTTTAAAATAAATTGTACTCATGAAGAACATTAAGCATTAGTTGTCAATTGTCATGTTACAGTTGTGATATTTAATTTTAATAATATTATTTTTTATTATATGTCGTCAGCCTTGATGTATAGAAGAAACCGTATATGGCCATACAGTTTGCGAATTAAATGATTAACAGGAAATGAAGTATTATCAATAATTACGGTTTCTTAATTTGGACACTAAAGAGATCCTCTCCTAAAGCGGATCTCTACAACCTTTTTGTTTCATAACAATAATTAAATTGATGTAATATAAATTCCAAAATATCATAGAGATTACCTGGGATTACGAACAATTCAAAATGCCATTTTATTATGTCTGGTGAAGTATTTTTTAAAAGCAACTGCGTTAAATATTTGTATGGAAAATCTTACAGCGTCCTTAGTGGTTACGCGCAACCGCAGCTACTATGGGACTAACAGCTTGCAAATAGTAAAAAATCTATTGAAAACTTTTAAAGTGAAGTTATGGTTGTCATACTGAAAAGGAGGGATAGTTTCATTCAGAATTTTTAAACATTAAATCAACGTCAATCAATACCACGGTCATCATAATATAAGTATTAGCTTTCATTGGAAACTGTCTGCCATATACAATATAGCCTTTCAAAAAGTTCCCATAGTTTTTAAATCCGGAGTAGGTTTCGAGTTCTTTCATTACAAACTAAAAGTACAATTCTTTACATAGCTCATAAATATATATTTGTATAATTTACAATTTCATACGCTAAATTTTTTTGCCTTTGTAAATAGAAACTAGATAGTTAACTAATCTTGGATTTTTGTATTAAAAACGTTAATTTTGGGAAATACTGTATGTCTTTATATTGATTTATATTGTATAGAATCTATACAATATAAATAATAATACTATAGGTGATATAGATAAATAAAATTGGAGTGTCTGTTTGTAATATTAAAATAACCGCTTTTTACAATACATATCTGTCTGTCTCATAAAGGGCTGGACCAATTTTGACGAGATTATCACTGGTGGATAGCTGAAGTAATAAGGAGTAACTTAGGTCTTTAATTTATATAAATAAATGATAAAAAAAAAACTATTCCGCTTGGACGAAGTTAGACGCTATTTTACTCTGTTTATAGCCTATGTAACTTCACGTTACTACGAAATTAACGCGGGCAGACTAACATCTAATTAAATATTAAAACATGCTACTGTATAATTAATGTTAATATCTAATGAAATTTTTTGAGAAGTGTAATTGTTTTTTCAACGAATGATAGATTAAATCGTCGCATTGATTTTAATTTATGTTTATTCCTCGTGTTTTTACATTTACATTTCTCAATAATAATTCTAAACTTGTTTTTGTGCAATCCATTCACTATTTACTATTCCGCGACCATAAAAGTGACGCATGACATTGTTCTACTCTAGATCAGTTTCTGATAGCAATTTCCTTATATGGAAGCAATAGGATGATTTACAAAGAAAATAATGAAAGAGAAGTGGGTTAAGTTCATACATTAAATTGTATACATGTTACAGCGGTATGAGTATATTAAAAGGTAGATCATCGATTAGTGGCTTAAATTATTGTTTGATCCCAAAACGTTTATGCCGGTAGACGAACTTCAAAGTCTAGAATTGACAATTGGGAATAAATTCGAATAAGATTAAAATGAGCAGTTTTATTTTTTATTTTTAACATTAACATTCATTATTATATATACATATTTAAACTATGATAAAACCCCTAATACTGTGTAGATATTTTATATAATTAAACGTTACTTGCTATTACTTCGAAATTGAAAGTGAAGCTGTGTTAAACGATTTAGAAATCTAATTCTGAGATTAGTTTTTTAATTAACCTTAATTAATTACATTTTTAATGTAGATTTACTCTTACTTTCTGAAACTAATTACTCAAGTCTTCAAGATTTTGTCATAATTAATTAAATTGTGACTTCACAGTCGGTTCCACATATTTTCCAAAGATCCGACATCGCGGCGCGGCGTGGGAGACTGGCACGTCGACCCCACTGGAGCTAATAATACCCCGCTTTCTCGCATTTGGGATCTCCTTGGCCACAATATGCTGTCTGATGCCCATTCTCATTGATTCAAACGTTAAACTAACCCCTTTCTTAATGTTTTTATAACCTATTCACCGCGTAACAAGTGGAAGTTTCATTAAACGAGTTGGAAATTTATAAAGATCCTCTATAAATTATTCATAATTTAATTTTAAATTAAAAGTATCATGTCTGGCTCAACACTAAAAAACTTAAGTAGTAAAAAGTTAATAAGAGATTTATAAAGAATATTATAGATGTAAAAATGTATTCAAAAGAAAATGATACCGTTATAAACCCGACATTCACTTCCTTGGCCTATTAATTTGACCTTAAAAGCTCTGAAATATCAAAGCTAGTGATAAACAAAGTTCAATGCTATCTTCAAATAGTGATAACAATTGAATCGGTTCCACTTGCATCGAATTAACATTCATTAAAAACCATACAACGATGATAATGAGACTATCTCAGGACTCCTATTACTTGTAACGATGTCCTGTTCTGCGGGATGACATCAGCGTTGATGATCATTTTATCGCATTTCATGATCCGCTGCGTGATTGTAATGAAAATGTTGATCTTTCGACTGTATTGGCTTCGTACCTAAAGCGGCACTCGGCCTGATAACTTTCCCGACACTGGGTCAGTTCGTCTCACCTAACGGTATAATCAGGTTGCCGTCCGCACGAAGTTTGTGATTGCAGATTTAAAACGTTTACTGTAACGACACAGGGCAAGCAATGTAATTTAAAGCTTGCGTTCTACTCGCAAGTGCAAAAATCCATTTTATCACTTCAATATTGCCTTGAACTTGCAATGCGTGGTACCTACAATTCTTTCACCATTACGAATCAGTTCCGGAATATTATCGTCATAACTGTTATTGTAATGGCGTTTCTTACTTTTTCTTAGTAGGTAGGTAGTTTCGAAGAAATGTTTTTTAAACTTGCCATATCTTTAAATTCAAGTTGTCATACACCATTATATATAAAGTACCAGTAAGCGAATTTTGTAATGCTTTTTGAGAAATACATGTCTTTAAACCTTAACCTTATTACATGATTACAGGTATGTATGAAATGAACTAGGTAGGTATTAATATTATATTCCATTGTTTTGTTGGTTTCTATTCTTAGTTAACGTTAACTTTAGAGTGAAAAATAGAGGAATGAAGGCGTTGAAACTGATTAGTTTATATTGATACCTAAAATTGCGTTAATTTAAATTCATTACTTGTAATAAGATACCATGAAAATTTACAAAGATTTGATGATGATCTCACTAACCATAACACATATAATGCCTTGTCAGCCACACATGGCTGACATTTTCCAAACCAATTGGGCCGTGTCAGCCATATGTGGCTGACGGAATATGCTTGTTTTGAAAGCACGATTTTTCGTCGTCAGCCACGTTTTTTATGTTAAACTATATGTAGTATGGTTGACAAGGCCTAGTAAATTATAACTGTAATGATGGCATTGACACTTTTACTTACATTTTGAGAAATATCAAGTTTGTAAGTGGAAGTTTCGAAAACAAAAGAGTGATTACAAAAATAGTTGGTTTTTGCAAATAAAATTTATAGGTAAATGTTTTAATTGCTTTTATTTATATTTAAGTTGGCATTGGCAAAATAATAAATCAATTCTACATCAATCATCATGTTCAAACACGTTTAAACTCAAACATATCTATGGTTTATATTGAAACAGCTGATACAATAGTGTGGCTCATTCGGGCAGTCTTCGCAGTATGTTACCACTCTTTTGGTTTTATTTCGAGCATGAACTCTTCCAAATTGGGCACAGTTTTCTTTATAACACCTAACACAATATTTACGACAGGCAGAGGCCAATCCTTGCCTTTTCTTCAATTCATGCTTTACTCGCCTAGGTCTAGAGGAGGCACTAGTTTCCGGGACTCCTGTATGCACGAGGTAGTCAACCAACGCGGTTCTAAACTGGACGACAGAGAGCTTCTTCTTGGTTGTTAATTTATATAAAATATATGAATTTACAATCGCTGTATTCAATAATAACTCCATCGCCAATCTTTTGGGCCATTTCGTTGTCTTCCGAAGAGGGGTTGTGTAAGAGGACATTTGGTCTGACAGATCAACCGCTGATTTTGCATGATTATAATCTACCACAATCTTCGGTTTAATTTTTTCTTTTCCTTTTTTAGTTATTCTTCTGAAACTTACGGAGTGCTTAGTAGACAGCAGCAGTACATCCCGCTTGTCTTTCCATTTCATAATTGTTATTCCGTCGTCATTTTCTTGAGCTGAGAATTCTCCTGTCTTCAGTTTTGTTTGGACAACTGTTTGAGGTAAACCTCGTCTGTTTTTTCTAAGTGTGCCTATGAGATGAGTTTGTCCCGCTAGTAGTTTTCGTGCCAGATCCAAACTGGTATACCAATTATCTGTGCAAACCGTATGTCCTTTATTTAGATAATCGTCACACAAGGCAAGGACAACATTAGTCGGAGTAGTATTGACATTTTCATAATTTTTGCCAGCATAAACTTGCACTTTTACAGTGTATCCTGGGTTTGAGCACAGCTTAAAAAGTTTTATCCCATATTTGTGTCGCTTATTTTTATTGTATTGCCTAAAAATAACACGGCCACGAAATGGGATTAGACTTTCGTCAACACACATTTCTTGATTAGGTGTATAATGACATTTAAAATTAGCATTTAGCATATCTAATAAGTGTCTAACTTTAAACAATCGGTCCTCCTTATTGTGATTTATTTCATTATTGGCAAAGTGCAACATCCTCAAAATGAGTTCAAATCGATTTCGGCTCATAATGGACTTGACAAATTTCTGTTCAAAACATTTGTTAGTGCTCCAGTACAAAGATAGTTGAGGTAGTTTCACTATCCCCATCCAAATTAAAATGCCAAAGAACCGTTTAATTTCATGGCAATTTGTTGGCATCCATTTCTGCATTCGGTATGATTTTGTTGCACTTTTGTTCAAGGTTTGTAAAGCAAAGCGATTTGTTTCTTCGGCTATGTACTCGAATATACTGTCAGGTACTAGCAATGAATAAAATTCTGCTGGTTTAGCTGAACTCATGCTGGATCGCAATGAAAATGGCTTAAGCCCAGGACATTCAGTATATGGAATAATACTTGGTTGCTTACCCAACGGATTGAACCATACTTCAGTATTTCGTGAGGTTGGTAACACGGGAATCTGATCATCTTCACTGTCGGATAAAATCTGGCGTCGATGATGATTTTTGGTCCGTGCGATTGATACTGTATCATCGAGATCAACGTCAAATACTTGTGTAGCATCACTATTTGATAATGTGTTACATTCTTGATTATACACTGTTAAATCTAATTGCGATAGTTCGTAGTCCAAATCATCATAAAAATCTTCCATTTTTTGTTGAAAATCACAAATCAGTAACTAATAACTTGCTAAATCACTAACTGAACAACTATTTACTGCAGTCTCCTTCGATGCACAGCGACAAATGACGCGCGGGGGGCAAACACAGGCTGCTAAACAATCAAAATGGCGCCGGCGGCGGCGAGCGACGCGTTTGTTTCGCGCGCTTTTGAAATCATATGGCTGACAAAATGGCTGACGCGGCCCCATTGAGAATTTTATTACAGTGGCGCCGCGTCAGCCATATATGGCAGCCACCATTATTTATTTATTTATTTCACTATTACATTATGTAAAATGTAACGAAAATAGTGAATTAAGACATTCCTCACATTCCATGACCGTATTTTACAAAAAAAAAAATACAGTTAGTTCATTTGTTAGTACGGCATTATATGTGATAAGATTGCGCTCAAGATTAGTAATAAAGTAAACACGGATAAAAGTGAATAGGGACACTGATACAAGCAAAAACAAGTTATTTTTAACCGACCTTCAAAAAAACCAAAAAGGAGGTTATCAATTCGACGTGTATTTTTTTTTTCGATTTTCCACTTGTACGTCACTCAATAAATGAGATGTTTTTAAACTAATTATTTATTCTCTAATAATAACCTCCTTTTTGGCTTTCTTGAAGGTCGGTTAAAAATAATGACGAATTATTAAAAATATATTATACTTATAGTTTTAGAGACGAGGAGGTAACAACAAACAATAATTTTGAATGGCTTCAAATTGGAACTCCAAAGGATATTATCAACACTATTTACACTATTTACGTCTTTTTATAAATTTATTATACAAAAATTATTTTTCACTTTTTTGTGCTTTTTGAATTTGGTTTTATTTATTTTTATTTAAAATTAATTTATTGAGTTATTTATTATTCTCTCTCACGAAATCGCCGATGGCCATTAACGGGAAGTAGCTGACGCATTTTCAGATTTCTTTAATATCGTCTTAATCGATCGAATAAAGTTAAATATAAACATAAAGTATAAAGTTAAGTTAAAATATGGTTTAATTTATATATTTTTTTAGAGCTAACTTTAAGATCATGTTGCCTGTATTCGATTGCCGAAGAATCAAAACAGATGATGATGGTTTTGAACATAATGATTTACTCTAAATCTAAAACTTGAGAAAATCATTCTTGAAAGTTTTGTGAAAAGTCACACGTAGGTACATACAGACAGATCAATAAAGAAAACCAAGTATGTATGTATATTATGAAAGTACCTATATAGGTATGTAAACTAAAATCCATTTATATCTGTTTGTTCGCTACGTCTAGTCTTTAAAGTGGCTGGGCTTATTGTGATTTAAAAAAATTGCGTTGGATTAGTCATTGTCCATTTGCAAAAACAATAAAATTTTACTTGATCACTTTATGACGTCATTCTGACAGTCTGAGATACTCTATTCAATACATCGCTCTTTTGAACCGTGCTATTGAATCAAATAACGCTATTTCTTACTATTTAACATAACAAAGCACTTTGTTATTCTGTTGGCAACTTAACAGGTGTTTTGATACTGTATTCCTGGAATTTGAGTTTTGTACGCTGATATATCATTTATTGCAGTGTTTTTCAGTCTGTAGGGAGGTTGAGAGAACTTTAAGATTTAACTTTAACTTTTATAAGAAAGATTGAAAATATTGATTTATTATGTAAGAGAATTTTAACAAAAGGATATACTCATAAACTTTTGTATGTTAATACATACAAATTAACAAAAATTCGATGTATGTAGTTTAAAATAAGTACTTTATCATGTACTTATATCCGAATCCTAACTATGGAGACGCATAAAAACGTAGTATGGAATGAATATATTTTGTAACAATGAAACATACACATACTCGGGGGTCGCGAAATATTTTTTCATACCAGGGGGGTCGCATCATGAAAAAGGTTGAAAAACACTGATTTATTGTATAGGAATTTTATAATATAATCACTATTATATGACATAGTGTAATATTAGAAGCTCAATAATTTTATCCAATCGTCTCCATTGCTAAGTGGATCACGTTGACCAGTTAAAACGTTTGACAACGCGAGAAAGCAAAAGAAAGCTTTATATAAAACTCACAGGCGCTTATGCCCCACTAGGGATTTTGATGTCTCGTCTACGTTGAATTATTGAATGTCAATATGTATAAATAATGCGCACTTTACAATGTTCACATGTTTTATTTAATTATAATATTCTTTAATTCTTTTATTATTAATCAAATGAATTTATATGGGTGTGCCGTAATAATTTATGATCTGTTTTTTAACGTAATATGAATCATTGCATCAACTGAATTGCTATTTTTATTTTAATCTGAGTAGGTATCCCTATAGACTGTAATTCTATTAGTTAAGTGTAGTCTGTTTTATATCGCAGAGGATGTGTCGGACATTTTGTTCTATGCCCCTAACATCACTCAATATGTAAGTACTACTTATCGTGTTATGTAAACTAATCATTAAAAAGCGAATTGTGAAAACAATTACCGACTTAATTCCCCACATTATCCTAACCTTAAAAATACAAATTTTATATAAAAATATGATATCAATAATGAAGTAGAAACGATAGTCAATAATTTCTATAATCAAGTAATGTGGTAACTATGGTAACAAACAAAAAATACAATCGGAAGGATTAAATTTTAAACGTGAATAAAACAAGCCTTTTTCTGTCATATCAATTTATTATTTCAATAGCATAGTCTTGTATAAATAAATCTTATACTAGAATGCATAGTTTTTACCTATGCACTTGAGATGTATAGCTTTTATTCAATGAACCGAAGAACTCGATATAGATTGTTCCAATTCTGTTTACGAGCTAACCGCAATTCAAAGAAACATATATTTATTGTGTTTCAGTCGATACCTTTAGTAAATTGATGTTGCTCAAGCAGTTATTTATTCTGAATTTCATATTCACAAATTAATAAGAGATTTCTGTGATTGCATATGGTATATATATATGGTATGAGTTATCAAAGCGGATTAGTTACCTATTTTTCTATTAAATACATATATTTTTAATTATGTAAGCTTACTTATTACTAGCTATTTAGCAGTTTATTAAATTTATAATAAGTAAAAACTATTGTCTGTCTCTCTTTCTAGTTTCGAACAGTATTATTAAATAGTTAATAGTTTAATATTATCCTAAGACTTAAGCGGTAAGAGAGAGGAATCTCAAATTACAGAAAGGCTGGTCTGTATTGCACAACTGGCACTAATAAATTGATTGCAAATGATGAATACAAAGTATATTACAGTAAACCTGTCCCTTCATAGATCTATGGATGGGAATTTGAAAACAAGTACATAATTACGAGGGCCAAATTCATAGATCGTAATTTCTGTTTATTAAAAAGTCAACCAATCATTCAATTATACTTTAAATAATTTAAAACGCTTTGGATATAATGTATAGAAGTGTAGTCTTTTATAATTTTACTCACAAAAATTAGTCAATATGTATCTGTTTTTCGTGTGAATGAATTAAGGAGGTATTAAGATAGTATTCAGTTCGTTCTTATGATTTTAAATGTATTAATCGTTTTATATAAAACAGTATGGATGTATGTAAAAGCTCCCAATTATTATTTATTTTGATAATTAAGTATAAATTGAACAATAATATGCAGTTTGTTTATGAATGTTAACGTGTAGTTAAAATGCATTTAATATTTCTTATCACCAAGTCAACGAGAGATGTCCTTGGTGTTTACCTTTTAAACCGTCATGAACTCATGACATAATCTTTGTAATGTAGACAATATTAACCTGCACTCACCATTTAAGGTAAACTTGTTAATAGACAATAATCATATAGTCATTAGCCTTAAGTGTGAACTATTCATCACATTGTTTAAATTAAGTAGATATATATATGTAATTTTGTACTGTTTGGTCCTAAATTAATTACAGTTTTAAAGCACGTAGTTGACTAAAAAAAAGTGATATTTTGTTGTCTGTTGAATGAAATAAATTTTTATTTATAACTATTCTAATATTGATTGGATTATTCTTATTTGTAAAAGTTCACCTCGACTGCGTCTGTAACTTCTGTTGTATTTTCAAATCCAATATTTTTGATAAAAATAATCAATTTCGAGTACCTATTCAAGACTATGAGAAAAGTCAACAAATTCATTTTAGCATTTTAATATTAGAAAATAGAACCTTTAAATAGAATGTAATGTAACTTGTAGAAATGTAACAACTAAGTTTTTGTACTTCACTCCTTCAAAGTTCTTCAGGTCGCATTTCTGAGAGCAAAAATTTTCGTGAACCATCTATTAACTTTAAGCAGAGAGATGTTAAAATTGGTGATGTTGGCTTAGGTACGATGCATGACAAACAGGTTCACAAATTAAACTATCTTTCTCTTTGAGTCGGGTATTAAAGATATTATATACCTAGGTAATCTAGCTTAGACACAACCTAACTGTAACTTGTATCAGCATACCAAATGAGTTCCATACAATGTGTTATTTGTCACCGAGTAATGTGGACTGAGGTTTCGCAATTTGTCACATACACAATACTCAATTCGTTTGAAATACAACCGGTTGTGGTTCGAGAATTAGCTGTATGTAAGCCAGCGTCTTCTTGATAAATTCCTATTCTAATTGACATTACCTCGATAAATAATTTAAATCTCTTGATCTTTGGGACATAGGGCTAACACATATCTATTCATTTCATTGTTATTTTCTATTACATTTTTTTGTTTCTCCGAGCTGCGGTTAACCCGGTAATTTTTTTTCAAAAAACTTTGTCATAATTTTACGTAGACGTGTTACAAAAATTGCCTGATAATAATTAAATTTCTTCCCTTAAAAGTACAGAACAGATTCTGAAAGGTTTTAACACGTTGCAGGTGAAAATTTATTTACCTATTTTATTCATTCACATTTAACACTTAGTTGCACAAGAAAGGAAACATTACAGCAAAAACAAAAATAAATAAATAGGCGTGCAGTAGGCGGCTTTATCGCTAACAAGCAATCTCTTCCAGGCAACACAACAAAAAAGGAAAAATAAATAAGAGATGAGTTATATATATATTATTTAAAATGCACCTGTTTGACACACTGCAGTATTCGATTACTTCTCTTATCTTCTCTGGTTTTCCACAATTTTTTGTGGGTAGTTTAAAATTTTTTTCAATTTGCTTCTTGTGATTTTTCAAACTTCTCAACAACACAGGATGCATGTGATTAATCCCCTGAATATGTGGTACACGGCCTTGTTGTGGTTGCAGAAACACTTTTCACTAGGATTCAAAAAGTATTTAGTCCAAAACAAAATTAATTCTCCACACAATGTTACTCATAGTCGTTGTAAATATTTATGTTTTGCTACGCTAGTAGCTCAAATAAGTTTTAAAATTTATTAGTCTTAAAGTGTTTGAAGTTTTTAAGTGTCCTATTCAGAACGAGTACCTACTTTAAAAATAATTTCCCAGATAAGATATATGAAGATTTTTTTAACCTTCCAAACCTTCCAAGAGAAGGGTGGTTTGCGTTTTTGTATGCTATACGCTTACCTGTGGGGTAACACAGCTATTACATGGATGCATATTTTAATCCACTTATAAATATGACTATCAGTTTTATTATGTTAAAATTCTTAGTCGTCAACATCCGTTTTTACATATATTACGTATATTTTAATAGAAATCTACAACGCAATCAAACATCGAAACAATTTAAATTAATAATAATTTTCGCTTGGTTTAAGAATTATATTTTACGATACATAACTGAGTAGATATAATTTCAGTTCGAGACTTTTATTGTTTCATTCTTGGGTACGATTTTACATAAGCACTCCGGCAACAAATGTTTTCAATTGAACATTAGACACACATACAAACATTACCTTATAAGGTAAGGGCCGAGTCTACCCACGCTTATATACTTCAGTATATATCTGACTAAGACAAGAACGGATTGACTACCTTTGTTAGAAGTTAGTAATCACGTAGGCGATTTTACCTTCGATATTAAGACCCGTGTGGGTGACCACTTATTGTAGGAGTGTTTCGTTATTAATTAGATGTAGGTGTCGATATTGAGTGCACTATATCAAGGTTACATGTCATCTGTCATTCAATAGTTTCCATCGTTTGTTCTAAGGGCCTTTAAAGAAGCTTCAGACATAATAAAAGCCATTTTAATATAAAGAATGTTTCCTAACAAAAACTTATCATAAATGTTTCCTCTCCAAAGGAAACATGTTTGTGACTTCATAAACGCAACTCCTATGTTAAATGTTCTCAAATTCAGTAATTAGTTTTATATAAACCAAGAGTTTCCTAAAACTTTGTACTCATATATTTACAACTGCTAGGATACCTAATACTAACACTAGCAATGTTATTTAAGTTTATTCATACATAAGTTAATTAATAAAGACATTTTGAAATGAATGAAAAAATAATATCACATAATAAATGATACGGGTAATTTAAATTAGGCTAAAACATACAGATGTGTAAACTACTCAGCCAAGGGGCGGTTAAAAAAATTATTGATTGCTATTTTTTACTTAACGTTTTAACTTTTATATGTAGCCCTATTACTTACTACTTATACATATGTATTTTATTTATATAACATATTTACATTACTTATAGAAATAAGAAAAACGAAACAATCTTAAAAATAAGATATATAATAATAATGTTTGTGGCTAAATTAAAGGATAGACAAATTGGAATTGAAATCTCAACTAAAGAAACAAAAGAGAAGTTTCTGCTTAGTAAGTACATGTCAAGCTAAAATTGTAGGTATTAATTACTATAATTCTACGCAGATGAAGTCACATCTCCAACTATAATTCTTGTCAACGATGGCGGCATTACTTCAAGCAAGTAGAAATCACTGGGCCGTATCCACTTAAATAGTCAAAGTAACCCCTTAACTATTTTAATTGCTATTTCTTAAGATGTTCAAGTGTTGTATGGGAATAAATAGTCAATGGCTTTAAAGTTTGGTGAAAGACAAAACTTGCAATAACTTAGACTTAAGGTGTTTACAAATTTTATAAAGAGTACATCTAGGTATACAATTTAGGTATGCGGGTGGGTTGATAAACCCGCTTCGTAATGGCTCCAGAGTTTTAGTCAAAATTTATCGGGATTGCTGAAATATAAACCAAAAGAGGCATAATGCCACTGACTATGATTGCACGATGAAGACAGTGCCATGAGCAGTTGCTCATGATTGAAACGTCATTACTGCGCGTTGCGTACATTTACGTTTCAATTTTGTTTCTTAAAATATAGAACCTATTTCTAAGTCGCTACATTAAAACTATCTTAACAAACACATACAGTTAAAATATCATTACGATAAATTGATTGATGTTGAGACATTAAATCCATGTTTGCGGTTAAGCCATCCGTCACCTTCACGACTAGGTTTTAAAAGTACATCATTCATAGGATTTAGATTATGTAAATGTATTTCTTAACTAAGCGTAATTTTTATGTTACTTACATAAATGAAAGACATTGTCTTCTACTGCCTTGCACTTGCTCTTAACGCATACGAGGCCCTTCATGTATGATCTTTGTCCTCGTGGGATTAATAGGCTCAATGATTAGGTAACGTGAGTTTCAATTAGGCATATTACGATGGATTTGACAAAAAATTGATTGACGTGTAATCGAAAGACCTTTGAACTTTTTATAATGTTAAAGCGCCTTTTTTAAAAATTAGTGGCTGGATCTGCGGGAGGTCCGATCACCTCTGCCCTTTAACACAGAATACTCATTTAAATCTTTAGTAGGGATACTATAAACTTTAGGATTATAATTATTTTCAAAATGGCCGTAATACCATTGCATAACAATTAAATAGATACGATGTAATGATTCTGAATTATTTGGTAATACACTCAATAGAAACCCAATCGCATTATACATAATTATATGAAAAGATTACAGGATTTTTATTATTGTTTTTGAAACTCTATTTGTACTAAAAAACAGCAATTCTTCATTAATGCAATAGTTTTGCACATTAATCTATTTTCATTGCGTCATATATGTCAAAATAAATACTTACATATATATAACAATAATAATAGTATAATTGATATAACTCACCTACTTATTATGTCTTTAAAAATTCCAACGATGAAAACACTTCATCTGAAGTAAACATAAGGACAAAATTGTTTGAATACATAAAACGTGCATTATATTGTTTATCTTTGCGCGTGCTAAACGGAGTTCCTACTGTTGTTTATAGTTCTGTGCTATGATTAATAGATAGAGACCTCTATGTAAATGCTTGAAATATTTTTTACATCTTGACGAACAACCAGCGAAACAAATATCAAACATATTTTAACTATGAATGAGACTCACGTATCAATCTTACCTACTTATTATAATAAAGAACAACAGATATTCTGTACTATTCAAATATTTAGATATTTAAACATAAATTATGGCATAATACCAATACACATAATAACCAATTTTGTATCTTTCGTAACTTGGTATGAGTTGATAGGTCGACTAGAACCGTCGCTAATTTATAATCTTAGGGCTGAATCACACGATGACGCCTGCCCTTCTAGGTGATTTTTTTGTATAAATTTTACTTTATTGCAGGAAGTCTCAATATTAAAGTTTTTAAAACGTCTTAATCATCCATTTATTTATTTTGAAATTGATTTTTTAAACGGCCTTGTATATTTCCTTTATCTTAGTATATAACTATATATTTTGATTTAAATGACATTAATATACACATTAATGTTTTTTATAACTACCATTAGCTATTATAACACGTTGAAGTACATAGTATGAAGTTGCTAGACCTTATAACAATGAGTTATAAAAGTTAAAATAAGAATAATAGTCAATTTGTAATTCTCATGTTCTCAGATGATGCAATCACAGCGTATTTAGTTTATTTTGATTTGCTATATATAAAATAAATATATTTACAAATATATAAAGGCTCATCAAAGCCGTATTTTAAAAAGATCACGCTTTAAAGTTATCTCATAATTATTCCGTAGGTATCATAAGTTTGTCTACTAAAAATTATTATCATAAAATGTTTAGTAAATAATTTATTGTAGAATGTCACGTACATTACTTAACATTTAAAGGATATGCCAAGGATTAAGATACAATAAAATAATCAAGTACTTAATTAGCATGAAGTAGTATTAGTTACATATTTTAATAAAAAATAAAATTTAAGTTATTTAACTGAAAAAAAAAAATTCTAAATAATTTTATAGATGCGAAGAAACTGAATAGAATTGATTGTTACTGCGTCCGTAGCTCAATCGGTCAAGCCTTCGATATTGTAGGCGGCACCGATTCGTATAACCTATTTGCCCTGAAAGAAAATTATCAACAAAACAGTCGCAGAAATGTTTCTTCCCCATTAGGGATTCTCTTTTAGAAGCTTCGGGGAAAAAATGCAAAAGAACAGGTATTAAATAAAAAATTGAATAAAACTATAAAAGTTTAATTGAGATTTTTACATTACGTAAATTAATGTAATGTTTGTTGACCGCCTCCTTGGTCTAGTGGTAAGCGCGTAAACGTTACAACCGAGAGGTCCTGGGTTCGATTCCCGGCGGAGATTAAAAAAAACTCGGTCTGGCAGGACATAGAAGGCTGATCACCTACTTGCCCCTAAAGAAAAAATCGATCAGTGAAACAGATGTGAAATGCATCTGCCCCATACCCCACTAGGGAACACGGGACTTCACTACTTGTTGTCCGTCCACACAATAGCGCCCCGAGTCGGATATATGAACTTGTTGAGCTAAAATTGTCCCATCATGGTAAATTTTAATAGATTTTGTAGTGCTTTAAGCATTACTTATAATAACATCCTTGTGTAACTAATAAATAATAATTATTAAATTCGTTGAATATAAATTGAAATTGTATTTGCTACAGATTTTGCAACTAACTTACATTAGGAGCCTAGATTATAAAATACTAAATAACTACATAGATAAAACAAAGTCGCTTTCTCTATCCCTATATCCATATGTATGATTAAATCTTTAAAACTACGCAACGGATTTTGATGCGGTTTTTTTAATAGATAGCGTGATTAAAGAGGCAAGTTTGTATGTATAGTAACATATTTTATACCCGTGCGAAGCTGGAGCGGGTAAGTAATAAACCATATCATTGTTATTTAAAAAAACTTACTACTGTAGATAACTAACTCAGGGCCTAGAAGGCCTTTTAAAGTCAAAAATAGTATCTTACATGGAAGAGATCATTAAACAATTGAATACAAATTGCAGAGAAGATGGCAGCTATTAATTAATTATTTTTAGACAACATGAAAAGGTGTTGTTAATTTGTGTCGCATTGTCGCTATGCACGCTCTGGCACTAGAATTATTTAGACTTATTAATTTTGACAGGCCTAAAACACTTAACCTAATAATGAAAATAAGTTTTTGAGATGAATGAATGTTTTGCATTTCCACGCTTCAAACGGGCACAGGCAGGCCATTATACTTTAATAGTAGTAGTAAGTAAAAATACCTACTGAACAACTCTTAGACCCTATTTTGTTCAAGGAAAGTAATATTTCGTTCAAAGAGATGTTTGTTGGTGTGTTTTAATATGTCATGTTTACATGATTAAATTTAGCTACATTTAGCCGGTGGGAGTTTAATTCATTGTTATTTCTAGAATAACAATGGTTTTTCTACGCATTGAATGAATTGACTCAATCTTTCGTAATACGTATTAAAAAGTAGGTACCTACGCCTTTTGCTAAAAATGGCATTAAGTAATTGTCGTTTTAGCCTTGCATTATTTAAGGAACATTAAGCATCGTGAAATCGTAATTTTCTAAGTACATTTAATTATAAACAACAGGCTTTAGTTGAAATATTCAATACAAGCATACATAAGATTGGTTTTTGAAATACTCGTAAATACCACGTTTATATCTAAGTACGGTGCGGCAAGTCCCTTTATGAGCAAGTATGTATCATATTATTAATCTTATCAAATGTTAAATGTAAACCGTACTAATATAATATGTACCTATGTTTGAAATAGAAAAGCCTCAGCGCTCCTGACCTAGATGTGATGAATTTTACATAAAAAGGGGTTACGAAAAAAATTTTGATAACTTCCTTATTTTTATCTTATAAAGTCAACGTCGGCGGCAGCTTTGTGTAAAATTTAATCAATTTAAAAATTCAAAATTTAATCAAAAAACTAAATGTTATTTTTTTATACATTGTTTCACACATTATTCATTTAAAAATTATACAAAAATAGGATCCTAGCCAAATCCCATTTCATCAAAATTAAATTACAAGGATAAGTTAGGACACGTTGAAACGATAAACGATAAACTCGATAATTATCATGACAATAGTTATTAATAATAAAATTACCAAGTCTTAAAGTTATAACATTATGACACATCACCTGTATTGTCATAGAATTGCGTAGGCGGTCTTTGAGATAAACATCGGCACATGACACATCCTATTATTATGCATTTATCAAAATTAATACCATATTTCTTTAGTTGCAACTGTTAGTCTAATTATTTCTTTCAAGTTATAGCCGATTATAAAACATTGTCATCTTAGCCCACTAAGTGCTTTATTGATAATACAATTTTCGAAAAAGAAAGGAAATTTAATCAAAAAGTAATCATTTTCTACTACAGGTACGTACATATTATTATTGTTGAGTTTCTGAGCATCGTAATGTATAAACCTATTTGAAATCTTTTTTATTTGAAGAATTATATGCTCCAAGAAACGTCACATTCGAAGTTCACATTATGTGTAAGTAATATCAATTTCAAATTGGTCATATTATACGTAAAAAATGGCGTTGTTTATAACCCTAGCATGAGCCAAAAAACACAAACAAATTTATAAAAACAGCGAATATGTATCTACATATTCTATATTTCAATAATGATTTCACTCAAAACAACATAAGGGTGCGCTTACATTAATAATCTATTATAGTGTGTCAGGTGTCTGTCACACTTATCTGTCAATTGTTTGAGGTCCAGTCATGTAAGATGTGTTATTAATGGATAAGTTGACAAGCATTTTATTACATGTACATGCCATGTGCCTGAATTATCTATTGTCTCCATGTCAAACTTCCATTATGTATTAAATATTATCGCGTTTCAGATAGATTTATGAATTTATGCTTCAAACTTATTGGAGCCCTATTTGCTATCAAGCTATAACAAAACTCGCTATTATTAAGGATTAGCTAATGTTCTTGCTGATATAATAGCTAACGTGAATCTTTAAGACCTCCAAAGAATTTATGGTTCAATTACTCGATCTTGCATTGTTATCCCATAATTATCAATCTTTAGTTTGAATTTCGAATGTTTAAAAATGTGGTTTTATGTTTATTCCTGTAAATTTTTGTAGAAATCGTATGTTACAGAACCTTCTAATTTGTATTCGCCCAAAGGGCAGGTTCAAGTCTTTTGACCATACCGCCTAGTCTTAGCCCCAAGTAAAATGGCGGAAGTTTTACTTGTGGTTTATAATGAATTTTGACTATATCACAAAAAAACACATTTCAATAAATTATATCACTTTGCCGAACATCGTGATATCGTGCACATAGCCGAACAGTTTATGCTAAAAACTCCAACAATTTTACAAACAAAACCTCGGCAAAACAATCATTAGAAAATTATATAAAACATGACGCGCAAAAACTCATTATGAATATGTTTGAACATGTTTATAGAAAAACAATGTTGATAGACGTAACATTTTGATAATCGCCTGAATATAATGTTCGTTTTATGACAGCTGACTTAAATTTTAAAATATCACAGCGGATGTAAAAACTAAAGTTACAAGTAATTAGTTTTAACATAAAATAATACGCCGAAAAAGCCAGAGATAAAACAAAAGTTTATTACACAAATACCTTTCGAACGCTTGGCAGCGTATCGAATAGTTTTCGCCACCGTAAACTCGTTCTATTTACACTATTTTACAAGTAAACCGTGAAAAATAAATATTAGACGATAAATCAGTTAATTGTCGGTTTGCTCAGTGGGTTTATAGCTATAATAATAAAAGAACCGTCAACCGCGGCGTGTGTTTATTCAATAGCAGTGGCCTAAAATTATAGATTTCAACTAACTTATGAACGCTGTGTTGCTCGCTTTACTCCGTGAACTCACTGCGGATGTATTGAATTCACATTCGGATATTTAGAACAGTGTAAAATGACTTTGCAAGAGAATACGGTAGTATTTTTAGAATACGAGAATTGCTTAACTTTTTCAATACATATAAGATTTAAGCCATAAGCTCGAAATTAGCTGTGAAACCAGTCATATGAAAGTTCTTTTAAGCGCTCCAGAAACTACAATGCGTGAGAGTCGAGTGTATTATTGTTGGTTGTTTATACAAATTGCTTTCAATTTCACGGCACTGTAGGTAACACTAATATCGTATATTCGTCATGTAGCCGTAAATTTTCACGTTCAATGTTTGTTGAAAGTTATAATTCGTGGTCTCGGAAGGTAGTTTGCCAAATATATTGCTGCCATATTCTATATTGATACTGGTGGCTGAATAATTTTTTTAACAATTTAATTTATTCAAACATTTGTACAATCGTATGGTCAAGTATAATTTTGTATACGTACGCATAACTAAAATAATTAACATATTTTAGATAAAGAAGTGTTTTACCTCAATCAATTCATAATTTTAAAGAGACTGACAAGAAAACTTACGGTAATCTAACTGCTAAGTTATCGTGTTTAAAAACTGTACACAAAGTACGAGTAATTTAAGCTAACCGAGAGCCATTTCTGCCTCGTGCCCTCAACATGTGGTCATTGAAAAATGAGTCAGAATCAATCTTATTTCGTCACCATTCTGAGAGGAACGTATGTCAACCCACACAATGCGGTAATTAATAAGTTTTCCGAAGATCCCATGAATGGATTTACGTCGCATAATTCTTAGTCAACTTCAGATGAACATTGATTTGAATAATAGTTGCCAAGATACTGCAACGGTAACTATTTTTGTGGAGAACATTTACTGCCAAATAACTTAAACATTCAATTTATAATAACTTTTACTAACCTAACCATAACCAGATATCGTTGGAGCATACAAACGCGCAGATTCATAAATTTTCGCTTTACCATTGTAAGGATTCGTCGGGTTTATAAATTCAGTTATTGGGCACTATAAAGTTTTAAGTTTATTTGTTTATTATAACTTAAGATTAATTAGCGTAGTTGTGGCAAAACAGTTTAACTATAAAGCTACCTACAATTCTTGCAATTTTGTCTAATATGTGTACATATTTGGTTATCACATAGCTAAGTCGGTACTTTAATCGTATATATTATATTGGTTGGTATTTGTTGGAGGATTTGTTATAAGGAATAAAATCTTTTTTATTACTACTTTTATTATTACTTATGTTATTCATCTTGTTTTGGCTTCTGCTATAATGATGAAAGAAAGAAATAATATTTAATTTTAGTTTAGTGTTTTCGTAATTGGCGTAAAAGTACCTTCAACACTCTTGACAGTAGGAAGTGCGTTCTTCTATTGATTGAAAGTGAACGGTTGTTTGAACAACCTTCTTAAATGGTCTTAAAATAACATTTGCTTATAATGGCTTCTTAAATGAGTAGATTATTTGATGTTATACGTTTGCTGTTTCACTGAGTCATGTTATAAACGAGAATATTGTTTATTTATTCTATGCTTTATGAATTCGTGATTATTTCGCTGTCTGTGCAATTCGTTGCAAGATGTACGGTTGAGAATATATTGTACAGATGTATAAATTATTTGTAATATTTCATGTATAGGTAGTTTCCGTCTTTGGGAATACATCATTTGGGCTTAGATATACCTGCTAGCATTTATTTACATTTGATTAGTTGCCCAGTGAAGCAGAGAGTACATATAAAAAATACAAAATTGTCATTGAATTCGTATACTACTAATTTTGACATAGAATGTATTAAAGAATCAAATGATTATTATTTTTTTAAATCTATTTTGATTTTTAAAATAATCTATCTTAATATAATAGAACTCTATTATATAATAATAGAAGAGTAATTTTATAAGAACAGCTTTTGCTTTCATTGCATCTAGGTAGGTGCCTACTTGATATATTCTCCGTCAATGAATCTTGCGTGATAGAAGTCTTCACGCAAACTGGCCGTACACAGTCTTTAGTCTTTATGCACCGTTGCCTCACGTGTGAAAAGTTCCGCTTATTTCTTATTGTTCTCATTTCTTTCCTCATTTGTATTGTTGCTTTTCAAACCTAGTACATGAACTTTCCTTTAATGGAACTATGTAACTTAAAACTGATTTCGTGTTTGAATGAAGGTTCTAACAAGGATATTATTGAATGACCTAAACTTTCTCTCTTGCACGTAATTTATCACAAACATGGCGTATACATTTATGACACTTGTAGCGCTCAAATTACTCTATAATTAACTTTATTTGTAATAGTCAACACTTGCTAATGTCAAAAGGATTTTTTTAATCAGAGTGTCAAAGAAAAATACTTTGTACTTATAGAATTCATTTCTTATGCTCATGCATATGGAGAAATGGAACTCCTAATAATACTAAAATACCAAAATAAAGTCACAAATGTTACTCTAAGCATGGATAGGCAAGGACATTTTGAGTTAGTTTCCATAATCACATCAATAGATGATATCGGCTGAAAATTTGATGCAAATTTTCCAAAGTTAAGTGAAAGGATACTGTAGTCCTGATAGTGTTTTAAACGATGCATAATTAAGGTCTATCACGTATTATATGTTGCGTAGGAAAAGCCCGGTGGTTAGTAAAGCGAAAGCGAGCTAGTGTTTATATTTTACGCAAGCCAGCCGCAAAGATGAAAGTGATTCTGAGATTGAATCAAGATTTATTAATTTATGATAGTAACGATTTACTTTGACATAATATTGACTATTAATTATTTGTTTTAAGTTTGAAATTTATTTATTTTATACTTGGCACCCAAACATCCTATATGCTAACCTTAAACTAAAAAAAAAACCATTTAAAACAATGTTTAAATACATAGGACAATAACATGGGTACTTAACTACTTAAGAATAGTGGCTATAATGTTAATTCTACGATGTGGCTGTTATTCTATTTGTTTTAAGTTCATACAGAATAACTGGAATATTCACACGCCAGCAGCACACGAGGATTTTGTGAAAATTCGGTATTTAAACTTATCTAAAACACCTAAGCTTCTTAAAGCTTCTAAAATATATTAATTTACTTAGATATTATATATACATATTATACCTGAAAAAAAGTTGTTTTAATTATTAATGATGGCTAATGTAGTTTGCTGAGTCATAAAAAACATATTACAAGTACCGTGTAATTATTATTTTTAGCACATGACGCGATTTCTATGTCAAAAAACTTAAAATGTTTATCTAAACACTTTGAAGTCGATGATGAAAATCTCATTTCCGGATTTTGTAAGCTTTTGAACTGAAGCATAAACGACGTTTTTTAAATAAACGAATAATATATACATATTTACCTACATTATGCATATACAATACAATATCATACAATAATCATTGTAACTTAAAATAGATGAACTTTTTACGTCTTATATATAAAATTCTCGTCTTATATATAAAATTCTCGTGTCACAATGTTAGTTACCTTACTCCTCCGAAACGGCTTTACTGATTTTTACCAAATTTTATATGAATATTCTGTAGGTCTGAGAATCGGCTACTATCTATTTTTCATACACCTAAGTGATAAGGGTAGCCCACCCCAAAAATTCATATGGCAAAACAACGTTTGCTGGGTCAGCTAGTAATTATATACATTAGTTTTAGTAGTATTAAGTAGGATGGTGAATGTCAACTTATTTTGTATTAGAATGTTATGCGGACCACAGCATGAAGGTTCTATTTATTTAACCTTGCTACTGATACCACATTTCATTCGTTGGTTGAATATTGAAATAGTAGGTTGTTAGATAAAATTACAGGCATCAAAACTATTGCGGTTAGTTTCAAGTATACTACTAAGATTACTTACATAAATACATAATTTTATTATTTCGTGGTTGCACTAGGTTTTGTGAGTATATTTTATATAAAAAATAATTCGGAATTTCTTTAAAATAACAAAAACAATTATTCTAAATTTATACTAACTGCCTGTAAACGGGTCATGCATATCAAATTCAACGCGCATTGAATTTAATTCGCACACGAATTTGATACTCGGAAGGTCACTGATTCGATTTGAAAATGTTTGGGATTTTTGGCCTCTACTTGCTTAAATAAAAAGTAAAAGAGAGATACACGTAAAAGGCATAAACGTGTCTTAGTTAGTAGTTTCTGTTTGTACTGAATGGTCCCAAACTACGTATGGAAAAGTGAGGTTTATTCACCTTACAAATAAGTTTACGAAATGAAAAGACCGAGTCGGGTATTATGACAAATTACTTGAATTTTGCAACTAAGAAGTCAAGATCGAAACACGTTTGACAGCTTTTGTCAAATTGTGACACGTCTGTCAACATGTAATAAATTATTTTATTTCATTGTGTAACATCGTCTCAGTACTTCATTTGATATAAATACTTCGACTAAACAATATGATATATCCGTCAGAAACATCAGTAACATTACCACTCTGAGTTGGTATGGAGTAGGTATGTTCATCATAAATTTGAATTCATTAATCATAGATAAACTTCAAGATCACCTACGTCACTATAAGATGAGGTTTTTGCTAGATAACATGTGAGTGAGCCCATAAATGTAGAATAAATTGTAATAGCAAGTACTTATGTTTTGTTAATTACACACATATAGACTACCTAAAATTCTAAAAACTATTGTTTGGGCTCCCATTAATTTGGATTATCGCTGATTTAATTAATTCTGACATGGAAACCACGATCTTTGTTTCTTTTTTATGTATATTTTTAACAAGTTTGTAAGTTGTAATATAATATTGTTGATGTGAACACAATTAGAATTTTAAAAACTGCCATCAATTATTATTATAAAGTTCGCATGAAGGCGATAATTAAATACATAATCCGCCGTTCAAACCAGCCCTGTGGCGAGTTAACGGCTTGTTTACTCTTCACGACCCTTATACGGTGTGAAAGCCACGTTGTTGCTTCGATGGACCCAGAATGGTCACAGTACCTCGTTTGAAAATATTCGATTGCCTGCTGCGAAGAATTCAATTTAGCTCTGCGAAGCAACGCGTTACGTAGAACATTAATTCAGAAGTATTTATGCGCGCCATTTTAATTAAAGCACATTAGAATCGTAGTTTAGATTTATCTACGTGTAGGTTTAATGTATTGTACCATGCGGCACTTATGATACGACCTGACACACTTTTAATGCATGAGATGTAACAAAAACAGATGGTCGTGTAATTGTGTACTTCGGATATAAATGACTCATCAGTTCTTCTTGAATAAGTTAGTCTTATGTGTTTCTTGTTCTTTAATTCAGAATTTCTTTACAAATAGGGGCAACTTTAAATTCGTTCTAGGTTTCGCGTCAGTTCTTGGGCAACTTATCTGGTCTCGCGCAAGCGTACTCTATCGCAACTTAATAAATCACTTTGATATCTCCGACTTTTTCTATCAAGTTAGCCAGTACATTAATATACACAGCTGCAATGTATTAAATGATGTCATTGTTGTCCTGTCAATAATTTTTCTAATCTCTGACCCACTAATGTTTTGTATGTCATGTATTATTGGTATTCGCCGGTAATTATAAGTTTTCCTGGAGTCGACTTCTCATAAATGCTAATTTTCAATGCTCCAATTAATTTTATCATTTCCAGTAAACACTGAAGCGGACGTCTAAAATTATTATAGACACTAATATAAAATTTTATTAAAGATCCAAATGTCGCATAACACTTCCATTACTAATAAACTAATTTTTCTTTTCAGAAATTGCAAAAGTCCGCGCGAGTCTATTTCAAATAAATGGTGTGAAGAAAGAGCCCCTAATTCTGCCAGAGCCAGAGGGCATGGTCACCACACTTACAGAAAAAGTATACGTGCCAGTAAAAGAACATCCAGATGTAAGTAATTTTTTTTAAGAATCATTTATACGCTTCGATGGTTTATCTATCCAATCTTGTGCTATAAGCACAATAAAAAATGCCACTCTTCGAAATTTATCGTTTTGGAATAAGAACAAGATTCTCATTTGGTATATATGTATCTTAATCAACTCATATAGTTAAAGACTACAAAATTACGTCTTATAAGCCATATATAATAATTACATCTGCGAATAATTACACGTAGATACCAATAAAATAATGATTGCACTGTGTAATGACACTCATAATAATACGGAAGAATGAGATATCTTAATACATTATTAAGAAATTACAATTTATGAATGGATTTCAATGAATGAAGTCTTAAAGTAAGAAATACATTACCGTAATGGCAATTTTTATAGCCAAATAAAACTCTTGTCAGCTACATCATGTTACACCCAGTCCCAGTAAAGCTATCTTGTGCAGACGTTAAACTTTAAAAGGGGTTTGTCTTAACGTAAATCGTGATAAGTGTCACAGGTGGTAAGGTTTATTGCTTTGCACAGAACGCATTCATATAAATAGAAAGACAAGGTTGGCAGCTTGCTACATTTGGTGACTTATGTCAGGGCGATCTCGTGTTTCGATTAGGTTGTGCTTCGCAATCAGAATAATATCGTCCATTGATTATAATCATTTGTTATAATCAATGGACTTAAGTATATATCTCAATACACACGCATATAAATTGGAACAGATCACATAATTCAATATGGTAGGAAAACGACAAGAGAGTAGTTCAAACATTGAATTAATAATAATATAGAAATAGCATTTATCTTTGATATTCAGACGTAGACGCAATCTGTTTTTGAAATGTACATGATCAAGTCAGTGACCCTGTTATTTTTGGGATATGTATTTTGTGTCTGCCAGACATTGCTAGTGATAAAAGAAAAGTGAATTCATAAGCGTATCAATTCCTTTAACCTAAGATTATTTAAGAGGGAACAGGGTTTATTAAAACGGACATGTTAGCAATAATCAATACTTTGTAACTAGTTAGTGAGCGATTGTTGGCGCCATCCTCGACCAACCAGCTGCCTTATAAGGCTGGATCTGATTTAAAAGCTTTTTTATAGCACCTTTTCTTAATGTGTGAAGCAACATGATTATATTTTATTCATCAATAATATAGTGTCAATTAAATTTTAAAATTTAAGATTATCACCAGCTTTATTCCTAATACAGTCAATATCATCTCCGGTCAATGACAATATCTAAATAGGCAAGTAGATTTTTTAGTAAATATGGAATAAATTTTTTTTCATTATTTTATACACAATAATGTGATATTGAATGGGTTATACACAGTTACGCGTCTGTTGCACTGATCTCCTTACTGGGGAGTAAGCGAACCGAAACATTTATGTCTCTCCGGGACTCGAAGCTAAAACAACGCATATTGAAGACCAGACTTGAACTAGTTAGCTACAGTTGAAAATTGTTATAAAGTTAATTTTTTATTGTTATTTTCTTGAATCTAAATGATATTACAATTTATTTAAAAATCAATATGAAGATGACTGTTTGAATTTCTTACTTTATTAGCAAACAATATAATTACGTTAAACAATAAATACATAAATCTTATGATTAATTGAACGGTACGTGATATTGATTATTGATCAAAGGCACCGATCTATGAGATCAGCTGTGGACGTGATGGAAACTGTATTCAATTCTGAGAATACGACATTTACGGATTTGCATATTATATATCTTAGACAATCGTCTTCATTTTGCAGCTGCCAATTTATCTTAAGTCATAATATAAGTACAGTCATTTCTCTCATTTATTCACTTTTCATCGTTAAAATGTAAGTATTTTTATTTATATATGACGTAAACTAACTTACAAAAACAAAGATTTAGGGCATTACATTTAACCATGTAGTTAGGTACGTCATAGTAGTCAAAGCTACAATTACAATTGTTTATAAAATAAAATTAAGTAAATCCCTGTGGCTTGTACTGTTTTTATAACAAAGTATATTATTATTTTTTATTTAAACGTCCTTGTCGCTAAGTTTTTTGAAACCCGAGAAACCAAAAATATGGTTCGTTAATAGCATAATAGCGCTCTGTAATATTGCATAGTATTTTCTTTTGTTGTTTCTTTTCGTGTAATATTTTTTCCGAAATTTACTAATTAAAGAAAGTATTATCAACGTTCCGTTTTTATGATATCATTCTGTTAGATTTATAGTTCGCAAAAACCATACCTACTGTGGAACATACGGTACTCATTTTCAGTAACAGACCTAGAAATAGAATATGCTGAACGCAAATTGTCGAAACAATGGTTTTACTGTTTGCGCAAGCTTGGCTATAACATTAGGTATATTTATACGTTTTTGAAACATTTATAAATATACATGTTACTAACAAATAATGTACATTGTAAAAACTAAGCACTCAGTTCACTTGAACTCATACTTCAGTCTAGGGTTTGAATCCTATATAAAGGCTGCACTAGTTTTTTAATATCTATTACCTACCAGTAATTCAAAAACCGGTCGTAGATAATTTTCGTAGATTATAATAGACCAGGAGCATTAGTTTATTATAATAACTAGGTATTTTATTTCCATTTCATTTCATTTTCACTTATATATTAAATAACTAATATAACTGAATATAAATGCTGGGTGTTGAATCGTTCTTTGTAAGTTTTCTTCCGCCAGTTCATATAATATAGGCCACTCTAATTTCGTCTTAATGACTCGTTTGTGCTCGTATCTCCCGTGTGATGTTCTACTGTAGTTTTATCTGCTTTTATGATTTACATTCCTTTTAATAACGGTATGCATATTATATCATAATAAAATGTGATTTATCTACCTTGACGTAATGCAATATTCTTAAATCATGTAGGTCTAAAAGTCTAAGAAATCTTTATAAATAAACCAGAATAAGCCAAGTTCGACTGTTCTACAACGAGAGAGAATGTTTTTGTAAATTTATTGTTTATACGTTTTCCTCCGTAGCACCACCCACTTGCCATTTAATTCGTATCTATTGTACAACAGCTAATAAGTCCTAAAAATATCAACCTTTAAACAATACTGAAACTACACGTTTAGATAGCAGAGATTTAGTATTACCATAATAGAATTGCTGCATACCGAATGAGGAAGGCGTATTCCGCATTGCATAGACATGCTCTGCGCAAGATCAGCTTTAGCCTTGTAGTAGTTTTACTTGTTTTTATAAGCATTTATGGCGACAGTGTCCTATTCTCAGGAAATAAATTTAGATATATTAAACAAAATATCACTCAGTGTGATTTTACGTATAAAAAATCGTTTAATCTACTTAGATATATATAATGAGATTTTTTACATAAAAGTATTGCCATATATTTAGATATTTGGGAGGTGTGATAATTTTAAATCAACAGGTCTTTAATATTTAAGAGTTTATTAAATAAAAAGATTTAATACACAGTACATTTGAATTTTTCGTATGTACTTTATTTCTTACTTAGGCAATTGATTTATTGTGTTATAAAAAAGCTTTAGATTTTTGAAATTCTTCTTGAAAATATAAATTGCATTTGAAAGGAAGAAACACTTCATCATGACTGAAATTTTTATGCTTAAATTTTCAGCGGTTTCTTTTAATTTTTATCTGGCAATTTATCTGGCGCTTAATCAAACAAATATATTTTATAAACGTTATTGAACCCCTGTAAAATATATACGCTACAGTACAGTAACATTATTAATTCCTTCCATATTGGTCTGTCCCGTTAATACCAGCTTTTTGTAACAGCCGATACCCGCCAAACCACATCTGTGACTCGATACTGTGTTGACCATCTGGACGTAAAAATATAAAAGTTACAATTATTATAATATAAAATCACTGGCAATCGTCAAAGTTTTGGACTTTACGGTGTTAGGCAGCATAATAATATTAATAACATCTCACATACATTGATTAGATCCTAAAGTAAGTAGCTGAAGCACTCGTGTTATGGTAATCAGAGAGTACCAAAATATAAGTAAGTATATAAGTTTATAAACAACCAAGACTTGGAAACAAACATTCGTGCTCATCACACAAATAAATGCACCTACCGGGATTCGAATCCAGTGCCTTTTAACACAGAAGGCAGGAGCACAACCTATTGAACTGAAAGTATTTGGTTTATTTATTTTATATATTCCTTCTTGACTGCATGTTTATATGCATAGGCTTCACGCTGAACGAACTTGTGCAATATCAAAGATCAAAATGTGTTATTTGTACTTATGTAATTAATTGTATTGAATTTACTTAAGAACAACAGGTGGTCCTTTTTCAGAAAAATCCTATGTTATTATATGCCTCAATGTAACACGTTGTCTTTAATAAAATTTTGATAGTTTTATTATATTTTATAGGCGCGTAGAATAGCAATAACTAGCCAAAGGAAACATAAACCACATCGATCGAATCATGTCACACGTAAACGGGAGGAAGAAATAAAATGCGTTAGAGCTATGAAAATTTTGATGAAAAGCGTCCGCTCATTAAAATACTATGTCAAAATGTCATGACTGTTCTTAATCTCTGCGAATAAAAATCACGATTTCAGAATGTTGTTAAAAAAAATTTATTTATTTTTTAACACTTCGTTGCAATAAAAAATAGGATACAAATAATAACTTAAGCTAAATGGAGTGCAACGGGCGGCCTTATCGCTAATCAGCGATTTCTTCCAGGCATTCCAACAAGGAGAATAATAAAAGTAATGAAGGGAGAGTGCATGAAGTGCGAAAACTACTAAATCCTTAACAATAACAAATATGGTTCAAACTAAAAACTAAAAAGTCTAAGCGGTATCAGCTGTAAATATTAACATATTATATATCTATGCATTCGATACCCTATTAGTCTATAGATTTGATCTGCCACCTGTATAACTGAAATATTACCCGTTTTATTTTAGTATTGAAATATTAATATTTTGATAAATAACTTTACTTTTAAGTTATAAATATTTAATAAATGTACTGTTTACAAATTGTCTGTCCTAAAAAAAGTTCGATGTTGACTCACGCATATTTTCATGACACTACGCGATCCTCGTGTTAAAACGAGATTTTATTGCGATGTTGGTGATTAAAGATGTTTTGCTTTTTCCAAACTTTTATATTTTTAGTTTAGCCCAGCTGTCTGTATCGCATGAAAATATACAATTTTAAAGTCAAATACCTACTAAGCTAGAAACTTTATGTTCAACTGGTTTAAAAAATTAACTAATTAATTTAGAATATCGTTATTTTATAAACATTTTTAAATTGGTTTTATTATTATTTTTAGTAAAAATGATAATTACTCATATTTTTGTGTGGATAATATTTTAACTGTCACTGAAGTAGGCTCCTGAAACAAAAACTGCAAGAATGTAGTGACGTGCCTATTATTTTAAATAATTTTCTATAAAAAAATCGATCGATTTCTTTATAAACTTACTTATTAAAAAAATATATTATTGTTTACCGCTGAGAAACTTCGTTTACTCTGCCAAGAATGAAAAAACAGTGGAATTTTTGGTAACGATAAAACATAAAATTAAATACATATTCGATATTGGTTACTTTGAGATTCATCGTCTTCATTAGAAACAATGAAATAATTTAAAGTCCCGTTTGATGGGGTCAAGCGGGTGAGCTGAGCCAACCGTTTCGGGTCAGGGGTTACATTGCAATCGCTCTGGTATACCTACCTCTGGAATTTCATTTATCAAATAATTATATTAAACTAATAATTTATTACAAAAGAATAAAGCAGTTTTGTTGTACTTTAGTTCAATCTACTTACAGAACCGGATTGTAAATTAGTTTGTTATGCACCTCGAAATTACATCCTTAACGAAAAACAACCATTTTTGGGGTGACGGCCACAGTTGTGTCAATTACATAGGGCGATTGGCCAATTACAGGCAGCAACCTCGTGAAGGATAGTTGAACAACCACTTCGCTTTGAAGGAGATACCCTGGACACAATAAGTGGGATGTTATATGAATGATGTGTTTTTCTGACTGGCATCGCAGCTTCTAATCGATTGTACCGATTATGACGCAATCGAGATTGTTTTTAGCTATAATATATGTTATAATATATGAGTTCATACAATAATAATTCTTACATGTTGTGAGGGTTTTAAATTGTTTTTTTTTAAAAGTATATTCATATTACGGCAATCTGTAGATTACTTACGGGTTATTTCTGTAAACCATTCATAATGCAAGTCAAATATGTTTTTAATAAGAATGCCAAGTGCTTCTCCGACAAATGTTTAAACTACTACGCAGAACTAAATTGTGCTGCCAAAAAAATTGTTAGTGTGAATGAATAGTTGAAGCCAAACTGTCGGTAATTTTGTGATAAATGCGGAATGAACTATTCAAACGCGAAATTTAATATTACATTGTATTTTTCTTTTTATTAAATCATACAACAATAACATTTCATATAGGTATGTTTCTTCGTTAAAAGATAATATTTTTTACAGTTTAATTATCTACCACAAATTCTCACATTTTTCAATTATATGTACGTATATTATATAATTGTCACAAAAATAATAAACAATAATAAAATAATTGGGACAACTCATGTACATTTTTATGATCCCAAATTAGCTGAAGCACTTGTGTTATGGTAGTCAGAATCAACGAGAGTACCACAATAAATACAGATCAAAAAGTTTATTAACAACAAAGACTCAGAAACAAGCATTCGTACTCATCACACAAATAAATGCACCTATCGGGATTCGAACCCAAGACCTTTTGGCGCAGAAGGCAGGATCTCAACCTGTTGGGCCAACCGAAATCTACTAAGAATCTATCAAAGTTACAAATACAAAACATTTTGGAACAATTAGGTCAAAACGCCTTCTCTTCTTTCGAATTCCCTCTCTCCCTTTAATTGAGACTTCGTCCATGTGGATATAAAAAATATTAAACATACCTAAGTCACTCGGAAAGAGTCCAGCTTCATACCACTAAAATAATTTTTAAAATCGATGCCGTAGTTTTTGAATTTCCTTATTATAAATAAAAATACCTGCAAATATTTTCTTTATAAAACATTAGTAAGTATCGAAGAATAAATAAATAGATATTTAATTAAAATAATACATCTTGCAATGAGACGTAGAATACAGAACTCATAACAACCTTTGAATTATAGCATTTATTGCATTAACATTAACTCAATAAATCACACGATAATTATTTTCTTTTCATACGGATTTAAACCGAGGTGGTCGTAATCTTTGAGATTTTATATGCTAAATGAAAAGTATGAGTGAGTGCAACTCATTTGCTTGAGAAATTGCTAAAAAAAACATAAGTGTACTCGTGGGAAAGCTAAACAATATATATAGTCGTGCAGTGACTTCGGATTTGACCTCTAAATTGATTCAATACTTTCTGTGTATATTGTTGCAACCGTTGATTTGGAAAAAAATTGTTGTAACTATCTCCTAGAAACGCAGTATTATATTTTTTTCTTGCATACGGACGTTATCCAGTTGATATCGGATATGCATGTCGAAGTCTTTGGTTTCATTACCAGCGAAACAAATAATTTTTAGGGTATAAAGATCCTAAGCAGTCCACTAAACTGAAAAACTTAGTAAGAACCTTTTTTAGTAAAGTAAATTTTGAAATGTCCATCCCATGCTTCACTATGGCTCTAATCGTACAAGTAAGAAAGCTATGAATAGTACATTTAAAGAATTGTAAAAGGATTTTTTATATGCTTTCATGCCTGAGCTACTGAAACTGATTATGACATCAAACCAATATAATTAATCTAATTGCTCAGGTACCCTTAACGCGACGACAATGGCATATAAAAGCTATTCAAACGAAATAATACGTTTGTTCGTAATTGACGGCAGTGTATCATAATGATAGGTCATGCACAAAATAGCTGGTAAAGTCAGCTGAGTGCGCCAAGTTATTCAAGTTTTTACGTTATTAAATTAAGATATTAACAACACTTCGAAAACACTACTAGTGCTCTAGACAAGAACTTATTTTTCGACACCCACTAATGCTGGAGTATCATAACACCAAACATAATTTCCATATAAATTCACAGCATTAGTGGGTGTCGAGAAATAAGCGTAATGTTCTTATTTACTGGGCCCCGGGTCGGTAAAGAAAACTTTGGAATATTCTAAATGTTTTCATGGAATTGAAATTTATCTTCATTTTTTTAAATTGTCATCCTAATTTAATACTAATTAATCTAATATCTTCAGAGCTATTAAGATAAAGTGAATAAGTACTGACGACCAATTGGTGCAATTGGTAGTGGACCTGCCTTCTGCATCAAAAGGTTCCGGGTTCGAATCCCGTTAAGTGCACTAATTGGTGTGATGAGCACGAATGTTTGTTTCCGAGTCTTGGTTGTTTATAAACTTATCTATATATTTATTGTGGTACCCTCGTTGTTTTTGATTACCATAACACAAGTGCTTCAGCTTCTTTGGTATCAGAGCAATGTACCTATGTGAGTTGTCCCAATTAGTAAAAAAAAGTCTTATTTGAATTTCTAAATTGTAATTTATCACATTCAATCGCATTTCAAGCTGGCCGTTTCACCGGAAATAGCTTTGAAATCATTGTTATGTCTAGTTTATAGAAGGTTTTATCAAAAAATTTATTTAAACTGTATTTCAGAAGCCTGTGACTAATCAGTTACATATTTTACTAGTTCTTGTTTCGTTGAAATATTATTTTAATCACTGCCTAAGATTCGAAGCTTTATTCGTTCCGTTGAAATCATATAAATCCACATTTCGGTATGTTATTTTAGGACAAACAGGCGCTCGCCTGTCTGAATAGTGGGTACTTGTATTTATGGCATTCATGAATTTCGGTTCTATAGGAAGATGAGACGTAAACTAATGGGTTAAAGGATATTTAACATCGGGGTTTTTCAAAACAAGAACACGGCAACTTATTTCTAAATGAGTTATACTTAGGAAGCGTCCTAGCACCCACCTTTTTGTGATGACAACTGAACTTAGACGATATACCTATGTTTAACCTTTAGCATAAGATTAAACACAAATTAAATTGCTCTTCATGTTTCAGGAATCTGTGAAATGAAAAATTGGATCTCTATAAGTTATATTTTTCAAAGTTTCATTTCAATTTTCTCAATTGATTTAAATGTAAGAATGTATATTTTCAAATATAAAATCTTTAGAATTTTTTATATGTTTTGCTGAAGTAAAATCCTATGTTATCTTGAAAATGACTCTTTCTGTTATATAAATAGCATATTTAATTGAAAAATGTGTTTCTAACTTTATGAGCGCCTTAGCGAACGTATCTGTAATCAAAATGTAATATACCGTTAGTGTAACTAAACACAAGCTATTAACAAATACTGCGAACGAGCAGCTGTAAATAGTATTTAGCGTAGAACGTAGAGCAATCACTATTGTCATGAAAATGTTAACTACCGCTGGGAAAACATGGGCGCAAAGCCAACTAGCACGACGACTCAGAGCGGTTTCGTGTTCAGAACTGAGTGTGAAACTAAATTTGCTGATGTAAAAGTTGATATTATTGACAGGCCCTCCATTATTCCCTCGACTGTTAACGTATTTACTACTAAATATACTTTGTGGCAAAAGAACTAAAAAAAAGAACTAGCGAAAGATCGCCTATATTTTGTAAAAAATTAATTTATTAACATCTCATCTAGTATAGTTCTGTAAAATGAGGTGAAATGCAAACGTTATTGAAAATTTCACTACATTTTGTTTCAATTTAAGAATTCTCATTTTAAGCTGGTCTTGCAAAAAAAAATATACGCGACAAACATGATAAGGTTATTCTCACTGCAAATTTTGTATTTACTTTGCCAAATTTCACGATATTTTAACAAGAAAGTAGCATTACTCTTTGAAGTGATATTTTAAAACGATTGCAATTTCGTTTTGTGGCTAAAGAGTTACAACAGTGACCGTAAACTATTCGGTTTCTTTGAGATCTTTTTTAATTCACAGAAAAGCGATTGTGTGGTGACCCAGTTTCCTTTTTTTGTTTCTGAAATAGTTTTTATTCGTGTTTATATGTTTTTGTCTTTTTCATTTGTATTATTAATAAGTTAGATTTATCAGTTGACAGCAAATGTTACGATTCATTAGTTTGTTTGAGTGACGGTAAAAAGTTGACTCTTGAGTTCCCTTCTTCATTCATCATTTCGATGAATGATGAAGTCATTGAAATCCCTTTAGTAATAAGAGTGTGAACATGTACTAAAATATCTCATTATCTCATAAACAAAATTATGTATTGTCGGACATAGACCGACAAACTTGGTTCAACTCGACGTTTACATTTCCTTGTCTCGAATGTCTTGAGTATTGTTTAAAAATCCTACTACCTTCCTATGTTTCACAACATTTTACGTTGCTAAAGATTAAAATTAAAAATTATACTTATATTCTATTATTACTTTATATGAAAATATGAATGTAAAATATTTTTGCTAAAATTTTTCGAATAGTAATAATCCTAATCGATGCTGTCCTATTTCCATTTTATCCACCATTAAGCATCTTCTGCTTTCGTGAATTTCACGAAAGAAAGAATTTCAGTTTGGAACGTCTAAAAAGCAAGCTTGTTTTTAAACGCACGCTGGCAAGATGCCATTTAGTCCATTCTATGATTTCAGTGATGGCTCATGGTTCATACATCCAGGACTGACCGATGCATTAAAATCAAAATCCTCCATAATAACAAATCCAGGAAGCACGCGTTGTGTGTAATGAAAACTGGCAATTACTCTAGTTAATAGCATTAAATGTAGCTCATGCTCCCGCACGTGGGATCATTTCCTGATCTCGATTTATAATGAGAGTATAATTTAAATTGATGGACCTTAATAAAGTGGTATTTAAGCTGTATCAATTGTAGCATTTTCATGTCAATTTACAGTTCAACTTCGTGGGCAGAATCTTAGGACCCAGAGGTATGACCGCCAAACAGCTGGAGCAAGAGACCGGCTGCAAAATCATGGTCAGAGGAAAAGGCTCCATGAGGGATAAGAAGAAGGCAAGTACTTATCTATATTGACCTAACTTTCCTCATTAGATTTGCTAATTCTATAATTAGTATGCTCATAAGAAATACTGGCGGCTCATGTTGAATTTTAAATTCTGTTTTACAAGATGTATGGTCTCATTTACATACAAACGAGGAAGTGATTGTGTATGATATGTATTCATGTATCATTATGTGAAATCATATTAGGTACTAATGCAATTAATGTAAAAATTATTAACTTGTGTGATATCAAAAACTTAACTTTTTATCCAAATGTCATCATTAAAATTATGTAGGTATGTACGAGACATTCATCTGATATAAGTTGATATTCGCGACTTAGTCAGTGTACAAGTAAGATTAAATGTGTCTTGTTTGCCAAAAATTTTCAAAATTATTGTAGTTAAACGTGGTTTTTATTATAACATAAATTACAAAGGAGAAAGTCCTTTCGTAGGATTACTATGCTAAATTTAACTACTGCCAAAACATATGCGAAAAATGCGTTTCGTTTTATATTATTGTGTTTACATTTGCATGAATTAAATTTAACTGGTTTGCGAATACTAGAAATTCTAATCGGGACTTAGGCATTCTTGGCACCAAAATTGGTTTTTCGCAACCAACAATTTCTTAGTAGGTACGATATAAATTAAGATGAAGTTAACGTTGTGCAGCGTGCAATGATTTATTTCTGGGTTAATTTCAGGAGGACGCAAACAGAGGCAAGCCGAATTGGGAGCATCTGGCTGATGATCTACACGTATTGCTCACAGTGGAAGACACTGAGAACAGAGCTAAGATCAAGCTCGCCAGAGCCGTGGAGGAAGTCAAACGTCTTCTGATCCCTGTAAGTTTATAATCCATATCCTCTTTATCTGTATTTTATATCCTATGAACAATATTACCTATAGAGTATGATTGATACACATAAAAAAGTTATAAATCAATAATATTACGAATTGAATGAAGATGAACTTCGTACAAAAGCTAAATTGATTAGTTGTATTAATTAAAATTGCTAAATTGATAAAATTTTATCAGAGATTGAAGGCAAAATAATCGACTAGATTTGTTTATCTGTACGTTTGTATTTGATTTGCGTTCGAATTCGATGCGGTATTCATAATTGTTTTGTTGTGTTAAATTTTTTATTGACATTGCAAACTCTGAATGTATTCATATCTAAATTTAAGCGAGATTTACTGTCACTAAAAGTTATTTCGGCTTTGCAGCTTCATACCATTTCACATAAAGTCGCTGGCATAGGCTACAATCATTTTAACATCGACAATTATTGTTTTTAAATTCATCAACTCCAGCTTATTTATAATTTGTGGTCTGATACTGTAGTAGCAGCGAAATGACATTAAATAATTTGTCAGTAAGTACTTAAAAAATTAACTTTTATTAAATTGAATCTTCTTTTTTACGAAGAAAAAACTTTTGTTAAACGTAAATTTTAGTTCAAACTATGAAGCTAATCTGATCATGACTTGTAATTATTACATGTCCTTGAAAAGGACATCATTAATGTAGTAAGTGCGAAATAAAATAAGAATTAATTAGTCTTATTATTGTGATATGTTTGGTCAAGCTTATGAAATGTTTTTACATTAAAGTGCCTTGTTCTTTTCCGAAGTAGGAATGTACCTAATTCGGTTTTCTATAAACGTGAAAACTTACCGTCTTTTTTATAAATTATATAAATATGGGGTATATGTAAATATAATTTAAATTAGACAGGATTATCTATGTGCTTAAAATATTTTAAGCACATAGATTTTGCTATATAGCAATAATGGTCTGTTTAATCTATCTATTTCTATTCCATTTCTGTACATATATTATGACTTACGTGTTTTTTGACCAGTAAATTCATCTACCAAGTACTTCTTCACTTTATAGAGTAATAAACTATTATTTCTTTTCTTTTTCTTTCATCAATTCTGTCATCAATTATTTACTTTAAAGTTAAATATTTCATGATACTCGAGTAGCTAAGAGATGAATCGATAAAAATTGAAAATTTGTATAATATTAATCGTGTAATATTCTAAATTTCAGCAAGCCGATGGCGAGGATGAATTGAAGAAACGTCAGTTGATGGAACTGGCAATCATAAACGGCACTTACCGCGACTCAAGTGCCAAAGGTGTGGTGCCTGTCAACGGTCAGTGCGTATTAAGTATGGTCACATTCATGTTTTGTCACTAATAATACTTTAAGATCTCACTAACATTTATTGAATCCCGATGCTAGGAAAATCTGTCTATTTCACTGATCATTCTAGGTTTTCTGATTATTTTACCATTCTTTTTCCCCGACCAGTATGCACATACTTTGCATTGAACACTGTATAATTTTTTATGGTGTTTGAAATTTAATAGTTCTATTTGGTAAAAATGTTAAAAGTTTACTGATAATCTAGTCCCAAAGACTAATAGTAAATGCCCGTAACTCCTGGGGTAGACACATTGCTGTATCTGTTTCACTGAACATTTTCGTTACAGTCAAGTAGATGATAAGCCTTCTGTGCCTACTCAACCGAAAAATTCATGTATTTCCCCGGGATTCGAACCCAGGACCTTTGGTGCAACACGCAGACGCGTAAACCACTTAGTCACGGAGGCGCCTTATCTAAAGACTAATCATAAATCTTTGTGGCTAATTAAGATTACGATTACTTGTCACAACTGCAATAAAACTTTAAATTTCTATTCGAATCTAAATGAATACTAAAATAGGTCCTTAATCCCATGCATTTGCCTTGTTTCAATAAACTTGGTTTATTATCGATACATTGGGACATTATGTAAATATTTTCAACTTAATTGCTTTCAGTCTTTTGTTCGCTAATGAATCATCTTAGCAGCAATGACTAACTGATTTGCGGCATGTTACGGTTATTAACTAACAAGGGTGATTTCATTATGACAAATTACTTATTAAGAATATACTGAAAGCATGCTCAAAAAGCAATTTAATGTAAAAAAGCATTATTCAAGTTTACTTACAAAAATTGACATTATGACATTATGGGTAGATTGCTTAGCAAAACTTTATTTGATCTCTCTGCTTATTGGCTGAAGATATTGTCCGTGTTGCCACACAATACTTACTTTGAGAAGAGAGGATTGGTAGATATTTTTTTTAAAATTCTATAGTAGGTACATAATAATATGTACTTATTGTACTGCCTATATAACATACTTATAAATAGTGTAAAAAGTAAAATCTCTCTAAACTCTTAGTATTAGGCATACACATTTATGTGTCTATTTCAATTATTAGTAGGTGATCAACCTTCTGTATATTCACAGAGAGAGTTTGCGACAGAACTTACGGCGCAGCACGCTGTCGTGAATTGTTTTTTTTTTGTTTTACTGGGCTTCGAACCCAGAACATTTACAGTAACAAGACAGTTACATTTCACGGATATTAGCCACGGAAGGTCACTTTATAAGAAAGTACAATAAATGAGGGCTCCACAGCTGACGAGGAATGGCGTCGCGTAGCTGCAGAGACTCAGAGGCTGCTTGCGCCGACGGGCGGAGTAGGCAGCGTGGCCTTGCGCACCTCGGCGCCCTTAGGAGCGCCATTGATCCTCTCTCCGCGCATGACCACTGGCCCGGGAGCTCAAGCTAGCCTGCTTAACGGTACAGGCGCGGGAGCAGCAGCTGGATTGCTATCGCCCGGGGAGCCCGCTCACCAGCTGATCTACGCGTCGCCCTACGCTGATTACGCCAACTACGCTGCGCTCACCGCCGCGGCCAACCCGCTCCTCACCGCGGAGTACGCTGCCGCCGACCATACGGGTGGGTTGTTCGCCCGTTGATAACACGGGACGCAGAAGGAACGCTTAAAATACGAGTTTATAACATCCAATTCTTTGTTGCTGTAAATATAACTGACCCCGGCGTATGCTGAGTGGCCGTCCCTTATCAAAGATCATAAAATTTGTGTTTATTCTACTGTCTGTAAGTTGGTAGTTTTCTTGAATACATAATTCGTTTTAAATATGAACTGACGCATGGCAGTAGCGAGTATGTTTACAGCGACCAAGAAAATTGTAAAATTGAAATTCGTTAGTACAAATTTGATATTAATAATTTTTAGTACCTATTGATATTTTGTTTTGACAAAAAAACGTTTCTTCTGTGACTCACGGGTTTTTGGTTGACATCGATTTATTGATGTTATCAAATATTTATAATATATACTAATAACGGTATCGGGTTACGTCCAAACGAAAATATAGTCAGTAAAGCTAGGTAGGGAAACTACTAAATTAAAGTTAAATGTAGTTTCTATAATTAACTGCATGTTTCAATTTGCAGCTTGATCAAATCATCGAGTAAGTTTGACACGCATGTCTGTCTAAACACAATTTTACCGCGACTGGCTAACACTTGAGTTTTTCTAGAATAGGCTATTTGACTAGTTTCTGAAAACCACCTCATACTGTTAATTATTAGTTTTAAAATAATATTTGTCTTTATTGTAAATGTTACAAAAACACTAATCATCTTCACTGTCAAAACGCTTGCTTAAACAAGATGTCGTCAATTCACAAATTTACTAACCTGTGACGTAGAATCACAAGCTACTATTACGAAGGCATTTATAATGTGTTACGTCATAATTTTTTTAGCAAAGAACAATCGTTTGCGATCACATGATGCCAGTTCGAAATTTTTGAAACTTAATTTAGGTTTCGTTGAAAATATAATATTTCTTATAACACCAATTTATTTATTTTCGTCAAATAGTCTATTGATAACATACTAACGTGGAAAGAGACCGCCGGATTAACGGACTAATAGCAGGCTAAATTTGAAATGTGTTTGAATTAAATGTTTTTCGTGGGGTTACAGCGTCAAGGTACCTTCTCGCTGGCTTTTGACATTGGCCGCATTCGCAGACCTCGATAAGACCCGACAGGCTTCAGTCGTCGGCCTTCACAACATATTTACCGTCCTTGACAGATCTGTACACGAATGCCTTTCTAGAGTCATAAATATCTAACATAGAATAAGATTTAATTAAGAACAATTTAGTTATAGTTCCGAAATTTGTACCTTACGTTTTCTTTCTCGTCTGTTATATAGTCAAAGTATAACTTGTTTTAAACAAAGAGTTATTTAATATATAGCAGATTATAATATTTAGATACAGATTAATATATATTTATTGCAATTATTTATAGGGTTTAATCGAATCGGTATATTATGGCAGTATTGTTAGATGGCGCAGCGTAACGCATTGAATTACTGCCATTAGAATACCGATACGCCGTAACAAATAGGTTTTACTGTCGATTTTAGAAAAACATTTTAAGTATTGATTACCCTTGCTTGTAACAAAACTAATATATTAACAATCACGTTTAGTCTTCACACTTGCATGTTTTTTCCATAGTTGTAAATAACATCGAGTTTCTATTAACGGTAAAATCTCTGAATTACCAAATATTTCAGCGATTACAAGCAAAAGGGACCAATTACGATTTGAAACAAATATTAATTTTTTTTAACTTCATTAACAGAACTGACTTACACGCTTACGATACCTTGACACTCGAAGTTAAACGACAATTTCAGTTTACGGATCATTTACAATCACATATTTGTCTTTATTAAATTTTATTAGAAATAGTAAATATATTATAGTATTTATACATAATATACCATAGGTTTAAGTTTTTTTATCTTCTGAAGATTTATATTGTAGCTTAGGAATGAGTGAGCTTTATATTTTATTGATTGATTTGATATTTTAGTTGAGAGACGAATTGAATTTTTATACTTGGAATTTTCAAACCAGCCATTGTCTGTACCTTAACGAGGGTCGCACACCCAATTTAAACTTTTTCCAAAGCGATAAATATGCTATATAGAATAGAGCATTTAGGTTAGTTCATAGGGTTTCTTCCACAATTTAGCTTCAAAATTATTCACCGTTATCTGAAAATTTCTATTTAGTAGTATAAATTATTCATGAGATTATGTTTACAGCATTTACTAATCACCCAGGAGAATCCGACATTCATTCCAGACGACGCCTAGCAACGATCGTATTTGACGTTTGTGTGGTTGTCAAAATCCTGGGTGTCATTACAAAACATTGGTTGATAAAAATGCTCTGTTCAGACACAGATGATAAATATCCTGTGCCGCTAGGTGTCGTGCGGAGGGCGGGACGTCTAGCGCAAGTGAGGGAGCACCCTTACCAGCGCACTGCCTTACCCGCGCCTTAAATTTCCCGCGAAAAGCTCTCACGCCGCCATTTTGTTGAAAAGGTGAGAAGCGCGCACGAACCGCATGCTTACTAAATAATATGCCTGTAGTTCAAATATAAATTAAAGAAAAATAAGCTATCGAGTAAAATTGTGATAATCCAACCAGCTAAGTTTACATGAATAAAAATTAAAGTTTAAGTTTAAGACCAAGAAAGGTCGTCTGCCAATGCATTTAATCAAATAAAACTCAAATAAAAAAATAAAAATAAACATGCTTCAACTTGTGATTACTCTGATAGCTTATTTTTTATCTATACATTTATAATGAAGCTTGTAGAGGAATTCTGGCAATCATATTCGTTAGTAAGAATGCGTTAGCGCCTTGCTTTATGGTCTCTCTGTGTCTTATTTATTATGTACTTATTTTTAATTAGAGTTAGCTGGTATAGGTATTACGCCCATCACTGCTTCAAACTGGATCTGAAGTGAATCTGCATAATTTTAAACTGTGATCTTTATATTTCATTTTTATAGATTTTTTATTACATGTTGTGATAGGTATGACAGATTTTAATAAAAAACCATGGGCCCGGTAAAGATTGTTACCATATGTTGTAATATCACATCATGTTCTCAGTTATTGTTATCCGGGTATTTAGAAATTTAAGTGTGGGAAGAAGGAATCGGAGATTCACTCATTGTTTAATTTCCTGCCAAATAGTTTTCAAGGTGCTAAGTTCGGGTTGTGAGTCCTTCTTTCCCGATTTCCCCAGTATTCGGGCCAAATTTATAATCGTGACTAGCGCATTATTCATTCATTCTAAGAATGCTTTGGATACAAAGCTTATGCTTAAAGTATAAAGGCAGAGGTTTCAAAGTATTAGATTCATATTTTCGATTGATCTGCTTTTCATCGAAGTAAAATTGAAGTGCGATCTATGAATTTGGCCCTTAGTCAAAGGAAAGCGCATTTTGATTCGTGCCATCTCTCCAGTATTAGACTTAATGCACCTCCTTTGACTTAATATAATCATCACAAGTTTTCTTAGTCAATTACAAGTTTTTATATAAATTAGTTTCTATTTTGCCTTAGATTATTACTTTCGTATTTGAAAGGTTATTATTAAGTTTATATTATTTTGCACTTGTGTCCTTGTGGATAAAGGCGTATTAGATATTTCACGCTTTATAAAAAAGAATTTTGAACCGCTATAGATTTATGGATTTATTGTAAAATATTTCAATTGTTGAATGTGAATAGCAAATGCATTTTAAATACAATAAACTATCTGAAATCTTCGTTGGGTTTTCTTTTTAGCTCGCGTTAACTGAATATAAATACGAGTCGATAAAGTTGATGACGTTGTTTGGCGTAGGCTTACACTAACCGCTCCACAAGGCCAAGTATCCTGTTTGTCGATATGCACCGTCATAACTGCTAAGTCACAACCGATATGTAACTATGTATTTATTATATTGAGTCACTAACATGCAAATATGTAATATCACAAACTTATTAACAATTGAATGCTATCATATGCGATAAATAAACGTGTTGACTTACATACTTGCATCGGGTGCTATGGTTATATTAGTGATTATTACCTATGCTTGTTTGCGCAGTGCTTGAGACATATTATCTCAGGCACTGCGGTGGGAACTATTGGGCATTTAATCCTATATTGTAGATCATCATACTAAATTATTATTTAACATCAACCATTAACCGCGTTAACTAATTTGATTAGGTACCTGTTTTATTAACTAGACGAATGTTGCGGCACGAATGCCTGATAGCCTCCCGCTGATAAGTTATCTATATTGAATTCCGTACACCTACATCGATCCGAGATCACGGTTTACCGCTATTGTTAACTGTACGTCCCGGCTATTACACTCTTTGATAGTATTTTATTCTAAATATGAACAAATATAAATCTTGACTGAAACGCTAGTTAATCTCTTGATGCATCAAACAACATTCGCGTTGATGCGGCGTCCTTGATTCTGATTGGTTAATTTGATCTAAACGACACGTAATTGAACATTAGCACATGAATGACGTCACATATGTCCGTTTCCGCATCTATAGTATCAAGAGCTTGACAGTTACCGATATACAATTAGATTAAATTGTTATTTATTGAGTGAAACAAAAGACTGTGATGCCGGGGTGTGCAGCACAAAAGCGTTGACTCCTGCTCTCGATTGAGGCTTCGTGTAGTCGGACCATGGCATTTCAATCGATACTAACATTCTGTTTTCTCTCTTCTCGTTAACCCGGCTAGGTGCGTGCTAAGGCGCCGAGGCACTAACTGAAGAAGACCGGCGTACCCGGCGCGTTACATTACCATCGGAACATCGTCCACCATGTAGCTATATGTTGGGCCTTTCACGTTAACATTATGTATTTTTAGTCTAACTATTAACATATATGCCTGTTATGTTTATAACATAATGAACTTTATTAACAATTTTATACTTTATTTATTGTGGCACACGCCATCGACTATATTCACTATGTAATGTAATGTTGTTGTCGCTTGATCGTAATGTTAAGCACGAATGTTAGGATACCCTTTTTTCTAACAGCGCTAAATTTATACGTTAGCTGTCAATGTAATCGTCAAATATGGCGGCGAATTTTTATTCAAAGTTCGGAGAATTTTCCGACTATTTTGTAACTAAAGAAAAAAATAATTTTTATATGTAAACTATTTTAGCAAGACTAACGAAAATATATTCATAAACCTAAGTTATATTGCGTTTTTGTATGAAAATTTAATTAAGTTTAGCGCTGTCAATTTTTTTTATCACAAAATATTGTCGTGATTTTTACTTTTGAATTTCTTAGCTTTCAGAGCAATAATTAGAATTTAGTAGATTTTTGCTTTTAATGTTTTGAATGAAACATCTGTAGTTGCGTTATTTAATACAAAGTAAATGAATACTCTAGGAGACAAGATGGCGGATGTGGGTTCAACGTAAGTATTTTGGTTTAAATCGAATTACTCAAGATTCGATACTCGAGTTATTCGAAATTCTTGTACGAGTCGACTTTCAATTGGCAAAATAACTTTAAAACCAAAGACTAAGATAACAGATACGCATCTGTTTTATATTTGAAAGTCTTCCGAATCGAATTAAAAATGTCGATGCGTACATGGATTTTCTTTATAGATATATTTTTATTTTTAGTGCTTAATAATTTATATACGTGCATCCCAAGTGCCTTAATACAATGTACAATGTTCATGTTTTTGGTTCTTTACATATTGTTATGCTTATTGAGTAGTTAAGGTTTTAGAAGAGATTAAATTATTGTTATGTTATATCATCTAAATCAATGAAGTAAGAAATTAATCTCTTTATTTTCATAGGTTTATATTAGTTTATATTTTATAATAAATCATTTATATTGATAGAACTCGTTGCAATCTCCTTCGAGAATCTCTAGAACCTTAGAATGAATTCAGAAGTCTCGAAACGCAACTTGGGCAGATAGATAAAATGTATATAGAAGCAATATTTTCAAAAATATATACATTATACGCTAGTGCAATAGTTTGTAAATTGTATGTTGAAATGATTTCATATTTTATAAAAAAATATTTACGAGATCTGATGTTGAGATTAAATCTTTATAGTCGAAATATTTAGTTTGTGAAATAAGAGTATACAATTAAAGTCTTAGACTTGGTACTAAATGATAAACACAGCTCATGCATTAAAATTCAATTCTAATAATTAAAATCTTTACAACGCTGTCCGTCCATGATTACTTCATCGTGTTAGTACTTAATTTGTTGGTATCCCGTTCTTGTAACCGCAATACAAAATAAGTTTATCGATACTATTTGGTACTATTTTTATTTAAAAATACTGTACTATTTATATTTTTTAATGCATCGCTATTGAGAATTTAAAAAAACTTTTTAAAAATTGTATTGTTTTAATTTCTGACAAATTTTTATCCGAATCAATAAATAACAAATGCATTTACTTTGCGATGCCATAATAAGCAATAGATAAGAACCACAATTCTCAACGTACAAAGTAATAACAATATATTATGTTAAGTATATAGATATACTATGTATTTAATGCTGAAAAGCGTGCGAATGCAACGTATTTTTTTATTCCTGTGCCATTCGTGTCCACAAGTTTACCAAATTTAGCGGTCACTTAAAGTTTTAGCTGCCAAAGTCTTGACACTATCTTTCAAAATTATACTTTGATAACAATGATTACACACCTACCTGAAACTTTGACTTTCCATCAAAGAAAAGTCGAAATGCGATTTAGGAATTTGAGTCCTTAGACTCAAATAATTTAAATGAGATGTGGGTTCATAAATATAACTTCAATTTCCTCTACTTTAGCCTTTCTAAATTCTTTACCTAATATAGTCTACTTTTCAGAACAATTTCAAAACATATTGAAAAATATTTTTATGAATCCAAAGAGAACAGTAATCATTGACCTTCGATGCATAATTTTGAAAGATCCGGTCGAAGTCACGATTATGAATTCTGCCCATAAGCTATATTTTAAGTAGCTGTTACATTTAAGTGGCTTTTGAGTGGACATTAGACGTATTAAAACCAACGTCTTAATTAATCGTACTTATTGTTCATGGTAATAAAATCAAATGCCTTTATGAACTTGTAAATACTAAATATATATTTTTAAAAAGTATTATAGATGGGAATAAATTCTTAAAATTGTTTTCCAAAAACAAATTATCTATATTGAATCTATTATAGAAGTATTTTACATTTAAATTTAGTTAAGTGAGATTGTGCATATTACTTATGTGTTTACGTGTGTTTAAGATTGATTTGGCATTAGTAAATATATTATTTGAAAAATTAATGGAGTTTTTATTTATTAAAAAATCTATAACATTTTATTTCGCCTTTACTAGGTAGGTATATTAATTTTACGCAATTTAATTTGCAAATATCAATCATCGTATATATTTTAAACTAACTTTTTCTAATAAATTCGATAATATTAAATTGTACAAGATGTTTTCTGTTTTGAATTATTAATTAATTAAAAATAGATATTGACCAATATACACGGGCTTGTGGTTAGTGAAAGCCCTAAAACTATGTAAAGACATTAATGACTGAGTATCCTTAAAAACAATAATATTATAATTATTAACCATAACCAACCTACATTATAAATTTCATCTGGTGTAACAAAAGAGAACCACACACACACACACACACACATGTTCAACGCCATCTATATGTTAAACATAGAACTACAGCGTGTTAACAGTGAGGATATTATATAAACTCAAAAGTAAGCGAAGAGATGGCTACAAACTCAGTTATTAAAAACAGTATCTTTTCGATATTAAAATAATGATTTGGAGAGTTTTTTTATTAATTCATATGTTTTTTTTTGTTTTATAGTTAATTATTTTTTTACTGGATACGTAGAAAAATAAATAGTAGGTAGATAATTAATTATTTAAACCAAAAATTTACAATTAACTTAAAATTACCAAAAAAATATTATTTATCGAAAATATTGTTTAACACTTAATTATATAAAATACCAATATAGTATGAATCTGTTACGATGTACACATATTATTGTTTTTTTTCGTAGCGTCGTTTAAACAATAAACAGTGAGCATTTTAAATGGGCGCAATTTTAACTTTTGGCGTTGCCAGAAAATGGAATTTTAAATTCGCCATTCCCCATAGCACGTGGGAATAAACAGATACTAGTTTGTATAAATACATTCGTCGTTACGAGTTGGTTCCGGAAAAAAAATCAACACCGATGTATTTCAGAAGTGCCATTTACACGTTATTTCCTTTTTGTTTAATTTTACAACTAATGGAGTTTCTGGAATCCGTATTCAGCGTTCGCCGAAACAGAATTTAAATGTTCCAAATAAACGAATACCTAGCGACTGTTCGTGCTTTTCAGATAAACGAGAATTTTGTTTTACAAAATCCTTAAAATAGAATGAGATAAAAAGAAGGGAAACAGATAAAATATCCATACAATGTTGCCATTTAAGTATATTGCAATTATGATTAAACCATAGAGTAACAGACTTCTGCAGGCTCTCGTTTAAACGCTTTTGATTACGTCCGTCATAATAATTACGCTTTACCTCGGCTATATTGAGTTATTTTTCAATATCCTGGATCTAAATTGGACATGCCGTTCAAGTGTCACTAAGCTTCTCTTAGCGGCATCTCAGCTTGTTATTAAGCCTAGAAGTAAGATTTATTCATGAACTATAAATGATGTGTAATTGGATCGTTTTTAGACTTTCTATAATAAATCTTCATCTCGTACAGCGAGATATTAAGAATGATGGACGCTTATAAGTTGTAGGGTAATAGGAAGCGGTAATTTTTCGATTTCAAATGCATAATAATTAATTTAAATAGGTAGCTGGCCAATGGAGGGCAAGTGTAATTTGAGAAATGCCTTCTTTGTGGAAATGTTTTGTTACAAATGTTTTATATAAGAATTGCTTGTGAATTTTATGTTACCTACCTTTTACCATTATGATGTTCAAGTTTGGATAAAAGTCTAATTTTTATGCTTTAAATGCTAATTTTACGCAAAAAAATACTGGTACTAGCTAAATTAAGTAATCTTATACAAAATATGTATTGAGGTTCAAAAGAACGTTGGGATATTATATATTGTAGGATTGTGCGTGCGAGGGAGTCCTAGATGGCTTGGGGCAGTTACTCGTAAAATTGCAGTCAACCCTGAGGGGAAAGTCTCAAGACGCCTGCATTCTTATACGAATAGTATAGGATAATTCAGATTAAACTGCTATTTTTTTAGCAGTGTGACAACATTATTTTTTCACTTACAGTTTATTAATATTGAATTTAATTAGAGACTGGGGGAAATACATTTATTTCTACGTCTGTACCAGCCTTTTTGCTCCTAACGCAAATATTTTTTTTGTTTCTGTGGGATTTGATCTCCCTTCTTACTTTCAAGTTTCATTACATCACATAGCCATGGAGGCTGCTAAAATTGTATTTATTTAAATATAAATCTTCTTTTTGAAACCATCACTTTCCAACATGTATTTTTCAAAAAAAAAAAAAAAAATTAAAAAAGTTCTTTCCTGATAGTTTAAATAATGCAGAAATTATACTTTTTCAGTCTGATTAAGAAAATGTGTAATATTTTTTTTATTTTTGTCTAATCTTACATGATTCTATATACTAAGTTATCAAGGAATCAACCCGGACTTACCCCCCGTAGAGGGCGCGAGGTCATAAAACTTCTTCCCCTTGCAACGAAATGTTAGTACCAACACTTACTTTTATATACATTTAGATTTCCAAAATGTTTAAAACTTAATATTTTGTTCTCATAAAGTATAAATTTTATTTTTGTATTTTTATAATAATTATTGACATATAATGAACGAGAATGCATGCCAAAGCAACACAAAAATACCTTTCTAACACAGAGTTTTTTTCAAAAAATAAAAATTGTCCTAGGGAAAAATTTATCAAAATGACTTCTAATCTTGGTTATTCTAAAAAATTTTAATTAATGTTTTAAACGGAATAGCATGTTAATTTTTCAAAATATTTATACAGTTTAATAAAGGCTGCTCTCGCTTTTACGTTCTAGTCAGCAGTTAGGTGGCGTTTATTGGTGTTAAATTCATTAAATTAATTGGGAACCGCGTAGTTTCGTAATAACTGGAAACTATTAATTTAACAACTTTTTAAATCGTCTTCATTGCTTGCATATCCAATTTAATTAGTTTTATTTCAAAAAGTTTTGTAACACGCGTTTTTTGTAGCTATTATAATAATTTATATTATTTTGTTTCAAGCTAATTGCGTCGGCTGATGTGAAATTGCGAATGCTTGGGTGGGCCACAGTTTTTATATGGAGAAGAAGTGCATAATTTTTTTAATATAAAATGCATTGGAAATATATTAAATAAATTAAACATTACACACCACTGCTTAGATGACACACAGCATACACATACAAACACGCCTGACTTACTCTTGAATTGTGGTCGAATTTAGACCAATGGGCGACATAATAAAGAGGTCAATTGTTTGTTTGTAACCTATATATCCACCGATCCGATTTTAAAAATTATTTCACGGAACTTTACTAACACTGTTAGACTACTTCATGACTATTCGATATATTTTAGATCCACGTGGACGACTTAATAAAAACTCTATAGACATTAGACCATGAGTTTTTTTTATTGTTTCATCTATAGACATTACAAAAACGTTACAATTTTTGAATGTCTATTATAAAAATGAAACCAGATTATTCTACGAAATTTTATTACATCGAAGAGTAATAAATAAAGTTTTGGACGTTCGTTCGATTGTTCACGATCTATAAAAATTTTAATCATTTGAATAAGTTTCTAAGATACGTTACTCAAAGCAAGTAATTATAAAAATGTCACTCCTAATTATAAACGCCTAGTATCAGTTGCGCTCGCCACTAATTTTTTAGATGCACGTGATTTTAAGTGTCTACAAATGTTAGTGACGTAATTTTGAATCGTATTAAATTTTATGATTCGTCGAAAGTGGGTACGTCTTTTAATTAAACAGTCAATTGGTATTTTTAAACGAATGAAAAAAATAACACTAAGCAGTGTCGAGTTTTATAGTGAGTTTATTTTATATAAATACATACAATAATAGGTTCTAAATCTCAATTTAATCTCACCTACACAAATTTACATTAAAATTTAGCTTTTTTGACCTCTTATAGAAGATGTTTCCACAACCTTTACAATATTTTGAAAGATTTACGTGAAGAATAACTAGAATCACCTCGGTTTACGGGCTGTGTTCAGAGAATCTCGGGCTCGGGATCTACACCAGCTAACGGCTCGGAAGCATTAATACAAGTACAACATATTAAATCTGTTAGTCTGTACACTGTGGTAAAGTGAAGTGAAGTCCTGTGTCCCCTAGTGGGGTATGGGGCAGATGCATTTCACATCTGTTTCACTGATCGATTTTTTCTTTAGGGGCAAGTAGGTGATCAGTCTTCTATGTCCTGCCAGACCGAGTTTTTTTAATCTCCGCCGGGAATCGAACCCAGGATCTCTCGGTTTTAACGCTTACGCGCTTACCGCTAGACCAAGGAGGCGGTAAACACTGTGGTGAAGGGTATGTCTAAATATACTTTAAAGGGAAAGGGCCGCCCTTCGATTCAGCAAGAACTGTTTTATTACTTCTAACAGGAAAGAAACTCATTGAATTCTTTGCTTCGGGCTTTTTCTTTCCTTTTTGTCTAGAAGTTTTTAAATACGCAAGTTTCCCATTTCGCCCCTTTTTTCAGAAAAACTTTTAAGTGTGCTTCAATGCTATATAAGAAAATTTTGGACTTTAAAAACAGCTACTAAGAATTTGATTGAAAGAGTTCCTCTTGTTTTAGAAACAGGTACTAGCTGCGTACAGATGTAAGTATTATTTTATATTATGATATAAAATAGGTTTTATCAATAAAACAGAAAATGAAAACTCAATGGGAAGCCGGGAAAATAAAAAAGGTAAGTTATGTTATATTTATTATGTCTTCCAAATAAAAATATTCTCAAATTGCCACTTAATTCGCAAGAAATAAATCTAATATGTATCTTAAAGTAAGGAGGGACCTAAATCCTAATTCCTTACAGATGTAACTTCAAAAAAGTGACGTATCCAAAAGACAATTTAATGAGAAGGGTTCACTCAAATACCTATCAGTATAAGCCGGGTTTAAGGCGAAACAAACGAGCAAATTGGTCCGTCCGCCAGATCCTGATTGATGGATGGGAACCCGCAGATAGTCTTGTGCAATTAACTTCTTAACAAAAGCCCCGTTCACGAAATTTGTAGGGAAATTTCGGGGTAATGAACTATGAAGCTTAGATATTTCAGACTTAACTAACGCTTGAATACACGAAGCATTTAAAAGTATAGCTGCATCTTTTAGCAATATTTGTATCTATTCTATCATTAGTAGGTCATGAAAATTTGATTATGGTTTTAAATAAAAAAAATTGTTCAAAGATTGTTCCCTATAAAGAAAACTATGAAAATATAGAAATATAATGTATTTTTATTGAATCTTGCGATATATATATGTTGTAATATCGATAAGGCTTTAAAAAAATACCTGTCTCCTTATATGGCGTCACTATTTGAAAATGTCTAATAATGTGACCATAAACTTGTAGTCAAAAGTCAAAAGTTCTTTTCTCGTCTATCAATTCAAGATGTTAGTTCCGTGGAAAAAGTTCTACTATCTCCATTCTGTATATATATTTTATGTAAGTAACAATCATGCAACTCCAAAGTAGAAACTCTTTAGAATTTACCTTTATAGCTACGTGCTTCCACAAACTTCGTCTATAGCTTATTTGCCGAATAAAACAATACTCTATTATTATAGTCATAAGGTTCAATTTATATGATATTTTCAGGCACGAGGCTTATAAAAGGGGTTGTATTATTGGAAATTCCTGAATGTCGAAAACGTCTGATATCGAATGTCGACGACGACAGTTTGAACTGCGATTGGAGTTCGAATCCGGACGAGTTGGCTTCCAGTTACGTGAAAGAGCATTTTGTTTGAACTATTTCAGTACAAAAATACAGTTTAGGATTTAAAGATTATGTAGCACGATGGGATGACTACTTTATTATTTGTTTGAGAGTAAAATCGTGAGTAGCTCTTGTTCTTTCACAAAAGCCAAAGGAGTGTCTGATCTGTAGAAAGAATAAAAAAGATGACAAGTAAGAATGGCTAAGAGAACAAAAATGTGTCTGACACACTAATCAGTTTTCTTTACGTTTTTCGTCATTAAGTTATCAAGTCTCAAATCAATAGTTTTAAGCGTATAAAACTCAATTTTAGTTATAATATTTAAAAAAATAGATAGCGCGTGGTATGACTCAGTCTGGTTTTCCCCACAACCTCGGGGAACTTTGATTTCCACTTCATTTGCTTAAACTATATTTAAAAAAATATCTTACATAAGAAAAATTGGCGCTACTATAGTAAAAATGTTTTAGATCAGTATTTTCTTTTCAGGAGTTTTTTTCCATCATTGTCTTAGAATATATCACTTTGATCGCTTAGAATACACACGCACGGTAACGCAGAAAACCTACATGTTTTTCCGAAACAAGAAACCTATGTGCTATTCCAGAACTAAATCTCTCTCTGTCATATTTATCTAGATCCGATGAGCCATAACTTCCATTCATCCAAACATTTAGTAATATTTCACATATTACTAATTCTTAGTATTGGTACATACTACACACGTTTCTGCATCTGTTTGACTAATCATTTTCTTTACAGGCAAGTAGGTCGGTCTTCTGTGCCTACCCAACTGAAACATTGGTTTTGCAAGGATTCAAACCTCATTGCTGTGAAGAAAAAGATCAGCGAAACGGATACTGAAATATCTCTGCCCCATGACTCATTAGGGGTCGTAGTATTTCATTCATGATACCTATTATATGAAAAATGTTAACATAAACTCACGTTATTACATATATAAACTCACATATTATATATTTTACATTTTCTATCTAAGGCAAACTTTTAATTTATAATTTGTTAAAGCTAATTTAAGTTATCAGCGGATTAAATCGACTTTAAAAGTACACGTAAAAGGTTTTAAATATTACATCATTATTTGGACTACAAAACATGGACTAAAGAGTTCTAGTATTAGTTGCTAGGATACAAGTCTAACGTTCATACAAAAATGACTTGCTTTAGTTTAGTTTCAAATAATAGGGCTTCATAACTTTATTAAAAAAATGCCTTTCGAACATTTGTTCCCTTTTCCGCTCATTTCAACCTTTTCTTAAGTTTTAATCATATAAAACACTGCCATTACATTAATAAGTAAAGGTCGGCCTCAAAAACCCTTTTTGTTTTCCCTTCGGGACGTGGCAGTTTCCGGACCCCAAAAAGTAGGTAGATCCGGAATATTTATCTGTGTATTTTAATCAAAAATAAATGTCCTTTTGGAGAATAGAGGGTAACACCGGGAATAAGAAGCTGGAAAATTTCTACATTAACAATATAAAATGAGCGAAAAATTAAAATTTTCAAGGTTTCTTTTAAATTAGTAACAAGTAGTTTGAAAAGGTTTTATACATTATAAGTCAGCTTAGTTTAAAAAACAATTCTAATTGTTGCAGTTGCATTCTCTTTTATAAAGTGAGTTAAGATGTTAATACATAAACATAATTTAATTAAACATTGATACACATCTTATGTGACCAAAATGAATTCTTTCAATGCAGTCACGTGCAAAGCAATTATACTTTTACTATAATTTTTCAGAGCCAAAAACATGCAAAATCTTAACCAGTCAGCTATAGTACCTAAATAACTACTTCGATAAGTTTTCTCTCGATAAGTAGTCATTAAAATTCTGATCGAATTCGACGTCAGACTATCCTCACTTCGGACGTCAATTCTGCGCTCGACCATTTATCAAGTTCGTGGTGAGTTTGTAAATCGATTTCTTGGATGGAGGATACAGGTACATAATGTATTGGTAAGGATTCTACTTTTATAATAAGCGTTGTCTGAATGAAACTCTTCAGGATTAATGTTAAAATTAAATTAAATTTAATACAAAAATAAATAGATTTGTTTCCATAAACCCTTTAAACTACTGTTGTTCATAGAAATTTAAATTATTATATTTATACTTCTTTTTTTAGTCGTTTTATTAATTATGATAGATTCAGCTCTAAGAGAAACGAGTTACAGAAGTATTGACCGAAACCATTTAAATTTATTATCTAATGATGACTTTAAATATAATCTTTACATATAAAGTTGGTACTAGTGGACCCAGCGAACTTCGTATCTTCAGAGTTCAGAATAATAACGTTTCACCTAAAAAAAAATCCATATAATATATATGAGCAAACGAATTTTCTTCATAAACACACTTTTCGTGATTTTTTATTTATTTTTTAATAGTTATTCTGCTATTCTCGGATTAGACTAATCGAACAAATCTCATCGTCAATCCCATCTCTCATCTCATCAAACTCGATCCATCTGTACTTGAGTTATAAATGGTGTAAATAACTCAACTTTGTTTAATAATAAAATCTATATTTTAGACGAACAAATAACTTGTATACGCTAAAAGAGTTGAAGCAATATTAAGCTAATTATTAATGGAGATAGGCAATTTAAAAAAAACATCACACAATCTGACGAAGTTGCGGACATTTGTAACATTAGCTGGTGTTGCAATGAAAAATTGGAAAAAAATAATGACTTATCTTCCTTGTAAGACACTACGTTCTTTGATTTATTATCGTAGTCATCGACAAAAAGTTCACTATAATAGGCCATTTCTACTAACACACAATTCAAACGTTTTTCCTTTTTCTCATTAATCACTTTTTCTTCCGTTCTTCTATTTACAGACTATACATATACAAAATAACTTATTTCTAAATATCTATAAATATTATTTGCAGAATTTTTAAAGAAACACATTTTTCGTGCTGGTATCAAGTTTAATTATGCTTTATATTAAGAAGATTTTTATTTAGCAGACATTACAGCAATGTAAAAGCACAGAAATTTATGAATTACTTTCGTGTTTTTATGAAAGAACTTTGATAACGTGATTGTATTGCTCTTACATTCGTGTATGTACATACGAATACTATGGCCAGTTACAATTTCATTAGGATTACGAATGAAAGAAAATAAAAATCTTTTAACAAATTTTATTAACAATAATTTCTACCTCATCTTTAATATTAAATATTCTAATTTTTACCACTATTTTATACACGTCTAATTATATTTGAAATATATACTTATACCTATTATTCTACTCAATGAAAAATGTCCATTATACTAAGATAAAACCCGCAACGGATGTTTGGGGCAGACATTTCTGCATTTGATTCACTAATTATTTTACAGGTAAGTAAGTGATTAGTCTACAGTGCCTACCCAACCGAAACTTTCGTTTGTTTCCCTAGGATTTGAGCCCGCGACTTAATTAATATTAATTATACTAGGAGACAATAAATTCTAGCTACATTGATTTGTGACAATATAAATACATAAAAATAATCTACTTATATTACCTTACGTATTATTCTAGAATCAAGATAGTTTCTTCCTCGCAAATGACTTTATAAACGATATTTACAAATAATTAACAATAGTTGTCATTATTATATTGTAAATGATATTTATAAATTGAATACGAGACAATTATGTCAACAAACATTCTAATTGCTTCCTTTTGTATATTAGCTTCACAGACAACAAATAAATACTTTGTAATCATATCTTAAAACGAACTGCGTGTCTTCTCTTGCGTAGCCATAATTCTTATATCGTTCTTATTCTTATCAATTTTCGCAAATTATGCTTGGAATGACATAATACCATGAATACAAATCTAAGAACAATGTGTCTGTTACCTACCTAACCTACATTAAAAATATTTTAAAATCCAATATATATTTAATGTACAGTTTAATATAAAATAACACCAAAATTGGTCTTATAATTTTGGATGTTAGCTGCAACAAAGTGACGACAGTCAAACACGCAATGACACAACGAAAAATAAACAAAATTTATCAAAAACTTAAGAGCCCTGTAAACGATCAAATTGTTTGTCAAATTTTACGTGTTTGTCAAATTATTTGATAGTGTACTGCTGTTTTTGAGGCGTTTGTCAAACAATCTACTTAAGAATACAATTGAAAACGAAGTTTGACAAACAAATTTGTCAAGCAAATTTGATCGTTTACAGGGCACTTAAGTTTTAATATTATGAAACATACATGGTACGTTTTTATTAAATTTATAATTATATAAATGTTTTAAAAATAATATTTAGTTTGTAATATTTAATGCCTTTCATACTAAACTAAACAACCGATTATTATGAAATGTTGTTGACACATTGTCAGAGGTTCAGAAGAAGGATATTAGGAATAAAATTGAAGGCACGAAAGAAAAAATTGTTTATAAATTTTCATTTAAATGAATATTAATTATCATATTTTTGGTATTACTAGAGATATATTTCTTTAATTATACTGAGATTATTACCTTTATAACTTCCTACTCACAAAATTAAATAATAATGGAATGTCAATGAAAAAATTACTGTTTTTACAAAATAGCTAATAAAAATATAAATAATGAATCCATAAAAGTTGGAAGTGCTGAGATTCCATAAGTAATAATTTTCTTTTTTAATAAATAATTATAGAATATCATTTGAAAAGTTATCAGTCGCCAGTTTCATATGGTATAAGAAAATTGCGATAACAAACAACAGTATCTTAGAACATTTAAAAATTTTGAACAGTTAATGGGTTGGTGGTCCACATGTGCTTAATTTAAAACGTAACCAATGAAACTAATATATAATTTTCTCGCTGAAATATTATTCAAAAAGTGTTACAAGACACCTTATACACAAAAGATCAAAGTTTAAAATATTTACAAGTACTTTGTATTTCACAATAAATTTAATCATACAATTAAATTGAGATGATCAAAAAAAATTTGGAACTTGCCGAAAATACATGTTAAGTAAAAATTTTGACGACATTACTTAGTTTGATTATCTCTTTAGGCATATAATTAAGGTCCCTAAAAATTACTGCCTAATAATCTGTACTTCTTAGTTCTTATACCAATCTTTACTCAAAAGAATTTATTATGCTGATTTCAAAATGCATTAAATTTTTTATACATTTTTGAGATATCTAATTAGGTACGGTTTTTACGAAGACGCGAGATAAATCGACATGGAAAATTTCCTTTCACTTGCGTACTTGAATTCTAGGCTGGGATATGAATTAGCTATAGGTTTGCTTATATGTAGGTTCATAGCGAATTGAGATAACCTTCTGCCCGTCTAGACGTATATTTCGACTTCGAAGTTGAGTGGGTGGTGTCTCTGACTTTTCATTCTGACAGTGACGTATGTATAGCCAACTCCCCCGTCTGTTATGTTTGCACTGGCGTGGGAAAAGTCATTGTCTATTGCCGCAACACCCTGAAAAAAGGTAAATATCATTTAGTTACATAAAGACGAGGGTGACTGGGATTGTCTAAAGGTACTTGAAGAAAGGCTTCAAACTATGCGTAACGGCCTTTCGCATGGCTGAAAAGAGAATAAAACTATTTCAGTAATAAAAAAAAGATTTCAATGACACGTATGTTTCCGTGATTATAAATTATACTTTAATATAATACTAAATATTACTCGTGACTTCATCTTATTGGGTCCAGGTATATCAGTGAAAGAATTTTTTAAAATCCAAGTTTTTATGTGTTTACACATTACAAACAAAATACGAATATTTTCTTTTTGTAACATTGTAGATGTAAATCCGATTTTACATAGAATGAAAGAAAAAAATTATGTAATTTAAGCACGGCACTTTTCCTTTCACAAAAACCAGTTTAACTTGATGTCCATCTCAGTACCAACCAATCTTTCGGTCATATATTGTGACGTGCGAAGGTCATTTCTTGTTGAATATAATTTAAATTTGCATTTACTTACAATCCTTTCAATTTTAATGTTATTCAGAATACTATAACACGTTTATAGTATCTGCATTTTTATTTACATATCTTCAAATTTGTTTATATATAATCGACGAACGTTAAAAAAATACATTATTTTTATCATAGCTGGGAGGGTTTGCTATTTAAAAAATGTTTTCAGGACGTTTCGTGCACATAGTAAAAAATAGTACAATGTACATGGTTAAATAAATTCTACATAGGAAATTTTACTACATAAATTATGGTAGGTAGTTTTCAATTATTTACTTCTTAATAAAATTGAAATTGTAACGGCTTTACTTTGTTTTTTGCAAAGAATACTACGACCTTGTTTGTATTTTTAAACAATTATTGACGCACGACCGATAACACATGGGGCATAAATAATTCAAACATAATGATTATAATATGTGAAGTTTAATTTACATGGACAAAATAAACAACTATATTTTAAAGTATTTTTTATGCTATTCTGGGGATATCGGGCGAACACATCTCCTCTAAAATATCTCAAAATTTAACAAGTGAATAGTTTAAAATACCTTTATAATTCTCTTTTCAGGATCCGTGTACGTCAAAGTCTTGATTCTCTTCTTGAAGGGTATCGCTATGTCCTTCACTCTCTGATGGAAAACCATTTTCCTGTGCACCGTATCACCGATAATCATGTCGTAATTCAAGCACAAGCACAAACACGAGAACAAAATTAACACCACCAACAACTGGCGCATGTCGATATTGTGTCCAAATACATAATGACTTGCTAACGCGACTAACGGCGGTAAAATGACAAGTTTAATTATGATAACTTCCTCTGTGTTTACATAGTCAATAAATGTAGGTATGTTCTATGCACATTAAATTAATATTTGAAATTCGATTTAAGCTATATTCATTAGTTTACACATTACGTCCATATTTACACAGTATGCCATTTGACGACACAGATTATTTCCTTTTTGATTTCAATTTTGGTACTAAAAATCAAGGTCAAAAAAACAAATGTTCAAAAGCAATATATTTAAAATAAATAAAAAAGATTAATTTAAAAATAGATTTTCGTAACCTTTTTTTAAAGTTTACAGTTTCTTGTAAAACCTATTTCTAGGAAAACTCTCAATGAGAACTAGAAACCATAAAATGTAATTCGCTTATCGACACGTTTGTCCGCGTATAATTCCAATGAGTTACTAATAGTTTGATTTAAAAACAATAGACAATCGTTTATTGTTAATCATATTATCATATTTAAGAATACGTTCTTTTCAATGACAAATACCATAATGATAATTACAAAGACGTGATTCATATATGAAATTGTTTTTCCACAGCCCCTTATTGAGTATACTTATTGGTTACTTATTTATTAAATTATAGGTTTATCTTAAGCATTATATTTTTATTGTTTTTTTAAGATGTAAAAAAATTTGCTTGTGTGATGATGGTAAAATGTAAAAAGTAGTCGGAGATTACTCAGACTCTCTGAATTCACTAATCTGCTTCTAAGAAATCTTGGTGAACTCTTTCCAAGTGATATATTAAGGTACATTTTATTTTGGTGACATGAGGACAAAGACGCAAGGTAAAGCCAGTCGGAATACACAGATTAAAAGATAATAGAATTTCAGAAGAAACAAAGTTGCTACTAATAAGTTTTCAGAAAAATCTTCTTAAAATTTTTATCCGACAGAATGATGAATAACGTGTTAGACTGACAAGTTTTAAAGCTTCGCGAAACAAGTGGGGATTGAGGATTTTTAAAACAAAAAGAGTCGAGTAATTTAAAAGTGTTCGTGGTATAATTGATGGGTTTAAGCTTGTCATTACTTAGCACTAAGCTTATAATTAACTCGCCTTAAATTGTTGGTATTTTTATCTTTTATAAAATATCGTTATTTTTAATACCCAATTCAAAAAATAAGTTAAAGCTTGTTTTAGTCAGTTAAGTATGCATAAGATTACTTTGTATAATTTAATAAATTATTAATTTTTGTTTTAATGCTGAGATTTTATTAATTAGTCTGTATTTATAATAAGTAAAGATTTATTTTTTGTAGTTAAAACCGAAGAACCTTTTTAATATGGTAGCTTATGTGTAACACGGCTATCTGCCACAATTTAACTAAGGGAAAGGGTATAATGGTTTAATTTAGATTAATTGCACATTTGTCTGTACGATGTACCCTTCCGTGGGTGTGTAATTTTAGAGGAAATTGAAGTTTCTTGTCTGATATTATCTTTGAATTAAAATTAAATTTATTAGACATAGTCTTCTGTAAATGTACATACATAAAATCAGATCATAGTCAAAGTGATTTTATATTGATTAACGACTGTTTTCAATCACTGTCGCCAGATGACACCACAATGTTGAATGACTCGATGTTTGAAAACTCAAACTGTCGGAAGGATTTTAAAACCTAAACTGTAATGAGTTGTGGCATGGAAAATAACAATACAAATTAAAATCTGGAAAATGAGACAAGTAAAAAGTTAGTTATGGTGGAAGTTGAATAAATAATCGCATAATCGACTCTCGTCAAAAAATCGAATTGATATTTAATTTTTAATCTAAACGTAGCTGACATATCCTGATTTTTTTTTATTTTTGAGATATCACTTTCTTTCTGTCATTCATTCTTATTTTCGACTAGTTTTAAGTGTTTTATGATTTTTCTCGACAACCCCTGCTTTTTCATTACGGCAGACATGTACAACTCTCACTAGCCTCACCGAACACGGAGACTCTTACCTACTTATTAGCACCTAAACATCTTCACAAATGTTCACTGTATTCCAAAAGTCAGATTATAGATGTAAGTTTTGACAAAACCTTACTTTTATTAAATTTTCTAATAATTTTGCTTCCAGATTGCCAAAGTCTACAGAATTATTTAAGGTATAAATTGACATAACTTATATATTTTTAAATTTGGGCCCAAGTTTGCATAGAAGGGTTTCGATGACCTTTGCATATCTTTCGTTTTTTCGATTAATGGAAGTCTGGATTCGTCAAAATAAATAAAAAATTGTGTGTTACATAGCCTATTATTATTGAGACTAATGCAGAAACGCTTTGCTCCGATTACGGGAATTAACTTCTACCCACATCATTATATTTCCTATGATTCATAATTTACTACACTCACTAGCAATCAATCCAGGATTTTCATAACAATATTAAGAGCGATAATTAACTACAATATTGCTCGCTAGTAGATGTTTTGATTATTTTATATTTCAATCTTTGTATAATATTAATAAAAGTTTGTGAGGGTGAATGTCCTTTACCCTTACGCGAAAAAACTACATAATGGATTCTAATTAAACTTTTCTATAATATAGCTGATAGATCAGAAAACCACATAGACTAAATATAGCCTGAATTCTAATATTAATTTTAATAATTAATAAAGTTATAGGGTGTTAGTTCAGCAAAATATAACGATAAGTGTTAATTTCCGACGTTGACCCACGTGAACAAGTTGGAAGTAAAGCTAGTTAAATACTACAAGAACAATTCTCGCAATTCAAATCTACAAAATATAGCAAATAAACAGAACATTGTCTGTGAAACAAAGGAATTGTTAGATGCAGAAAAAGAACAAAAATCTTATCTTAAAGTGAAATAAAACTCGAGCGAAATGAATTCCATACCAGTCTATCTTGAATTTGAAATAAAGTGGATTTTATATTATATATTAAGTCTAATTTGAAGAATGATTTATACGATTTTAAGAATCTATTTTGTATGTTCATATTAACTTATAACGCTTATCTTTTTGTGTCGGTGGATAAAAATTATTCTTCTTCAAATACAATGTTAGGGAATCTTTATGTTAAAGTAATTTAATACACTCATTAATATTCCTATTATAGTAACGACATTGGAAATCATAATGCGTGGTATATAACTAATGAAAGTGGGGTCTGATATAGGATTTTTCCACTCACTGAATAAGAATACCCTACTCAATGTAATAGGATGAAAGCGAAGCACTTCCAATGTTATAAAGATTTCCTACGAATTTAGTTTATTTCGAAGAATTTTCGTGAATTTAAGAATATTTTTTCTTTATAGTTCTCAAACTCATGCTTAGTGAACGCCCACTTTATAGTTATTCGTACGTGATTTGCTTTTTATATTTTTTTTATATTAATATATTTTTGTTAACTTTATTTTTTGTTTAATATCATAATAATACTTCAAGTAATACTGTCACAGACCTCCCTCGAAACACGCGAAATAGACGGATGACGTTCAGTGTGATAGGGCGAAGCCCGCGTATCACTCCGCCACTGGTCTATGACAGCTCTGATAAGAGCTGACCAGCTTTTATTTCGGTGCCTCGACCGACAGTAATTAAAAGGCTTGACGTTCCGAAGTAGCTCTGAAAAGAGCTAGCCAATTAATACTGCGGCGTCCCGGTAGGTAGTGGCCTCGACGTAAATGCCGAACAGTTTTCTCTATGCTGGTGCTGTCCGGCCCGCACACCCTGCTATGTGCAATAAGTCGACGTAGCCAGTGAGGGGTGTAGAGGGGAGAGGGTTATGGTAAGGAGGTGAGGGGTAGAGGGGTAAAGGGTAACTGGGAATTTTGGATACTTGGAATTTAAAATAATAAAAAATAAAAATATAACTTCTTCTAGGTAGGTAGCCTTAGGTAGGTACTTTACAATTAACACTCACGATTTAGCACAATTCAGCGCACACAAATTACAGAAAACGGGCGCAGCTTACCTAGGCCGCCAGTATACTGCGACGAGAGCTGCGACCGCCCCTTTGTTTTTTAGACGTTTTTTATTACAACTTTCTCTAACAAAGGCACCCCTTAGACCATTTATTTTCCTTTCAAATAATGCATACAATTATAGTTTTTACACATTCAGGTAGATCTTTCTATTATCTAGCTAATGGTACATAACACGTTACACATAAATGGAGGCTACATACAATATTCTTTGTTAAAGGACATCTTTCACCCGCCTATTGTACTAATGTTGCCGTTCACGGGCCATTCACTAATTACTCTTTAGTTATATAAAGAGTCCTTTAACACCATTATGTAGCCCCTGCTGCATTATACAATCTGAAACAGTCGTAAACATAAGGAACAATACAAATGAGTCGTAAAAACCGTTCGAAACTAAATTACACAAAAAACATTAAATAAAACCCTATTAGAGACAAAGTAATATTTTTAAACCTATTTTTACCTACCTATATACTGCCTACCACCGAAATATCACAAATTAATTGATATAATAAAAAGTTTATTTTATTATATATTTTACATACTTTGCGGGACGCCCTCACACCGCGCCCGCTATTGGCTAATGATTTTACACGTGCGTTATACAACACACACACACACACAGTACTCACACAGATCTAGCTATTAAAAATGACGCTCGTAAAGCCACATCGTCGGGTTTGACCCATACCTATTAAAATTACATATATCAAAACTATCTATACCTAGCGTATGTATGATTCAAAATTACGTCTAACTAGATAAACAATTTTTTATGACATTCTACATTTACTTTATGTAGTCGCCGACATTCTCCCCTTCTGCGCAGCACTCCCTCTTGTTACGGCGACTCCGTTGCGGGAACCAGCAGCACGATCTTCGATGCAGGCCGGCGCAGCACGCCACCCTTTGTCGCCACGTCGACAATCCTTGTTCTTCCGTCTGGCCCGGGGTAAGTTTTGTGAATTCTTCCTCGCGGCCAGGTGCACCGCGGAAGAGTGCGGTCAACAATGATGACCACGTCGCCAGGCTGCAGGTCAGCCCCGGCTCGTCCATCAGTCTTCCGTGGTAGCAGCGTGGGTAGGTATTCGCGAAGCCATCTTCGCCATAGGTGGTCTGCTAGCTGCTGCACTGCCTTCCAGTCTTCTCGGCCGACAGGTCGTGCATCTGAAAATATACCGATGCGCGCTGCTCCGCAAGATCTACCTATAAGAAAGTGATTGGGGGTCAGCGCCTCTTCTTCTGCGTTGTCTGCGATGTTGGTGAGAGGCCGCGAATTAACCATATGTTCGGCCTCTAGCAGCAGGGTTGAGAGGACCTCCTCTCGGGGGTGTCGGTCTTTCAGTGTGGCGCTCAGCGCCGTCTTGATGGAGCCCACTAGACGCTCCCACGCGCCTCCCATGTTAGGCGCGCCGGGTGGAATGAACTTCCATCGCACGCCGATCTTCTCTGCCTCTGTCGCGAGCTCGTCTTCTTTCAGGGTCTGAAGCGCTGCCTGCAGCTCCTTGTTGGCTCGCACGAAGTTCGTTCCGTTATCTGAATAGAGAATTTTGGGAGTACCTCTTCTGGCGGCGAATCTTCTCAGTGCCAAGATGGTCGAATCGGTCGTCAGGCTTGGCACCAGTTCCATGTGGACTGCCCTTGTTGTCAGGCAGGTGAATAGTGCGCCCCATCTCTTCTCTCTTCGTCTGCCAACGGTGACCGTGAGTGGCCCGAAGTAGTCCACTCCTGTGCAGGTGAAGGGATGAGCGCCATGTTGCAGTCTCTCGGGCGGTAGATCGCCCATCGGTGGTACTGCGGGTCTGCCACGCGTCGCCTTGCAGTGTTGACAATGCTGCTGGATACTGCGCAGCACTGATCGCAGCCCGATCAGCCAGTACCTCTGCCGGATTTCATTCATCACGGTAGCCTGATTGCCGTGGTTGAATCGTCTGTGGTAATCTGAAATCAGAAGTCTACCTACATGGCTTCGTGCTTCTAAGATGATAGGTGCGAGGTAGCTTCTTGGCACATCTTTGATAGCGTCGGCTCGCCCCCGTAATCGTATCACGTCATTATCAAGTGTCACATCGAGCCTTTTCAATTTGCTGCAGCTCTCAAGCGCTTTTGCTGCTCGTAATGACGCTATTTCTTTGCTAAAGCTTTCTCTCTGACTCTGTTGAACTAGAAGTTCTTCAGCGCGCTGCAGTTGTTCCTCTTCTATTGGAATAAAAAATCGTCTTGTCTTTGGAACTACTTTCGGTTTAGTATTCATTTTTCTTCTGCAGAGGCTGATGAACTGGAGTACTCGGGCTGTCGTTCTCCACAACTTCTTCCAGCTAGAGAATCTTTCGGGCGCTGGCAAGACTTGCTCCTTGGTCGATAAAAAATAGGCATTCTCTACCTCAGTTTTTTCTTCTTCCGTAGGTTGTTTGCGGAAGGTCCTAGGAGCAGGCCAGTTATCTTCGTGTTTTCTTAAGAATGCAGGACCCGTGAACCACCGATGTGTGTCGTCGAACTCCTTTGGTAGCTCTCTAGTCGCGTCGTCTGCGGGATTCTCAGCGGTGGGCACCCACCTCCACTCTTGTGGTTTCGTTAACTCCTCAATCTCCGCTAGGCGATGCGCTACAAAAGTTTTAAAAGTTCGCGGGTCTGTTTTAATCCACGAAAGCACGACGCTCGAGTCTGTCCAATAAGTTTTACTCACGATTTTGAGGTCTAGTTCCTTCTCTACGGAGTCAGCTAGGCGGCTTCCTAACACAGCTGCCTGCAGCTCCAGCCTCGGCATTGAGACTGGCTTCAGCGGTGTAACTTTTGTTTTCGCTGCGATGAGGCTGACTTCATAGCTGTCGTTAGTCTTCGTTCGCCAGTATACCGTGGCTGCGTACGCCGTCTCGCTGGCGTCTGTGAAGACGTGAAGCTCCCCTTCGGTGGATGTTGGCGATATGCAACGCGCCAACTGGATGTTGTGTATCCTCTTCACGTCCTCCAAGTAATGCAACCACTGCTTGGTGTCTTCATTCGTTATTTCGTCGTCCCATCCGACGCCGCTCCGCCATATGCTCTGGATCAGCTTCTTGCCTTGTATCAGGATGGGAGACACCAAACCTAATGGATCAAATGTTGACATTACTGCAGCTGTTACTTGTCTTTTTGTTGGCGTTTTCTAACCTTGAGCCACATCCGCGGGAACCTTTCTGAATTGGCTCCGGAAGCCCAGCTTGTCATTGCGCGTCAGCCATCGGAGACCCAGCGTCTTTTCTTCGGCGCCGTCTCCCAGGTTCACTTCTTCGGCTCCTTCAGCGCCAGTGACTTCCTTAACGTTTGATGCCCAGCCTCGCAGCTCGAAGCGGGCCTTTTTGTGAATCGTGTCAACCTGCTCGATGATCGCCTTACACTCCTCAATGCTGTGAAAACTTTGCAAGTAATCGTCCATATAATGATTCCTTTCTACAGCGCGCACAGCCTTAGGAAACTGTTTCTCAAATTCCTGCGCGTTCTTATTCTTTACATAAATCGCTGTGCACGGTGAGGACGCAGCGCCAAATATGACAGACGTCATTCTGTATTCTTTTACGGGCGCGTTTAGGTCGTCTCTCCATAGGAATCTTAAACTATCTCTATCTGATTCAATGATTCTTACTTGCAAAAACATTTCCTTTATATCTGCTGCTACTGCGATGGGGCCTTGTCGGAATCGTACGAGTACCCCGAACAAGGACTGGAGTAGATCTGGACCTGGCAGCAGGGTGTCGTTGAGGCTGACTCCGCTGGTCTTGGCTGCAGCGTCGAACACGATTCGAAGCTTCTTCTTCACCGGGTGTACTACCGGGAAGTGCGGCAGATACCACTTCCTTGTCGAGGTCGAGTCGGCTGGTGCTACCTCCGCGTAGTTGTTCTGTAAAAGATTATTAATTTGCTCACCGTACTGCTTATGTAGAAGAGCGTCCTTATGCAGCTTCTTCTCTATGCCCTTGTATCTGTTGAGCGCTGACAGATAGTTGTTCGGTAGCGTGACATCTTTATTCTTCCATAGTAAGCCGACCTCGAACCTGCCGTCTTGGAGTCTGTTGCTGGTGGCTTCTAGAATCTTCAACGCTTGTCCCTCTGCATCAGTGGAGGGTCTCCTTGGTTGCACTCCCAGCGACTCGATAGCGAAGTGTTCTTTGACTAGGCGAGCGACTTCCTCCTCCTCGGCATTAATATGCGTACAAACATTAACAAAATTTACAGGTGAGACATTACTGCTGTCGGCGCCGTGCAATACCCAACCGAGTTTTGTCTGCGAGGCCACTGGCTGGCCTGGCTTGCCACGGCGTACCCTCCGGGACACAATGAACTCCCAGTTGTCTTGACCGATCAACAGTTTTGGTGCCTCCCCTTCGTGGTAAATGTCTCTAACTAGATTACGTAAATGTTTGCACTGTTTAAGCCGCTCTTTATTTACCGTCTGCGGTGTAAGCTTAAGATCTTTAATTGTTCTTACTTGTTTTATAAGCTCCCTTTTAGGCTGCCTGTTTCCTCGCAGCTCTAGATCCAGCATCATCGAATTTTGCGCCTCCATAAAGCGCCCTCCGATTGTCTCGATTGACAGGCTGGTATGGGGCCCTCGTGCCCCGATGCTAGCGGCTACCTCCTCGTCGAGCAAGGTCACCGTCGATCCTTCGTCCAGCAGCGCCAGTATCTTCTTACTGCCAGATGGCCCGTATACTTCGACCGGAATCATTTTTAAGAAGGCTCTCGTCGTGCCGATCGTGTTGACCGACGCTGCTGACGGCGCCGCTGACGGTGCCGCTTCTTGTGGCCTGTTAAACTCATTATGTAAAAGATTATGATGCCAACGTTTGCATACCTTACATGGTGGCTTCTTGCACGTTTCTTTCCTGTGTTTCCCAGTCAGGCACTTAAAGCAGATGTTCAATTTCTTAACGGTGCTCCACCGGTCTGCAACCGCCGCCTTGACGAACTCCTGACACTCAGGAAGCCGGTGAGCTCCTTCGCAGCTCGGACACTGGATGCTGCGCTGTTCGTCCGCTATGCTGTACGTCGTCTGCCTGACGGGTCTTCTTGCGGTCGCGCTCTGCCTCTGGGGTTGACAAGTTTCGACAGCCGCGAACGCGCCGCACATATCTGCCTCATTATTAATAAAAGCACTTACCAATTCCAGGTTTGCAAACGAGTCTTCATCACTTGTCTTCGAGTAGTCGTACCACCTGAACTTTAAGATGGTCGGCAGCTTTTCGATGATGAGTTTAACTATCTCCGGCGAATGCAGGTACTGCGGCCTTTTCAGGCCCTTGATGGCTGCCACACTATTATTCACTTTACTTGCGAACACACAGATGTCCCTCGGGTTCTCGGATGTCCGAGGTATTGCCTTGATTTTTTCAAGTTCTGCCAACACCAACGCGTCGGGCCTTCCGAAGCGCCGACGCAGCGCGTCTAATACTTCAGATGGCTTGGCTTCGGAGTACAGGAGAGACTTGATGCTGTCCCTCGCCGCGCCTTTGATCGCTTTCCGTAGCCGCGCCATGTTCTGTACATCTGTAAACATCTTATCTGTATCTTCATAAACGACGCGAAACGCCGTCCATTCGGCGCTGTCTCCATCGAAGACTGGCAGCTCTTGTATGTACTTCGGTTGTTGTGGCATCACCGCACTTTGTAACAGCGCTTCTTTAAATGCTGTTGTGATGACCTCCACCTCCCTCCGGGCTTCGATATTCTTTGTTGGTGGTGGCTGGTCACCTGCTGAAGACTCCATCCACTTCCTAAGGTGGTCATTTCGCGCCTCGACGACGTCTTCGTCTTCGGCGGTTGAGTCTTCATCGGCTTCGTCCGCTATTTGCAAGCGGAGCCTGGCCAGGCGTGCCCTCGCCTGCACCTCTTCTAACTCCAGTCGCGCCAATTCTTCTCTGGCCTCGAGTCGCCGCCTTGCTGTGCTGGCTCGGGACCTCGCGACTGATGCAGCTTGCCGGGTAGAACCCACTGGTACCAAGGTCAAGGCTTGACCTGGCTGGCTGGCTGCTGTGGTGGCTGCTGTTGACTCTGTAGTCTGCGTCGCCTCCGTCGATGTGGACGTAGACTCCGTCATCGTGGTAGTTGTAGTACCTGTGTCAGCGGTTGATCTACTGCTTGCCTCTCGGTGTCCCTTCTGTGATCTGGTTACTGGCATTGTCACAGGATCCGCACTCGAAGGACCAAAAACGATGTCACAGACCTCCCTCGAAACACGCGAAATAGACGGATGACGTTCAGTGTGATAGGGCGAAGCCCGCGTATCACTCCGCCACTGGTCTATGACAGCTCTGATAAGAGCTGACCAGCTTTTATTTCGGTGCCTCGACCGACAGTAATTAAAAGGCTTGACGTTCCGAAGTAGCTCTGAAAAGAGCTAGCCAATTAATACTGCGGCGTCCCGGTAGGTAGTGGCCTCGACGTAAATGCCGAACAGTTTTCTCTATGCTGGTGCTGTCCGGCCCGCACACCCTGCTATGTGCAATAAGTCGACGTAGCCAGTGAGGGGTGTAGAGGGGAGAGGGTTATGGTAAGGAGGTGAGGGGTAGAGGGGTAAAGGGTAACTGGGAATTTTGGATACTTGGAATTTAAAATAATAAAAAATAAAAATATAACTTCTTCTAGGTAGGTAGCCTTAGGTAGGTACTTTACAATTAACACTCACGATTTAGCACAATTCAGCGCACACAAATTACAGAAAACGGGCGCAGCTTACCTAGGCCGCCAGTATACTGCGACGAGAGCTGCGACCGCCCCTTTGTTTTTTAGACGTTTTTTATTACAACTTTCTCTAACAAAGGCACCCCTTAGACCATTTATTTTCCTTTCAAATAATGCATACAATTATAGTTTTTACACATTCAGGTAGATCTTTCTATTATCTAGCTAATGGTACATAACACGTTACACATAAATGGAGGCTACATACAATATTCTTTGTTAAAGGACATCTTTCACCCGCCTATTGTACTAATGTTGCCGTTCACGGGCCATTCACTAATTACTCTTTAGTTATATAAAGAGTCCTTTAACACCATTATGTAGCCCCTGCTGCATTATACAATCTGAAACAGTCGTAAACATAAGGAACAATACAAATGAGTCGTAAAAACCGTTCGAAACTAAATTACACAAAAAACATTAAATAAAACCCTATTAGAGACAAAGTAATATTTTTAAACCTATTTTTACCTACCTATATACTGCCTACCACCGAAATATCACAAATTAATTGATATAATAAAAAGTTTATTTTATTATATATTTTACATACTTTGCGGGACGCCCTCACACCGCGCCCGCTATTGGCTAATGATTTTACACGTGCGTTATACAACACACACACACACACAGTACTCACACAGATCTAGCTATTAAAAATGACGCTCGTAAAGCCACATCGTCGGGTTTGACCCATACCTATTAAAATTACATATATCAAAACTATCTATACCTAGCGTATGTATGATTCAAAATTACGTCTAACTAGATAAACAATTTTTTATGACATTCTACATTTACTTTATGTAGTCGCCGACAAATACTGTCATTTTTCGTTAATATGCGTATTATATAATATATATTTTATTGTTCAGCATCAGCATTGATGCAGCAAATTTTTGCACTCTCATAACACTGGTAAAATTCAGAACAAAATAAGTGTATACGAACAAGTAAGTTTTTGAACAGGTATAGAATATAATGACAACTAAAAATATGTATTTTTTCTTTGATGTAACTCGCGTTGGTATTTGCAAAGTTTTTTCTTAATGGAATTGAGTTTCAAGCCTCGGATGAGCTAATGATATTCACTCGGTAAACTGTTTCCTTTACGTGCATTTCCCGAAATTTTAGCAGCATGCCATGGGGAGAAGGGCGTTGCTATGGCAACCGTCGAAGGCTCATGTGGGCTAGCTTTAAATTGCATTACAGAGCACAAATATCTTCGTTTTGTTTGATCTAACAATCCTAAATGCCAATCCTGTAGCCGATGAACTCAACAACAACCCTACGAATATGTAAAGAAATTTTGTTTGTCATACCCTTTCAACTTCCTTGCTTTGATTATAAGAAATGCATATTGTAATCGTATCAGATTTTATTAGTTTTATTTATTTGAAGAAAAGAATACAATTAAATAATGGATATATTTTATGTGATTCTTTATGAATTAATATTTATTTAAATTAATTTTCTATATATTATTGACAAATATAATCAATCCTGATTTAACATATCAAAATAGGCTAGGCTGCACAAAAAATGATCTAAGTAATATTAGCTTCAACTTCACATTATTAATTCTGTTTGAAATCAAATGTAAACAATACAAGGTTTGATATCGTATAATTAACAACAAAGGACTCAACGAGAAAGTACTAGGGGATGCATACCTACCTAAAATAATTTCAAAACTTATTTTTAAAACACATAAGAACACATTATTATGTAATAATAACTTTTTGGCTAATTGGGTGTAGATAAACATATAATTTTTATTACATAATATTTTTACATAACAATATCCTACTTAGCTGCGTTACATATTTTGCAAAATATTTTTACATTCAAAAGATCAAAGGCGTAGGGATAAATTCAATCACAAAGCCTTATATTAAATCAGTAGATTGCAGCAACCCTCTTAGACGTAATAGAATTATTCGCATTATGGCATATAAATTGTAAAATTCGCTTAAAGATTTTCTTACATTCTATCAGCTGTTATTCATCACTACATAGTATAAAACAAAGTCGCTTTTTCTTCCCCTATATCCCTTTGTATGCTTAAATCTTTAAAACTATGCAACGGATTTTGATGCGGTTTTTTTAATAGATAGAATGATTGAAGAGGAAGGTTTATATATATATGTTTTATATCCGTGCAAAGCCAGGGCAGGTCGCTACTTTTTTATAAAATATAATATAATAATAAATCGATTTAGTAGTACAATTAAAAGTTTATAAAGCATAAAATAATCTTTTTAATTTAAAGCAAGTTACGTTTTTAGTACATATCTTTGTTTCTTGTTAAGTTCTTTAATATTGTTTTATTGTAATATATCTGTTTCGCATTAGAAATAAATAAAATTAGAAAGTATTTCGCCGCATTTCACGTAATCATCATGCGGCAGACACATTTATGTTACCGCTATAGTGGCTATATCTACAAATGTGCGTGTGACGTGGAGGACCTGGTTTCAAATCCTGGGTAAACAAATGTTTCCGTTAAGTAGGGTCAGAAGGCTGTTGGAGGATCCTATAAGAGTAGTGAGAAAAATGGTACAAAAAATACAGTATCTATGTTATGTCTCGTTTTAAAATGCTTTCAATTTATTGAAAACTGTAACATATCAGAGAATCTAATCCATAAATACAGGTTTATACAAGGGTGAATGTAGCGGTCAATATGAGTGAGGGTAAGTAGACACATACGTAAATGCAGAGTGCAAATCGATAGACGGATATCCGTGCGGGCACTAATTGCCCGGCTCACTGAAGGACGACTGGATTAGTACGAATCGATTGTCGTACAATAGACCACAGTGTTATTAACACTAATTTAGACAGATAAAATAATAAAATTAGTTCTATTAAACCAAATCGGTCGTGTTATGTGTATACCAATTAAGTACCTTTAGTCTAAATCTATAGAATACTATGAAAAAAACAACACCAATAACAAAATATTATGTACCTATACCATGCTAACTCAAAGCCAGTTACAAACTTAAGAGACATCAGAATCAAGTACTATACAAAAAACCCTAAATTTCGAGGCTTGCAACACTTTTACATTGTACAGAATAAATAATTTTTTAATACAAATGTATTTGATGCCGTTTGGTCTCGTATTTCATCTATGAGTAGTAAGAAGAGAACATAATATTAACAGCTAACTAATAAGTAGGTTAGACTCTTCTATTAATTTTTTATTCTGTGTTCCAGTGTTTGTTTACTAAGTACGAATAAACGATTGCGGCAACGAGTTGTATTAGTTTTTCAAGATTCCTAGAACTATATTTGCTTGTTCTTGCGGTCTACTTTTAAAGTCTAGCAGTTTAAAATAAATGGCGTCATTTTGTTTATTTGCACATTATTCGCCCGTAGGTCTTAATTTCAATGATTCTATGTTATTCTGTCTTAGATTCATAAATGAAGGAGAAAGAAATCAATTTCTCATAGCAAGTATTTGGTTTTCCGATAAAATTTATTAAAAAAAAAAACTTTGATACTCCACAACTATTGGCAGAATCCATTTTTACAATGGGAAGTCATTTTTTTTTAAATAGAAGTAAAAAAAACTATAAGTAATAAGTTTATGCAATATAAAATGCGTTACTTATATTGCAATGAACAAAGTGATTTCAAAAGCACCAACCATGAAGCTGGTACATTTTTTTTATCGAAATTGACTCAAAAAGAATTCTAAAACTAAACTGATGATAAAAATTTAGCATCGGTTTAAATGTGTCGTGTGTTATCCTGTTATTTGTCCACTAATTGCCGACCTCTGACAAACGACAGGGTGAGTTCGAATCGATTGTGATGAGCTTTCAGTTGAAGGCCTGAAATTGGGGTATTCTAGAGATTTTGTGACGTTATAGGATAGTTTTCTAGTTTATCTGTGTATACATTGCCATAGACATTTTTAGTTGTATCTTGTCTCAATGGTGAATTAAACGAAGTTAATTAAAAATTAACCGGGGGAAATTCAATAAGCCGAAATTAAACAAAATTTATTTATAAAAAAAATTAAAATATGTAATTAATTATACATATTAAAGACAAAAAACAGTAACTTAAATTTATCAAATGAAATCAAAATTTAAAATAAACAAAAATTAAGTTATTCACCAAACGAACTCATCAACACTTAATCATAGATGTAAGGTTTGTATTTTTGTATGTTTGTAACGAATAAACTCAAAAACTACTGAACCAATTTTAAAAGTTCTTGCATTGATGGCAAGCTAGACTTTTACTAGACGTGTCATAGGCTATATTGTATGGCCACGCGGGCGAAGCCGCAAGTAGCAGCTAGTTAATAATATAACAATAATGCGTCGATGCCACTAACGATACTTATAAACAATATTTTTTATGTGGCTAAATGCAATTCAGCTTTTAAAAACAAGGCATTTTTGTAAATCGAAATAAAAGCAATTGGAAATAATTTTGGACATTGGACATCACACGATCCGTCTGGCTCGGCTGAACATTAATTGATCTCCCTCATTCGTCGCGATGACTGATCACCTGTCACATGCAAGTTAATTGTCCTTTTACGATATGTTGACTTCTTTTATTAGAGTCGAACTGCTTATACATCTTTCATAATTATATTATAATATGTCTGTTAATGTTAAACGCTGAACAAATATAATACATTTTTCTATGAAACAATTTATTGCCTTTTATTTTTGAGTAGGTACTTTTTAATGTAATATATTAAATATATTAAATTTTAATTGACAATCCACGTTTGGTTTTTATGCAGTGAATATAGGATTAGCTATAACTTGACATAAGTTTTATAATGTAATTATAAATAGTATACACAAGTCCCATATCTGTTTTTAACTATATCCAAAATTCTGACTGCATTGTCATTGGATTTACCCAAGTAGTAAATTGTGTTTTGTAAGTGTGAGCTCCCACTTTTTATAAGTTTTTTTACTGAAATATTCGTCAAGTAATATTTAATAGATATTTCACGGCACACGCTTGTGTTTTTTTATAGTTTTCCAAGACATACTCAAAACAATATCTTATTGTGGTTAGTGGTGACGCGTCATTGTGGTTTGGTCTAACAATTAACAAATTGTTTCATGCAAAAATGTTTTTTAAAAAGGTAGTCTATAAAAATTCCCTACCAATGTTTTTAGAAACCAATAAATAAAAGTGTATTTAAAAACTCAGTAGTTAATATTTATTTTGATAAAAACAATAAAGTTGTAGAGTAACCAGAAATAAATTGGACTAAGTCGCGTTGCTTACAACAAAAACCCGTACAATATTTGCGTATACACTTAGGAATGAAACGTCTTTAACAAGTTCTCTAAATTTTGAAAAACACTTGTAGCATTCAAGAGGACTCTTAGTTTACTTATCTTCTCAACAAATTGTTTGGTTTCTCTTGGATGTTCTGGATTGGCACAAATAAACTTAGTATTTGTTAAGAATACATTTTCTTAAAACCTAAATCTAGGAAAATGACTTAGTTACAATGAATAAGTGCACGTAGAATTATGGAACCCGCAAGACGTCTTTACATTAGGCCAAACACCCGCATGATGCGATTCCACTATCCACGGGGGTTTGAGACGAGACGCTAAAAGCATGTTGTCGCCTCCAATTTGGTTGTCACTACGAACCGCGTTAGTACATACCCTTTCACATTACGAAAGCATTGTCTAGACAATCCTAGCCTCGAGGGAAGCTACCTTTATAAGCAAAGGTAAGAAATATGTCTCAAACAATGATGCGCTTAGTATCTATGTATACTATGATAATCAATTAGTTATGAAATCCTAGAGAATCTGTGCGTTTGTTTAGACTAATTTCAGAACTAACTCAACTGATTGAAATGTCATCTATTATAGTTTATGTTTATAATTAAAGTTTTATTTTAACGTTTTAATGGCGGAGTTGTAAGCACAACTAGTAAAAACTATGTATGTAGTACATAGATATTATATTTATATCAGATATTACTACTTACATAGTACCAACTGCAAACTATATTACTTAAATACAAATCATATACCTAGATCCAAATATTTAAATTCAAAATAAAAATTCTGTTTGCTGGAAAATTGGAAAGAGGATTTCGAAGAAAACCCCTAATGTAGCCTGAGGCAGGCACACTTTTACGTCCACTTTACTCATATGTTTTTTACACAAAAGTATGTGATCAGCACAGAATATATTTTTAAAAAAGGTTCGATCAGCCTTATGTGCCTACATGCTACTTAGGTATATATAGATGCTTTTAACTTTTTCAGTAAATACTCTACAATTTCGGTGGGAATATTTAATTTACATTAATAAAATCTTAAAAATTTGTATTAAATACAAATTTAAAATATAACTTTTAAAACAATGTTGTACAGCGTAGGTTCATTTGTTTTGAGTAATTCAGCTTTCAAGTCTTTGAAAGCTTATATTAAAGTCCTATGACCCCTAGGCGGGGCAAAGGGCATTGTGCTCCGCCATCTCGTCCTGTCCTGGGCCACGCGTTTGGCCTCGCTCCACGTCATCCCGATGTCCCGCACCTCCGACAGGATAGTTCGCCTCCAAGACTGCTTTGGGCCTCGCTTTCTTCGTCCCTGCGGGTTCCAATCCATGGCTTGCCGAGGGATGTAATTGGGGCCTCGTCGAAGCGAATGATCAATCCAGCTCCATTTTCGTCTTTTGATCTGCGTTGCAATAGGTGTTTCATCGCAGCGCTCCAGGAGTTGGGCGTTGCTAATTGTCTCAGGCCAGAAAATTTTAAGAATGAACTTTGAAAGCTTACTGATTTTAAATGTATCGCCGAAAACAAATAGAAAGCATTACTTCATAGAATAAGGTAAGGTATCTTTCAATTTTTTGTGTGAAATTTATTATGATAAAAAACTATATGATGTGAAAGTAATATATTTATAGACTACAAAATCATTAGGTACGTGACTTGGCTCAATCATAACAAATATAATATCATCTAGTCCTGGAGGTATTTTAACCAAACTTTAACAATGTGTAATCGTGCTTAAATAACAACTTGATAAAAGATCATTGTATTATATTGACTATTTAGACAATTCACACCTCCATTTCCCGGGTTATCGCAAAATTGACAGATAACGCCCCGGTCTATGATGCCACGGAAATCTTTTCTATTTAACAAGGACAAAGAAAGGGTTCCCCATTATACCGAATCCATTTTCTGGCTTCCCTTTTAGTATTGGAAACAATCTACTTCACGATTTTATGGGGAGCATTTTAGGGTTGGAACTTGACTTTTATGAAAAGGTTATTTCGTTAAGGTTTACTTTGTTAAAAATAATATATAAAATTATTATTTGCTTAGATATTTCTGTTTTCAGAACCCTATTACTGCACCTATATAGTCTGAACGAATTATTTTAAAGATATTTGATTTTGTCGATCTTTGTCTGGAAATAAATAATTTCAAAAACTTCTTAAAACATTTAAAAGTTTTTTCATCTGCAGAAAACAGTCTGCTTACCTGCCAGTAAATATAATTAGTATTATTGAAAATTGATAAAAATTATCGATATCTAACGATTTCCATCGAAAATAAACAATGTTTAGAAAAGTGAAAAAAACTTGTTAAAATAAGTTTTCTCATCGTGTGATCTGCAAATCCGATAAAGTGAATATTTTTTATTCTCAATAAGATTTTGTATATATTTAAAAAAACAAGATAAATACGTACTATGAGTATTCGTACGTAAAATACAAATATTATGAGGTATCTACATTTTTTAAACAACTTTGTTAATTTTAAATTGTCAATTGGAGGTATCTGAACACCAGGTACATGAGGTATCTACCTTAATCGACTCACAACACATAAGCATTAAAAATAACGGCCGTGTGGTAGATATAGCAATAATGCCCTGTTTACAGTACATTTGCTAAACGACTGTTTGTCGCTGATACTGTATGACAAAATGTTCTGAACAGGGTGAGGTGTTATCACTTAGAACACTCGAACACAGTGCAGAGAATTTTTAATTTTTGGCAAAAAAATTAAATTTATAAAGCATTACTTTATTTTGAACTATATTTGGAATTCTTAATTTAATTGAATTGAAACTTTTAAAATTAAATAAATAATAATTAAAACTAACATTATTTATAATATTTCTTCACACGGTTATTTAAAAGGTTGAAAATTAAGGGTAATTTAACGGGAAATCCTTCATCAAATTGTACAAATTAATTGTCTAGTATGAACGCATTATTAATTTTAAGAAATCATTTAACGTTTAGTAACTTGTAGACTTTGTAGTCATTAAAACTATCATAAAATGAAGCAATTAGCAAGAAAAATTATCTTATAAACAGTAAATAATCAACATCGTTTAAATAAAACAAATACTATTCTTAAAACTGTGATAGTATGATACATCTCTATGATATCTCCAACCTGAAAGACATTTTGTTTATCCACAGTAATCAGAACTAATAAATTTAATAATAATTGTAGCCCTTGGAGAAGATAAGACGCAAATCCCGACCCGTGTTACCCATCCTTGGGGGCTTATTGCTGATAACAACCATCGTTATCAGAACATAATTTGTTCTCCATACTCGCCTTAGAAATGCCACAGAATGCGAATAACAATATAAATCTTTTTATCACTATCGTATTTTCTGTCTGTTTTCTACGGAAATATCAGTTCTATTTATTACTTTTATCTTGACACTTGCAATTATTGTAGTATTTTAAATATCTGTTTATATTTCTTGAGTTTATTTTTATTTTATCGTAATTAGTTCAAGAAATCTTAGTTTATTTGCACATATTACTTTAAAACGAACAGTACGTCTAGGTTCAATACTAGGGGTTTTACTCACAATTAATAAACAATTTCATAGGTAAAATAAAATAATGTTTAACACAGCAGCCTGGAGGATGTCGTTTGTTAGTTAAATTCGTGTCAATAAGAACAGAAGTGTAAGAATTAATAAATTAGTAAGGGCTTCCTAGGTACAAACATAGTATCTAACGATTAATAATACTTAAAGCAGTGCTTATTATTAAAATTATTTTGTCCAAAAGTTACACAGATTATAAATAATTACCAGTTACTAGTCTATATCCTTGACCATAAAGATAATTTTAAAATGAGAATTCCAAGAATCAATTGACGATTCCCGCCAATGATAACGCCGTCTATACTGGGTAATTTGTTATCCATAACTCTTCTGTTATTGCCGAGATAAGTAATACCATAATGAGAGGACAAAGTGCTTGAAATATTGCTACGGAAGTTCGGAATCACTGCAACATTTTTAACTGGTTTTATTACTGCACGTTTATCTGACCTTATCGATTCTTACAATTTTTTATTTAATATTTTATTTAAAATTTAATATTTAATTTCGATTTCTAGATGAACCGATGATAAGGATTAAGTAAGTTTGTCAACAGTGTAGCAGTAATCAAGCTAAGTTTATTCATTAAAAATAAAAACACGAATCTTTTCTCTTTGTAATCGATCGATGGACTCCTAAACTACTTAACCGATTTTAGTCAAATTTGCACACCCTGTGCAGTTTGATCCAACTTGAAAGATAGGATAGCTTACATCTTAATTACATATAAAAGAAATTCGGTTTATATACACATTCGTTTCCTCATACATTTTGTACGGAATGACATTTTAGGTGACACGTTTTTATTCAGAACTCTGAAGCGATACGAAGTTCGCGGGGTCCACTAGTAAATAATAAATATTAGGGAGCTATCGTGCAAAAAATGTGCAATGTCAACGAACTTATCAGACTGCAAAATTAATATTTATTTAAGCAACGATTGCTTACATATTTCCGGCCTTAAAAACTGAATCACCCCTTGGCGGCGTCCCAACAATGTCAACTGCTAATAGATGGCACACGTGGCAGATTTAGCGCACCCATCCTTTTCTAGTCACCTATCAATTCTTATTTTCGAAGTCTTTGAAAATAGGGTAGGATTTTTTAATGATGGATCTACGTATGCCATAATATATTGTTACTCAGACTTATAATATTGATTCTTATAATATTATAAGTGTATTCACGAATTTACATTATTTTACAATTGTCCGCGTGTGAATATAAATTACAATATAGTCTATGTAACTCAGAAAAAGTCTAGCTGCCCATCAGTGAAATATTATTAAAAAACCGGTGCAGTACTATTTGAGTTTATTCTTAAAAGGCAAAGGTATACAGCTTACACAACTCAAAAAATATAAAAATTCAAACATGATTTAAGTATCTTCATGTCGCGCTGAAGGTCCTGGACTGACTAACTTGCCTGTAAAAGATCAGTAAAAAATAAAAAACATTTTAAATTTTTTACTTTTTTAATTAAGTGAATGGATCCCGATGTAATCTTGAAGAGTACTACATTTTTGTAAATGTTAAGCCGAAGTCGTGGCTATCTCGACTGCTATATTATACAGGGCTTATGAATATATTTCAGCCCAACTTCATTTTTAGAGCTTATATTTGCTTCGTAATATGCGCTTAAAAGATTTTTCACTTACAAAGGGCTGTCAGTTCCATTTGTGTGCAGACACCCTTGACAAAAACAAGGATTAAAGCCTAAGCCCTCTAGGTATTGGCATCTTATTCCACGTTTGTGTAGGGGAAGCCTGTTTATGTTTACGCTAAGCTTTGTATCGAAAATAGACCGGTCAATATTTTGATCCTCTCTTTAATCCTCATTATTATTAATTACGTAGATTTGGAAGGAAAATCTAAGATTTATTTTAAGTCGCAACGTTTGTTCTTGTCTTTGGAACACATTATATCTCTCCTGGATAAAATGCGTTCAATTCTATACGCTTAAGCGTGAAAAATCTAGTTTTAAATATATTCATTCCCAGATACTTTTATCTTTTGCATGAGAACATAATTAAAAGAAAATAAAATGACATCGTCACAACAAAAATGTTCACTAATCAAAGTAATAATTATAATCTGTGCTATGAAATTGATTTTTAACTTGCTTAATAATAATACTAATACTGCGTAATAGGAATATTGATAATTTCCGAGTATTTTGGTCGTAAACTACGTTGTATATTAATTTTGACGTTAAACGCATCCCGCATTCCCGCAAATAGTCTCTAAACATACAAGTTCAAGGATTGCAACTTCAAAAACCTTTTCGCTCGTATCATTAATGCGTCCTTTTTATCTTGCTTAATTGATTTGTCGCTTAAGCCGTCCGTATCCTTGCTTCTCAATTACGAGAGTATCGAGGATGCCTTCCGTTTTATTTATGGTCAGCCAATTGATTGAATTAGTAGCCCCTAAGGCACTTCGCGGAACTTGCTTTATGTCGATGTGAATTTGCTCGAAGGCGCCGCGCGTACAATGTTTATTTCACTGCTTGATTATATTTTTGATATTTCTGATAGCTATTAGCTACTGTGGACTCGTATTTACTAAGGTTTAATTTAACTTGAATAATAACAGACATAGAAACGTAATTAAACTTAAATAATTACAACATAAAAATTTTGAGATTTTAAACCAAAAAGACACAGTCATCATTCGTTTTTGTTTGGTTAAACATATTAATTTAATACTAAATGTATTAAGTATTAAGCTAAATGAATGTTTCTTATGTATTAATAGTTTTCAGTTTTTAACAATAATCCATCTCGGCCGTTATCAGCAGCGACACGTGTGGTAATTTGCTAAAAATACATTGACACACGCACTGGCTCAAGAATTGTTATCAGAAAGCCGCAAACGGGGAGGCACGTGCGTGCGATCTGTATCGGCCTAAGAAGGCTATAAGCCTCACCTGACACAAGTCCGAGTTGGGACGTGCTCAGAATATACTCACTACAATGTTTATCTCGCGGAAATAAATAAATGTGCAGTTTTCGCTTTGCACGGAAGCTAGTGCTTCTATCTTGGCAGCATTTTATGCGGATTTTATAGTGTGCATATTTTATTTGAATAAGGTCATGATCTTTCATGTACAAGTACCTACTTTGATATTATTTTCTTTACTTTAAAATATTTTAATTAGTTTTATATACTAGACGTTAATTAAAGCTTTTTTGTACAGAGCATAATCTAATTTTTTCTATCTAATTTAAAAAATCTAATTTAAAAAAATTAACTGTCCATTAATTATCTGTGGAGCTTTGGAAGATATATTTTTTTAAATAATATCATATATGTACACATAAAGGCAATTAGTGATAAAGTCTTATATAACATATTGACCTACATTTAATTTTTTTAAATGTAATGATTAGTATTCATTTATTTCACATTACTTAACCAAAATTTTGATGTTTGTAGTGAATTACGCTTATTAATTATGATTAAAAACTGTTCAATAATATCATTTTAAAATACATAATATACATATATATACCTGTCTAGAGTAACAGAACATGACATGCATATACATGCTCTATTTATACTGAAATTAATCGAATATCCCGGGTTATCTCTGCTTGCCTCACTTCATGAATATTTCAATGAAATAGTTAATGAAGGCTCCTTTGTCCCAAGCCGATACGCAACGGATCTCATTATTGAATACATAATGGCATATCTCTTATGTGATAATTAGAATTCTACACGATATATGAGATGAAGTATACAAGTTGTGCAATAACACTCATAGAAATGCTACAAGCTCAATAAATTCATTCATAAAATTCTTGTTTATCGTAATTAATTTCAGAACGCGTGAATAGCTGATCACAGGCAGGTTTACGTAAGGCGCTTCCGATCGGTTGAAAATAATCTTTTACTAATAATATTAAAAATAAAGTTATAATAGTATTGTTTACAACTAGGTTTTTTTCATTCATGGTTATTTATCCCCGATTACCTTGGTCATTAATTAAGATGCTAGAAAATTAATTAAAGATATTTAAGTTTTCACCACTTATTTGATCAGGATTTGAAAATAGAAAATTAATGTTACTTCCTCTTTAGTTACCCTTCAATCCAGGGGCGTATTTTTTAGGACTAGAATACCTAGGGGACACAATTATTACAACGGTTAGGTTATAAAATACGTGGGTGGCATACAATTTATGCCACATTCATGCCACTACGACACAATTGACACGTTTCAACTTCGAACAACCACGTGCGCGGAATTCGCGAAAGATAATCCTTAGTTCCGGTAATAACATGCCTGTGTTACACATTTGCTGCCTTAACTGATTTAAAATGCTGAAAGTCTCGGGTGTGAAATGCGGGCAAACATTTTTTTTTAATTCATACAGAAGGTTTTTGGATTCTTAACAGCTCCTTAAATAATTAAAATCATAATTTTCGAAACCAACCGAATATTGCCAAATGTATTGTGTACAGAGACATGGAAATTATGTATATGAAAGAAAAATTATTGAAAAATGCGCAAATATGTGTCTACCCTCAATGACATCCCATGCCCCAATAGGCGTTACCAGATTTCAAAAACATTTGTATTTCTACATAATAGTCGTTCTCAGAGCGTTTATGAAAACCATTTATGAAAAATTCCCTCCCAAATTCTTTGTTTGGGAGAGAATAGTTCGCGTTTGCTCCCATTTTGGTTATTGTATACAGTCGTTTCAAATTTTAATTCATAATGTAAGTTATATTTAAAAAATGGATTATAAATATGTATTGTTGAAAACAATAAAAATGTTCCTAAAAGCGGTCACTAAACATTTACTGTGAAGTTTAAAAATAGAACTGCGCGTGTACCTTTGTTACTATAAAATCGTTCATTCTTCGGTCGGAAAAAAATCCTAGATGGATTACAAAACTGCAACGTGAAAGTCACTGAAAATTTAATTACCTGTACCTGCAGTGATTTTCATAGAGTCCAAATTCGCAAGTTCAACGTTCTGAGTCGGCGCGAAATATCGTTCATAGAGGGGGACAGTGAGCGTTTACGTGTCCGACGGGGTGGCTGTGTCGCTACGAAGTAAATTTATACGAATACGCGATGCGGTAAACAAAATCGAATGGTGTGTTAAGTGTATGGTGTCATTATGGTGATACCGAGTGATAAGCGTGAATGGAACCAGTTGATAATATTTCTGATCATCTTCCAGAGCTCTGTTGGTAAGTTTATATTAAATTAATAATGGTTGAAAATAATAAAAATAAAAAAACGGATTGTCTTTTAGTTGAGTTTATTGTCTTGTTCTATATTTTTTTGAAAATAAAACATAAAGTCCAACCAACTTCTTCTATATCTATACAGTATAGTAAGTACTTACCATGTTAAAAAATAATCACCAAATATTTTGAATAAAATATGAATAACTTTAACGTATTATCGATACTAAAAAGTTGTTTTTTTATTATTTGGAATTGAAATTTAATTAGTGATAATTTTATTGTTAAGTATTTAATACTCATTAAGTATATATTTTGTAACATTTTATTATTATCAGCTGATCTCTACACGTAACACGAAACAAGTAAGTTTATATTTAAAGCACTAGAAAAACCCCTAACTGTCTTATTGTGCACATTGCCATAAAAATCTGATTGTCCTTACAGTTAGTTGTCTATAAATAACTAAATTAGTTTTTTTATAATTGATTATTAAAAAAAACTAATTAATTTTGATAGTGTGCTAGGTTTCGTAGGCATTTCTAAAGCATTTCTAGTCGCTGTACAAATTTTTATATAATTTAGAATAAATAAGTCGTACTTTCAACATAAAATTTTTTATAGACTTCGATATAATGTTTTTAAAAGCACAAAGCCGAGCGCCCCGTATAAAGGAGCATCCAGCTGATACGATAGTTGGGAGGAGCGAACCTGCGACCCTCCGTTGCGTGGCTGAAGGAAAGCCAAAACCAACAATACAGTGGTATAAAGATGGCGCCCCACTCGCACCAACTGACCACCCACACAGGGTCCTGCTTGAAGATGGACTGCTTTTTCTTAGGTGTGTAATATTAGTCTAAGATGTTATAGAAAATCAAACACCTTATTTTCTTAAACACCCTTCAGAACTCTTTTAACATATGCTTAGCCAATGCCAATGTTTCAATTAATGCACTGTCACACTGTCATTGTTCCAAGAATAAGCACTTTAAACAAAGATCAGTTTGGCAATCTTTACATTAAATTGTTTATAGGGTTATGCGCGGTAAGAAAGACAACGATGAAGGCGTCTACTGGTGTGTCGCACGTAACATTGTCGGAGAAGCGGTTAGCAAGAACGCGACTCTTACTATCGCCGGTAAGTTCTCAACTGTATACCTTGATCAGAAAAATGTAATGAATAGAGGTACTCAGAGATACTTAAAAAACTATGGCATCTTTAAAACAGCAATAAAAACGGAATCGATAGTTTTTATAAAGTTTGCCTTATGGTTTTAGGTACGCATAAACTACTCTGCGGGTGGCAGTTATAACTTACATTGTGGCATGGGAAATATGTGCAAAATGATCTATAAAATTGCTAACCTACGCGTGTTTTCAAGATAACAGTTGTTTTATGCCATGCCGTGTTCAAATAATATTTTTGTTACTGTAATCACAGGATTATATCACTATAAAATTGAATTAAGTAAATCATTATGGATTTAATATAAAATGAAAAAAAACTGATAATTATTTAAATTTAGTTAACTTTTGGTTTAATATACTTTAAATTCTTTACGATAAATTCATTAACGGTACAATGTTTCCGTGAACGCATATTTCTAAGTGTTTCACACATCTGCGTCGTCGAAGGGTCGCGCTTGGGTTTAAATCAAAGCGAACCAGGTTTTCTGTTGGATATATATCACTTTCTAATGTTATCACACACACACACTAATCACAAGAAACAGCTTAATAATTACCTAAAGTAACGAAATTTCGACGAATTTAAAATCCGATATAATCCTTTAATCTTAAGCAAAGAAAAAATAAAATGCCATAAAAAGTGAAATAATTATTAAGTCTAAAAGCTTTCACTTCACTTAACGTCCATTAAGAATATTGAGAGCTTTACAATATTATATAAAATGAAATTTTGCAATGGTGCTTACGTTAAGAGGTCGTAGTATGCACGAGGGACAGTTTTAGGTAACTTTTAATTTGTTTCAGTAGTTTTTAGTATTCTGCGAAATTAATTAAGAGTCTTAACGACCTAAGTCTGCGACTGTAGCGGGACTCATTAAATTTAATATACAATTTTAGAGACAAATTAAATGCATCTTAAGAATAAATTTTCTTCTATAAATAAGTTTTATGAACTTTATTGTTAATTGAAAGTTAAGTAAGTTTGTTGAATTATTTTTTTCATGGAGAGATCTTGTAATGAGATACACATCAGTAATTTTTATTTTATTTATTTTCGTTACTTTTGGAGAGACCGGATTTGTGTAGCCCGAAAGAGGCGAACTTTGGACCTTTTTTATATTCAATGAATATTTTTTAAATATCTATGTTTAATATGTAAATATTGTGTAAAAATAAATGTTTAACAACAAATATCTGTTCGTTTTACTTGCTAAAAAAATATTATGATTTGAATACCAAGTATTTCTCCATACAGTTCTGCGTGATGAGTTCAGAAACGAGCCAAGGGACGTGAAAGTAGCCAGTGGTGAGCCGGCAATGCTTGAATGCTCCTCACCCAAGGGTGCTCCAGATCCTTCAATACATTGGGTTAAAGATGGAAGAACGCTTGATGTCGATGTTAACGGAAGGTAAAATCGTAAAAGAAATAATACATAAGAATACTAAATACGTAAACCTTTTCTCAATAGATACTAGAAGTAGGGGAGGGCTGGAGAGAGATGATTAGGATACACAATAATTCAAAATACAAGTCGAGACGGAAATAATAACTTTATAGATACGAAAAAAGAATTCAGAATCGTAAATACAATTTCAGAATTCATATCTAAGACTTCTTATTTACGATTTCCTTTCGAATTGTTCTAAATAATCCAAGAGTTATGTATGTATTTTAAATCGAATGAAAAGTATGAGTTATATTCGCATCTATTTAAAAAAGTAACTTTTATATTTTTTCTGCTTTTGCTAACATATAAGTGGCATTAATTAATTTAAATTATTTTTTTATTCAAAGAAACAAAAGAAATATTACTTTTCTTAAATGAAAAAGGATTTAAACTCTAAAAACTAATCTAAAAGCTCAAAACTTTGAAAAGTTAAGAAACTTTGAAAATTAATTAGTTTCTTGGTTGACATGTTCATTACTTTCAGGATAACAATAGTTGATGGAGGTAATCTAAGGATTATAGAAAGTCTTCCATCTGATAGTGGAGTCTATAAATGTGTAGCGTCTAACGTGGCTGGAGAAAGACAATCTCGTCCCGCCACATTACTAGTGTTACGTAGACCACATTTTCTTGTGAAACCCAATAATATAACTGCACTTATTAACCAGAACGTTGAGTTTCATTGTCAAGTAAGTAATTCAATTGCTACGGACGTTAAACTTTATTACGCCATTTAATAAATTCAACACTTCAATGTTGAAAAGCTACTTTAACAGGTATTAAGCTTTATGGATATTAAACGACAAGATTGTACGAGTTCCAATTTACTTTTATATAGCTGACAAACAAAGAATAAAATATCTTGGTGGAAAAAGTAACACTTGTATCTTGTCAGATGATAACACGCCATAAAACAAATGAATATTTTGCCACAAATATACCTTTTGAGAGATAATATAAGTTGTGTCAAAAATAGTTATTGAATTAAAATTTATCTAGAATTTGTAATAACTATAGATCGTTTTTCAAAATATTCTTATCTTTATTCACTTCTCTAATAGGAAGAACCAGCTTTCAAAACTTTGTGCAATTTGTCGTCAGTGATTTTATGACATTTATAAACAATCAATTCAAAAAAGAAAAATGAGATATAACATTTACTATATGTTTAACTATTTTAAACATTGTAGAACTATGATTTTCATGTTATAGCATTGTTTTATATTTTAGGCCTCCCCAGAATCAGACGTATCAGTAACATGGTCTCGTGATAAAGGTCAATTATCCCCGTATGCAATAATACGTAGGGGCTCTTTAAGGATAGATAGAGTGCTATCATCTGATGCTGGAACTTATACGTGCCAGGCTGAAAGCCAAGCAGGAACTAGTGTCGCCACAGCATCACTTACTGTCCACTGTAAGAATTTTTCTCATTTCAAAAAAAAACAAAATTTATTAATTAATTTCAAGTTACTTATTTAACTCACAATGTCAAAAACCTCGGAACGAATTCTCACATTTCAATTGAATAAATTGAACTCTTTATTTAAAGTAAGTAATACATTTTTAGCTCTACCTCATTTCACGCGCGTGCCTTCTGATCAAACTGCCTGGGAAGGAGAATCAATTTCTTTTCCATGTGACGCCGATGGTTACCCAAAACCTATTATATTCTGGACGATGGAGAGTTCACAGGTGAATTTAAATTACAAATTATGTAAATTGAAGTCTATTAATTATTAAAATGATTACTAATAATAGACTTGTTACAGGAAATTATATTTCCAAATTCAGTACACGTTTCGGGATCCCTATATTTGGATCGTGTGTCTACTCAACACGCCGGTAGATGGACGTGCGCAGCTGTCAGCGCTGCAGGAAGTACATTACATACTGTTACTTTGCAGGTTAGAATTTCAAATATGTATTCAATATCCAGTATTTGAAAATAGAATGCATAGTCATCTTAATATTTCACCTCGTAATTTAACGGAATACAGAAAGTTAGAACATTTATTTTAGCATTTTAAATATTGCCTCAAAAGTTGCGTATGAGCGTGTGCATATTTCCGCAATGTTTTAAGTAAAATTTGTAGATAGGTAAATCTAATATTGTTTGATAGTGAATGTAAAAAATATATTTGAAGTAGATAACGGAAAAGTTAGCATTCCAAAAAACTAATTTCTTTGACCTTATGACGATAGATGATCTTTTGAGACTTTTGATATAATATTAAGAAGGTCAAAGGTTCTTAAAACGATTAAAAGATTCCGAGTTGTTAAATTTCTAGATTGACTTCATTTTTTAGATTAGATTACTGATGTATCAGTATTTCATTGTTTTAGGTTTTAAGAAGAGAAGCAAACTCATTCAATGGTAATCTTGAGTCGTCGTCTCCGTATCCTGATATTAATAAACCTCAAAATCACCCACCAATGACTCAATACGAGTTAGTGCAAGCTCGTCGGTATTTACAAAAGGATGTGTTAGTTATACGACGAGTGGAAGGAATCTCTTCTACTACTTTAAAAATTGTGTGGGATGTAAGTCAAAAATCTTTTACAATACAAGATATTGTCATATAAGATTCTCATACGCGAACGAAAGTTTAAGTTTATAGGCTAAAAATACAAATGAATAATAAATTCAATCAACATTGAACTAGCGATCGATTGATGCTCTTAAACATTGATGTTTTTTTTATAATCGTTTCGAATAATATGTTCTTTTCTCTCTTGACAATATGTGTCGTATTTCATGATGCGTGAAACGTAAGAAATCATACTAAAATCCGAATTCGTTTATAACAATAATGTTAATTTAAAATTGTTAATTAAAATAATTCTTTTAAAGGTTTTATTTCTTAACATTATATCTGATTAGGATAGATGTTAATGAAGCTGTTTATTTTAGGTACTTACTGACTACAACGAATACTTAGAAGGAGTAAAGATATGGTTCAACGGAACCTCTTTGAATAAACACTATGCCTTAGAGATTCAAAACCAAGCATCGAACGGTACAGACAGTATACTAGAGTTAGCAAAACATGAGAATTTCACAATGACAACAGTTCATAATAGTGGTTCATCAAGTCACGTACTAACAGGGTTGATACCGTATGCCAAATACAATATATTTTTGATGCCATTTTACAAATTGTTACTGGGGAAACCGTCCAACATGAAGGCTGGTTTTACAGAAGAAGATGGTAAATACAACCTTTTTTAAAATCAACGATATTACGATCCCACCTTAATAACTATTGTTAACTAACAATAGTACCTTTAAAGTGATATTGTCGTAAACATAAAGAAGGTAGTTAAATGGCGTAGTTATTTATCGCAAATCTTGTGTTATAAAGCATATAAAATGTTTATTATTAAACTATTCCAAATGCATAAAACGATATATTATTTGAACGTGTTTTTGTCACGTTTTGTGAAAAGTAAAATTTTCAGTCCCAACAGCTCCACCGCACAGTGTAACAGCTGGCGTCATAAATTCTACATCAGCGTGGATTCGGTGGGACCCGCCGCCAGTCTATGCGTGGAATGGAGAAATAACAGGATATTTGGTTTGTATTTTTTATTATATTTTTTTGCTCTGCTAATAAATTATAATAAAAATAATAAGTAGGTAGGTATAAAATTAATTGATTTGTCTTTTGTCGTTGATTTCGTTTGTCTTCACTATGTTTTTGTTGTTAACTTATTTTTGTTATATAGGTAGAAAAAAATTAATTACTTACATATAAGTAAAAAGTTCAAAGTTTCTCACTATGGTCATTAATCGCCATAAAAGTATCAAAATTATGTAACTTATGAGAAAGTCTCAAACATGCTTATAATAACAGAATAAATCTCTTTTTTCTTATTTTTCTATTCAAATGTTATTTTATTATCTAAGAGTTACAATTAATATACATTTTACGTACATAAAGCAGCTTAACAAAACTAGAAATGTTAATTTCTTGAATCATTAAGTTGAAAGAATAATGAATTTCCTGAATTATAGACTATAGAGAATATGTATATATGTATAGATAGAGGTGAGGGTTGGTGGGAGCAATAACGGCCGTGTAGTCGGTCAGATGTCACTTGGCGCGAGGACACGAGCTGCAGCAGCAAGCTCACTCAGAGCTGGAGGGCGGTACGTTGCACGCGCAGCCGCGGTCACCAAACGCGGACATGGGCCGTTCAGTGCGCCCGCGCAGATACACATGCTGCCCACACAGTCGCAGAGGCATTATGTTCAGTGAGTAATTTTGTTGTAATGATAGATATGCTTTATAAATTTATTATAAATTCAAAATGTTCCAATTGAATCTTCACATCTTCAGTATCTTGTAGTGTCTTGATGTTGTACCGTAAAATATTATTTCCTAATCTGCCAACACCTTAATAATTTTTACTGAATGCCCAGTATAATTGAATTGAATGAAAAGTAATAAGAATCGTTTTCTCCATGAAGTTAAGTATATAGTTTCGTTGTTTCAGAACTGAACCCGCTAGAGATAAAGCAATTTTGTCTGTGTTCCAAGAAACTTGGCTACTTATTCTGAGTTTGATTTTATTGGCGATCATTCTAGTCGGAGCCGGCATTATAATTTATTTACGACAAAAGCAATCAAAGCAACGAAAAAGCCACAATGCAGCAAGTTAGTATTAAATGAAATACAATTATGTTTGCTATTTAAAGAAGATTATTAAAGTCGTGTGCTTTTGACAGATACACCAATTACGAATACACAGCAGTGTTTGCTCGGCAAAGAGGCGGTTTGGTTGAGAGAGAGGCCCTTATATGAAGCAAATGAGCCAAGAGTGGAAATGTTGAATTGTCATCAAAGTCTTTTACATGGTATGACCGACGGCTTAAGTATTTCATCGGATTCATATATGTATATATGAGCTTGTACACAAATAATATTCTAGAATAGAATTCTAGAAAAAAAAAAGAAATAAAAATAGAATTCTACAATAGAATTAATAATCATTAATGACTATCTAGTATGAATAACTAGAAGACTATAAATTTTAAACCTATAATTATATTAAAAAATACGTTTTTTTTTCATCTATGCGTATACCAATAATTTTCAAAATTACTCCGGGTTGCCATAAAAAAATTGTACTATTAATTCCTTCAAGTGTAATGGCTTCATTTAAGTTATATTTGCTCCAACGCGGTGGCAAACGTTTCGTGTGTATTTTTTTTTAATATTAATTGAAGATTAAAAATTTAAATTTCATAACTTATATGACATTTTTCACGTAGGTGGTAATTCAATTGGTACAATGACTATGGAAGCAGAGTACAGTTTACCGCAACATGCTTCTGTTGCAAATGACAAAATATGTCAAGAAGATAAAAGAAAGTATCCTCCAGAGGCGTATGCATCTAGTGCAATTTATAGCGAATTAAATAACTATCAGGTATAATATCATCTAGAAAAATTGATTTGAATAAAGGGATTAAGTAGATATTAATATTTATGTTCTCCTCTAGGATCATACAGATGCAGAAGATTCGTGTATTAAATGCGCTGTTAGTCCAGGTTCATATGATAACAGCATGGTTAGATCATTCGCTGATAGTAATCAATATTCTGCTGAAGAGTGCTCAACGTGCTGCAGGAGTAGCAGTAATAGTTCAACGTTGACTAAAGATTATAGTGATATGACAAAATGTGGTAACGGAGACGATCAAGATCTATCAATTGAAGAATGTCCGTCGTGCAAAACAGCTCAGTCGAAATCTTCAAGTCAGCACGAAGCCAAAGCGTGGACAGCGATTGCTGATGTCGAATACGACTATCCTCAGTGGCAGTGGCTAGCTCGAGAAAATAGTTTCAGACAAGTCTCTCAAGAACCAAGATACGAGAGTCAAGGAAGGAGCAAAACAAGGAGTGAACAAAATTGTAGAATGAATTTATGTGATATACTTCCACCGCCACCATATGAAAGGTAAGTTTTAGAATAAAACTCACCCGTATAATAAGAAATGAAAGTCATTTAATTACAAGTGATGGTCGTTAGGATATTCTACAAAATAATATTATTATGTTAATTAAATTTTCCTATTTCATTCTAAATAAATTACAAAGACAGACTTAAGAACCGAGTTAAAAATTAAAGCAAAAACAAATTTGCTTCCTCAATAAAATTTTCTCTTTCATAATTAGTCTTTTTCAAAGTTGACTCTTGACATAAAAGGTTATTTATTCAAAACCAGTTTTTACCATAACTGTATTCGAAGGAAAATGTAGTCCTTGTTGTTTTCAGCCTGAAATTAATTCATCAAAATCTAGTCAACAGTTACAATGTCACAAAAGTTTTTCTTTGAAATTCAAAGTTTGAATACTTTACCCGTAAATAGTAAAGATTAATTTTTACACAGGGAATCGCCATATCGTGAAATGCACTCATACGGAAGCCAGACGGGCGCGTCTGGATGTTCAGGGCATTCTTACAGGAGTTAACTCTACAATATCATTAGGGTGTAATAAAGCAATAATTAGTCTATTATAATATGTATATATAAAATGTATATTGAAGTGTTAAACTGTTAACGTTACACCGCAGCACAAATTTAGCTCAATTTTGATCTCTGTTAAACGCATGATTTTTTGCCTCTATGCATAGGACCTATGCTCAAATATATTCGTTTTATAATCAATTGTAGATCCTGTTAGTGTACTATTTATTATATTAGACATAGAAGCCATGTAGTTACGTCGTTTGGTTTTAAGAAGTTTCTTGATTGTGGAATAATATGCGACCTGTTTGCACAGATGACGTACATTTTGTTGTGCAGATTTCTAATGGAATTGTCCATAATCTCGCTGAAAGACTGAAAGGGGACGCGGGCGGCACGGCGTCCCAGAGTAGGATGGTTTTTGCACGGGAGCATTTTGGAAATGTATGTTTTTATAGATTATTCTAAGAGTAATTCAAAAACAGAGTAATATGATACCTGGCGTATCTATAATAAAATTTAATTCAAAGTTTCAAATTTAATTTTAATGTATTTCTTGAGTACTAGCTGTTAATCGTATAAATTAGAGGCAGCTTTGCAATGTTTTTTTACCGAGAAATCATAAGAATCAAATCATACTCATAAGATTATGTCCTGAACATACATGCAATAAGCATTTCAAATTAAGTATACCAATAATATTAGTTTTATAGATGTTTATGCTGAGCAGTGTGGCCTATGGCGGGCCCATAACAGGTAAACTAAACTCGAGTTAGTGAGTTAGCTACCGCAAGCAAAGCTGTAAGCGTAAACAAGATGCATGCGGAGGCAAAACAAAACTTATGAAAGCACATAAACAATTTTATTTTACATCTAGTAGGTGATCCAATTTCTTATAAAATGTATATACAAATTCTTTCCAATCACGAAACTTCTAAAGCAAACGCTTCCTACATACAATAGTTATTTTCCTGGCGGTGATTACGAGGGTAACTAAGGGTTGTAGTGTTGTGGATGTGTTTACAGATAGACTGCTGTAACTAACATAGTCTAGATTATAGATCTTATCTCTCTAGTGACTGTGATATAGAATAATTTTTTAATTGCATTTTTATTTTGTAAATAATTAGAAATATTTGATATCCCTATACAATTTTAATCTTAAACTATTTATTAGTAGCGTTTTCGGATGAGAACCAATTTCATAATTACAAATTTTTGATCACAGTTGTAGTAATTTTGTACTGAACTCAAATCCTATATACAGTAATTTAATATGTTTATTCTGGTACATCAGTCAACTTATTAAATGATAGTATATTTGAATATTTTGTTTTATTATCGTCTCTCTCTTCTATAGATCTACAAAAGAGTCCGTGAGTATATATTTTCAAAAAAAGCAAATGGTATAGTATAGTATATTTATCTGTATATGGAATAGTATATTGTCAAAATAAATAAGTTAATAATGTAAACAATATTTTATACTGGATCCCAAGTTCGATTTAACAGTGCAGGAAAGCTGGAAAATAGAGAATCCGTAAACATGTTAACCCATTCAAAAGTTTATTAGAAACAAACTATTAAAATAATATCTCATTCCATTATCAAAATGTAAACTACTGCCATAACATCCTGACCCCTTTAATTTAGTTGGTAAAACATTATAACAATTAAAGCCTTAATCAGCTTTTCTCGTAAATATCTAAATACGCTGTTGGGCATCACAGCCTGCGTGCAACCTTAGGGCGTTGCTATGGCAACCAGCTTTCACCCTCATTGCACCCTTGTTATTAATATCTCTAATAATTAAACTTGATTGCATTTCACACCAGGTGTTGGATGACGGTTCTTGTCAAGCGATCTTTTAGTAAGTTTTAATGGAGACGTTTTGTAGAGTCATTACGGATAATCAAATAAAACAGCGGTAGGTTAAGTTATTTCAGTTTATTAATAATCTTTAATTTTATTAGATCAGGGTAAATGGACACGTAACTGTTATTAATGTATTCTTTTTTATGGTCCGATACGTCCTAATAATATTGAGTTTAGTTGTCTTTTAAAGAAAAAGAAATAAAACATGTTAATATTTAAACTCTTCGTACATTAATCACAATTTAGGTTTAGGAGAATACCACATCCAAATATATAACGATTATCAGAGTTAGCGCCCCTAAATTGTCAAAGAAAACTATAGTTTTCCAAAAACTACAAATGAATTAGAGTTACATATGCATAGTTAAAATTGAGCACGTAAAACAAAAGCTCTTTTTAAGAGGTGTGTGTCTGCGTAGAATTAAATTTCCCGGGTTCCGGTTCTCTTTGAATTTTATTTTCTTTATTAATCAACACTCCCCACGTGCGATTTCAAAGTAGAGAGCCCTCCGTCGTGTCGCTAAGTCAAGTGGGAGGCTGACAGGGAAATTGAGAGAGATACGCGGTGTAGAGATGAAAAGTTTCCTTTATTTTAACATCGTATGAGTTTTGGTTATGCGTTACCTGAATGTGAATAAGTACAGAAATAGTCTTTATTGACCATTCGGTAATAAAATTTCCAATAAAAAGTATTTGTAAAGATACGAAGCTTGGTAAGTAAACTACGTCCTTTAAAGTTTGATAAATGGATTTGATATAATTTATATAAGTAAATAAAAAATAAAGTAAAAACAAAAACAAGAATGTGGGAACAAAAAAACAAAAAATCTATGAATCTGGTAGTACTGAGTACCAATGATTAATGTTTGTTACTTAACAAACGTCAACGATAAGTAATGTTTGGGTGTAAGTGCATCTTATAATCTTCAATAAGCACTGCCTAAAAAATAATGTCAAAGTAAAAAAATATTCAATTTAATAAACATTCATTAAATTATAAATTAAATCGAAAATGATATAAATACGCATTGCTAAGTACGTTAGCAAGAAATATTACATTTTAATTTATCTAATTTTGTGTTCCAAATTAGAACTTTAAGCAAATAGTTAATGACGATCGTTAAAATAATTAGGATAATACATGGCAGTTTTATCTATATCAATGATCGTAACAAAGTCACGATTTTCGGAACATAATTATAAAAACTCCCGTAAAATTATAGAATATCTTAGAGGGTGCATGAATTATCCATTACAGGGCTGAAAGTACTTTTAGGCCATAATTCGTACTTCAAGTTCCGGATATTTATAACCATAAGGCCTACAGATGGCTTCGGAGTTTTCTTCCCCTAATACTTGTTGAGTTATGGTTTCCAATTTCACCGAGCAGGTAGTGTGGTAAGATATTGCTAGAATATGCTCTTGATTGATGGGGATAGAACGGACTGTGTGTTGTAATGATTTATGCTATCATACGTCGAGACTGTGAGCTTTGGGTGCTAATGTTTTCACTATAGAATGAAGTGCATTTAGAACCTCTAAATGCACCTCCTTCTATACTGAAGTAAACGACTTGAGGGCTGTCAAGAAAAGAAAATATCACTCGCGCAAAACGTCGCCCTCGCAATCCAACGATCAACAACTTAAACATGAAATTAGATAAACAAGCTAACATTCACAAGTTATATTTTTTTTATACTAAATATTTTAAGAATATTAAACAGTACATTTTAATACAGAATCATTTGTTTTTTTTAATTGTATTAGTTGGTTAAACAAAGCAGCACCATTATAAATGCAGCATGCTAAGAAACACTGAAACTGAAGATGGAAAAAGGCTTTAAAGTGATTTTACTGAAGAAAACGACCAACAAGTTACAATATTTCATAAAACAGTGTAAGAATAATTCGAGTTTAATTCGAAAACATTAAGTTTCGTTAGTAGTTAGTCATGGAAGGGAATCAACTCAGAATTATGACATCGACGCCGTTGTTACGCGATGGAGGTCACGCGATACCTTGCTTTTGGTGATTTACAAAGGGACGTTAACCATGAGTCATGGTTGTCCATACGAAACAGGAGCTACCCTATTGATCTGTATAACCAAGCTCTCCATACATACTTGTTTGTGTACATTCACATAATATTTCATCTAGGAAGTAATAAGTCTAAGGCCACATATAAAATTAATAGTAAATTTTTAATCCTACTCGAATAGACCAATTTTGAGGCGTTTTTTGTTTTAAAGCTGGTATGATCGAGATGTTAGCTATAATTTATGGAGATCGTTTATCCATTCTATCCATTTTTAAATTTCACTTGTATACACACTTAGGTATAAGGAAAGTAATTTTTTTTTAATAAGACAACCTACAATCTACACCATTTTTATCGTAGAAAATGCGGAAAAAGGGTAATTAATATATTGCAAAGTTGCTACGCGGAAGGAGTTTTTTTATTGTGCCGTTTGATAATAGGTCACTTGTTTTTAAATAAAAAGCAAGATCTAAAAACAACGCGCTTATTTCTTATGTCTCGTTTTTTAATTTTAACTTTTGTTTTGATTATTTACATATTCACTATATACACTGGCAAACATGATAGTTCTAATAACGATAATAAAGATTTAATAGAGATTTTTTTTATTTAAATCGTCAAATTATATATTGGTTTTTCCTAAAAAAAACACCAAAAGAAAAGTTACTTTTTATCTCTATTCTAGTTAATTGATGTCAAACTAAAACCTCCGACACGTTAATAACAAATAGGTACATAATATCTAAATCTCATAATCGTATTAAAATATCGATCATCTATTTGTGAGATATCTTCTCATTAATATTCATTAATTAAACAATTTTCATTAATCGTAACAGATCATCATCTCGATTTTGTCAGCTTTCAAAAAAACAAATCCGCATCATAATCAAATCATACATTTAGGAGTTATGATACTACAGACACACACACAAACACGTCAAACGTATCCTCCTTGGACCTAGACCCTAGGAGTTAGAAATAGTAACAAAAGGAAAAAACCAGTTGTTATCACATTTAACTCTGCAATAACTCTGAATTCGTTAAACTTAGTATTATTAAATAACAAGATACAACTGTAGTTTCAGATTATAAATACTGCACGGACTATGATTATCCAATTAATATGTCCGTTACAAATTACAAGTTAACGTAAATTACATACGTCGATAACAAGCTGTCTACCGCAATGCGATTATAATTGCACTAATTCTCTTTATATAAACGATAAAGCTAAAATAAACTACAATATATACTTTCTTTTGTATTATATCTATATTAAATTTATCAAACTCTGTGGAGCAGTGTAAACGTGAAAGCATAACGAATGCTTCTTATAATGTCTTCCTTTATTTTGAACATCAGGTTTGAACGAGCAGTCGAGGATAACACAAATAAATTAAACCAACTTCAATATAAAATTTTATTGAAAATTAATAACTAAATAATCTTTATAAAAAGCCTTTTTTGAGATAGTCGAAGAAATAGAAGGTAACGTCGCAATCCAAAGGATGGTTTTGTAGAAAATCATAGACAATCGTACATACGTACCTATGAAATTTTGTTACAGAAACTAAACACTTAAATCTAAAATAAATTTACAAGGTATCTTTATATCTCCGCTGTGCGAGATGTCTTAATAAGTGCAATTTAATTAAAATACTATTTCTTTGTATCATAAATCATTACAGACTGAAAGATCTTGCAGCAACAAAACAATTTGAACATTAAAAGTAGTCACTTCAGCACATTCACGCGTCTCAAATTCAAAACAGATTGCGTGTCAAAGACAGTTGATCTTATTTTGAGAATACACTAGCGTGAATCACGGCGATAAATAGTTTATATTTAACTTAACATTTAACTGTTGAGCAATAGAACTCATGAAACTCGATGTCAAAACGTTTTGCATAATTTATGTGATACGATCGATTTTCATTAGCATTTTAATTTCTGACAACTCATGGATATTATGAAGAACCAAATTAGTTTATTATGTACCTAATTATACAATACAAGTTATTTTTACTAAAGTTTTAATTACTAAGCATCTAACTTGTTGCCGACTTCGAAATCGCAGGAAATAAATTTAAGAGCATGCATAACCTTAACTAATGAAGACATCAATGAAAAAGAAGAATATTATTAAAATAAATGAAATATGAATACGAAATTTATAGGAATGTTAATTAAAAAAACAGTACTGATGCAATTTTGTGATTTACAAATGGTCAAAACACAGGTAAATCTCTCCGTATAACGTATTAATTCAACGCATTAAGCGTGTAGGACTAAGATCGAATCATATAAAAATTAAATAAAAAACAAATCAATATGAAAAAAAAAACAAAAATACTGTTCGGTTAGCACTTTAGTAGTTCTTTGGTTTTTAGATGAATGGAAACAGTGAGTGTTGCTAAAATATCTCTGAAAATGACACAGAAATCTGTCTCTTGGATTGATAGACTTTTAAATTTTGGATTTTGGATTTTAAACTATAAGTATTAAATAACTATCTACTCATGCTTTCAATCCCCAACAGGCAACAATCAATGGTAAACAAATTCAGATCGTTACGGTATAAAGCACTAGAGCTCTCACTTTATCTGTGGACATATTTTTAAGTAAATTACAAATAGGTACGGCTCGTGCCATCAGTTGTCGTGCGTGTTATCATCGAGGGGATCGCGAATACCGCTCCTCGTACAGACTGAACACTAAATTTTATACTGAAACGCCACAGAGCAGCAACTACGTAAAGTAAGATTAGATAATAGTCTATAGGTAAGATTACATACATGAACACATTCTTGAACATATTTAAAGAACTGAAACAGTAGTTATACATGATTGACGTTAACGAATAATCATAAATAAAAATGAATCACCGAAATGTATGTGAACGCATAACTTCTGAACGAAAGCACCAAATAGGATAATTCTTTTTTGGTTGTATTTGTTAGTATCTAGGAAAGGTTCTTATGAAACAAATAATTTAGAAAGTTGCGTAGAACATTAGAAAATTTAAGAAAACTTAACGACAATATCAACTTTTCTAATGTCACCTTCTTAGTGCTTTTGAAAAATATAACTTTTCTAATGTAATCTGCGTTATATAATGCGTTTGACATAACTGTCAGTTTTTAAATTATTATGTCAATTTGAATTAAAATTCATAGTTCAGATAGGAAAATGTATCTGGGAGCTTTCATCGAAGACGCTTCTTAATCCCTTTGAGATATAACATAACAATGCACAACGAGATATTCCTCTTTTATAGATTTTCAAAAAAGTCCTTGGTGACATATATATATATATATATATATACCTTTCAAGAATAGCTTCCTATAGCCATTCTATCTTTTATTGGCGGTACAAAGTTCGCCGGGTCAGCTAGTCATGTATTAAATATATATGGTCTGGTCACTTTTTCACTGGCCTACCACATTTCCTACTCTGTAAGTCGCTTGAACCCCTATCAGCGTATAATGTACGCGTCGCGCGTCGGAAACAAATTTTTTTGTCTAGTCTCCCCGTCGCATTTTCGTGTTTCCTAGCCGACAGTTTTTTCCCTTACGGCGATGATAACACCACTGCTATTTCAAGCGACACTCAAGAACGTGATAGTTTGATAATGTCACTGAGAATAAAGTGCTGTTAAAACGAAATACTTTTCAGCTTTAAGCGGAATTATATTTTATCGTCCTTTGAATTCTGCAGCAGCCTGAAATGTGTGTAAATTCTAAAGATTTTTGAAGATTTTTGAACACTACCTATCCCTACAGTTTAGGGATAGGTACTAACCTATATAATTACATAATATTTTTTTAACTTCACTTACCATTGGTCACAAAAAGTCCTGTTTCATATATTTTTGAGGTTTTTTTAGTAGATTAGGTTACATTAAATTTTTAAAAAATACGTTAGTTACGCAGTCACTGGAACAAAAAATAACATAAAGGGTAAACTACAAAATATTTTTTGCAATATTCCTTTGCAAGGTATAAAGCATTGTAACTTTCATAATTTAAACGTGGAACAAAGTAGTTGTTGTTCTAGCAATTTTCCTTGCTAGAATAAAGGAGTAATGTGCTTCCGATCCTTTGTTTGTATATTCAGTTCTGAAACAAACCAACTGCTTAGTTGCGAGCTCAACGGGTGGTCTATATCATTTTAATATATACAAACAATTGCTAAAACGCTGGATCAACAATGTATTATAAATAATGTTCTCTTGGAAACAAAGAACGTGGTTTTGCATTCTATTTTTAACCGCGGAAGTATCGTTGACTAGCGGATGCCCGTAAGTTCGACCGTTGTAATTGCAAAATTAAAAGTTGAATATTTATTTTATGATTTTCCGTTACAGTTTTTCACCGACTTCCGAGTAGTGTCGTGATATGATTATTATTTTTACTTAGGTATTACTTTTTATTACGCTATAAAATCGGTTTTTAGATTTTTTAAATGATGTTTTACGATTTTAAGTGAAATATTCTCGTGACCAATATCAATAATGAATAAGAATTAACACAGGCTTTTAAATTTTGAGTTATTGTTGAATTTTTCAGAGTAGGCCTGGGGGCTGGGGCTTAAGATACGTTACGATTGAAAAAGAGAATTCCTATGTCAATTGGCCACATTTCAGAGATTTTTCTAGGGTCATGTTATAAAAACTGTTGCTATATATTTCGACATTCATACAGTTAGCTGAATTTACAGCTCAATAAATGGTTAGTGCAAAACCGTGTAAAAACGTACGTAGATAAATTACCATTTAATGGCTTCAGTATTATCAGTCTTTAATGAAAACATATTTTACAAAATTAATGCAATATCCTAGAATAAAGACGTATAGATATTTAGAGTTTATATATTATAAATGGATATTTATGTTGAAGAGGTTTAAGTATACACGTTCATATTTAATGTTTACGGTAATTTTGTTATCACCTTACAGCGAAATCTGACTACCATTGATATGAAGCTATTGTGTAAGGTGAGTTGATTATGTTCGCTGACTTAAACAATATTGCTAAATATTATTGAACATTTCACATTTATATAAAAGAGGTAATTTTTTTTACAAAAATCCAGTGAAATCAACATAGAAACATAAAGATGCCTCAACACGGACCTTATGATCGACTTCCACTAGTTTATAATTTTAATTTTATTAATTTTTCTAATTAAATAGTTTATTATTTAATAAACGAATTAAAAAGGGTCAAGTTATTTTGTTTTTAGAATTTGCTAACCACCTTCATGTTTTTTAGAGTTTACCTATATTAAAACGAATAAATAAATAACTCATCACTCATAACCATTGGGATGTGTAGATTAAAATAAAGAATTCACAGTTTAAAAGGTCGCGTGATTGATTATAAATATATTCCACTCTAGTTTTTTTAGATAGATATTTAAATGTAATTGGAGCTTTTAAATATGTGTCAATAAATTCGCGTTCTCGTTTATAATAAGTTATAATTAAAAAATAAAGAATTTGGACCGAATATGCATCATTTTACCCCCAACGAAGGTAAAATAACGACCAAGAATAATTTAATTAAGCGATGGTTTTAATTTATGCATACATTGTCACCGGCTTTATTTAGAACGTGATTAATATAATTTATATTGACTGGCAAAGTGTAAAGTGTACTGTAGAGAACGGAATTGCAATAAAATTAACAATTTTATGCCGATCCTTGCTCCCTTTGAAGTGTGTTGTGCAATGAATCGAACACGTCAGCTTCAAATAAATCAAACACTTAACGAGCTGATAAACAATCTTGGCCATTTGGCTATTTGACAAACACTTTGGGTGTAATGGTGCGTCTTCAAGATGATGTTAGGAAACTCTGTGAGTGCTTACATAGCCGTTCCGTGATTGTAACAGGTGCGTCTTATTTTTTTATCAAGCGCCGTACATCCTATCCTATAAATAATAAATGTACCTATTGTTAAAGACCCCATACTAAACTGTTCAACAAGGTTGGTGAATTTTTTGTAGCCTAATACAGATCAGAAGTCGCCAGCTCTGGTTAGATAGTTTTCCAATTGAAAAATATATATTCAGTTTATCTAAATAAATTCAATATTTAATGAATTCGAAGAAAGAACCTTTTCACGTTTTTATTAAAGATTTAGAATAAGTCAGGAAGAAAAAAATTAGAGACACAAGTATTTTTACTACCTTTTATTCGCAACTTCGTGTGGGCGTCGTCGTGGCAATCAAGTAATTTTAAAGTTTACTAATTACGAAAATATAAATCTGTAGTATAAGTATAGACAGTAAAATTATTTGAATACTATGAGTGTGGTCTACTATTCACATAAAGACCGTTTCAGCAAGGAATGCCACTAAATAGCAGGTGGATCGTCTATTAAGACGCTCTAAGCAATAAAAAAGCGATTACGTTTAAAAATATGCATACGAATAGTTTCCTGATAATAAAAGTCACATTTGAATATACCTTTATTGAGCGATGACACGCGCATAATTTGTACTCACGATTTTGCTCTTAAATCTTGTAATATTTTAGACATAGAGTGAATGGGTTTAGGGTCATTATTGGTTGAAGTGGTTGTTTTAATTGTGTCGTGTGACATGCAATGGGGGCAGGTTGTTATCACCAGGGGTCTGTCGGGTTCTTAGACACGAAAGCGTCCCGCTGTGAGGTAGAACTTCAATCGATAACTCTTTAGTTAAGATGATGCTAACTTATTAACAGGAACTTTTGATTTTATGATGTGATTGCCGAATGACGTCTGTTATATTTAAGGGGTGGCGCAAGCGACCGACTATCCGTGGCGGAAATTTAAGTCTGTAAAAGTAGAACCTATGCAGTTATTGCAGTAACGCAGACGAAGCGCAAAGAGTCTGTCGTCTTCGCTGCCCCTGCGGTTATCTTGTTACTTAGGCATACTTTTACATAGATGAATACTTATAGATACAAGGGATACTTATAATTAATTAATAATTGGGACAACTCACATACATTGCTCTGATCCCAAAGTAAGTAGCTAAAGCATTTGTGTTATGGTAATCAGAACAACGAGGGTACCACAATAAATACAGATATAAGTTTATACACAACCAAGACTCGGAAATAAACAATAGTGCTCAACACACAAATAAATGCATCTACCGGGATTCGAACCCGGGACCTTTTGATGCAGAAGGCAGGAGCACTACCAATTGCGCCAATCGGTCGTCAACTAATTGGTAACTATAACTGAATCAAGTTAAAAGATATCAACTTAAACACCGAAATCAAAACCCTGACATCCACAACCGTATTAGAAATCTAAAAGTAAATTGAAGATAGACTTCCTACGCCTAATGAACTTGCCCAACTTACAGCTTGTTTAAAATAAATATATATCTGCTAGTTGGAGTTGAATATATCTATCACTAGTGTATGATTATGGATATTATCAAATATTATTAGATGCATGTCAATAAACTCAGAACCGGAAGCGAAAATGCTATTTACGTAAATTCTATTTGAAGATTAAAGAGAAGGTAAATTTATAGGCTTCTGAAGGTATCCAAAATTAAGTTATGAAAGAAAGTTAAGTATATTTCAATATTTACGTTGTTTAAGTTCCATTCTACGTATTTTAAAGTGGCCTCTATAGACTGCAACAAATTTAATTAAAATTGTTAAATGATTTACCTATACCTATAACATGCAAACAAGATATATTAATATAATTATTTATTCCTATTCAGGAATAAAATTTTTAATAAAATTATATATAAAAATCATATCTATAAATACCATTCATCATAATATATTAAATGTGAATTTGTTTTGCACTTAAGGATCAAGATTAAACTGCTATAATCACTATTTTGAATGTGGTACAACTTTTACGTGTTATGCATAAAATATAAATTTTAGCTGGAAAAATCGTCTTCTAAAAGTGGATTTTTAATTAACAAAGAGGGTACAAAGAAAATTCTAGCATTAATAACAGTAACGGAACATCAGGGGAATGGAAAAAAAATCCGTAGAAGTTAATTAAATTGTCCCAGAACAAATGACTACTACCTAACTAGAGATGAAAAGCTGATTTTCCCGAAGGAAAACGCTACGGATTCTTTAAATAAAGATTTCCTTTATATATTTTTCATTATTTAAATGGCGTAGGTATTACAATAGCTATAATCGGTTCACCTAATCTTTTCACATTTCTTATTGCGACAAGGAAATAATATTTTATGCTGATTCTTTACTTTTTCTATTGTTGCCCTTAAATAATTTTCCTTGTAGACTTTTGTGTATGTACTTGAGTTTACTGGCTAGGGCTTTTCAGAACGAACGGATTTTTAGAATTCAAAATGTAAATTAATTCTAGAGGGCGATGTTAACATAAGCGAGTTGTGTTGCTTTTCTTATATTTTTTATCTATTTACAAGCATAATCTGTTCTGTTAATGTTGATAGGTACATTCACCTAACACTGCGCAGTAGTTGATTACGCGCCATCAGATACTCGCAGCGTGAGTTGACCCTACATCGAAATATACGTTCTCACAAGTGTTGTACAAATGTTTTTTCAATCATAAGCGTATAATAGTGAATTTCCGTAATGCCTAAAGGGCATGGAGTAGATACATTTCTGTTTCTGTTTCGCTGTTCATTTTCTTTACAGGTGAGTAGGTGATCAACCTTCTGTGCTTATCCAACGGAAATATTAATTTTTACCCGGGATTCAAAGTTCGAATGGTTCGAATTTCGAACCCATAATCTCCATCACAACACGTAGATGCGTTAACCACTTAGCCATGGAGACGGTAAGCTTTTTAAGCGTTTAATTATAACGCAAATATTTAACAAAATTATAAATAATTAATTTGCAGAGATCAATTGTCAGTAGCCTCTTGGAAAATATAGTGGATCCTGGGGAGGAGTTAAGTGTATAAATATGACATAATTTATTTATAAATTGATTGAAATTAGATAATGATTGTTGACGCAGAGGCGCCTTGGAGCTTTCAACGAAAACGCTGCTAAAGAGATATAGCTGCCTATTGAGATATAGCTATATGGATTATAGCTGATTCATACAGGAATAGCAACTTCCTGATTAAATTTTGCGATGTCCCTTCGAGTAATTAACAGTGATAGCTGCGTATCGAGCTAAGGGCGGAAGTTTTAAAGCGACCGGCTCTTGGGACTTGGGTCTACGGAAAAAGGGATAACATCCTGCCTCCGATGCGACTTGTTAAAGGGTCACGATTAACGCCTTTAGGCTATCTAAATTATATGCTTCTTGTTTTGGTCAGTTTTGGTTAATACAGGGTATCTCTATTGGGAATAATTTATTCATGGAGTTTAACGACTATCGTTATTAACCCATTAAATGTTACAAGAGTTCTTTGAAGGGTTAAGGCTGTTTTACCAGTGTTGTAGATCATACTGTATCACTCGCTAAATTTGTACAATTCAAACTGTTATAAGAACAGATTTTTGAGGCCGTTACCATATTGTAAGTTATTTGGTGTGTGGTGATAAAATTATGACTGCTGACATTTGAATTTTTCGTTCCCAAAGTTACAAGTATCTTTGTCAAAACCGAAAAATCAGTTTGAATTTATTATAAGTAAGAAGATCTCTAAATATTACTTTCATTGTCATTAGTAATAAAGTTCATATTATATATTTTAACCTAACCTAACCTAAATAAGGAAACTATACATAATGCCTCCTTACATAATTTGTTTCCGTTAGACGAAACATATTTAAATTATAATAAATTAATATTATAGAATTCCTTAATTAAAAGTACCTATATTTTTATTGGGAAATAATGTCATCTACAATCTATTTAAACAGTTTAAATACTGATATTATTCATTTGCAATTGATTTTGCGTTATACCTATAAATAGGCGTGAGCAATTTGAAAGAAACATTATTCCTAGTGACATCTGACCTGAGGTCAATGTCTTATCTGGAAGCTTTCATTGTATTCATCCGGTAACCATATGTGACAGTAATTGTATTGCTCGTTAGCTCTTTATATACGGTATTAATTACTCTTGAGAGCGTTGACTGTTTATTGAATTACGAAAGTGTCAAAATGTGGAAGATCCAACGTCCCGAAAAGCTTTGGTCGAAACACATTATCTGATCCTTTTTCTAAACAGGCATGGGAAACATTTGTTTTACTTATCCGGGCATAAGCAACCCTTGAGCTTAGGTATTGAATAAACCATAACCAGATGGGGGAATGCTATACAGGTAACCGCCAACCCTTTTAGATAAAATGTAATATTGATGAATTCATTAAATTTAGGTTGTTGCAACAAAAATATGAATCTCATTGTAGTTAAAACCAGATTAGGTACTTTATAAAATATGAAGATGGACGGCTCCCGTCAAGAGTTAAGCCATCATAACGTAAATAATTAAATTTCAAAGGAAAAACGGTATAATCCAACCAACAATTTATTACAAAGGCCTTTCAGCGAGTTTTCTTGTGAAAAATCGGTCCATTATGAGAGGATGCGGTACCCGCGTATTTCGAAACAACACGTTATTGTTTTCTTCTTGTTTTACTTTTAGCGTGTAATTAATCGTTCTTCTGGGGCTTAGAAAGAAATTATTATACGCGGTGTAATTGCAACAATCGCAATTAATTAATTAATATTAATCGCAATTAATTTAAAGCGTCCATTGGGTTTTATACGTTTGCGTGATGAATTTCGAATACATTCTAAGTTTGATCTGTTTATTACAAACGAGGAATATTAAAAATACCCTAAGTTTAAAATTTATTTGTAAATTGCCATCTAGGTATATGTACTGTGTCTTGTATTCGTGTCTTGGTTGAAAATATTATTTATTGAAACCCTGGAAAATAAGTGTTTAAATATTAGTAAACAATTAGGCTGACTATGTTCTTGTTTATTAAGAAATATATACAAACGCTAGGCCAAGCTTAATTTTAAAAATTTCCTAATCAGCACAAAGTCTTTATAGTTTTGCCAGGTTCATGTGTCTGTCCGTCTGCGGTTTAGCTCAGATACACCCAACATGGGCTCGAACGGCTTAATTTAATCTGATATTCAATCTAAAAATAGATACAAATAAAATGTGAAACATAAATCCTGAAATTTAAAATCCGTTAAATCCGGCCGTTAAAATTAAAACTATTCACGGTACAAATGAGGCGAATGAAATTATTTTTACGATTCCCTCTCTCAATTAGAGTCCGCACCGACGAAGTGTCAGTGTTATTTTAATTTACTGTACCAATTAGACTCGCCATCATCAATGATGGGACCGTGTCGCTGCTTCCCTTATTAAGAATTCTATAATTAAAATTTATGGCCTCCGATGCGAGAAATACGCTTCAAATATGATAACACTTAGGTAGTTGTTGTTAATTTTATTTAAAGAATCGATAAATGAAACAAGACTCGTGGCAAATTATTATGAAATGGATTAGCTTAACCAGATTAGAGATATAACTGTAATTATTATGAAATAAATATTTTGACAGTGCATTATTATTTGTATTAAACAAAGTATCTACATTGAAAATTGTATATACAATCAATTTTCACAAGAGTAATGTCAGTTGTACAAGTTTATAAATATTATATGCGGAAAAAACAAAACTTGCACTCACATTGAGATGAAATAACGTATGAAAAGAATACCTAAACGTAAATGTTGCGTTATAAAAGAGAATAAACAATAACTCAGCCTCATAACAGATAGCACAGCATAAAAGCATTGTCTGTAGAAAACACATATCTCATAAAGTTAGTTGGCGTACAAAATATCCTGCTGGCATTTACAATGTAGAGAAATTTGGCATTCGAGGCGAGAAACATCTCCGTAATAGAATGAGTCTTGTTGAGGCCTTTGAGGAAAACAGTTTTTATGACTAGACTAAATCCCCGCCTTAAGGTTTAAAAAATTCTGATGAAATTGTCGCAAGTGAGTCGGTTTTAAAGTGCGCTGTAAAATACTATAGGTACTTATTGTGATTTGAATATGAGGACGTGTACCTTTACTGATTATTTCTAAGAATGTCTTGTGTGTATATTTGGCTATAAAAGAGAAATGTTCTTTTATATTTAACTAGCTGACCCGGCAAATGTTGTTTTGCCATATTAATTTTAGGGTGGGCTACCCTTATCACTTAGGGGTATGAAAAATAGATAGTAGCCGATTCTCAGACCTACTGAATATGCATATCAAATTTGGTAAAAATCAGTAAAGCCGTTTCGGAGGAATAAGGTAACTAACATTGTGGCACGAGAATTTTATATATAAGATTATGTGTCTTTTGAGCGGTTTTGAAATGTAAGCTAAATGCTTAATACAAAACTTTTCTTACACAACATACCTTAAATTTAATAGATAGAAAAGGATTATCTGTTTAAATGTGAACTTTAAAAATGTTTCCAATGAATTTCTACAAACTTTTTAAATGCTTTATTGTGAGGAATAGCAATTCGTTATAAGAAAATTTGATGCTGTCAATGTTGCTGGATGGACGCCAATTTAATAAAGCACTGCAGTGCGGTTGCAATGGCAATCATTGTGGCATATTTCTGAACTTTCATTTTGTGAATAACATTTTTCATACATTATCATATTATGTCATTTGGCGCTATAATAAGAGGTTTCATAAATCATTAACGTCCCGCTCCAGCTTCTCCGTCTATAGTTACGTATGTCGACTCGTTAACTTTGTGTACTGATTAAAAATTAGAGATAAATATTACAAATGATTAAAAACAAACAATATAAAATGTTGTGGCTAAATGTTATGGGATTTAATAGCATTATCGTCTATCAGAGTACTTTCACACAAAAGTTTTTAAAATGGAAGTCTATAAAACCAAAAATGTCAAGCCAATAAATCCCGGCAAACCCATTTGTGCCTAGAGTAATATCATTTTGCTAGTTTTTCTTGCATTGTCGATGTAGACACAATAAAAGCAAGCTGGGCTGTTAATCGCGGAGTGGCCTGTAGTCCCGTCCCGTAATTAACTTTGCAGCGGCCAGAGATTTACGTGCAACTCCGGGCACAATTAAATTTGCATAGGAAATTGCACAGAATAAGCTAAGAATAAGTTTCCCAAGTATATAACTAAATTTTACAGCACCCAGCGGTCGTATTAAAAAAGTGTCCGTGCATAATATCGCTATTTGCATGCGTTTTAGGGGAAACGAAGGGTAGTAGATATTGTGGCGAATGGTCTAAAATATTTCTTCGGATTTCTTCTTTGATATGTTCTTGCTGTAAAGTTCTTACTTTACGATAATAATTTAAATATCTACGTTGCGATACAACATTCAACATTTAAACTATTGCAATAATATAATAATTACGTAACATTGCAATAAAAATACCGACTTGACCTTATAAAATATATGTTAAATTTGCATTTTATGTACTCCATTGACCACATGTCGGCAATCGCAGTTAAGAACTAAAACGAACAGCATAGTAAATTTCTCGTAAAATAGTGTAAAAATTATAGCTTTGCGATTGTCTGAAACGTTTGATGTTCAGTGTTCACCCTTGAACAGACTTGTGCGCTTACTGTGTATTGAATAGTGATGTTCTACCCAGAAAACGATATTTGTAATACGCGATAACTCCTTCTTTATATTTTTTGAGTACTTTGAAGATTAGATTAGACTATCTTAGAAACTACTTAGGATTCGGCGATGGGGGAGAAATAATGGGATCCCTGAAAACCATCAATGTTTTAAGATGATCCCAGTATAGAATCTGAATGGATGCCCTATTTTAAGAAATTTTAAATTTGTATATATTTTAGTGTCTATAAGTTTGGAAACTAAGATAAATTTTTCTGTCTTAATATTTCGATAAAGCTATTTTTCAATTTGAACGTGTTTACTTATCGACTTAAGCTTGAACTAAGTCCATCACTGGTCTCGTGGCTAGATATTTTTCATATTTTACGATGTTTTGAATTTACGCCCTTCGAGTTGTAAGGAATTGAGGATTCGGTTGTATTCTTGCCACGTACTCGATTTTCATATTGCGCTTTCAATAGACTGTAAAACGGACGTCTGTGTATTTTGTAAACCAACTATGACATTGTTTATAACTTTATTGTGTTCCGTGCATGAACGGTGGAGTTAAATATAGGGTTTACGAGAATTTGTTAAAAGAATTTATGTTATACAGTAGTAGAGTTTATTAATGGAAATTGCCGTAGAAACATTTTTAAGAAAACATAACTATTATATACCTGCGTATTTTTTATTTTATCCAAGTGCTTGTTTAACTTATAATACGAATAACAGTCTTTCTAGTCAAGTATAAAGGACGAGTGTTAATGTTGAGTTGGGCGTTGGAAGACCTAGTTGTACGTTTTCGAGAAGAAATGTGGTATGTAGGGATCGCAGCGAGTGGAGATATGCCCACCCTTTTAGCAATAGGCATGAGTGTATAAATAAAAAAAAATTAACGTACCTAAGTATAAAAATCACGTTCTAACAATAAATAGCAGTTTGAAATATTTCTTCTCTATGTATACATTGCAATAAAGCACATAAATCCGTCTATAATAAAATATGGATGACGCGTGATACCATCGGATAGACAAACGTAAATATTAATGTTCTGTTTATATAGAGTTTTGATTTGTATGTTAGTTACGTATTCAAACACTCTTTGGGATAACTGATTCAAGTGTTTGGGAATTAAGCTGGAGGTCCTGGTTAGAATCCCGGAGAAACTTGTTCTCGGAGATCCACCTGATGCTTCGGGTTGAGATAGCACAGAAAGCTTACATGTAAAGGTGACATTTAAATTTTGATATAAAAACAGTTTTATTTATATACATCGTTCAGAAGGTATAAAAGGCTTTTCTGAGGTTTAAAATTATCTTTTCCTCTGGTTTTTAAGTCGATTAAACCCTAAAGATTTAGTAATGGTAACCTTGTGACGTGTAGATTCATATTAGGTATTCATTATTTCATAATACTTTTAGTAGCTTAAAAAACTGAGTGCATAGTCACGAATTCAGTACAGGCATGTTTAAAAAGCAATTGTGGCAAAATTTACAAGTTCCGACTCTATTCATGAATAATGCGAACAACTTTACAGTAAATAAAAAGAAGAATATGGCGCTGAACAAAAGCTACATATAATTAAATGTACGTTATTTACCCTGGCAACCCTTAAGATTTACAGCATAGAAACAGGCAACCATGAATTTATGGGTCTACAGTCTATAACACCCTGCTGAATTGGGCAATTACTTTTGTTTATTATGATAAGGGTAATAAATTCATTAAGATACTAGAGACATTTACTTCCTAATATACCACCATGATAGTGATAAGACAATTCTAATTTTAGCTAAAGAGCGAAAGTAAATTTCTAACACTTTCAAGATTATTAATTTTGATTCATATAAGTTAATAGTAAAAAATAAGTTTTGGCAAAATATGGAAGAAAGTAGAATACAATTTATATCTGTCATTGTAATAAAGTCTAATATGCCATAAATTAAATATATAACTACCTTTGTTATCTTAACAAGATAATCACGTCAAACAATATCTCAACCTATACAAATGATCTCGAACTTACTCCTTAACACACAATGATTTTGTTAATTATCAAATCCTCCAATTATAATTGGTATTACTATGAAAAAATTATAATTAAACAACTTATGGAAACGAGTCAAAATATGTTACTGAAAACCGCATTTTAATCGGTTGAGCCATCTTCACGACTACCACGATCAAACACGGTTTCCCTAGGATTTTATTGCCACTGCTACGCTACTCGTGTTGTAAGGATAAAGAGTTTTCGAATATTTTAATTTTTTTTAAACTTTAAGCTAGTACGTAGTAAGTAAGTAACTACCTAGTTAAAAATATTCCCCATTCATAAATAAAATATAAACATGTTAACAAATAAATTTTCCTTGAATAAACTTATATTCAAGTTTCCACTGAATTTCTGAACTGGCAACGTTGAAAATATCCTAACAAATAGTTCTGAGCGCCAATCGCACTGCAAAGATAAGTCCACTATATATGAAATACTATCAATAGCTTATTGGCATTCCCCTTTTACTTCTAAATTGCAAATTTTCCACACGATTTCCCTTCTACGAATAAATTTTCATGTCTTGATTCAGAACGAAAACGCTTCCTGTAGTGCGAAGGTAATCTATTGCCTTTTTCATATTTATAAGTTATCGGCATGCAGTTATAAGTAAAAGAAATACTGTTTTTCTTTGTCTTATAATTTTTATACTTAAATTGGCTTTTTTAGGGTAAAGCTTATGATAGTGTATTTGTTTATAAATCTCGGCGGTAACCTATAAAAAATAAATTTAATATAACATTTTTAGTAGTTAATTAAAAGAAGAATTATGTATGACCACAGTCAAGTACAGTGATGATTAATTTTAAAATACTATCCATTTAGAAGTAGAGCTTTTAAATAGGTAATTTTATTTGAATCATCTGCTTAAAAACCATATTAAATTTGTTTTCTTGTCTATAGCTGTACAAACAAATATTCATGATCCATGTGTAACTCTACACTAGGGCGCGCTGGCGTCTCCCTGTTTGCTCTGAAACCGAATATAGCGCATTAGAGCGGCTTATTCTCCATTATCTTAACTTTGAAGCTGCCAACTCGGGTACATGTGTTCTACATAAATAGTAAATACAGTGAGAACTTTGTCATACACCATCTTTTAGAACCACCTGTCGGCCTAACATGCGTGCCATAAGTAAATTTATCGACTTTTCCAACATCAAAAGACGATAGTAGTTAGTAGTAGGGAGATAGCTCTGTCTATATCCTAATTTGGTGACAAAATTTGATAGAATTTTGTCACTTTGTGATTTTTATAAAGGCGCGAGATACATCGCCGTCGACAATTTGTCTTCTCTCGCTTAAGAAATATTTCGTGCACGCGCATACAAGACGGGCTGGTGTGTTCTTTGAATAAAATTTCTCCATACACTATATTAAGCTGGTACAAAATGAAATAACTACTTAAATGCCCTAATTACCCTTACGAACTTAAACTTAAAAAAATCTTATTAGAATTTACGCCCTATGTATTTTCCGTTATTAGCTATAATAAATGGCGTAGGCTAGTTAACATAAACGAATTCATAAAATGTGTAAATTGGCTTTCATTTAATTTTTAGGTTATTATTAGTAAGAAAGCTTGAATCCATAGATGTGCGCGGATTTCGCGGTGATTTCACTCAAGAGATTTACAGAATACTACATAAAGGACAAGAACTAATTACAGAAGCCATTAAAATAATATTTTGTGTGTGTAACTGAATATAATATAAAAGGTATGTACTCTTAACTCCAGACGATTCATCTCTGTCAGAAAATTTTCCCAAAATTAGGTAAGTAGGTCCCATGAGGTATTGTGACGAACATCCATTAACATGTCCCGTATACTGGCATTTTTAATAATGTATGCTATATTTTACGTAGAAAATTGCGTTCTAATCATTAATCACGTGTACAATGCATGTCAAGCTGACGACGCATGGCTCAAGGGGCCAAATTTCCTGTATAATGGGAAAATGAATGGAAAAACATTTTCTCGGGTGCGTATAAGCGAAACTTGGACGCCGTAAAGTCGGCGCATAAATGTACCATTTACACGGAAGTCACGTAGAGAATTGTCGATAAAGTAAAACATTCACCCGATTCTAACTGCTCTTTCATTGAATCTCAAGTAATAGGAATAAAAGACGCCATTTGGTTTATAACGCCTCATTTACTGGTACCTGTACGTCAACTGTAAGATTACAATCAAGTTACCGTTGTTAACCACATTATGGTAAGCAACGATTTTAATTCATAGATGAATAGTACTCGACTCCACTGTACTATAGCAAATTCTCCCTAGACTCTATTGAGACATTATCACTATCAATATTAAACTCATGAAAGTGCCATAAAATTAATAATAATATCTGTCTGGACCACATGGCTAACGTAAACCTCCCCCAAAATGAACTGGCGTGTAAAAATAAATTAGCAATTCACCAAAACCAATCTAGGGGATAGTGTCCGAACAATTACCGGATGAAAATATCTTCTCGTAATTGATATTTATGCCGTATTAACCACGGCTACGGGTATTACGAAGTGATTTTGCTTTCATTTTTATTATTTTTATGTAGATACGATATTTATATTACGACCTCTTTACTTGTAAATTATATTTATGTTTGTGTTTGTTAATTTATTATATAACTGGTGGACCTCGCGAACTTCGTATCGCTTCAGAGTTCTGAATAATAACGTGTTACCTAAAATGTCATTCCGTAGAAAATGTATGATCAAAAGAACGTGTATATAAACCGATTTCTTTTATATATTATTAAGATGTAAGCTATCCTATCTTTCAAGTTGGATCATACTGCACACGGTGTGCAAATTTGATTAAAATCGGTTAAGTAGTTTAGGAGTCCATCGCGGACAAACAACGTGACACGTAATTATTATTTATATAATATAAACAAATATTATTATTTTCTTGAATCACAACACTAATGTTTAAACTATGGAAGTTATTATAATAAATAAGTCAACATAAAAATCGAAAGTCATTTGCGTCTTGATCCTAGTCATAAGACATTATAAATTATAATTAACTACTGGGCTGACTTTGAAACATGCCATACACCATGCAGCTGAAGCATGTAGAAGATAGTTTTAGTTTGGAAAACGACATTGTTTTATTCGCCTAAATCATGAACAGGCCTTATTTTAAACCTTACATTACCTACGACCTTTTCGTACATTTGAAAATATCAATTTCAACAAAAAAAAATTAACTACTCCCACTCGGCGTTACACCGCTATTTTTTGGGCTTTAGTAATGAAAAATGAAAAATAAACGACAATATACTCACAGATTTTAAATAATCTATGATTTCATTTTTTTATCAATTTGGCGTCTTTATAGACTCAACTCATAAGTTATTCGAACGTAGAACTAGATAAAATAAACCTCACAACACAAATTTCAATAATAGCTTCACTATTATTATTTTACGTAGCCATCCTTATCTTGTAAGGAATTGACAAATCTGCGGCGTTCAGGCATTCTGTTTGCAATAGTTTAAGACAAGTTAGGCAACAAAACGCATTAGTCAAGGTAAGAGGGCACATTTAACATTGTCAACCGCGCATTTGTATTGGAGCAACCTTCGGTTAGAACTGTTTTGGTTAATCATTCGCTAAAGGTTTATTTATTGCCAGTTTAGAATAAACTTGTATATATATGGCTTGTTACTTATTGCTTGCTGCGTGTGCGTGGGATTTTAAACAAGAACTACCTTGGTAGGTGTTTATGGCTGTTTTAACAACTGTTCCGTTCATTTTTAGTTGTAAAGCATGCCATAGTCCAATCTGTACCTATCTCTTGAGATAATTCTAGTACTTAAAATAAAAAAGCTAAAGTTTATTCAAAGCTTAGTAAAATAACTTGTAATAAAGAAGAATGGTCTATAATTTACTGAAGATATTTACAGATTTATCTCTTTGATTAGAGGAAAACTTGTATCGAATATATATACTTATTATATATTCTCTACTACATATGGTACCTACGAGTGTAACAGTGGCGGACAACGCAGGTTTTATTCTGGGCGCACCTCTTTTCTTTAATTTTCATTAAAAAAAGCGAATTGCGCTATGTCGGAGCTTTTCTAATTTTTCGTTAGTTTCGAATCTTGCTCTGAAGCGACGCCTCGCCTGTCAATAGTGAGAATTCTAGTACTTTTTGTTTGGAATTCGCGTTGTACACATCAACTATTCATATAATATTTTAAATAGTTTGTATCTTATAATAAACCTTTTATTATCATCATCTGGTTTTCCTCTAGGAATCTCATTGCTTCACGAGTATGTTACCTAATATCTATAATAATATAATAAAAACGCAACTGAAACAATCATTCATAGAGTTTTTGTATTACCTAATCATCACGCAAAAATTTTGAACTGATAAAGTTGCAGTTTCCGGTGTTGTGATGCAGCTTATAATATATAGAGGTTTACCACTAAGGTAGGTAGAACCTAAGGATCCATATTTAAACAATTTAAGTGCACCGGTGTGAAGTTAAGAAGGGTCACCATTGGATAAATAAAGATTACGTAAGCCAAACAATAATATTCATTTCTTTTCAATACTATCTGTCACACAATAGTCGAATCAAAGAAAGCGGAAGGAACCATTAGGGCATTATCACACGTGTCATCCGGCACACCTGTTTGTTCTGTTACTAATGACTCGCTAGCGGTACCTTTAACATGCTTTTGTTATTTTAAGAACCATTTGGTAAGCATTGTTAAGCCCCTTTTTGTGAAAGGGTTAATTCTTCATTTAAAATCTACTATTTATAAAAGTGGTGTGGCGGTTTTGTGATTGCCATACCAATTTTAATAATAAAAAATTAAAGACATTTGTTTTAATACTCGTATTATATCACTGTCTATAAAGGGTTCGCTTTTAATGCATTTTTATGGCATAATTTGGTTTTATTTTTAACAAATAATGATTAACTTAAAATACTAAATACCTTATTCATTTTATATTTTGTTTTAATAATTCTATAAATTACACAGCTATTTGTGGCAAAGTGATGTACTTTTTACTTCGTACCCAATTCTTACGACGACAATTAAAATTTCCATGCAACACACCATAAATATCAGATAGGAATATTATACTAGATCATTTTATACTAATGTAGTCAAAACATTATCTTATTAGTATCACGAAAAAAAAATATTAAAAAGAAGAACTTAATGTATAAAACATTTATTTTTAAAAAACTGAACAATGTTTTTAACAAAGGTAAAACGCAAAGGTAGACAGCACTTCTTAATTATACGCTAAACAAAATGTAATTACATACAGTCCATTAATGAACCCGTTTGGGGAAGCCTTTGCGTTGCACAAATACGACATATGCTTTGTTATTCTAATGATGAATGACAAAAGAAACAATAAGTGGTGGGTTAATGGTTTAAATATTCATATTTTAGGGTGCGACTAACAACAGAGAGAAAAAAACGTTCAATAATGTGAAACATGATAATGGTCGATTGATTTTTATGTATCGTGTTTCGATATCTACATATTATGTACAATAAAAAAACCTGTCCTGGTCCATATACCTACTGACTGACTGATTCATCAAAGAGTAAACTACTGAAATAAGACTCAAAACTTTGATCTGTCGGATTATTTTATTAAGTAGACATCGCCTAAGGAAGGATTTTTGGAAGTGCGTCATTTTAGAAATATGAAACTTTATTTTCAGCCTATAATAATTAATAAGATGCCTGCGCGAGGGAAGCCACGAGTAACAAATAGGAAACAAATACTTGAATACACCTAATGGTGCATTAAGGATATCTTCCTCTAGAGCCTGTTAAATTATTAAAAAAATAAGTGTAACTACCTACATGATAAATTTCATAATATTTTTTTATTAAGAACCATAAAAATTACTATGGTTACGCTATCTACGGTAATTAATATTATCAAGAATGAATTAAATGGGATGATATTTTACTTGTCTACAGCTACTCAATACTAAATATACTAACTAAACTACTAATCAATGAATAAATTAATTTTAAACAAAAAAATAAAACCGACCTCAAAACGCACTGAAAAGTAAAAAATAAATTTTGTATTATAAATGAACTTACTATAAATAAAAGACGTAAATAGTGTTGATAAATAAAATTTATCTAAAATTCTACAAGGGCATAAAACTGTCATGTTGCTCTTTGAAACGCGGCGGAACATCGGAACAAAAAAAAAAAATACACGTCGAATTGATAACCTCCTTTTTGGTTTTTTTGAAGGTTGGTTAAAAAATACGCAGGTGCAAGGTAAGAGGTAAGGTATAGAGTGGAATCTACGTTACGTATTTAACACCTTCGAAACATTTAACACAAGTTATTACGAGTTTATAAAACACCTGTCACAACGGATGAAGGTTGTTTGATTAGGGTCTTGATTTGCCTTATTTTTTTCAATACTTATTGTTTATACTGTGCTAAATGTTAGCTTTGAGTTAACGAACCGATTCCAAATCTATTATTACCTTTTAAAGAAACAAACGAAACTAAAATAAATTTAAATATTTTTTATGCGTTGATGAGTATGAGCACTTGAAACTAGCATTATTTTATTGTTTAGATTATAATAATTCATCTCTAGTTTTAAAATAAAAAATATTATGTAAATAATTTCAAAAAAGGTAGATATGATATGCCGTAATGCAAATATTCAATTTTTATAGAGTCACAATTTTTAACTAATGCGTCAATTGATTTCCAAAACTTGTAAAATTTTGTCTCTTAATAAGTAAATTTTAGGAGCTTTTGACGGTGTCTTGACGTCGCGTCGGGGCGAATTGACATTACTTTCAAGGATTTAGGCGGCCTCCATTAAGTTGAGCTTCAAGCTTAATTAAGAATTCTCTCTGAAATCCTGTCTCAGACATCCTCCACAAAATGGCCGCGATTGATTTTAAATGAGCTTCAACAACGCCTAAAGATAATATCTTGTGTCTTCGTACATTTTTATATCACATTTTTGAATAATTTATAGGTGATAAAATGCCTTTGAAAAATATTATAATTGGTTTTATAATTAAAAGTTATACCTATGTGTCAGTTTCTCGTGATCTTAGCGGTTTAAATATTTCAATCTAATTTATTAGTTATTAATATAACTAGCGACCCGCCCCGGCTTTGCACGGGTATAAAACATAACAAACCTTCCTCTTCAATCACTCTATCTATTAAAAAACCGCATCAAAATCCGTTGCGTAGTTTTAAAGATTTAAGCATACAAAGGGATATAGGGAAAGAAAAAGCGACTTTGTTTTTAACCGACCTTCAAAAAAACCAAAAAGGAGCTTATCAATTCGACGGGTATTTTTTTTTTTTTTTTTTTTTTTTCTTTTTTTTCCTATGTTCCGCTCGTACGTCGCCATTTGTAGACCGATTTGGATGAGTGAGAGTTTTACGATCAATAGTTTTCAGCATATTGAAAGAATAGTTTCACATTCGGACGAGAAATCGCTGAATGCCGCGCGGCCATGTCGTGCTTATTTGCTTATAACTCTATGATTTATGAACCCTTATCGATGAATTAGATGTTATTCGATTTAGTATTAATTTATATTATTTGATTTATAGTTTTAGAGATATTGCGGTTATAAAATAAAAAATTTAAAAATCTTCAATTAGTTTGCTTTAGCAATAGAGATGTCCATGTTATATTAAATATATACTAATTATAATAAAGTATTTTAATTAAAACTCATATTTTCAAGCTTTTGACGGAATTTTATGAAAATCTAAGGCATAGATTTGATGTTATGGAGCAAAACTTGTCAACAGAGAAAAACATGTCATACGTTATTGTTTACGCGTCCAGTTTAAATCTCTATAGCTCGATGTAATATCAGTTTATATCGATGACTTATATATCATTTTATAAAACATTAAAAGAGTCATATGTGATAGTAAAATCAATAAGGTAGAAGAAATACTTCTAGAGATAGAGAGGATATAGTAACTGAGTTCCTACGGGAAATCACAATGTGCGTTCACTTGCTTACTATAAAACACCATGAAAACATAATTTATATGAACGATATTACTTAAATTTTTAGTATTAAACGATTCAGTTTTGCGTTTTCTTATTTTCATTAATTTGAAAATATTAAATTAAATTAATTAAATTAGTTTTTAGTGTATAAGGTAAGCGTAAAGTCAGAGCGTCCATGTTAGTTTCGTTTTGATGGTATGATAACCAACTACCTATACGGTTTAGAAGAGCCACTCAAAAGTATAAAATAAATTAATTTTAAACAAAAAAATAAAACCGACCTCAAAACGCACTGAAAAGTAAAAAATAAATTTTGTATTATAAATGTACTTACTATAAATAAAAGACGTAAATAGTGTTGATAAATAAAATTCATCTAAAATTCTACAAGGGCATAAAACTTTCATGTTGTTTTTTGAAAGGCGGTGCCAAATATATAAATAAAGACTGAATGAATATTCCTGGACTTTAATAAAAAAATTAATTGAATGGCTTGGCGCTGCGTTTCAAAGAGCAACATGACAGTTTTATGCCCTTGTAGAATTTTAGATGAATTTTATTTATCAACACTATTTACGTCTTTTATTTATAGTAAGTACATTTATAATACAAAATTTATTTTTTACTTTTCAGTGCGTTTTGAGGTCGGTTTTATTTTTTTGTTTAAAATTAATTTTATACTATGTAGTGATGATGCACGAACTTACATTTATTATACAAACAGTACAGACACAGTAAATTTAATATCGATATTGTGTTTAAAGCACTTAATGGTATAACAGTTTCAAAAAAAAACCTACAGACCTATGTATATACAGATATCACTGATTAAAAATATTATATAGTAAATAATTAAGGGGATTAATGATGTCAACAAAATTTCTATTTCTATATTTAATTGCATTAATCTTCTCTATATATTCTTTATAGCCCGTGTAGAACATAAGAATATCGTATATTTTATTCAGACACATCTAAGACACTCGAAATACAATACCTAAAAAACATAACGTAATAAATTTGCACTTCTTACATTTAAATTAGCATCATAATCAAGCGTAATGTAAACAAGAAACTTAATACCAAGTTCGCAGACAACACAATTTTCATTTAGAATAACTCATATTTGCACGAAACTTTAATATCCTGTTTCAGCCAAGATGACAGCTTCAAGAAACGACGTAAATAAGACGGTGAAATTTTGTCGCAAGTGGGAAAATACAGCTGCTTAATGCAGCTTAAACCTGGAGCCCACCTCGCGGAAGCACGCTCGTTATTTTGATTTATGAGACGCCGAAAAATGTGAATAAGCACCTGTAAGTGCTACAGTTTGCGTGTTTCAAAATTTTGTTTAATTAAAACTGAATCAAAAACTTTTAATATTAAATTACTATAATCGAGCAAACTAGTGCACAATATCTAGATATCCTAGCTTTTAGGGTGTATGAAGATAACACCACCATTTTTATAAGTCCACAATGCAGTGCAATTATACATAAAATGGCAGGTATCAAACTTAGCGATTTTGCATAATAATTGAGCATTTTATAAGTAGAATTTTATTAATAAAGTATTAAGGAGAAGTTTTATTTTCATTTTATTATCCGATAAAAAGATTCGGAATGCAACTTTCTTTCGCACTATAGCACTGAAAATGTTATAGGTAATAATTATTTGTGTAAAAAGTATTTTTTTAAATTATAATATGTATGGAATGTCGCCTTTCACTTAAATTTTACAACTTTTATTAATATCAGATAGCATCGAAATTTAATTTTCAAAAAAGATAACTTTTACATTTTATTGTCTCTATGGATTTTAGTGTTTTAAATAATTAATAAGAATTTTGTTAAATGTATATTTCAGACTATGCAAAAACTTCTTGGTGTGATCCTAAACTATTACTTAGTTATGGCAATTTCTTATTACAATATTTAATAATATACAAACAAAATATATAAGCTCTCTAAGATTAATGTAAATTAATAATACTCTCATAATTGTTGCTGCCTCGTACGTGTGGCCATACAATATAACATTATTTAGGTCAAAACAAACAATGGGCTATACCTTCTTATGATTTTTAGAATGCAATTTAATCAAAAAAATAATAATCAAATAAAGTATTAATATATTCATTCAGATACAGATACTGTGAGATCAATGAAACAACTGTAAAACAAACCTTAAATGTGCAAAATATAAATTAAATAATCCGTTAATAATAAAAATTAAAAATAGTAGCACTAAGTGACATTATTTCAACTATTTTTGCGTAAGTATCGAAAACAGCCCTCATCATGTAATATGAGTTGTTAATTAAATCATTGCATTTTACATATGCAAATCGTGTATAATGATAATTTGCACTCCGCTTCTCATACAAGTAATAGAGCTGTCACTTAATGCATGACTGCACTCATTAGACTTGCTAATAAGTAATCAGTAACCAATGTTCATAGATGTGACATATTTTACGACTGTACCTCCATAGAGAATGCTAAGTGCTATGTCATTTTGGTACAGGTTACAGGAAGACATGTCTACCGGTATATTTAATAAACACTACAGAACATTTATAGGATCGCACCTATCATAGACTACAGGGTTTAGCATAATACGTGTTTCCGGTTGGAGCCCAACAGTGCAGAAACGCAGAAATATATCTGCCATTACCTTTATCTTATATACAGTATAGACGATGAATGGCCTTTTTAAAAATCATATTCTATTCCTATTTCAAACATCATGGAAGAAGACAAAGACGCCATGAAGGCGGACTTGCGCGAGCTTCAAATTACCGATTAGCACGTAGCAGCGCAGGACCGACAAAGGTGGCGTTCTCTCGGAGACCAAGACTCACTTTGCGCCAGCAGATTAAATAAGTATCTATAATAACTCAGATATCATAAGTTCGTTAGAAAATTATGCATTGTTTAATGATAAATGTGTTATTACTTAACTTAGGACTTAAAATATTATTTTGGACATTAAACTCATGTGTTGGCTCGTTTTCTAATTACACGGAGTTTAATACAAAATTGCATTAAGTAAGTAAGAATAAATGTCATTTTAACATAATATTATTGGTTGGGAGTCGACAGTTATTTTCATAATAACGTGAATGAAGCGTAAACAAGGTACTTTACGATCACAATGTCATATAAATTTCATTGAATTGCGTTTATTATAACTGAGGCTAAACCTGAGCCAAATAAAAACAAAAGTAAGCTATGCTGCTCGATTCTATATTAAATTTAGGTTCATATTATTATTTGCAACTTTGTAAACAATGCTTTGAACGCTAAAGACCGCTCATTTCCCTAATTTTGTAAAATAGACATAAATATTATTATAATTGTGTGTGTATATATTTTACATCAAGTACAGCTAGATCTGTGAAGGTTAAAAATCAAAATTCTTTATACATAAAAATCGTTTTATCTCATAAATTATATAATACATACCCTACAATATACTTCATCACTAAATTAAGTCACATTACACGTAGACAATAATTTCGATTCCCCCAATAAATTGGTTGATGTCATAATTTTTGCGCACGGCTGGCTCCAGAATGGAATTTCCGATAGAATTGGTTCATTTCACTCGAAAGCGATGAAACTATTGCAATGGATTGGACTAAACAATAGTGCGTTTTTAGTTCGTTTAATCCTTTGTGAGAGTGTAGTGGGATGTGAAATGTACATGATACCTACATGATATTTTAATTAACTGTTTCGATTTCTTAACTCCGTTCAAACGTACATATGAAAATTATGAAAAAAAAATTGAATTATATTTTTACTTCTCAATTATATATAGTAATATTTCTTACTTATTACAGTACATGCATTGCAAAATTACTACTATAAATAATGCTGAAGATTATTAAAGAAACACAACTAAACATTATTATTTTTTATTGGATTGTATTGACGAAGCTCCCATATTGTAAACGTTGTAAAACATGTTGTAAAACTAAAGTAAAGTTTAAAGTCAGACACGTGACCAAAAATTACAGACTCACTTCATATGTAAAGTATATATTTATTTAGTAATTATATTAACAGCTTGAAACACGCTTATTAACTGAAACAGCTGAAAAAGAAAATGATGTATCTTGTAAAGGATTGTTCGAACATTTTCGTCTTTAATATCCTGTAACAATGGGATGTGCATAACTTCCATCCATTTCGAAGGCTGAGTATTAAAAATTGAATTAATTTTAATAAGCGCAGTATCCGGCGCATGAAATCTTTTGTTGTGAATGTAAAGGGAGGATGGGGGACTTAATTAAGTGTCGGTGAAGCCCTCTACTTAAATGACTTCACGGCTCGTTTAACTTTCATAAAATTCTTTTAAACTCAGCAATTTCTTATGTAGAATGGAATTTCTACTAAGTGGCTTATAATGTAGCCTTATAAATGTCTGAGTGGTGTAAGTGTTACCCGATGTAAAGGATTAATTAGATACGTTGTCACTGGATGTTAAGATGTTTATAGTCTATTTTAGTTCTTGCTTTCTTAAAGAAGACGTTAACAATTTACGTAAGTTAAATATTTGGGCAAAAATGTATGAAGCCTGGACTCACCCACCAATAGAGATGAGATAACGTGAAGAATCCATGGGGTTATTTTGATGGAATTGAAGGTGGTGCCCATAATAACAATTTAAGTACGAACAGAGTCATTTACAATGGCATTGTTTTTTTTTTATAATTGGGACAAACTCACATACATTGCTCTGATCCCAAAGTAAGTAGCTAAAGCACTTATGTTATGGTAATCAGAAACAACGAGGGTACCACAATAAACACATATATAAGTTTATAAACAACCAAGACTCGGAAACAAGCATTCGTGCTCATCACACAAATAAATGCACCTGCCGGGATTCGAACCCGGGGCCTATTGATGCAGAAGGCAGGAGCACTACCAATTGCGCCAAACGGTTGTCAAAATGTCGTGCATATGCCTTAACTTTGTTGGACATTGAGCCTAATTTGACACATGGTCTTTTCTTGAATTTTGAATAGCGATAAAATTAACATATTTATTAATAATAAGCTAATAAGCATCGCTGACTATTATAAAATATTTAACTATTATAGAATATTTGTAGTATTTGAAAAAAAAATGGTTGTTGTGATTTTCTTGACACTTTCTTTTTATAGAAGGTGTAAAATAAGAATCAAAAAGTTCTTCAGTCTAGACAATGTCTTAACTTAACTTAGAACTGAATTATGTAACCCAAACAAAGACAATCAGACATAATTTGACAATTTTTTAAACAAAAACATATTCAAAATTCAATCAATAAAAAAAACATGTTTAATGTATTAATAATTTATCTAGATAGCTGCTGTGTTGCATATCGCAAATTCAGGAATGTAAATCCATCGTTCATAAAATACCTAAATAATAATGAATGCAATTTATTACATTGTTAAATTACATAAAAATCCCCATCAATTAAGTTAGAAAAGTTTACTCAAAAAGATCCCTCGGCCCGTGGTCTTATAAATGGCTATTGTTGGATTAAAATGATTAATTGTAAGCCATAGCGAAATATTTCAGGTGTCACAGATAAGGCTATGCAATCTTTATTAATACCCGCTGTATACCACGACGAACAAATTGCGTTCTTTGAATTGCGTTGGGGTGCAATGTTAATAAAAATGGCCGAGATAAGCTGTAGGACAACATTTTAATACTTGATCAGCTATATTTGAAACCTAAGACTTCTATGTGTTTTTTTTAAAGTTGTAGAATTATGTCGAGTATCGCAGAGTTTAAAAATAAACGTGTCTAAACTGACATTTTTCTTAGATATTTTTTTTTAGATTTCAGAATTAACATATTAAATGTGCCTATTAATTTGTGTAACAAAAATTTTAGTACAATACAATATATCTCCTATTTTCGTTAAATCTTTCACTTGTATATTTTGAAAACAATCAGAGATAATTTCATTCCCTTAAAAGTAGACAGAGACAAAACGATATATCTATCTCGAAAATTGTGATGTATAAAGAGCAAAAGGGTCGAATGCAAGGGTGTCAAATTAACTACAGTTTATTATAAACAGTAGTCAAATGTCGCAATCTTGTAATCTTGTAGAAGTAATTGCAAAAAAACTGCCTTTATTTTATTAAAAAATCAATTAATGTTATTATCAAACAATCTATTACTTACATATTGTAACTACATAAATTATTATATTATATTGATATATTTTATATATTAGTATATATTAATATTATTTATATTTATTCATATCATAATATATTAGCTGCGTCATGGGCGTAGGCCTCCCCTAGCCTGTTCAAATATCCCTTACTCTTGCTTTTTGCATGCAAAAATAATCATTCGTCAATAATTACATCTTAAAATACTAGTGTATAATTTTCACGTGATCTTTACAAGTATTCATAATAATTCTTTATAATTAACAAACGAAAAAATAGCCCAAATACCAAATAACAAAACCAAAAAGCTTCCTATAGACGTCTGTAGAATTATGTCGTTTTATTTATTCTGCGTTTTTAGATCTAGCCTACTGTTAACATTGGTTGATGTAACGTAACTGTCGCCACGTGCATGCATTGGTTACGGCTTGTAATGAACACAAGGGATTGTATATTTTGTTCTAAACATATTACAGAACAATTATCAGGATCAAAGAATTCGAAGGGATTTAAGTAAGTTTTTTTTTGCACACTTTATTGCACTGGAGTGCATTGGGCGGCCTTATCGCTAATCAGCGATCTCTTCCAGGCAACCCACAATTTTTTGTTGGTTTGGTTGAATTTCTGCAGGCAAGCCTGTAGAAATTCATCCGCTGAGTACCCGAGAGACCGAATACAAATACAAATTAAATTATAAATTGTATTCGAGACCGGGGATCGAACCCGGTACCTCAGGCTTCGAGGTACGCTTATAAGACCGTTTAGCCATGAGGCCTCTAGTTGTCGATAAAATGTTTGTAAAATCAGTACGCAAGTGTAATTAAGTACGTCAACCATGAGAAAGTATTGAAATTATCGAAAGATTTTTATTTTATGGACAACTCGATAATCCAATGACCGTGTAAATGTACACGTAACCACTAGGACCGTTAAATATTTAATATACAAATATTTAAAGCAGATAGTCCAAAACCCAAAAAATTACTTATTTTTTTGCTTACTGCTTAGCATTTGTAGTTAAACGACCGATTGGCGCAATTATTAGTGTTCCTGCCTGCTACATCTCCAGTTCGAATCCCGGTAGGTGTATTAATTTGTGTGATGAGCACGAATGTTTGTTTCCGAGCCTTGGTTGTTTATATATTATGTATTTATTGTCGTTGTTTCTGATTACCATAACACAAGTGCTTCAGCTACTTTGGGATCAGAGCAATGTATGTGAGTTGTCCCAATTCTTACTATTATTATTATTGGTTATTTAGACTATAAAGAGAAAATATTTGTATTTTTGTCACAAAAATTCATTAATTGAAAGCGTAACTCTTTCTAAGTAACATAAGCTACAGGATTATAAGTAAACCCTACGAAGACAAGTCGCCAGTTTAAGCTAGTTAATTATATTTTTACGATAGTACAAATTCAATTTATGCTCTAAATAATTGTCATGATTTATTTAAAACATCTATATAAATGAAGTCATAGCTAACACATGACCCCAAAAGGCATATTGCACAACTAACCCTAAATCAGGGACAGGATTCTAATTGCTCCGAAAACATTAACGGAATAGTTATTTTTATTTTAAGTAATACGTTACAGCGGAATAATATTTAAACATATTTTTATTAAAACAAGGAATTCATAAAGATATAAAGAAATGTGACTTGTGGATATCTAACCAAAGCTTTAAATAAATGTAGAACGTTTGAAATGTGTCGTGACAGTAAAAGAATCACTGATAAGTAGAATTTCTATTTAAATCTTGCTATTGGAATATAGTTTCGGTCTTCTATTAAATTTATTCTAAATTATAACTTATTAAATATTCACAGTAATGTAGTTAAATATATTTACAAAAATACAAAAGGCTATCTAAGGCTAAGCTATAGGTCGTATCCAAAATACTGGCTACATTACCGCGTTGTATTGCTAAAACGAATTATCATTTTTTTGTTTTAACTTTCCTTTGAACGGAAATTAACATTAATGTTATTCTAAAGATTCAAATTGCAATTAAAATGAAACTATTTCTAATAAATTGGCAATTAAATTCTTTCTTTGTCTATATCCATTCTATACTCATTCCTGAACTGAATTAAAACAAACCTTGGAATAGACCCTACAAACTTTCAATCTAATTTAACACAAGCAAATATATTTTCTATTACAATATCTTTGCTTTTTAAAGTAAAATATAATCGCTCATCCCTTGAATCAAGTTCTATTCCAAAAGATAATATTATTCGGTTGAACTGGGGTTCGAATTGTCTATTGCTTAAACGATCTGAGCCCCGGACTATTTGATTCGTAATAAATTGTTTTCACTTCAGCGTCACTGACAGATTTGCGACCCCTATATTAGCAATTATTAGAATTGTTTTATATACCACCCTTAAATATATTACTCAACTTTGATCAATGTTTAAAGTGTTTTATCTTAAAAACAATGTCACGTCTCTAGAATATAATCTTACCATTTTACATATACCAAATTAAAAATCAAACATCGTTTATTTGTTTCTTAAAAATGCTATTTGTAAAATTTTAGTGATAAGTATCATAAATACTGCCATTTTGTTTTGATAAACTAAAAATCCTTAGGACAGTTGACGCGCCCGGATAAGTATTGCGACAGAGCCTTATTTGGTTATTCGGGGTCTATCACTTACTTGTTGTAAGGAAAATGCACCATTTACATACAGGCGCAAAAATGTGTCCAAATAAAAGTTGCGGGAATTTTCTTTTTTTTTTTTTTGTTAAATTTTAAGCATTTCATCACCATATAGTTAGTATATTTTATAGCATCAGATGCAAGTTGCGCGTTTTACAACATCGTCTTATTTCCGTGAGTATTTCAATGAAAATATTGATTTAACTGAATAAAACGGGTTATTGCTTATGATTTTATTACTATTTTAGTTAAAATTTTACCGAGAGTCCAACTCGTAAAACATTTTTATGAATTTTTTTTTAGGAATAGTGCTAGGTTTAATTGAACGATACTTGTATCAGACAATAATACTTTTATATCTGAAAATCAGACAAATAATATAATAACATAATTGACCATATTTCTAATAAAAATAGCTTGTTAAACGAACATCTATCTTAACAGTACTAAAGCAGTTGATAATACACTGTTACAACAATATTTATCTGGATAATTAGTAAAAACTGGCATACTGACAAGGTGGTAAAGGTGTTTCACCACTGAATACAACTCACACAAGAGATCGTAAATAAACATGAAGCACATTAAAAGACTATATAATAAAAAAATAATAACAGTCAGAACAGAAAATGATGGAGCATTCTCATTTCGGAGGCCAAGATCCATGTTGGGTAGCTGAGCCATGTTGGGTGCGAGAAAAATAAGATTCAAATAAAATTATTCTTAAAAAAATACCGACAATATATAATCAACAAAAGAAATCCTATTAATATGCTTTATACTACAAATACACATGAATGTCTTCGGTAATATGTAATCTATCCCCATATCCCATTAAACATAGCCGGCTTACGTCGTGCGGAACTAATAATTGCAATTAGTAAACGAGTACTTAAGCTACAATACTTACAACAATCAAGAAAATTTACGGCTTATTTATATGAGACTGCGAAGGTCGTAAGTTCTCAGCTTTGGGATATGTGTATTTTTGCAAATACTTGCATCAGAGCTTTGAAATTATTTATAGTTCGTAGCTTATATTGGATATTGTACCTTATCAGTCGGGTTCGCGTGCAGACTACACGTATATAAATTAAAACATAATTGTATTATCGTGACCTCACGCCCTAACGCGTTCCTCGGCCGCCGTGCTGAAATGACGAAATTAAAAAGAAACTGCTTTTAAAAGAAATGCCAGAAAATTTATTCAACTTTATGGCGATCAAGAATGCAGTTATTAATCAATTTTCACGAGCTTTTATATTAAAATCGTGACTTACGCAAGTAAAATAAAGCATGCATAATACATTTTGATAGATAGGAAATAAAAATTTATTATAAAGCTTATGGATAGAAAGCATAGAAGCATACAGCGATAAAACATAGAAAACCTTTCAAGAAAAACATATTTAAGAACATCAAGCCGATCGAAGCCGTGTAAATTTTTTTCATAACATTAATAGCGAAGTTATTTGAAAATGTTGATTGACAAATAGTGTCGGAAATGGCCTATTCTTAGAAAAATAATTTAGAATGGATAATTACAAATTCATACAGACAACGAAATATTTTATACAAAATTGTGATATATTGAATAGACACATTCCTGTTCTAAATTAGTTAGGGAAACTATATGATAAAATAACAATATAATTATAAAAATAATAATATTGAAATCCTTTAAATTTGCACGCATTTTTAAATTACATATTATTATACAAACTTTTAAACATTGCGGCACTTTAACATAAGTTACCTACTACAGAAAATAATATTATATTTTTGATTTCTTGTCTTCACTGTTATAAATAGATATTGTAACGATAAAGTAAATCCAATAGGGCTTATAAATTATTTATGTGTTGAATTTATACGATATTTATCTATAGAGAATAAGCAAGACAGTAAATTTCGCTTTATTAGTCCAGTAGCAAAGAGAAACAAAAGTTGAGACCGGTCTTACGACAAGACATTGTCAACATTGAACTATTTGATTTAAGCCCGTACACTGTCATTATTCGTATTTTATTGATTAAGCTTACGCTTTCATGTCAACCACTATTTGGTAGATTTGTCACAATTCGGGCGTGGGATGTAAAATTTATTGAAGAGATTTTACTCAGATAAAAACACAAAAATCGTGTTCTTTTCTCTATGTATTTTGTTTTGAAATTTAGTATGTAGAATTTATAGACAAAGGTAAGTATTTAAATTATTTTGAAATGCTTTTAAAATTTCAATCAATCACCGTGACAATCGTTTTCATGTCTGGAGGCAGCTTTTTCGCATCAGTTTATGTTTTGGAAAAATGTCTCGCTTTTCCGTTTAAAACAACCCATTGTTTATTATTTTTTGGTACATTTGAATTGGGTTTTGATATCAAAGGTACATTTCAAACATATAATCCCTAGAACCTTTAATCTAATTGGCAGTAGACAATTGCAATTTTCTTTTTTAATAAAGCCGTAATATAGTTTAATTTAATTTGTAATAATATTGGCTTTTAATTTTATTTTATACTTTAATCTAAATAACTGTTATAATCTATATTAATAAAACTAAGTCGCGTTATTTACAGCATTTACTACCCCAGAACGGATAGACAAATTTCGACGATCTCTAATTTATTGGATTCACCTAATCCGATAATAGCAGAATAACTATTAAAGTATAAGAAAATTCACTAAAAAGTGTTCATGAAGAAAATTCGCTTCCAGATACATTTTCCATAGAATGATGTTTTAGGGGACACGTGATTTTAAGGTCAGAAGCGATGCAAAGATAAGGGGTCAGCTGGTATTATCAAAAGAAAAAGGTTTTTTTTTATTTATTTTGAAAACTGGAGGGATTTTAAAAATTATCTAACTGACCGCGTTAGATTCTTTCTGAATGCCAACCGGATGAAGTCGTAAGTAAAATCTTGTTTGTTTATTATAGACCACTATCATACAAATGTAGTTAATGGACTAAGAAGCAGTCCATAAATTTATGTTAACGAGTAAGGTCTCACATGTCCAATGTCTATTGTTCCACACAAGAAGACCGCAAAGTTGCTAACTTTAATAGGTCTAAACTGTTTAGCTCTGAATTTGCGGCTTTTGCATGCTATTGAAATTTACGGCTTAAACTTTACCACTATAGTGGACTGCGTTGCCGTGAGAACATAAACGAAGTTTTATCGAACATTAAGCACTTTACATTTTAGTTTTATGTACTTAAGTTATAAAATAATTCCAAAAAGAATTGACTCCTACTTCAAACATACGTTCCACGAACTAAAAAAAACCCTTTTAATTCAAACAGCCAACAAACAAAATTGAGTTTTTTATAAAACTTAAAAAAACATACAACAACTAATTTGCTTTGAATTTTAAACTATTTTGAACATTATAATATGACAATAGATCATTATATTTAAAAAAGCAAATGTTTCCCAAACAACAGATGATGATAATTTAAATAAAACATTTGCCTCATACAAATGTAACAAAAATAAAATGTGTCAAAAATCTGGCACAAATAAAAGAGAGGGTGAAGAGCAAAAAGTATCACCCCTGATTGTCTATTTATAATTATTGCGACGAAAAATATTAAAAAGTACTTATGGTCCGGATATGTTTGTTAACACCGCTCCCTTCGAGTATCGATTACAGATTTCATGTTCGGAAATCATTAACATACAATTAATATAAATTTAACTATGACACATTTTAATAGTTATATCAAAGCTATATTAGTGTAAGATTGAAAAACTACTACACACGTGTATAGGAAAACAGCGATAAAACATAGAAAACCTTTCAAGAAAAACATATTTAAAGACACCAAGCAGTGTGGATTTTTTTTTCATACCTTTAATAGCGAAGTGATTTGAAAATGTTGACTGAATAGTGTCGGAAACGGTCTATTCTCAGAAAAAATAATTTATTGCTATAGAAAACATTTGACAGACTTATTAACAACAATGGTTCGAAGAAAATGGTAATTCAATTTTCACGTTGCGCTAAAGAAAATTTGTTCAAACTATTACATACAAACGGGACGACGGATGCAGGTGCATACAAATTTACTTTTCCCAACTGAAAACTGTTTCCTTTTTCATAGAAGCGTTTAAAATATTTAAACCAGCCACAAAGAAAGCTGTAGCATTAACATCGCGAGTAAACGACGTGGTTTTACTAACTTTACGACCGGGACGTCTATTGTTACTACGTGCTGTAAACCTTACATAATCTCTACTAACCTAACCTGTAGTAATTTAGTGTTTTTTTCAAATAAATAAAATGTTACCAGCTACGTTTTATACGAAGTCAAAATGTCCCTTTTTTGTGCGGACATCATGCAAAAGCTAATAAATGGATCTCTATGAATTTCAAAGTTATATCTTTGTTCTTTGTAATTTTTATTCCTGATCAACGAAGAAGGAGATACTTAAATCTTAGAAGTTCCGGTAAAGGAAGTGATCCTCATGTGATCCCAGTGATTACCCAATATATGTATACTCCCACAAATTAAAAATAATTAAATTAATAAATAATAATATCGTCACGTCTTTAATTCTCCAAAGGCTACCTCGTCGGGACAGATGAGCACTTAGTACACCCACATTTCACCAGATATTTTTTGTTAAGGAGCGAGCCTATTGCCAAACACCGGACACTAAAAAAAAATTAAAAATTATTTACCAGCTTATAAAACGTTTTATATCAGAAATGAGAAAACAAATTAATACAACCAATATCTAGAAAGGAAGTTCTCAAATTCCAAAATGTCTTCCTTTTTATATCATACTATTGGAACACATTGTTAGATTCGTCGTCTAGAAGAAAAAGTATCTTTAGTAGAGTAGAGTACTGAAGCTGCGTCTACAAATAAACTCATGTCTTTTTATTATCAGTTCAAGGAAGCACGGAATACATCACACAGTCGTAAACGAAAGGATTAAATTTAGTTCGTAATAAATTGCCGTTTCCCTTTCGATTAAGATACATGTCATTTCGCCTCTTTGATTTCTATTCGAGTAAATGGAACAAGGAAATAAAAAAGTTGAATGTTTAGGAACGTGTTTAAATTGTAGCAGAAGCAATTTGCTGAAAGTCATAAAAGTTGTCTGGGGCGGAGGCGCCATGAATGCTTCGTATAAAACTTTAGGGTATCTATTTTAAAAATCGTCACATGATCGATGGTGAGTGATACAATTAGCATTTTAAAATAAAAAATTTTTTAGAAATCGATTTATCAAGTTAATTATTATTTATAATATGAAAAATATTTGAAAGCTTATACCGATTTCATGGAGCCACTCAGGAAATGATAGTTTTGAAATAGAATAAAACCTATCGAAAAGTTTCGGTAATTCTGTACTTCAAGTTTTAATCGTGTAGTATTCCATCTGAGTAAAATATGTTTATATGACAAATGTTAGACCGGCGAGATTACGGGCGTACGGGCACTATCGCAGTGACATTTTTAAAACGATACAAAATCTCTCGAAAACTCCGTTATAAACATATGAATACTTATGATTGAGTTATTGTAAACTAACTTTTATAAAAATATATTTATTTCCTATTTTATATAATATATAGTACTGATAACTGACACAAACAAAGTTTAATTTTACTACAAACCCTCAACGATATCACCAACTGGCAGACTAAATTGACAATAATGTGAACTCTAACTTACCCGCAACTAACCAGGAGCTAAGTTAAAGTTAGCTATCGGTTCAAGAGAACTTTCAAACTTGCAGTTTAGGAAGTACAACCTATGCTTAACTTAATCTGAACCGTTGGACGCATTCTGAATTTCTGGTGAAATTTGAATGTCATTCGAAACTTGAATGAAGTAAGTAGATGCAAAGGAATAGGTATTAATATATTAAACGAGGTTAAGTAATTTATTAAATTTTAACTAAACAAAAATACTAGAGATTTAATAAAAACTTTTAATTATTAAACATTTATTTAACCGATGATAATATATAATATTGAAAGTGGATTTTTCAAAGTAGGCGTGTTGGTCTAAATCGTGGTTGAGGAAATCAAGAAAAATGCAGAAAGACGTCTCGGATGCGATTTTCACAAAAAATAAAATGGCTACATAATTATAGCGATACAACGCACCATAAGGGATTTGTGGAAATAAATTCTTAATATTATGTACCTACTAAATTTGTAAATAATTTTATTTTAGTAAATATACTTAGATATAAGCAGAAAAGCCAAACACGCCAAATAATTGAATAAGAGGGCAGCTATCGTTGGCATTAAGAGATTACACTGCATTATGTAATTATTAAGTGACATTTAACCATAAATATTGATAGCCAACTAATATCCACGCACATAATAGTAATCCAGCCATTACTGTTGTAATATCTGCGGCGTAATCCATATCGATGTTCCCATTAAGGCCTTTCAACGTGAAACTCAATGTTCATTATAGAATTTTCAACGATTCTGACGATCGAGATGTAAATTAATTCATTGTATTTTCAAATATTAATGGAGAAAATGTGATTCTATTAAGGCTATAAGCCGACATTATTTTAGATGAACGTCACGGAGTTCCGTAATGATGGTTGGCTTTTGTTACGTTAGCGACTTTAATGTACAGACTGATTAATATCTTGATAGAATTTGAAGTAATCTTAATAGTAGTTTTTAGTATATTGAGGTTACATTTTATATAAGTCTTGTAATAAGTGTTAATGGATCGGTTATTGTATGTATATATTGCATTCTTTAGCATCTTAGTTGGATATAGCATTTTTTCAACAGTAACTTTAGTTTAAAAAGTGAAAACTGCTCTCTTTTGACATTGATTAGAATTAACCATCATTTTTAAAACGGTTTAAATAAGTGTTCTACATCATATTATTTTTTAGTTATAACAATGTGTACATTCGTAGCTATAAGGCACACCGAAATCTGTGAAGATCGTTATCCTTGTCTATCCATAACGATATTAGCCTGCCGCTGCTATTTTCGTAGTAGCGAATTTCGTAGAAGCAATTATTAGTTAGTCAAAAGGAAATATAAAATTTGTGATTTAACTTTATGTTATCTGTAAAACAACATAGAGTTTAAATCTCATCTAATTTAGAAATAAGACCTGCTTTATAATAAGATTTGCTACAAGATAACAAACTACTTAGGTGGAACCGAGATCTTGCAATCTGCGAAAACAACAGAGAAACGCTTAATTACATTAAACTTATTCCACATCACATGTATTCTGTACACGGAACAAATATAATTTAGCCCTCGTTAACATACTGCTGTCTTCCTTTAACCGACACCTCCCTTTCACGCACCTTAACCAGAACATACAGCCCGCTTAGTTTTAATTACACCTCCGACAAAGATATTGCCTTTGTTGTTCCATTACTCGCTTCTGTATAAGGAAGTCTCAGAAATATCAGGCTCTACGGAGCATAAACTTCCCATAACAAATCCAATATGGACATTAGGCAATTCAAATCTACTATGCTTAGAATTTAAATCCGATTCTTTCTACCCACTAATTTCCTTACAATTCCCGCGCTGAATATTAATACATCCATAAGACCAAATCCGCGTAGATTACGGCCCGCGTAGGCAGTACCTATCTCTGATCTTCATCTCGATTGAAGCTTTCCATAATATTCTCGAGAGTAAACCAAATACGAGAGAGCCGCAACGCAAATTGTAAATACTCCGTCGCAGCTTTGCTTAGACTCGAAATTGCTTGCACAGCAAAGATAAATGCAACAAGCCAGGATGTTTGAGTACGGTGCGGCGGTATATTGGTTGAGCATGTCTGCGAATGCGTGGATGGTAACTAGTAGGATTCTAATCTAGAACCTATTCCATTACATTACAGTATATTTCTGCATCATATGGATTATAAGTGCGTTGCATAGGAGATAAAATGTGTACGTCAAGTTAAATTGTGTCTATCTTCAAATTAGTACAATTTTTATTATTTAATGAAATAGAACATTCTCATATTCAGTAAGCACTTATGCTTATAAATTTGTTTGTTTATATATGAATCACTGAGCAAATGTTTACTTTATCAAATTCATCAAAGTGAAATTAATATATTTATTCATACTTCTTGCAATGTGAACGAAAAATCTTACATTTACTTCACATTATATTTTGTTTTTTCTATAACTTCATATAAGTAATGTTTAGATCTACTATATATAACAAAATTGTGAGAACTGTAAACAAAACCATACACTACATAATATATTGTACAGTGTATATGTAATATGTTCATTGTAGAGTACATATAATGTACGAAGAGAATAAAAAATCTTAAATGTTATAGTAAATAGTTTTAGTTCAAAGGAAAACATCTTGGGTCTATAACTATTATTACTTTGAAGTCTACTCACAATACCAAACAATGATATAAAATGTCAACAAAAACAGCAAAAATGCTAAAACAAAATTATGAAATAGGCACTTAGCAAATTGCATTGCGACTACGTTGGGTGCATTATGCTGATTAATGAAAAATGCTTACAAAAGTCGCAACTTTAGATCTCGGCTGTCTTTTCATCTGTTCTTATTGTAGCAATTTTATATAATAATCTTGAATGTTATGTACTATTACTTAAAATTGGAGAAAAATTAAATTTAACGTAAGATTTAGATTGTTTATAGATTTTATTTGTTTATCATGTAAGTAATTTTATGTACAAAATACAGAATATATTAAACATGTTTAGCAGTCACAAAAAAATGACAAAACTTATTAACGTAAGTGAAGTTTTTGAGTTTATTTATTACAAACAAAAATACAAATCTTTTCACTTCCTTATGAAAAACGTAAAGTGAACAAGGTAATGAATATATGCATACCAAATCTTAGGAAATAGCAGACACATAATGTGTCCATGCCATGTGTAAACTTTGATGCGTGTTGCAAATGAAGTGCGTGGGTTCGATCCCGCCTCAGCCACTTCTGCTCAATAATATGTTGGCAAAGTATATTAATGGTGTTATGCAGATATGATAAATCGCTTTATATGACTAAGAGGCGTTTGAATTTATTACTATGAATAATTTTATACGCTTGGATGAGTTATGTCCTGATAACAGAAAGTTCAAGATACTAGACACCTATTGTTTACAAGTTGATGATATAATTATATAACAAACTAATTATTTATTTCTTTATAAGAGGTATAGCTTATTTTGAGACTTGATTGAAATTTACTTTTCATTTTTCATAAAAGTAATTTATGTTTTTTTTTTTAAATGGAATATTTGTAACATTCGTAAATGACAGTTATTGTAGAAGTCTGTTTTATAATTATCTGTATAAATTAGATATCTCTAAGGCTTTATGGCTTGTAATATACAGTGGGTTACTTATTAACCGTCTCCATGGCTAAGCGCATGAACCGCTTCTGACATCTGACATTCATTCGTAACCAATGCTTCAATTCTCGGGGAATCATTTTACTACGCAAACGAAGCCTCACATAAAAGCTAGACATTGATAAAAAATCTAAAAAAGTGTTTAGGTTCGCATTAAAAATTTATTTCCATTATTCCAATTTAAAATTATTTTGACTTCACAAATTGAAATTACAAGGACTCATTTTGAGTTTACCGAAAGAAATCTCCCGACTCCACTCAGTCTCCTAAACAAATATTGGCGTTCAGTCAACAACAGATGTCTCATACTTGTTCGTAGATTTTTATTTTTAATGATTGACAGTTTTATAAACGTCAAATAAAAATTATTTATAACAATACCTACTTGAAGGACCACCAAAGTTTTGTCTTCATGATGGTTTACTGCAAGATGTTTTCTTTTGCGTTTTATCAATAAAATCATTTTAGCGTGGGAACATTTTTGTGTGCATCGAATTGACTATATTTGATTATACATAATAAGGATGATATGTCTAAAAGCTTAATAAGAGCTTATAAAGAGAAATAACTATTTTTATAGATTTTTTTGTAGTTTTTAATTTAGCCATGGAGGTTTTGAAAGTATTTTTCAATTGCATCTGAATAAAATATTTGTATGTAAATGTTACAGCTAGCGATTACGCGTAAACATATTGGACCAATTTGAATCTATTGAATATTAAAAAACCCGTCAAAAATGTCACGGTTGACGGATATCTTTTTAAAAAATGGCTTTATTTATCTATTATGTAAAAGTTGCAAAAATTACTCTTTATTAAACCGAAATTTGATAAAATTTTAGTAGGTTTATAATATTATCTGCTATACGTGCTCTCAGCAAATAACAAAGATTTATTTTTGATTGTTTCCACATAGATGGCACTTCGAAGATTGTATGATTCCGAACCACTTCAATGATTGCATACAAGCATCTAAAACACTATACATTCTTAAGACGTCAACTCATTTATATTTCATCGGGCTTTAGGCGATCCTTTTATCTGGCGTTTTCTTCAAAGCTATTTTAAAAACCAGGGCAAGTAAATTTAGCCCGATCAGATATTGACAGTAACAAGAGCTACGGAAACATGGCGCCATTTTATCATGGCTATTGACAGGGTTTTGGCGTGCGGTAGTCTGTTTTGACAAGACCAAAGTGCTCTTACCAGACTAGATCACTCTAGATCCGAGCTTGATATAATTTAATAGGACGAGAAATTTGAAAAAAATTGATGTTTAAGTAACTATAAACTTCGTCTTTGTAAAAAAAAATATTACTTAAAAACCTTTTCTACCATTGAATTTGGGATCACGCCCGTATCTGGAAGATATGAGTGTATAGACAATGTAGGTCCCAATCCAACACTAAATGTTATTCAACAATAAAACTAACAAAATTCACAAATTTTCTCATTATATCATCTCTCTTACAATATAATATGTATAGTAAGTGAAGTCCCGTGTCCCCTAGTGGGGTATGGGGCAGATGCATTTCACACCTGTTTCACTGATCAGTTTTTTCTTTTAGGGGCAAGTAGGTGATCAGCCTTCTATGTCCTGCCAGACCGAGTTTTTTTTATTTTTATTTATTATCTCCACCGGGAATCGAACCCAGGACCTCTCGGTTGTAACGCTTACGCGCTTACCACTAGACCAAGGAGGCGGTCAATATAATAATATGTATAGTACCTAAGTTAATAACTATTTGGGCAAACATTTCTGTTTACAATGCCTTTCTACACACCTGTCCTTAAATTCGCGTATAGCACTTAACGCTTGGGTTTAGCCGATTTAGTTACGCTTATAGAGTTGCTGTAAGTCTTGCTGTAATTTATTCACCTGCTTAGTTAAATGGCCGTAATAACACTACGTACCTCTTATGTAGTTTCTACGACAATCAGAATTTTGCTTTGTATTAAAACACACATGATTTTGGTCCTTATTGTTCGGATATAGGGATGGTTTTTGAGTAGCTAATGTTTTAATTTTCCTAATACAGCCTCTTTATCGTGTATGGCTATAGAAACGGAACCTCTTTGATATTCACCGCTCGAGTCGCGTAGATCCTATGAGAGATTTTTGCATTTATGACCCGATGTGTTTCAGATAAGGATACCGTAGTTTATTTTTATAGTCTACTGAAAGAAGAAAAATTATCCAAAACCGTCCTGATATGGAAGAGTTACATTACTCATATCGCTTCTGATCTTGGTATGCACTTGATGGATTCTTTAAATAACGAATTTCTTGCCTTTGGATACTTTGCCTTAAAATTTAATATTTTTTTCTTTAAATAATTAGATAATATGCTTGGACTGCAAAACTTATCAGCAAGATGTAGAAATGTCATCAAATCCCACCCAGTATTATGCGTGACAAAATTATACAAAACCAGCAAGCACATCGCCTGGAGATACAATAATGATTATTATATACTTAATTTAACATAAACATAAATTAAGTCACTTTCATAAATACGTATTCATATATTTTATGAAAGAAGAAAAAACACATGACAACGTCAACGAGAACTACAAGGGAACTTTCATCCTGGCTAATCTGTGTTTTCAGGGTAAAATGCTCAGTCAACATTTACCCATCGCTTAATTAACTCGATCCTTCCAAATCCGCTATGCCTGTCCGGCGCAAGTTGCTAAGCTAATAAAGTTTACAGCAAGGCTATATTATAATCCCGAGTGAATAACGGAAGCGTGTGTGCCTGCGACTCATTAATTTCATCTCTTGCCTGGGGATTTGTGAAATTAATAATATTTATGCGAGTGTAGACTTAAATAATGATTGCTCTATATTTGCACGATGTATTCCGTTGTAAATATTTTGTATTTGGATGATGAATGCTTTAGCATTAAATTAATTATGTGTTGTGTTTAAATTATTCATTTGTTAGCACGCTGTAGCTTAATCATTCGTACCTATTGTTTGTATAATTTTATTAGCATTTTTGGTTTATTTTAATTATTATATTACAGAATTATTTTTTTAGTTTATATTAATTTGGTTAGGTTTTAAAATATTTTATTTACTTACAATGTTGAAACAAACATATATACAACATTTCCAACGAAAGTGAGTTTTCTAAGCATTACCATAGAATAATTAAATTTTATACTTTTTATTTTGAAATCTCAAATCAAAACACATTAAAATTAGATTGATGTTCCAAGTGTACAAAACTAACAAAACAGTTTCGGATTTTTTTTTTTTCGTTTTTAAAATGAATAACCATTAATATTTAGACTTTTTTAGGGAACAGGAGGTAAACGGGCAGGAGGCACATATGAAAAGCGGTTCATCCTGGCCATGGACAACCCTAACGCCAGTTGGAGCAAGGGTGCGCTGCCGGCCTTTTAAAGAGTTTTACTACTAATAACTTATTAATTCGATAAAAACAGAAAATTTGCATTCTCACTTATCATGTTAAAATTATGTTTCTTGTTAGATCAAGTTTAATCTATACTTGTCCATCAGGCTTATCTTTCAAGCTGTCAAACTGTTGATTTTAGAGACGAAAACCAATTAGAAATTGCATAAAATATTCATGTTAAGTGCAAATTTAAGACTCGCATTGCTACCAGTCTGCTTTACGTCAGCTTAATTTAGTTAGTAAACATATAAATTACAACTTTACTTGCGAGTTCTGCTTGGGCATACAATTCTGCTTGCTATCAGTGAAAATAATTAAAAATCGGTCTGACGGCTGCCTAGAGCAAGTTCGGGAGTTTCTTTTATAACTGAAGGCGAAGGTGAATTTTATCAGCTCAAATGCTGATATTTCTTAAACGGAACACGGTTAGTTTTAGTCCAAAAACCAAGACTTTATTATATAAGTCATCTCGAATACGGCGATATGATATGGAGTCTTATTTATGTAATCCACTCGCAACGAGTTGAGAGAATTCAGCGGGCATTCACAAGACATCTGGCATTCATTGACAGTAACTTTTCTCATAGACAACCTTATGAGCAGCGTCTCAAGAAATTTACAATGATCTCTTTGCGTAATCGGAGAACAATAGCTAATATAATTTTTCTTTATAAATTAATTCATGCGCATATAAGTACCAGCAGTAGTATTCTGGAACAAATTTATATTGCTGTTCCCGGAGTTATCCAAGGAATAGAATAACTCAAATATTCTATCTACCTACTATTAGGACTAATAATAAATCTCTTGAATTTTGCATATTTGTATGAATTCCCGTAGTGGGGCATGGAGCAGACACATTACTGTATCTGTTTCACTGATCATCTTCTTTACAGGCAAGTAGATGGACAGCCTACTGTGCGTACCCAACCGAAACTTTCATTAGTCCCACCGGGATTCGAACCCAGTACCTCCGGCGCAACATGCAGTCGCGTATACTGGCTTAGTGAGCCACGGAGGCGGTGCATTCTGCATACTTACAATCACCTAAAAATGATTAGTGTGTCTGATGTAACCTTCATTGTAATGCGTTTTTGATCGTTTGTGTTTATCTCTTCCTGTGATTGTTTAGCATGTGCTATGTGCCTGTATCTTAAATAAATATGGACTTAAACGACTCTCTTAGAAAAATTGTCTAGATGGCTTGTGTAAAATGCATTATTCTCCTCTATTTAGAATAAGAATTGTTCCATAAGCTGAGTTATCGTAGATATTATGATGCCAGTAAGAATATGTTTTAGTTTTTCTTATGTTTTACAGACTACAGAGTTGAATGGAAATATAAAATTATACATATATTTTAAACAAAGTCGAATTATTTACACCTTTTATATCTCAAGAACCAATGCACCGATTTTGATGATCTTCATGAATAGCAGAATAACTTTTAAAAAAATAGAAAAGTTCACGAAAAATTGTTTATGAAGGAAATTCTTTTCTTTATACATTTTCTATGGAAGTTTGCTTGGTCCACTAGTTAAAAATAAAAATATTGCTTTTTTAAAATATATTTTAGATACTTTTTACTTCGTTGAAACTTCACACCATTAAACAGCTCTGCATTTTTATGATGATTACATATGGACCTAATTTCCACGTCACAAACATTTTTCCCTCATTCAATTTGCGTGGATACATTTCACTGTGTTATGTTAGCAATCCCAGTTAATGGAATCGTATGTTTGATAAGGCTTTAGTCAAATTCATGGCTAGGAAAAGTTTTCCTAGCTTCCGGAATTTTAATAATTATTGTTAAGACATTTGAGTCGGCAAGGATAAATGTGATTTTGATTCACAAATCAAAATTGACGAATCTGAATATTATTTTATCTCCAGTGTATTTTTTAACAAACTTCAAAAGGCGGTTTTGAATTTGACTTTTTGTATGTTTGTTTCGAGATTGTAATTTTGAACAGATTTTAAAATGATTTTTTGTTTTATAAGATCATATGAGATAATCTCGTGTAATTTTTCGAAATTTATTGGACAATTTTTCTGACAAACAGGTTATTTATAGCCCTGCTTTTTTTTAAGTTTAGTAACCTCTCTAACACTAGCATTATTTAAATGGTAGCAACGCATGATGATATTCCTAAAAAGCGTCAAAAAATTCTTGTATGTGAAGTCTCTAAAGATAAAATAAATATTTAAAATATGTCATATAATTTTTAATTTTCACTACATTATACCCTATAAATTATTAACTGATGAAATTACTTCATTTTATGAAGTCCGTAACAAATTAAAATGTGTAGGTGCATACCTAGTAATAAGATTCTATTGTTTCCACATTAGCCCATTTTCACATCTTCATTCAGAGAACGTGAACTAACCAAAATATTATTTTAGAACTTCTCGCCTTTGATCTCGTAGCGCATAAACAATCGAAAGAATATGCAGGAGTGCGGTTCAACTGATGTGGCGTTTTATGTGTTCATAAAATCTTTGTTCCGCCACAATTTGCCTTTGATAGTGTAGCGGGGGGCTCAAAGCGAGTTAGTGCCCTCAGTTGAGGAAGTGGTAATTTCCCAGGAGGTGTTGCCCAACGACATGTATCGGTGAGCCGGGACTATGACACTTGTAAAATATGTTCCGTAGCAGATGATTTCTCTGTGGATATTGAATATTCTAATCTCTGAGTAGGAATGTCTCCGGTTTGTAATTTATGTATTAGTAGACAATACCTGCACTTATTTTTATAATAGTTCATGTAGAATATGGAATTTGTTGTTTATTAAAGCGCTATCTATAGACGACAGAATGGTCCTGTTCGAAAGAAACAATGCCGAACCCTAATTTAAAGTTGAAAAGGCAACGAAAATAATTTTTAGTCTAAAAATGATTTATTCAAATAGATAGGATATTTTGTACAATAAATAACTAAAAGTCCATTAAGCCTCGAACTACACGACAGCAGCAAGCAATTGTCAGGATAAACAAAATTATTTGAAATCCCATCCGGACGGTTCGCGTAAAAAATGCAGCCAGTCGCAATCCCAGTTTATCCCATCGCAAATAAATCTGTCAATTTCACTCAACCTCCCAGCGACTGTACGTACAATGAACAGTGGATTCTCTTATTCAGTGTATCGTTCGACTTATTAAAGTAATCGTGCGACATTTTTGCTGGTATGAAAATAATAAGACCGTTTCATTTTCATAACGAGTCATATTATTTACATTACTTTAGCTTAATCTGTGTTTTAGATTAGACAGTTTAATAAAAAAATTAGACAGATAATACACTTTCATTGAAGCTGTAAGCTTGCGGACCCAGAGTCAAAAGTGCTAATGGTACAAACTTTAAAGTGTAGGGAAATTAAGTTTTGTACACTTATTTTAAGGGTAATAATAAGGGAAATATTATATTATCATGTGTAACATAATAATAATATTAATCTATCTAAAATAGACTTAGAAATGCCCTTTACATATATCTGTAGCAACTTTTTCTCACAAGTGAATATTTATTGAAATATCGTATGATACATTTTCTACAGTAGTAGTGACAATAGACACCTCATCCCCTATTTACGATCGAAATCGAGTTCATTCAGTCGTGTCGAGCATCAGCCGACTCTAAATGAACCGATCGAATACACTCGGGTTCCGCTTCACTAGCGCAATACATCGTCTTTGTGAAATTCATGACCTATAAATTAACGATTTATATATTAATATCCATTGTATAGATAAAAATTTATATTAACTGAGAGCTAATTTATCATTATATATTACATTTATTAGCTATAATTGTTAAAAGTTGAATTCTAGCAGAATCATTAGACAAAATAAGGAACTCCTTAATGGATACCACCTATAGATTTCTTTATATCGAGTACGATTGTTCACTTTAACCTGTTCGTACATACACAAATTAAAAATACTTAATAATTTGTGTAGTAGGTATCTACCTACTCCCTCTGATGAACGACAATACTCTGGTAGAATCAATTTTCTTTGGAAAGGACTTTTAATATGAAAAAATTAAATATCAAATAAATTTTCAGTTTTTAGGAGAATATCGATAAACATTTAAGATGTCTTTCTAATTTATTTTAAAAGCCTTGGTGTTATTTTGATGGATGTGAAATAAAACTTCAAGAAGTTTACCTACTCAATTATGTTTTAACATATTATCTTAACTGTTGATAAGTCAAGAACTATTATTTGACTAAGAACTTTGTTTTTGCACTATTTCTACTAATGATGTCTATACTAGTTAGTTTTTTTTTTTTTTTTAATTCTAGTGGCCTACCTCCCGGCGACTCACGCCCCGGGGCCGAGGAAACTAGTCTCTAACTATTCCCCTTCCATTTGGAAGGGACTTTGGGTACTTTAGTATATTTATTTACATCAGTTTTACAATCTATTATTCTAAAATACTTTATACACATTAACAAATTCTCACTAAATTATTTTACATTATATACCAAATCATTTATTTCTACTACTATTCCTTTTCAATAATGCCGTTACAATCTTTTCGCAATACATTATAAACTTTACTAGTTAGAGTTAGGTATCTACTTTAAAAATAAGACCAGGATAAAGGTTCAATCGCATGAAATGCGAAACAAATTTCACGAATAAAGCCTTAGAGAAAAACCCATATAATATGTGGAAGCAATCAAAAAGCAATATTGGTCGACAATCTCGATTCCCGATACAAGATCTCAATATCTCATGGCGGGAGTCATCTCCGAAATATCGTTCGCAATAAAATATCGACGCCGGGAAATGGAAAACCAATCGATAGAATCCATACAATCATCGTGCGGGCTGAATATGAATTCAGAAAATCCTAGAATCGTAAACATCTCGGTAAATATTTTATGATATAATATAAGTGGAGGGAAATTAATGATATATGACCGTGGTTTATAGCGGTTTTCGCGGAATTTGCTCGCGTGTTTGAATTTCCTGACGTTAAGTGGGCATTTTTAAATTTAATTATTGTTTACCTTTAACCTATGAAATTTATGTTTCATGATTTGACTGACCACGTTGTTGTAGTTTGTTGATATAAACTACTGCTCTTGGAAGGGTTTTATGTCTTCTCATACACATTGTCAAGTTGTTCCAAATTACAATCTATGGGAACCACAGTATGAGTCTTAAGATTAACAACCCTACTTAACATAAAAGATTACGATGTAGTTACACACAAGTACCTATTAACGAAACCCCAATGACACAAATCATGTCAAAATAAACCAATACATTTCTGTAAAATTACAACAGTTATAAACAACGACGCTTAGACCACGTAAATGTAATAAAAGTGTCTTCGAGGGTTAACTCAGTAACTTTATAGACCTTAACTATCGGTAGGTAGTTTTATGTTACGCTCATATATTATTTCACGCCGATTGCGAAGTTTTCCTTAAGCATTTTATTTTGCATAAATCGTAAAGTGGAAAAAGGCGAAAGAAAAAAAAACTGATTAGTGATTAGCGAAGAGAATGTATATATTAGAAGAAATTTCTACATTTTTTACACTCTCTCGGTAGTGAGTACCTACTTAGAGGACTTTATTTACAAGACATTATTTTGGTATAGAGATAGATAATATTGGATATTAGAAATTTTTATTGGCCGTCATTACGTAATTAATGTTTGATGATGAATATTGTTGACCGTAAAAGCATGTGTGTGAGCTTATAGAAATCAATAAGTTTTCATTCAACTTTTCTAAACTTTTTAGCTGACATTTGAGTTCTGGGAAAGCTCTTCAATGAACAAGCTGAAAACACTAATCTTTACAAAAAACTCATTAGCTTAACATCTATGTGATAATCTGTAACCCTAATGGGGTGGTTAAGTAAAGAGCCTTCTCTTGGAGATGTTGTCTATCATCTCAATCGAATCCCAAAAAATATTTGTGATTCGAAGCCAGGTTGTCAAGCGCAACACGCAGATGCATGAACCACTTAACAGAAGCGGTTATATGAGCAGTGATCTTATTGAATACCACTCACAGTATTTAAACTAACTATCGCATATACCTAGGTATATGCGATAGTTAGATTTATATTTGTAGTAGATTAGTAGATAGTTATTTATTATAAACTTTCAACTTTAAAAGTCGTAATTTAAAAGCCACTCTAATCAAATCCAATTATAATGAAAATAGTTATGACCAGTTTGAAATCGTTAACCGAGAAAATTAAAATCAAGTTAATTTACATTCTAATAACGTTAAACGCATAAACCTAAGTTAACCTCGGATAGCGTGATCCGTTTAGGCATTAGTGGTAAATCTACCACCAGTTGCGATCCAAAGGTTGGCGGTGAGCCAAACTATTTTTTAAAACGAAACGAACTCATTTTACAACATCAGGTGCTTTCGTACTGTTTTATAATTGAATCTGTGTGTGTGTGTGAGTGCTTAATATTTTTGACTGATTTAAAATGTATTATTTTTAATGTCTATTCGGTTGTATTTTTAGAGTGTTATAAGTTTAACGACATTCGAATCCAGCACTCCTAACGTGACATGCAGACGCGTAAATCACTTAACCACAGAGATGGTTGCAGGGTGAATTAAAACTTAATTTATAAAAATAACTAACCCGAATCTGTTTTATTTATATAGATAAGATAATTTTTATTTGTGGTATGATTTATGCCGGGCCAGCTGGTTAATGATATAATGCGTAATTTATTGCTATAAGTTGATTAATTCCTTTGAAATTGAATAGGCATTGTAGAAACAAGACAATAAATATACGCGGAAAATCACACGCCGTGTGGCGCTTGGACAAAAGCGTCCGTCCGTTGTAATTAATGTTATCCACTATACATTTATCTCACTAATTAAAGTCCGTGAACCAATTAAGGATTTATCTTTCATGAAAAATAGTCAAACCAAAATATCTTCGCATATCCATTGGATACATCGGACGTTTAATTCGAGAAAATCGGAACAGTAAAAAATCGGTCATTGGACTCTATTCTGAAAAATTAAATATACTTAAAATAAAATACATAATATAATCGCCTCTATAGTTACGTTGGTCATGCGTTGGAAAAAAAGTAGAATTCTTGTAAAAAAAACTAAATTTCCTTTAACAGTATCAAAGAACACGCTTCAACCACTATAATTAAGATATTTTTATTTCCACATTTCACGCGAACAATAGAAACTGGTACGGAAGGGAAGTCGTTTTGCTATATAATTAGGTATTTAATTTTCAACGATAAGAAACTGTTCTTTCAAAATATAAACCATAATCTTATTTAATAATATATTTTTCTGAGGCACTTTAATTCGATAACTCAAAAAACAGCGATTTCATTACACAGAGCACCGTTTGATTTTACCTTCTATTTAACTTCTATTACTCGAACATTTGAAACTGAATAGCTTTACGGTAATTGAAAGTCTTTTCAGTCGACTAAAAAATGATCAGAATTGATTCGGTTTTATCTGAGAAACTCAATAACTTAGAATTGGTTATACCTAATTAATCTTCATCTTTGATTCTTTACAAATGTACTAATGTACTTATGAAAGAATTGAAAATTCGGTACGTAATCACATTTTTTGACGGTTGTCTTGAAGTTACGTAGTAAATACTTCTAGATATTCTCGTTTTCATTTAAATTTGGTTTTATTCCTTTTACTCATCAACTGTCAGTCATCGAAAGAAAATTAAATCTAAACGAAATTTGATTGACAGTTAAGAACATAACATCAATGATACACGAATATCAATTACAATTTTTTCTCGATTTGAAATCTTCACCGACATGCCATTGAACAAAAAGTACATAATGAAAAACATAATATCATCCACCAATCAACAGTTGAAATGTTTACTACTATTAATTGAATTGATGAAAAATACACTTTTTTATTAAACTAAAAATTATTCCACAGTAGATATGTCATTTTAAATGAGATTTATTCCAGTAATTTTAAATGAGACATCATAAACTTGTAATAATTTTAACTAATTTTATGTATTATATTACAATATATTGACGTATTTTAAGGTTAACAGAAAGCCTGAAATTACATACTCTCTCAATATGGGTATGCTCCACACACATTCATATTTTACCAGATTTTAAATTTTTTGACATATAGGATTCAGATTATAAATTCATTGATATATTTTAGCTGTGTGACGTTGTCTTGTCGTTATTATTTGTCTGTTATTGTTAACGATAAATTTAGTAGAGTTCTGAATTAACAAACGAAAATTCAACCGAATTGATAATCTCTTTTTGCTTTCGGTTCAAAACAAACCAGTTCCTTTAAGCTGTACTTATTTTCGTTACACCGAATGAGAAAACAGAAATCCGTGAACTTTATTTAGTTTTTAATTAAGCTGGTGGATTTTCCAGGGCTTTTAAGTGCCGTTTTAATTCCTATTTAAGTAGTCTTTGTGCTTCAGTCGGGTGCTTTTACTTTTAGATTGGGAATTTCCTCTCACATTATGAACTATTTTAACATAAAAGATATTGTTGTAATCGTTTCGAGATATACAAGGGTAGTATTAAAATTTCACACGCGTGGTCTTGCACCATATGCTAATGTCACTCAGAAAGTGTAGCAATTAAAAAAAAATTGGACTAGTAGAAGTCATTTATTACAAACAAAAATATAAAAATGATATATCTGTATATATTTTAGCTTAAAATTTACATATTTGTGGTAAAGAAATCAAACTAATAAAGGATAAATTATAGAGCATAACTTATTTAATTTCTAAAAGATTCCTCTTAAAACGAATTTAAAAAGTCCTATTCAAATATTCAAAGTAAAATTCAATAGTCAGTTATTACTCATATTTATGGCGGCGTTCGTTCACGCATTCCGCTCACGACTGTACTTTTTCAATAAAACACCCCGAGATAGTCCCCATTCAGAGTACAGTCACGCAGAGCTGAGCCATTGTGTAACTTAGTTACCTGCCCCCAAATATCAGAACCCAAAAGTTTCATCATTAAAATATTTTATGAAATATGAAGTATTTTCAAAGCTTCGGTATCGATAAAATAACTAAAATAAATAAATGTTAGGTTTAGGGAGGCTAAGGGTTAATAACTAAAATTATTTCAATGGCTCGATGTTCAAGAGTTATTAAAGGAGTTAAAATTAAATAACAGGCGTGGCAAAGTGGTTGGAGCGTGTTCCTCTGGTGGTGGTAAGATCGAATTCCGGGGAAACTAATGTTTCGGAAGAATAAGCACAACAAAGCTCTGCACAGCTCAGTTCAGCCTTTTAATCGGTTAAACATATGCAGGGCTATACGATTATGTAAACGTTCGGTGGGTTAAACCTGCTAAGCCTTATGACTATCGAATAGTTTTCATATTATCTCATTATTTAAATTGATTTTATTTATTTCAGTTTCACATCTATTTCACAAGTTCTATCACAACACAAAAATTTTCACAAACATTTAGAGAACGTATCATAATAATAATTATAGCATACATTTAAAGCAGTTATTGTGTAAATTATTTAAGTAAATAGACCAAAAGCTGCGCGATGTGAGGAATTTACAGAACATAAGGGTTGAGCATAACAACAATTTACTCCATTTTAAGCTTTGCCACGCCGAGCGATTTAGAAGTATTGTATAAATAAACATACGTTTACTGACTTAAGCTCATTACCGGTCACTTGACTTAATTCCCACGACAAGATAAACTCGTATTTTTACCACACTTTAGTAAATTGTTTGGTCAAACAGAAGCTTTTACGTGTATCGCATTCGATCCATATTACAGTGAACTAAACAAATATGAGAACGTGATGTCGTCGATCTGTTAGTAGAGAATTATAGACAAAATATATAGGATTATGAGACAACCTGACTGGCTAACTACTAGTTAATAGATAAATAGAATGTTTTATTTACCTTATGTTTTATTTAAATGCATAAAATAAATTGATTACGTGAGTGATAAAGGGTAACATAATCATTTTTGCAGATATAATCAATGGCGTGAATACATGAACATTTGCGCATTTTAAAACAACGCTGTAATGTATTAAATAATATGCTCACGACAGTGTATGGTTATTGGTATTTGTTCATATTAATATTTAAAAAAATATAAATACAGATCGAATATAGAAAAGCATTTTTTATCATGTACTTTTATGTGTCGACGACATATTAGTAAAAATCATTAATGTACTGCCAAAGTGTTATTTCCACCAAGCACACCTTATACTATTATTTGAGTAGATACTTTATGATTATTACTGAACCATAGATTTTGCGACAAACAGCATGATGTATGTGTGACTTTGAAAATAATATCTAGTCTAGAAACATGTAAGAATAAATTTCCAATAAAATTGTATTGACAAGTATAAATGAGTAAAAGGAAATTCAGCAAAAAACGTTGTCAGGAAAATACAGAAAGTGAAATATTTTTATTATATGGAAATGACAGGACTTGAGTCATAAACCTTCTTGATATATTGAAGTTAGCAAACAATTTCAACGTCTCACTAGCTTGTTGAATTGAGGCAGTCAATCGGGATTTTATGTTTTCATACACGTTCAGCGTAAATAGGAAACTTTTCTTAAGATAAGGAAAATACTATTTGTATGATAAAATATTTGAATAAACATAACTGATTAATGTTTTAGGCTTTAGCTGATTTACAGATTCACTCCCTAGTATTTTATCTCGTTCGATGTAAAATTCGTGCATCCCTTATAATACACTTTAATTATTTCACAGTTTAAAAGCTACATAAATAATTAATCTTTGAAAGACATAGATTGACATATCAATCATTTATCACCTGCTTCAATATGACCAATAGGCATTGTGTCTTCAACAAAATGTTCATTATGCGCAATACCATTCGTCATTTATGTTCAGTGTGTTAGTACACAACCTCCCACTAACAAGTGTATTCATGTAATTCTCAGTGGGGCATGAAGCAAGTCTTTATTTTCTTAAACATTATTTTATTATTTTCTTAACTAGTTATGACTTCCGGCTCAATTTCATTAAATGTTTTCGTTTTCTAATCAAGGAGGCGTCTTGTATACAAGGTACAAATTGTAGTTGACCTCAGGGTAGTAGCTGATTCTATATCCCAAAAACGACTCGTAAACTCTATGACTCCATACATTTTTCTATGACCTCACTACGGACTTACAGATTACTTTTACTATTTACTTTTTACTTTATCCGTAGTAAACTTTAAAATAGATTAGAAAATTCTTGAACATTTGGTTATGCCATTAATGTTTTTATTAAACGATTTACCAGCTAAAATCTACAGGCCGAGTACCACGAACATCTTGGATAATGGCGGTTTGTAGATTATGGTACCAGGGTGTGAGTTGCAGAAGGGCATCCTCCCACTACAGAAGATGTAAATATTTATAAGCGCAATAAAGCCTTAATACGTATTCATAAGTGAAAATTATTATGCAAATAGTGGCAACGGGCGGTAATCCGCGCGCGAGTGACGCCTTCAACATTATGAATGCGAAAGCCTTTGTATCTTACACAGAAATATTATTTCGATACTTGTGTGCGATTCCTGGGTCGGATGATGCTTTATATTATTAAAAAAACTAAGCTGAAACATTAATATTAATGCTATGAAAGTAACGAAATTGCTTAATATAATATTTAATACTCATTAAATTTTATAGCAGTCCTAAAATCAAAATAACGTATTATCGTACCATAGTATAATTAAATTTCTAATGTAAACAGTGAAATTATCGTACAAAAAAGGCCATTAATAAGCTTTTTCGTGTTAACGTCAAATTAATATACATTGCAGAATTTACATTTCGCCCAGCTCATATCCATTACAGGTGACGTGTAAATTAAATATTAATTTCAATAAACAATGTACATGCTAAATGACTGATATCATTTTAATGACTTACACTCGGAAAGGTTGGCATATAATGTGATTATTGAACGGAAATTAAATGCTGATGTCCGCTACTTAATCTGCACATAATTAGGTAAGAGCATTGTCTCAGAGTATAAAGTACCTATATAGACTTCTTCTTCTTTAGAAAATAAACGGATAGTTCGAAATGAAAAGGTTTCCAAAGAATTGATTTTTCACTCGCTTTTTGCGAATAAATATTTTCATCTTCACGTAGGCAAGCTTAAAAATATATAATTATTCAAATTATTTATTTATTTTATTTATTATAAAAAGGCCTCCAAGGCGTTCGTGGTTTAATTTGTACTAACGTAAGGGTTTTAGTAGATCAATGAGTAATGTGAACTAATTTTAACCCACGTATTCAGAAATCCAAGACCACACGCAGCCCAAACCAACGAGTCAAGAATTACTATGAATTTTCAATAATTACTAATCAAGAAATACGTACTAGATAGTTCTAGCCTATAATTCTAGGTCCTATCAAAGCAGACACAGGCGCCTCCGCCCACAGCCCGTCTCGAACGTTGGGAGACCTATTACCATGCCAACTTTAATACCTGTAAATACCGTAGAAAAAGCTTTAAGCTTTAAATTATTCGGTGCCTTTCATGGGAAATCAGTTGATTGGCTCGCTCGGAAGGTAAGATTGAAATTAACTTGTAATTCACTCTGCAATTTGTATAAATTGCGATGTTCAACAAGATGTATTGAGCTGATTTTTGATACAGCATCAAACTGTACTGTTTTTTGAGATTAATATTATTTCATATTTAATTATAATACTATTTTTATTAGTGTTATAGTTACAGATTAATGTTGATATAAATATTTATGTGTATTAAGGCTAAGGAAAGAACATAGTTTTTTTTATTGAATGTAAGCAAATACGTAAATAGTGTTTTTATGTATTTGTTTAGGTTTTTATTTAAGGTTAATTGTCCTTGTTTTTTGATAACTATCCATTATAATATTATAACATTTTTGAGAATATTATATACCTACTTCGATTGTGGTTTCTTTTTGTGGAGAAAACGATTGATCATAATAAAATGAGATAACAAAGTGTCGATGTATATATTTAAACGGACAAAATAAATAACTTATTACAAAACGTTACTTTTTGTAATTTGTCATCTGAGTTACAATAGCCACCCACGCATTTTTTAGACCACCAGATGAGAAGTTTACTCTAAAACACAATATTTTATAATATATTAAAAACTTTAATATAAATAAAAATATTTAATATAAACTATTGCTTTTACTAGCAACCCCCTACTTAACTTCTTCGATTCCTAGGCTAGGCAGAGGAGCACTTGATAAACCCACATTTTGATAGATATTGTTTCAGTCCCATTATAAAAGGGGGCAATTTTTCATATTAGACTTGAATGATAATTCTGATAATTGAATGGATGATAAACATTCATATTTTTATGTAAGATCAAGATATTTTTTAAATTTTGCTATCCTGGCCTTAACAGATTTGTGATTCATTTAATTATTATTCCTGTTCCTTTCAGTTCAGTTGATAATACTTTTTAATTTAATCAAGTAGTTATAAATTGTTCATGTAGGTACCTTATTTCGGATGCAGGTGCATCACGGGAACTGTTTATGCTCGAAGCATTCCTCTGCGGAACAGCACCCAGCTAGGAACGCGAAACTTCCACTCGGTACAGCTGAAATGTTCGGTATACAATATAAGTTTATGCTTTAAAGAAAGTTTCTGCTTATATTACTTAATTTTACAAAGAATCAACTAAGTTCAAAAAAATTATTTCATATTAAAATATAACAAAGAACAACTTTTAAAATTATGCAGGTGGTTCAAAAAAAATTATTTAACTTTTTATTTTTATTTTTTAATGCGAATTTATTTACGCTAAATGAACGTTATTAATTATTATATGATTTAATAGATTAGATTACATTTAAGGTATGGTGTGAATTCCCGTAACCCCTAGTGAGGCATGAGCCAGACACATTTCTGTATCTATTTCACTGTTCATTTTCTTTACAGGCAAGTAGGTGATGAGGCTCCTGTGTCGACCTAACCGAAACATTTATTTCTTCCCCTGGAATTCGAACCTGGACCTCCGGCGCATCACGCAGACGCATAAACTACTTACCCATGGAGGCGGTTGAATTATAATATAAAAATTCGAAGCAAAAAACACACCGATTACGATTATTGTAGTTACGAGACCTTTATAGTAAAGTCTTTACTTTTCTGTGTTGGTATAGGTACTATAAGCTCTGTCACTTCCTAAAAATATTCTTAACTTACAAAAACTTACAGCACTTTAAAATTATAGTTCTCAATATCAAGTAGAAAACTATAATTACTTCAAAACAACTCAATCTAAACTGTTGACTAGTAATCATTGAAATACCGACGCTTGTAATTGATATTCGGTAGTATTTAATTTGTTCAGAATCTTAAGTCGGTTAGTGAGTGGCGCCACCGCCCACTCACAAATTTAATTTTGATTACTGGTACAAACTATACTTGCAGTTGGATTTTGCTACCGTATATTTTACTGCAGCTAATTGATATTTTAGCTTACGTAAGGGTTGTTTCGATAGAGTGAGAACTCAGAATGGAATAATTATCTATTGTCTTCTTTTAGGTGGTGATAAAAAAATACATTTCGCGCTACGTGGGTGGAATTAGAAAAATAATTAAGGTAATCGCACAGGATTTTCGCAGGATATTCCTGTGGGCACGCTTTACAGTTTTGAGGTTTTTGTAATGCAAAATTTAAGCATTGTTACTTATCACAATAGAAAGATTATCAAACAATTATTAAAGTCGTTCAATCAGTAGTCAAATCTGTTATTCTATAAATAAAACTGTTATTAAATTTAAGTATATAGATTACAGACCACTATATTTATGTAGATATATTATAAGTAACTTGTACTTGAATTGTTCACTTACAAGATCATTCGAATGGTATCTTCAGACATAACTTGGAACCAGTTATTGCGTGGGAGGACTCTTACGGGCTTTTAATTTCAACGCAGCCTTATCAATTGATAACTAATAGGCGTCATTTAGACGTGTAGGCTAAGTGCATGGGACTCGACAAATGATTATTGAACTTGTTTATGCGAATTGTGTATTAAATTATTAATAGAAAATATTATTAAGTTGATTTTCTTCCATGGCCGCGAATTTATTGTTTGAATTGTTCCAAATTTTAGCGTCCATATGATTTATTTGATAAATGAGAACTACTAAGTGAAATCTCGCGCAGCAACAGCATTTGTTTTAGTAGTTCTCCTGTAGAGAAGAAGAGTTAATATTTGTTTTCGGGATTCGAACCCCAGCTAACCGGCTCCAACACGAAGTTGCGTGTTTCGCAGTTCGGAAGTCTACTTAGAATAATAAGAATTTTCAAACCACTGACGGACAAAAGAAATATTGATCGAGTATATTAAAATAAACAATAATTATTAAGTTTCAAAATAAAAAATTAATTAAAATTTTAAACTCTTTACTTTTTACTTTATTTTCATTTCTAGCGAAAAAAGTTGTTCATTTGCACCGTTCTGTATTCACATAGTTTTCCATTAAACAAGTAATAAAACTCTATTAAAATTAAAGAAATGTTAACGAACTGCTATCATGTAGGGGTGTGGAAACACATAGTTTCGTTATAACCTATTAACGTTGATACCATTTTATTATGCTGTTAATAAATGTTTTTATTATCTGTATCTGGTTGAGAGCTAATCAATGACAGTTATGTATTTGATATCATACTTTTTGCTTAGTTTTTATTTTCGCTTATAAGCTTATAAGATATTAATATATTATAAGATATTATAAGCTTAACCGACATCAGAAAGAAGGTTGTTGTCGTTTTTTTTATTATTTCATATGTGTGAATAAAAGCTATTTTATAATTTTTTCCAAAATTATTATGGACAAGCCGCAACTTCAAATCAAATTTCCTATTTCCTAAATTAATAAAACTCCATCTATACTTAATTCTACAAACACTTATTTACACTACACTAGTATAAAGTTACTTACGTACAATTAATTTCTGTCATAAGTAGATATTTTTGGAAATGTTCAAGAATAAAAGTGAAGATTTAGCCGTATTTTGAAGCGTTGCGGAAACCTCTTGAAGCTTAAAAGTTGCTTTAAATTATGTAATTGACAACTGTCCATACACGTATTTATAAAGCTTTGAACACAATGTACTTAGTCCCAAAGCGATACTTGTTAGCGAATTTCAAGTCACATTGTTACGTTGTAGGCGTTCACATTTAGGCTAAGCCGTTTACATATGTTTATATTATGTTGCTGTTTTCTTTATTTTACTATCAAGGGACGGATTATAACATACAAATTTTTGTATTTTCTGTACTGTTTTTACATTAATTTGGCTAGCCGGTTATCTATCGTTTTGGCCTTTTGAAGTGGTGTTGAAGTTTAGTGACTAATTTATTCAATTACTACTGAATTGGTAATTATTCTAGTTCTACAATGTCAAAGCTCGTCACGTTAGATCATTCTTTTTACCTACGTACCTACTTGTTTTCCAGTTTGTTTACTAACCTTAGTTTAAGTTGATTTATAGCCCGTCCTTGCTTGTCATGCTGGCCGTTTGTTTAAACTATAACTCCATATCTACTCTCACTTCCAACCTGCCGTGTCCATAAATCTAATTATTGCAATAACTCACTCGTGATTGGGCATTTAAGCTTAGAGCATCTAAATATAATTCCGATTCCATTAAATATCGGTTGCTCTGCTAAATCACGATGACACGAGCGATTAATCTCCAAGTAGAACGCTTGTCGTTGAGCAATAAAGAGATAACAAAATAAATCAAAGAACTATAAAGACCGGATGAGCGATCAGCATGGGTTATTCACGATGGTTCGAAAGAGAATTCGGGTCGGAAAAGACTACTCTGCGTCTAGATTAAGTTCACGAGCTCGTCAGCGTTAGCAATTAAAATTTAACATATATCACTCAGACAAAACCATAAAAAAACTAAGCTCAGTCATTTAATTTTAGAGTTTTTTCACTACAAATTAAAATACAAAAGTTTTCTCTTTTTAATTATTTATTGGAGGTGCCTACTTTAATAGAATCTATTTTTATACTATTCTATTCTCTCTTTTTAAGGTTTGACAATAATTTACTATTACTTTCCAATTTCAATTTCATAAATTAAATATTGAAAATTCATCGTAACGTTATCTTTTCCTACCCCAATGTGTTTTCGAATTACTGTGAATAGAACCACGAGAGTGCTAGAACTGTCCGATCAAAATTTACGGAACATTTTATGGAACTAGCATAGAACTTTAAATAAATATAAAAACAAGGTGGTTGTAAATTATGTTTACTATCTCTGTTGCAGTTAAAAGTGTTTTGTTACTTGAGAGGTTTAAAAATAACATGGGAAAAAACTGATCTCACGTTTAACGAATGAATTAGTTAATAAATCATTAGGTATACGATTTGATATGTCATTCATAAAAATCTTAAGCCTCTACGTGTAAAAGGTAGTTAGAGGATAACTAATAATGTATTTGCTTAAATTTAATATATACCTAATTACCTACGCGATATTCACATTGTCCCGGATTCAAGAAAATCTGATGTTCACCACTGTACTCACTAAATATTTTTATTGATTTTATTAGTTCACTTCACTTTCAGTTCACAAATCAAATACACGTGGACTGTAATTTCTTATTTTTACCGTTCAATATAGATACATAATACAGAACCCTGTAAGTAATTCAATTATTAATAAGGTATTCCAAATTTTTAATAAAAATAAACATACATATAAGAATTCACAATTTCTAATTAAATTATAGTTTATAATAACTTGAACATAAAATGAAAGATAATAATGTAATATCAAAGTTCTTTATTTGTCGTAATAAACTTTGCTTCAAGTTGTAATTTAAACGAAATTAGAAACAAGTTGTGAATTTGAATGTTCATTTATCAAGTTTATTAAGCAGACAACAGTTTTTGAAACTGATAAATTTGATAAAGCAAAAGTTAGGCTAACTTAGTCCCCCTTGTAAGGATATTAAATTATGTTTATTTAATTACTGAATTGTTTGTTATTTTGTGTTACATAATTCGTATCATCAAACGTTGGCACTTGAAGGGCATAACTTAGCACTCAAATGACTCAATACAACCATCAAAATCAGTTTAGTCGTTTAATCAAATCTAAACAAACTGTAGTACCAAGGTTAAATTTAAGAATCATTTATAAAAATCATTTTAGGTTTAGTTTTGTTCTTATTAAAGAATTTACATGTAAATGTTTTATATAAATGTATCCGATTTAATTGCTTGAATAACTTAAGCTCTGAAGTTGAACAGGCTCAAACTCAGACGGTACAATTAAACACAATTGATTTAAAATGACCACACGGGAGATAAAAGTTTTATGTCTCCTTAGTGTAAACTGTAACCACAAAACGACAACATAAATTTGTAGGGCTGTTCAAACTCTTACATCGAACCCAAATTCTCACCTCACCTATACTTAATAGTACTTTATCCATTACAGGTGGGTAACCTTTAATTAGGTATCTATTAATATGAACACTAAATTAATCTACCAAACATATAGTACATAAATAAACTATATACACATCTATTTTATTCGATAAGTCTCGGCCAATACTCGTTTAGATGACAGAATATATAAATATATATTTCAAGAATTAAATTCACTTGTTGAACATAAATCTTAGTTTATCTATACATCCATATTTTAATTCATTGTGAATTAATTGACGTTTTTATCAAAGTTAAGAAATTGTAAATAAATTCTGGTATTTTGGGGAATTTTAAGGATATTTTTAAAAGATTTCTTATTATCTAATCTTAATAAAAAAGTTAAGTCTTGTGCCATCTTTAAAACAGTAACTCAGTAAAGTAGTTCAACTAGCGGGGTTTAACTGGATTAATGCTGTCAAAAAATGTATAATTTAGTAGCGTTTATATTACGGAAATAAGGCCAGATATTACGGAAGCATCTTCGGTTATTATAACACATAAATCGAAAATGGACGGTGCAAAAGTGCAATATCCGTGTAGGCTATAAATGTCACTGCTGAAATTAATCATGTGAGCCCACGTATTTTAGTGAATAAACCTACTAAAACACTAAAAGATATTTTATGTTTGCTTAATAAATTAACTATTTTATATCGACTACACTTTACTGAATTTGGTGTCAATCTCGGTACTGCTTTAACGTCTCCGTAGCTAAGTTGTTAACGCGTCTGCGTGTTGTGTTGGAGGTCCTGGCTTCGAATCCCGGCGAAACAAATGAATGCTTTGGTTGGGTAGGCACAAAAGGCTGATCATCTACTTGGCTGTAAAGAAAATTATCAGTGAAATGGATACAGTAATGTGTCTGCCTCATGTCTCACTAGGGATTACGGGAATTCACTTTTTATTCAGTACTACATTGTGAGCAAATTTTCTGGACAATAGTAAAATAGCTTGTGTCAGTTTATACTGACGTCTCCATTTTTTGTTATTATTAGACCGGCTTTATCAAGTGAATTACGATAGCTGTTAAAAGCAATAATTAAAATTCTCATTTGCCGCTGTTCTTTGTGAAATTTCTCAGACTGTTTTGTAATATAAAATAAATAATACAATGCTATTGTGAAAACAACTAAATCCAACAACAATAAGTATGTCAAACTTGATTTTATCCAGAGATTTGTAAAAATAAATTCGTTCGTTCCGCAGAAGTTCAGTTGTGTGAAATCGTTAATTTGGTAATTGATTATACAATTTCACTGCAACGAATCAGTGGTGTCGTTAAATAATATTTTCGTGGGCAGTCTTTTTTATGGTTTTCAAAGACATATGTATAAACAAAAATAAAATTAAACGAAAATGTAACCATTAAGTTTATTAAAGAACACAATAATTTTTTTACTAAGAAAGTCGTATCATAAAAAACAAATATAAATATATTTACTACCTTGACTGGGAATTGTGTTGGTCAAAATCAATACATATTAAGTTAAAGTATGAGAAAAGAACAAATATAGATATACAATGTCTTAAGGTGCTGATAAACATCAGCATTCACTTATAATGAGCATTTGTGCGAATGTTACATCACAGAAAAATAAGAGAACATTTTAGCGAGCATTCTATCGACCGTTCTGGCGAGCATTGTAGCGAGCAATGTTTCGAGCTTTTTGCCGAGCCAAGACCGTCAAGTCTGTAATCTTCGTGAAGAATATTTTTTGACGAGTAACGACTAGCCTCTAGAGCGTTCACTAGAATGCTCATGAAAATGTTCATAGCAATGTTTGGCTCTATGCTTGGCTCGGCTCGTTGTTCAGTTCGACAAATATAAAAACGGCGAAAGCTCGATGTTCTGTTACAAGGAAATGCTCTAGTCTATCAGCACTTTTAATTGAAGCTAGTCTTAAAAAATTACACTCCAATTACTGTAATCATAAGTAGGTAAGAGCTAGGAGATGTATAAGTTTAAAATCTATATCCCACACACAGGCTGTATATTGTATCTATGGATTTCTTTAATAATGTATTTTGATTTTACTTAATTTATTTGTTATATTATTTTAACAGAACAATGGTATAATAATGTCTTTTTCACACAATAATGTACAGTATATTTATTATTTATTTACAATAAACAATACATAATAAATTACCGTACTTTTTAACCATAGTTAAAGAGTCCCACTAATCACATTGTAGCAAGCAAACTATTTCATTCCTCTTAAATCACAACCAAATGTTTACAAAGAAAACACATAAAAATTTATGGCATGCATGACTTGCGTCAGTCTGGCGAAGACTAATGTTTTTTTTATTAAATAAACAAATTGAAATTAAACAAACACTCGCAGATTGAGGGCAAAAATCTCATCTCGAGAGATGACGTGGTTAATTAAATGAAACTTTCTACATTTGAAAATGAGCACATTGCAGTATATATTTTAAGAGATTTTTATTTAATGAATTTCTACACTGCGTACTCTGTGACGATATATGTTAAATCATTCTACGCTTGGTGACGTGTAAGCTTGTATTTAGTTTATAATATAAAAACAAACTAAATGTACGCCATATTTATCATAGCCGTTACATAAATCCACAATATTTAGTTAGCGAGTTAGCCGCGAACAGATTGCATGCCGTGAACAATCACATAATTACCCTCGCTAAAATATACGAGTAGGTTATAACAATTATTTTGCATTTTAAGCTGTGTTCCACGCTATTACCGTTGCCCGACGGCATAATATCAGAACGAACCAATTTTCCTGTCTAGGCTCTGCCAAATAAATTTCAAATACAGCCAGCGATGCTTCGATTGCATGTGAACGCTTTAAATTGTAGCGTGCAGTGATTTTCGGCGTATATCGCTACACTGAATCTATTGTAGACATTCTAAATTTCACCTAGGGGCTGTTATGGCTCTATAAAACTTTAGTGAACGCATTTCAATACGCTGTAAGCTATATCACTCAGAAAGAATAGATTCCCGTCAGTGAAATTTGATTTTAGTATTGATGTTTTTAAGTTTACATTACATAGTAATACAGTTTGTCTCACTTGATACACTTTAATTTCTGCGTACACGTTGATAAAATTTAAGCTTTATAGATGCGAATTCACCTCAGAGTAATAATTAAGTAAAATTTGTCTTGTTTATCTCCGTTGTGCAAAGATCTAGACATCAAATTTGGTCAATATTTCAGAGGTAAACTTCGTGAAATACTACCGGATAAGGCACGTACCATGATATCAAGGAAAAACAGTTGTAAAACTTTACAACGTTTACCTAACGTTTAATAAAACTTTGAATTCTTTATCCGGGCGTTCATTACCGATTCTGGGTAGACCACCCAGGGTAAATGTTATTTTAGGTGCGTATAATTGAGCCGTAGTGAGCGTGAACGTCATCGCGACACGCATAATGTGCTGTTTTACATGACCGTTGTCGACTTAAAAGAATTTATCGTAGGTTTGTCACCGCAGCTTTGTTTACCGCAGTGTACCGCTGTTCAGGTACAAAATGGTGATTGAAGACTATGTGCGCGATACTGTAAATACATAGTATTACACATATATATATATATATAATTTATCAATTTCTTTTAACTCTCCGGTTAACAGGTTACTTCGATTGTATAACAATATTAACGATTTTAACAGGAACAAGTTTTATGTCAGTATATTTGTATTTTTAGCTCTAGTTAGCTTATAGGATGTAAACTTATATTCGCATTTATATTATATATTATAAAATATTTGAAAGTTACTCTATCTGTTACGCTTCCACGCCTAAAAGAGTCTGACCACTATACCTATTGTGAATAGCGTGAGGCCTCTTTGGTGAGAAAACTCTTTGCCACACGCTTTATTAGAAAATACAAATTCAAAATTCAAATGATATAGAATTTGCAAATGACATCGTCAAATATTTTGGATTCTCTCATATTTTCGCATTATTATGCATTACGTTCTGATGTCCGGACTACCAGTGGCATTTTCTAAGTGTTTTATATATATTACAATGTTATTTCTTTATATTTTTCATTTAACTCTTACAAAAATGTCATTAGGAAAAATAGAGTGAAACAGAAAACATGCAAATGTCTTTTAATTATATTAGTAAATAAAATAGATACTCAGTTTAATAAATTATAGGCATCGAAGAATCTGCTCAAGGAAGTAAATCATATCATACTTAAAGCATAGTATATTTCCACAATATCGTATCATACCATGACCAGAGTCATGAAAAGATTGAAATAACACGAAGTCACGTGCAAATGCTAATAGAAAATAATTTAAACGTCAATATTTTTTAAGCCCAAACTTAAAGTATGGAAGCGTAACAGACAAATATTGGTAGAACCGTAATCACTTTCTCAATCTGTATTAGGATGCGCAATAATTTATGAAAATACTTTCAACCAATACTAGGATGTAGAACACCCACGAAATATTTGCAATAGATTATATAATAGCTTTTAGATTATATAATAGCTTTCCCTAAAAAAAAGCGCCTTGTTTATTAAGAAAAACGGAATTATATTAGCTAACCTGCTATAGAAAGCACTAGTTAGATCATTCGAAAATAGTTAAGTTTTGCCAAGAAACTTATTCACGCATTTCCGCAGAGTTAAAAAAATGACTGGCGGTGACCTGCCGTAGGTGTAAGTACAGCAGGTGTGTTCTTCTACGACTTGCGTTTTGACTTAACAGTGGTCACTTTCCGCCTGACCTTTTTCATCGTCACCTCCTCGTCTGAGAGCAACCGCCTTTTTCGTTTTACCTGAAATTCAACAAGTGAAATTAAAGACAATTTTGACATGATGATTACAAATAATAATATCTTATGAATGGGTGAATAGATTATAAACTGTAGCTAAAGATCCATCTCGATCAAGTCAGCTTTTAAACAAAGTTTCACTCGTTTAGGAGATACAACACCACAAACAAACACACAGACACCTAAACACCCCTTGTAGCGTTTGGGGTAAATTAATTAAATTAATACCGGCTTATCAGCTTGGAATTTTCTGTCAAATTACCTTTTTTCCCATTATGACGGAAGAATCATCATTGCTTATATCTTTGTTGTCACCAACCACTGCGCCGTAGGTTGGACAATCGAAGGACACCTGTAATAGTAAAATTAACTTTACCATTTTTTTAATTTATTATCTATTGCCTGCGACTTCCTTTATTTGTTTATTTTAACCTCATCACGCTTTTTTAAAAAACCTTCATCCTTTCCCAAGCTGTAGTCTTTCTCAACTCTTTATCAATTTTTACCAAAAAAAACTACTGAGTTTGGGCAGAAGGCGTTTTAGAAGGGAAGTACGGATACAAAAGGGGCAATTCTTAGAACAACTATTATCCTAATTTTCACTTTACATACATGTTTAATTCACGTCAGTTTTCATACAAAAAAATCAAAATCAGTCTATTCGTATAGGAGCTACTATGCCACAGACCTACATTTCTCCGTCAAGGGGTTAAAATATTACTTGTCGCGAATTTTTCTTAGGTTTTTCTCCCGATGTTTGTGTCGCTTTATTTTCATGATTCTGTTTAGCCTGTGGCGTCGCTTCTGGAGCCATCTTTGTTCTTTCAACTTTAACGATACATTTCATTATTTTATTTTTATCCGGCTCTGTGTGCTCATCCCTCTTATTTCTAGTTCTTGCATGCTTGAAGTCGTCGCTTTGTTTTACTGCTCTTTTCTTTGGTTTAGCATCAACTTTTACAGATATTTCATCATCTTCTTCAGTTTCAGAACTGAAGTCAACTTCATCATTTTTGTTGTCTTTCAATTTTTTACTTGACATAAATTCCAATTTGCTTGTTTTTGTTTTGTTTTGTGTTTTTAGGTAACATTTAAATAGTTATCGGCATTTTGTGTAATCAACTGGGTCTTTTGGTTTTAAGCTATTTATGTATTCAAAGAATTTTACTAATTGATCTGAAAAAAATCCAATTTTATTGATGGTGATGTGATAACATATACCTACGCGAAAAAATCACAACATTAGATACTAATAGATAAAGTTCAGATTAAATTATTTCTTCATACTGATACTCACTTGCTGTCCATAATAAGTGGAAAGCACTTGAAACATTAGATACAAAAATTATGTAATAGATTTGCGTAGGCCCATCCAGTATAATTGCAAGGCTATATACCTTACATTACGTTACGACGAAATTAATGCGGGTGAAACCGCGTGGGCACAGTAGTAAGCATATAATATAATCATTGTTTGTGTAGTGTTTCACTTACCGGGTACATTATTATATTTCGTAGTGATCTCTGCTCGGATACTTTTCATGAAAGCCTCCTTCATTTTTTGGACCATCTTGGGTTGGGAGAGTACCTTCTCCCACGGCAACTCCCCGACAATCCACTGGAGCATGTTGTAACCCAAGATTTCCATGTCTCCGCGCATTGTTGATACTCCTAAATGAGCATCCCGACTTGTGTATTCAATGGTGCCGTTGTGGGCACACTTTGGGTCTGGCCTGAATTCCTTATCATTCACTCGGGTTGCGAGGCCAAAGTCGACAAGATATGTCTGATTTTCTGTCCCTTTCTTGAGCCCTAGAAGAATGTTTGCGCCCTTTATGTCGGCGTGGACATAGCCCCTGCTATGGACGTATTCTAAGACGTCTAGCTGAAAAGGATAAAGAAGAGTTTTTATTTTATCACTATAAGAACAACCATGAATATAAAAGAAAGCACTATTTGATACGTAATCAACTATATTAGATAGTATAATAGTTATGGATGTATATTGTATTATTTAACAATTTTGAATCTTGAGAAACAAAAAAAACAGTCAAACTAAAACATTGATCTTATGAAAAAATCACTTCAAAAGACTTGTGTAACTGGATTCTTCTCTCAAAAATATATAATTTCTTTAGCCTATTTTAATTATAGGGCAATTGAATACATCTACAGAAATTGTAGCTATAATTCATCTTGATCATGTCAGTTTTCAAACAAAAAAAGTATCAAAATCTGTCCGTTCTTTTGAGACACAGTACAGACAGACAGACAGTCAAACAGTTATATCAAGCTTATAACACACCTCTTTTGCATACTAACAATTTAAAGTTGATAATAACATGATTTTTTAATGGTCTGTGCTCTCTATAATATACTTTTTGTACTGTTAAAATATTGGCAATAATATAAAAAAATCAAAATTCATAAATAACAAATCTATATTTAAATGATTACCATTTGTAATCCTATTTGGAAGACAGTAGCTGGCGGAAATGACCGCCCCGAACTTGTAAAGAGGCTCCATAAATCTTTGCCATACCTCTCAAGTACTAAATATCTATACTTTTCACCTTTAAAGGTGTGGGAGCCAATGCCATGGTGAATTGGCATTCCAAATGTAGATAATTTCCTCTCCTTCATGAATTTAGCAACTAAAAAGAATAAAATTAGATACAGTTCATTTATAAAAAAGTATATATTTATTTACACAAGCTACTTACTGTCATCTTTCTTTGCATTTTTTAGGTAAAAATGCATCTCCACAAATAGTGGTCCATTTTCACTAGGTTCCTAAAAAGAAACAGAAAATAGCAATGACAAAATTAGAACATTTAAAAATGTACTAAATTGATATTAATTAATTGCTAAAATCAGAAGTGGGATAAAAGATTCAAGCTCAGACGTTTAGAATTGTTTACTTTCAACATGCATACAAGCAACTAGCAATTTTCAGTGTCGATGTGGGATTTATATTTTTAAACTGATAAATTTCTAATATCAGTAGTGGGAATGATATTAATAAATTGCTAAAACTAATATATCTGTGTCATGTGCACAAGTATCCATAGAAAATTTATCTTATCTTCAGTAAATTACTACTTACTATTTTTACTACAAATGGATATTCTGAACCCTTTTTTGGAGAGCTGTCATGGTTGCAAGCTGCATATATCTCTCCAAATCCACCGACACCAACCGATGGGCCGATCCTCCATTTAGTATTAATAATCGAATTAGATATGACTTCTCCAGCTGGAATAGGAGCTGGCATCTTGTAGCCACTAGCTTTATACCTCGACGCTGCGGCTTTCCGTCCTTTTGCACTCATAATAAATAAGATTTTATAAAATATTGAACGACCTTATGACAATATTATAAAATAAAAAAGACGCCCATTCATTAGGCTTTCCCTCGGCAAAATAAAAAAATAAATAAATTACTCTGACAATCGTTTTATGTGACAGTTAGAGTTTTCTTTATTTAAATTAATAAAAAAAAATACCAACCAAAATGGTCGCATATGTTTTATATCTAGTTATGTTGTTTCTTATATTTTAATGTTGTGCTTTAAGTCAATATGTTGAAAATTATTGATCGTAATAATTAAAAAAAGGGACCTTGATCCTATTCCCAATCTTTTGATACCTCATTCATTGCATTCGTTCTAAGGACGGTGACGTAGGATTGGAACATCGGAAAAAATACTCGTCGAATTGATAACCTATTTTTGTTGTTTTAACGGTCGGTTAAATATCATAGTTAAAGGTACTACACGCGGTTGAAAGCTCGCGCGTAAAAAATTGCTTATTTCAAATAATATCGTTTACATGTTTTGAATATATTACTAAAAAATCATGAAAGAGTTTTTACCACCACCCGGACCCTGGATCACGCATAATATGAAGTATTAAGTATGAATACAACAATACAAAATCGATCACTAGATAAAGGTGGGAACAAATACTAAAACCTCAATTAGCTGAATTTTATTGTCTTGTGCTCTATATGTACTTATATTTAGGACATCTTTGGATAGAGTTATAAACATAGTTTACATCCAAGCAAAATTTTAGCGCTATCAACTTTCCACCCCAAGCAGTGAATGCCAATTCAGTAAGCATAAAAAATGTAACGCGACAGTCCTTTTCCTTATATGCTGACACGCATTGTGCTGATATGATTAATAGTGACATCACATTAGAAACACACGCATTTTTCCTCTATCCTTAGGGCTTGGAGTTACTTGCAATTTTTGTCTATAGGTAAATCATCCATGAATAAAAATTAATTGCCTAATTTATGCAACATACTTATAACTTCACAATGCCTGCATGATTTTTCTTGTTTATTACAATAGTCAGACAAAACGAAGTACTCTATTTTACTTTCATGAAAAACAAAAAGCTATTTAAGCATAAAGTTCAACATAAATCTTGAAATATATTGTATCTATAAAATAATGTAATGTTACACGCTTATTACTACTAGAAAATTTTTCTTTATAACATTAACTGACTAGCGTATGATAAGCGTAAGCTTTCGTCGTCATAAAAGTCGTAAGTCCATAAAGAGCCTAAACAGTTTTCCTGACATTCCTGAGTAAAATTAGGTCATGGGGTACAAATGTCGACTGTTGGATTAGCTGGGGTACAAATAAAACTCACACGGACGTGTGTGACGTGACTCACATCAGAATCATACTCATGATGTACAGAAGCCCTTTTAAATTTCCATTTTTAAACCATTTTGAGTTCCTACCGTTCCGAATTATAATAACAAAACGCTTGTGGCAGTCTGTTTGAAATTTAAAATTATTTTAAAATGTTGTATCTAAAACATAAATAGAAATTTAAGTAGATTTGAATAGAATATATTCCATTTAGTTTTTAGATATTGATGTAAGTATAGTTTGCGTTAAAGAATCTTTGAAATTTGAATTTATTTTGGTACTTTAATAAATGTCCCATTATTATTAAAACGTACTATTTACTGATATTATTCATGTGACGATAAATACCCTGGGTAGACAGTTTCATAGTAAAACTGAAGGTGACGCGAATTTATTGATCATTTTTAATTTCTTCACAAATTTTCCATATTTCGTCAATGTTTATAACCTCTAGTGAGGCTTGGGGCTGATATATTTATGTCTACATCTTCTAGTCACTGACCATTTTCTTGATAAACAAGTAGGTGATCTGCCTTCATTCTGGAATAAAACCCATATAACGATAAACTTGAATGTCAGATGTGTGACTAACTTAGATACGGTTTATATGGTATAATATGAGTACATAATATGTATTTTTTTCTACCATGGAATAGCAAGTTAGCCACGCAAGAAATACGCCAACAATTTTCTAACAATAAATCACGAGTAACAGCAGTACTTAAAACTTCACTCCCTTAACAATTATTGACTTAATAAACTCTAGGATATTGGACAATGAAAATCGAGCATGCTCCTTAACAACGTCGTTAGTTCTATCAGTTCTATACTTGCCTTGAGACAGCCACACTCCATACGTAAAGGTAACGATCACGTTAGCAGAGCGCTTTGTTTTTATTACTACGTGGTCTAGAGTTCCTATTAAAGAATAAGGTTTTTCTTATCATTTTACTTTAAGGGATTTTAATTAGAATTTTAAATATGAGTAGTTTTTAAGTTTATTGTTATGCCTTTATATGTTATTGTCGGGTGTTATGTTAGTAACTATTAGTAATTACTAGAAGTTTTTTTATTTATTTATTAAAAATATTTTCCTTCAAAATCAACAGAGAAGTAAATCTAATATAATAAATTTTTTAAGTACTGTTTTTTTACTTATTTTGCGTCTAAAACGCAAATAAAATTATTAACATAAGTAATACTATATTTAGTTTTAAACATGAATTGTTTGTTTCATTCAGCCATGTATAAAGTGTATAAAGCAAAACATACTAACTACATACGTTATATACAAAAATTAATGTATTTTAGACAAACTATATTTTTAAAATGAAGCATTCAAAATAATGTCCAGTCACTAAAATTCTTACGACTTTTCATACATGATGTTCACATAAATCCTTTCTTATTAAAATACACCAAGAAACAAAGTTGAAAACAAATTATTATGAATAAGTTAACGAGATAATTAACTCGCTTCACTTATTGCGCGCATAAATTATGCACACATCTCAATAAAAATACATTTCACCGGTCGATGGTAACGTTTCTCCGAACGACTGTAATTAATTACTGTTCCTAAGTCGAGTGGTATCTTTTGTTTTCGCTCACCATTTCTAGAACAATGCAACACGACTTTTATCTCGAAGCCAACGTCTCTTGTCTTTTTGCTCCCCCCTCGCCTTGTTTCTCTCGCAATTTTATCGCCAATTTATAAAGACTATTCCGAAACTTCCAGTTCAAATTTTTAGCGGAGAAATATTTATACGCGCGCCAACGTTGAAATAACTTTGGTGTCCAACTCATATTGGATTCTCTTCGTGTTCTGCCAAAGTTTAAATAAAACTGGTCGGTGGCGAGATAGTGATGAGTTGCATTGTTTAAGCCCCTTTCAACATAGATTGACTCATGACTGTGTGCTGTTTTTATTAGAACTTTATTTATAGTTGTTCCTTAATGGAAAGATCAAACGCTTGGTGCAGTTAATTTTAATGTCTCGGAGTAAACGGGCGGAGGCCGTTAGATATAATTAGAGGGATTTGAGAAGGCTCACTTTGCATAGAGTTTACGCTGTTTCGCTGCCAAAGATATTAGAATAAAATACTTAACGGGATTAAATGGGTTTAATAAAAATCTTTAAAATATATAAAAATCTTCCATATTGATATGAGATATTATGATTGAATAATTTGATTTATTGTTTTTTAACTACCAAATTTTAGCAGTTTTTTACTTTTCACCTAAGTAGGTACTAAAATTAGTTACCAATTATAGTGGCGATGGTTTTCGAAGCGAGACAAAACCGCTTACAGCACGGTAAATTAGACCAATATAAGGGAACTAAGTTTTTGGGTAACACTTATGTAGACTTATGAATGCTATAAGGTCATCGATTACTTTCATTTTACATTTTCATTCTTCACATCCGATACTGCCTCTAATACAAAAGCGCAAACAAAGCGTGGCGAATAACTTTAATATATTTTGCTCTCCTTAACCGCACCTACATTACACCCACACTATATCTATGTATATTACAAAATTGTAACTATTCGATGACTGTACTTTAAAGATATGTCCTAAGAAATAGTTTTTATATTAATTGTATTTTAAGAATAATCTGCATCATATAACAGACTCAAACTAAAATCAATCAATCATATAAAAAGAAGATTTAATGAGACTAAAATCATTAATATATAAGTTATAGAAGCCAATACATTTATTTAAAAACACCTCTTTTTGCACGTTTGTACATCTAAAATTCGAAAATGCATGTTCTGAATGTAGGTTAATAAATATTGAAGCTTAAGAAATTTACTAAGTTGTAATAATTACTTTATATATTTATACACTGTAATTAAAAACAGCCAACGAATAGCTTTAATACTCTAGGTATATTCAAAGCTAGATATAAACTTGTTAGAGTGAAATAGGGTTCTACGGTACCTTGCGAAATACGAGTCATCAGAAAGCTCTCATCAAGTTTAACGAGCCATTACCAAGCGCTGTGACTAGGGGAACCTCGTAATTTTCGAACTCAGACATATAATTATTTAGGAAAGGGCGTCAATAGCGAAACCACGGAATCTTCCAAAAATTTAATTAAAGAGAAACATTGTTAAATTTAAACTTATTTAAAATCTTTTAATACCCGGAAATGGTCCAACACCTTGAACAATATAATATAATGTAAGATGTTAATTATTGTCGCTCGGGGAATGGTTTTTAAATCACTGGTATTAAATACTTATTTTCGACTTTAATACTAAAAGTATTTGCTAGTAAAGTAACTTAGTATATATTTAAGTATATTTTTATATTGTAGGTATACAAACTTTTATAAATATTATAAATATAGTTTACGGTCCGCTGATGGATGCATCCTCGAATTTCCACCCCACAACTCTTCCTTTTTCGGCAAGTCTTACAGGGTCACCGCGGTAAGGCTCTGGAACTCACTTCCTGTTTCCATTCGTTTGGCTCCCACCTCGTCTTCCTTCAAATCTCTCCTCCACAGGCACTTCTTGTCCTTGTCTTATCCTACTTCTATAAATGTTCGTGATTCATGCAACAGCTGATACCGCTTAGACTTTTTAGTTTGAACCTTATTTGTTATTGTTAAGGATTTAGTTAGTAGTTTTCGCACTTCATGCACTCTCCCTTCATTACTTTTATTATTATTTTAACCCTTGTTGGGTTGCCTAGAAGAGATCGCTGATTAGCGATAAGGCCGCCCGTTGCACTCTATTTAGCTTAAGTTATTATTTGTATCCTTTTTTTATTGCAACGAAGTGTTAATAAATAAATAAATTAATTAATTAAATTTTATTAATCTACTCAATAGTAGTACTACTGTTTATTAAGTAGTAGTTATAATTGTAATATTGTTACATTCATGCAAAGATGAGTTAAACAAATTGATGAACCAATTTTGATAAATCGCGACTATTGAAATATTTTTATTCTAATAATACAGATGAAAAGAAAATATGAAAACGGACGAGCTTTATCCAACCTGTAACAGATATTAAATTTATGCACATAACAAAAGGACTGCAATTGCATTCATCATCGTAATGAAGCATGTCGACGTGAAGACACTGCTGGTGAATTATTTTAAAGCGTGAGCCTGGTGAAACGGAACGCAACAAGTCTTTACATATAACACTATTAAACTGTCCGTTTTTGTATTTTGATTATTGTTTCTCCTCTCCCAGCCTTGAGAAAATTATCCTGCTTTTTTTCTTCTACGAAACAGTCCCAGGCTAGTTAATATTTGATTATTTGATTGTGGAAAGTACCTATTCATTTTAAGCTAATTCATAACGTTTGTTTTAAAAATAATATTTCTTACAGGATAAGAAATTCTTGTAATTTTATTACATTTAATCTGTTTTAAGTGATAACTAATTAACATAGATCAATGCTACCTTTTAAATGAGTAAATAAGAAATAATGCTCGAGAAATGTCTTCCTAGTAGTTTATAGAGTGTGCAGCAGAACTACGAAGCAAGGTCGGCTCCTTAGTAGTGAAATATATCAGAGTCAATTCGATACAAGTCGTGGGCGAGGTTGTCGTTGCCGACAGCTCGTCCTGACTACCGTGGTTATTTGTAAAAGCGCATCACGTCTCGCGAATGCTTTGATGTCCTCTTTTTGGCAGGAACAGAAGTGGGAATATTTTCGGGAACCATGTCTTTATTTAGATTCTACTTTTTGTTTTGTATTGAGGATCGGATGAGTCAGTATTAGATGTATATTTGAAATTGAATTGTTTTATTAGCGTTTTTATAAGTATGACGCCTTTTTACCGTCTTCAAAAAATTAGGAGGTACTCAATTCGACGCCATGTTTTTTTATGTTTGTTACCTCTGATTTTTCGACTGGGTGAACCGATTTTGATGATTCTGTTTTTATTTTAAAGCTGGTGCTTGCCGTGTGGTCCCATTTAAATTCCATTAAAATGTTTAGTAATTTTAGAGTTAAAATTTGAAGTCGGTTTTTTTTGTTAAAATTTAAACACATAATGTACACATATAATTAGATTACATATGACTGCCTCTTTGGTCCAATGGTAAGCGCTTAAGCATTACAACCGAGAGGTCCTGGGTTCGATTCCCAGTGGAGAGAAAAAAAACTCGGTCTGGTAGGGCATAGAAGACTGATCACCTACTTGCCCATAAAGAAAAAATCGATCAGTGAAACAGATGTGAATTGCATCTGCCCCATACCCCACTAGGGGACACGGGACTTCACTTAACTTCACTTAACTTAACTAAGTATATAATTGTGTTGATAATTGTAAATTTCTTAATTGATTTTCAAAGTTTCAAACATTTGTTAAAGTCCATTAAATATTAATTTCAATCAATTAATGATTTCATTAATTTTAATTAGAGTCGTTGATTCGATATAAATAAACTTGCGCAAAGCGAAATATTAATTTCACTATGCGCAAGTCACTGCAGTTTCGGAGTTTAAATAAAATATAACCTTATCAACACAAAGATAAGCATTCCTTATACTAATAAAAACTATCCTTAAAATTATCAATATTCTTTGGAAATTGAGTAATTTATTTTCAGCGACTGATAATAGTAGGCCGTAAAGCGCGTGGGCGTCGCCTAGATAAGCCTACGACGATATCTTTTAAGCTGTAATTTCTTAGTATACCATCTCAATATGGCTGATAAAACAAGAGTTACTGGCCTCGTTGAAAAAACGAAGATATATAGCGACCACAGATAAAGTTGTTGTTGATTGTATACAGAATACAGAATCAATGTGTAGGTATATTAAAATCTTCTTGCAATAATTTAGTGCTTTTTTCACATAGAAGGAGTGAAACTTTTACATAATAATACCTACATATAATATTATATTTTTATCGCAGCTTTGTCGTAATTAGTAGAGCGGTTAGATTAGATAGAATATAGAATTTAAATGTTATGTGAGTAATAAGACAAAAAAAACCGGTATCAGCCAGTTTTCAGTAACCTACATTTGTAAGTTACAGAAATAATTGAAGAACAGCATCCAGGGCATCTAAAATTATCATGATTTTTATTATAATTTAAAAAATTACACAATTTTACCAAAAAACTACATTTACTCTGGTTTTGAGTGTAAACCCTATTACCACCAAGATCACAGAAGCTTTACGGTGAGATAAATATGTCAGAACACCTTTCTACCATGTAAAATAAATCATACTTTATGCCGTAGTTATACTGTCTGCTCTTTGGTAATAAAAGATCAACGACTAATGGTAGGGTTCGTTCCCAACACCCATGGGCGTTTATTAAAAAGCAATTTCATGTTTATTCTATCAGTATTAAACATTTTCGATATGAAAACGTAATTCGATCACTATTAAAAAATTTATCGCGGTTAATTGAGGCAGATTAAGGTGTTTCAACTGACGAACCTATAAATTATATTAAATTTGTAATTTATGATACATTTTTGTTAACTGTAAATTGAGAAATTTAATTTTCCTATTAGTCTATGGCTAATTTTATACGATCAACTTCTGTTACTTAGTAATCATTGTGAAGTGTTCTTACTCAATTTGAATTTAAAAAAATTATCCAATGTCAGCGAGAGCGTGACTTTAGGTATAAACATTCTCACTTGTATAATATTTAAAATATTTGAGATAAAAATTAAACTGATTTCAAACTATACAGAAGGTGATAAAATTAAATGGAAAAATATCTGAAACGTGACATGGAATAAATAAACTCGGTTCACAATTGGATTCACAATCGCGCAACAGACAAAAAACACGCAAAATGAGAACTTCCTATGAACTCGGTTGATAACCGTATATACAAATTCTGTATTAATACTGAATAATATTCATTGACCTACGCAGTTCATGAAGCCAGGTCATGGAGGTGGAGAGCGAATATATCAACTCAATGTTCATTCAGCTCTTAAAGCTGGACGTATTCGGTCCGACGAGACAATTTACTCTGCTGGTACTTATATAGAATTACAGATAGCCCTGTAAATGTAACATAAGTGAAGCGATTTTTATTAAAAATCATTACTGAAAAATAAGGAATTTTTTATCTAGAATTAATTTTGCTTATTTGTGTAATTATAATTTATTTAAAAATCAAACTTCTATGCTAAAACGTACAACCTTTATCAAGTCATTGTACATTTTAGCATATAAAACATACAAAACGTACGAAACGGAGTCATAACTCTTAACTTTTTACCTCATATTTTCATAGATTAAGATTTAATATTTTTTTCATATCCCTCTTAGCGATAATGCCAATGCTAAAACCTTATAAGGTTGTTATCTTATAAGATAACATTATATATTTGACTCGAACACAATTAATGTCATATTGCTGTGTTGTTATATTATATGGACAGTTTGTGTCGTAAATTAAGGTAAAATAAAGACGTTTTTCCGAAGCACCCACCGCTAGGTGCCTCTAGCTTATGTCTTAAACCGCAGCCTAAAGAGAAATCCCATGAAGTCAGAGGGGAAGTGAAGCCTCGTTGATACCTCGAATTTCAGTAATTAAACGCTTCTAATTGCGACCTTCGAGAACTTCTCCTTTACACTTCGTTTCACTTCGATTCAGTGCTACTCGACGAATTATTTCAGACTCTCTGTTCTTAATTTGATAAATCAATACTTCGTTTTCTACTTAAGACTTGAAACCAATTTAGTTGGATGTTGCTCAAAGTTAAAAAAAGACATTACAATTCGCATACATACATTTTGTAAGTTCCGTATTTAATTTAATAATCTTGTCATATTGAGTTAGCATGCAGATGTGTGTGTACTTTTTCATTTAGGGTGATTTTGTCGGAAAAAAGGTTTAGTCAGCACTGTTTTCGTAAGAGAATGGTAAATCCATGATAGCTATGTTTATGTAAATTGCTTCCGTCCAGATTACGCTAAGATTTATGTTTCAACGTCAGCAACAATTAAATACGACCAACAATTCCTCACTTCATATAATTTACTCATAGTTAACCCATTTGTAGCGATAAGATTAAACTAAATTATTCCTATTACAGATTTTATAATAGCATAGATATTTACTTTCACATATTAAAATATTAGCTATTATAATTAACATATAAATATTTGACGTTTATTTTCTAATAATGCACAAAATTTTCTGGATTAATATAGTTGACTGAATTAAGTCGAAAGCAAGTTTAATTGTAAAAATGCGGTGTATGAAAAATCAGAGCCTCTTGACAGCCAAAGTTTTTTTCTGCTACCACGGCAACGCCAATGCGGAACCATATTATGTATAACGAGATGCCTTGCTTTAAAAGAAAATCCATGTCCTTTTTATGCTGCATCTTCGCGGAAAATGAACAGTTATAACAAATTTGATCTCCATATATTTTTATAGACTTTTTCCTGAGTTAATGCCAAATATTCTTTCAATATGGTTTATCTAGGGCAAAATGCAGGGCTGCACCCTCATGGGGTATACCTGACTGTTTTATTGCTATTAACTTTTCATGTAAAGCTAATGGATTAACGTAGTCGTGTAGTCTAGGCCGGGAGGGAATATGAGTCGAGCGAATAGTTTCAATAAAATATCAGCTCGCATGCGGTTTGACCGAAGTTCGCCTATTCCAGAACATTTCTAACTTTTCAAAGAGGAAATTATTATTTTTTTGGCTATCCGTTGAATTTGGAACTTATTTATTTTGTTTATTTATTAAGAACAATTTTCATTTTATTTAATATTAACATACTAATTTACAAACTTACTAACTGACCCGGCAAACGTTGTTTTGCCATATTAATATTGGGGGTGGGCTACCCTTATCCCTTAAGTGTATGAAAAATATATAGTAGCCGATTCCCAGACCTACTAAATATGCATATAAAATTTGATAAAAATCAGTAAAGCCGTTTTGGAGGAGTAAGGTAACTAACATTGTGACACGAGAATTTTATATATAAGATTATCGGTAATTTAAAAAGGCTTGTCATACCGTTATGTTTGGGGTACGTACCCAAAATACTAGCTGCATTACCGTGTGGGTACTATCGCGGTGTTGGTCGAAATATGATGTGAAAATGGCAAGAAAACGAATCCAGAAATTTCTGCGCATTTTTCGCAGACACGTGAGCCACTTAGCAACTTATCAACTGCTGCTATTTATGTAAGGGTAAAAATCATTCATAAATATATCGGAAGGAAAACAAAATATAGTAATTACAATTGCCAAATGAAACACATTTTTTATACTTACCTAACAATGACTGGTTAATATTGAACTTGTAAATACTCTCGGTTCTTAACGGTAAGTGTAATATAGACTGTGTAACACATTCCCAAATGTATGCGTACCTATTAGCATAATACAGAAACAGTACACAACCAAAATCCTTAATACATTTCCGAACAAGAAATAAGATTATAATATCAAACTTTATCGTGTCATCTCAAAAATACGTTCACGAACGGAATATTTAGCTCATTAAAACGAGTCCTTGTTCTAAGTAGCATTTTGCGCTTTATCGAAAATATAAATCCAATATAGTTGCTTGAACGACTCTTGCGCAGTAAAAAGGTATCGATTTTTATCTGACAGTAGCTCGGGTCCGAGTTAAAAGCCTTTTATCTTTTATTGAGTCCGAAACTTATGTATGAAATGCTGTATAAACCGTTATCTTAATATTATAAATTCGTATTTTGATTGTTTGTTTAAATCTATTTAGAAATTAAGATATTAACGAATCTAAATTACGAATTTTTAATACATATCTGATAAGAATCTTTACAATACGCTCCAGACACATCCCATCTAATGCGTTTAAGTTTATGATGGGCAAAATTCCGCCACCTAACTATATCGATTTTACATCTTCTTTATTTAGATTACATAAAGCAAATTTTCGTTTGAAAATTCAACTTTAAGATATCTTAACATTGTTAGATTTTATCCCACTAAAGTTATAAATGCGAAAGTTTGTGAGGATGTTTGGATGTTTATGACTCAATCATGCTTAGACGGCTGGACGGATTTGAATAAATTGTATGTATATAAAGTATTATATTTTTCAACTTCAGTATAAAAATGTTCGAATATTTCACATTGCACATAAAATAAAGGACATCATATTTTAAGTTATCCTAAAGAAACTATCCCTATAACTATAATTTAAAAAAATACATTTATTGTAATTGTTATATTTTACTTTATACATTTAAACATACGTGTATGCTATAGGCTATATATACATATGACATCACGTTACGACGAAATTAACGCGAGTGAAACCGCGGGGCCCAATTATTAGTCAATAAAATCAAAATGCATCGGAATTTGTCATAAACTTCATTACTTATATGTGGAAGTTTTTAAAATATTAGGCACTTTGAGAAACTTCCACATATATACCGTCTCTGTTAATTTCTTTAACCTTGAATTTTTGCTTAAATCACCTTGAACGTTAACTGAAGCAGTTAAAAGAAACAAACGACAGATTTAAGTACCAAGCATATTTTCTTGTCTGGTTAATTTATGCGCGCGCCTTTCGGCACAGAATTTCGAACCTTATAAGATGTTGCCATATTGAGAAGTGCAACTAATTCTTTGTTCTTTGTTCACGTTTTGTGAACTACGTGCTGATGCGTGACTACGAAATAAATGCGTTTCAAATATTATTTATAACTAAACTTGGTACTAAGTACCATATTTTATTTGTAATGAATAAACTCAAAATCTAGTAGATTCATTTGAAAAATTATTTATATGATGGAAAGCTAGACTCTAGGGTGACATACGCGACTTACCAGTTAATATTTTTTTTACGTATAATATTTTTAACTGTTATAAGCCATTTTCACTAACACGAGGATTTCTTCATTTCAAACTCCAAAGTATATTAAAGATAAGTGTAACTGGGTAGATATAAACTTGATGTTATGATAAACGTTTTCTGTATGGAAATAAACCAGGAGTCGATATTTGCATAAATTATACTCACAGATTTAATCTTACTGTACCTATGTACATAGATTATATGCAGGAACTGATTTTATGATCATTTGTGTTGTATATGTATGTAACCAGAATAAATTACGGTTTGGTTTGATTTGATCTTTTTGCTAGCTTTTGTCTGTGATTTAAATTGCATTGCATGCATGAAAAAAAGTAGCGTGATTTCTTAAAGGTCAATATTTGTATCGCAACCATACCATTTTATCAGAATCCTAAGCAGATGAAGAAGTGGGCATGAATTTTATATAATTGAAGTACCTACACTCATTACATACTAGTTATTCTCTGATTGTTTAACTATATTAAGCATTCATAAATTGTCACATATAAATGTTTGTAGTAACGGTCGTAATACATTACAAAAAACATATTTACAATAACAGAATTATTTTTGACTACAACAAAAAAATGTAACTGGCAACACGAGTAGTTAATTAATTTTCTGCTGATAAAGCTGTATGTTCCCTGTGTTGCTAGTTGCCACAACCATGCACAATCTGTGCCAAATTTTCTTTGTACTGTGGAATGCTCTAACAAGTGCTTACATTTCAAATGTAATGAAAATTCAATTCAGAATATTATCTTAAAGTAAAAACTTTGCAATATAATATAATATTAAATGTTATAACATTTAATATTATATTAGTCGATGATTTCAATTTATAGAATTAATAATAAAAGTAGAGCAGCGTGGTCAATGTCTTTAAATTAAAGACATAGTAAGTACCTATCTAATACGATTTCAATCCATCTAATAAAAAATTAACCAAATTATTAAGGTCATGAAATATTATAATCATTCAATTCTTTATCCGTTGCGATGTTAAAAAAAGTGAATTCCCGTAACCACTAGTGGGGCATGGGGTAGACACATTTCTGTATCTCTTTCACTGATCATTTTCTTTACAGGCAAGTAGATGATCAGCCATGCCTCAGCTCTGTTCCTAACCAACGGAAACATTTATTTGTTTCCCTGGGATTCGATCCCAGGACCTGCGGCGCAACACGCACACACGTAAACCACTTAACCACGGAGGTGGTTGTCACGTTAAATCAATCCTATAATATTTAGAAAAAATTAGAACACTAAATATTTTTAGCTATGGGTAATGTTTTATTTACCCTACTTATAAACGTGGTTTACGCGTCTGCGTGTTTCGCCGGAGGTACTGGGTTCGAATCCCGGTGGAACTAATGAAAATTTCGGTTGGGTAGGCACAGCAGGCTGATCACCTACTTGCCTTTAAACAAAATGATCAGTGAAACAGATACAGAAATGTGTCTGCCCCATGTCCCACAGGCGGTTACGGGAATTCACTTTTTTTAGTTCTTAGGACAAACACTAATTGCCAAGATTGTTGACTATGTAACATTAAAAATGCTCAATGTAGGATAAGGATAATTTACCATTATAGCAATAAAACTTAAAGACGTTTCCTATAACTTTACTCGGTTACACTTAAAGCAATCCGACACAAGAATTTGGTACCAAGAGAACAATAGCCACATACCAGTAGGTATCTTATTTCTTACAAAGTACTCTTACATCTAACATTCTTTAGAAGAATGCCTATTCAATTGTCTCTTTTGCCCTTATGTGAACCTTTCGAGATACAATAAATATTGTAATTACAATTTCCTATTTCAGATACTTGAGAAATAGCAACATACGTGTAAATAGCAACATAAAAATTAAGTTACACACAAAATTGTTCAAATTAATTGCGACATCATTTGTATAGATTTAATTAAATAATCAAATCAAATAGAATTGTTTCTTTTAATCGAAAATTGGGCTAAAATTTGAATCAAAGTAATTGGAATTTAGAGCATTCGTTGTATTTCAACCCTTCGACAAAAGTTTTCCATTTCGGAAGGAAGATAAATCCGGATGGATCCGACTTCACGATTTATTACCGAAAGCTTTTACCTCGGAGTCTTAATTCCATTTCTTAGATTTCTATTTACCTTGGCCTGGTAATTAATGGCTGTAATATATTGAATTACAATTCGATTCCTGTGATTTAATAAAAAGAAAACATTTTTGATTGCAAAAGCAACCATGTAAGTTGGAAATTTAGTAATAATTAAACTTATCGGGAAAATAAATGACATTACTTATTATAATAATCTCTCTGGTCTGAGGATCGTGTTCAGCATCTGGGTTGCATCTGGAGCGAATGAACTGCCTCTAACGGCGCCAGTCCAGCGCGTCCCTTACACCATGCTGACTCTCTAGGGAAAGTAGCAGTGGGTTCCCGTTACCTTCTGCCCCAGGCATTTCCAAGGCCGCTGATGCCTCTTGAGTCAGTTGCCCGACTGGTAGTATGGTTGTACAGCCATTGCTCTGTGACCACTCACCAGGAGTCTCGTTCATTGTCTAGCAGAGAGCACCCCGGTGCACATCGTCGGTTATTGGACGCGTGTAGGTGAGGTTGATTATTGGGTCGGATAGGTGTTGTTTCCATTCTCCCCTTACCACCCTTATAACACTTACACTGTACCTGGAGTGAAATCCCGCATTGAGATATGGGGCAGACAAATTTCTGCATTCTTTTTCAGAAGCGAGTGTGTTTCCTCGAGATTCGAACACAGGACATTCAGCAAAGGGAACATACATGAGCCACTAAGCCACGGAGGCAATTATTTACATAAAATAATGTTTAATTGTCTGTTTATAATCTCTGAATCCACCCAATGCTAAAATTCTAGTTTGTAATGATATTAAAATTAATAATATAGTACTAAAATAATTATCATTTTATTCTATTCAAGCTGACGTCTTGAAAAATAGGTTATCTATCAGTTGAAACAATAATTAATCAAAATCATGAAGTAATAAACAGCTCAATGTTGCATTTGATTTGATTTGAATTATTCATTTGACAATTGCAAATACATAAACTGGTACATATTTTTACACACAATAGTTGTTTTTTTACTTGATTACATAACTTGCGATTGTAATTAGTGGTTGACCTTAGTCTAATAAATAATAGTCATAAATCAGTTCTAATTTATAAACGTAAAAGTGTGTTACCTCTGCTAACCAAAAACCTTGTCCCCATGACGCTAAACCTTTAATATATATAAAAATCCTAGTCTATTAAAATTTAGAAACAGCTCAACTGATTGAAATGCGATTTCCATTAATCAGTGATGAAATAGAAGGCATAACTAAATCAACTATTATGTATCACAGATTTCAGGCACGTCATTGAACAACTTGTAAGCTTAGGTTTCATTGGCGTTCATAAGCGATCATATATTATGTGATTCTATACGAATAAAGATACTTTGAATATCATTTCTTAGACCAAACTGGACCTTTTGTGCCTTCTAATCTGAATTTTATCTGGAATAATACAGATTTACGAAGTTAGGAATTACTTAGGGTAAAAAAAACACAGAAAAGTTTAAAAAGCTACGTATATTTCGAAATTTTAAAAGAAAACAACTGGCTCTGACAATGTTTGGGGCGCAAACAAAAATTTTAAACATTTTACTCGATTACACTGTTCTACACATTATTCTAATCTTACAATAACACCAATTTAATATACATAAATATCACAGTCAAAAATTTTATAACTAAAATTCTACTTATCAAAAATGGCAGTGATTATTCTATAAACAACCTGGATTTGCTTAACTTACCTTACTTATAAACATTAAGAATAACAATTTCTAAGATGCTAAAACCGTTGTTTCAGACAATGAACACTTCGAATACCTCAACCATAGAAATCCTAATAATTATGTCCCATTCAACTGTTTTAAAATTTTATTTATAGAGGGATTATATAAACTTTTAGGGATCTTCAACAAGAAGCAACGGTTATGATAATATGATCGTAATATTGTCTTATTATTAAAATTTCTATTTACAATCATAGGTTTAGTAATAATAGATAGAGTAACCATGTTAACTGTGTAAAATATTTGTATGAAAACTTATAGCACTGATAAACGCAAACTTGTGTAAGTTTGCCTCTACTGGCTTGACGGTTTTCGAGTAGTAAAATCTTTCGAGTGTCGATACTAAACATGAGTTTACTAAAGCCATGCGATTGAGGTACGGATCAAAGCTTTATAACGTTTATAAGTAAGGAGATTTTTTTAGTAACTTGCGCTATGTTCGATGAGTGGCATACAATACATGTATCCTATATTTTTACTTTTGTTCAGAAAAAGTTTAGTATTTTTGTTTGTAATTAATAAACTACTACAGTTTCGATTTAAAAATAATTACTGATGTGAATATAGGCTTTTTCTGAGAAGCTGTTGATAGAAGTCGCGAGAAATACTAGTATGTCAAAAATAAGAATGATAGAAAAGCTAATAATTTACATATTTAATGTAATTGATAATTTTTAAATCACTGTAAGCATATTTTCGCAAAAAGCAAAAGGTCATGTTCTAAAACTCACAATGTTTTACTGAAAAGACAAAAATATGTTCTTGAGACTGAAGAAATAAAGAGTAAATATTTTCAACAACCTACATTTATTGTATAGAAATTAGAGTTCATATTTTTCCGATTTTTCTCTCTTTTTTAGGTCGACGCTGGCGTTGCATACATGTCAAGCAAAACAGGTCACCTAAAAATCTTCTAGAACCACTAGCGCTAGTTACTATAGTCTAAATTCTAATTTGGCGGCCACGATCGCCTAACCCCCAAATCACGTCTTTTTATGAATTTTAATCTACAGACGTATTGAACTTGGTTAGGCGAAAGAGACCACGATTTCTCCTTTATATGTACCTAGTCTATACAGGATGACTAGAATTAGGAATTAGTTATGATATAAATGAATGAACAAGCGTCTACATGTTAAAATTACGTATAGCTTATATGGGATTTTAATATAACAATATTATATTAAATGTTACAAAAGTTTTCATCTACGTTACATACCTCTATTACCTTTAAAAGTAACAAATCCTAGATCGCCAATTATGTTTAAAGGTTTTATAGCTTGTCTCAAAGGGATAATTCTTCTATAATCTGAGCAAAACAAATGTATTATATAGGTATGTAAACTTTAACCTAGATCAAGTTACAAGCTTATATTTGAGTTTTGCATAAACTCAAGCTTGAATCGTAAGATTGTGCAGGTTATATTATAAAACGTAAAATGATTTTATATAACTCAATTTAGCCATAATGTTAAGCAAGTTATTGATGTTTATAAATTGTCTTTCGGAATGAGAAATTCAGTAGTAGTTAATTTGCATTGAGCCAATCTTAGCATAGAAAATTTTAAGTGACTACCTTACTGTCATGAATAATAAAATCTGACACTTAGGAATCTTGAGGACATTAAAATTGGGTTACAGTAAAAGGCTAGTGTTAAGTAGGGTATAATTTAACCAAACTAATATATAAACATATATCAAATGTGTTATGTGAAAATGTTAACGAGGAAATGAAAACCGACAAACAAAACAATTATTTTAAAGATAAATGTTATGAATAAATGTCGAAAGTAATATATATGTACATGAAAAAAATCTTGAAACGTTACTATTAAGATGTTGATAAGTATTGATAATTGACGAAAACTATAACATTAAATTATTTGAAGTAACAAGTATGTCTCGCGCTATGGCGAACAAATAGAAACAATATTAAATCTGGCTTACTTAAGAGGTGCGCTTATTTAAAAGGTTTCTATGTTGTTGATAATTATGATAAGCTATAGTTTTCGTCTTTTCAGTGGAACTTAAAGGTTCAAAGCAAACATTACCTCGGTACCTTGTAACGTAACGACGTTGAATAACCTTAGCATTAATATTGTAATTTAAAAGGTCAGGGTATAAATTAAATCATAAAACGTAAAATGATTTTATATAACTCAATTTAGCCATAATGTTCAATGTTAGAAAAGAAGCTTTTTTTTAATGAAAAGAGAAACCTTTTACAGGAAAGTCTTAAGTCTTTTGTAGAAAACACCAATTCCACAATTGCCTCTAATATAAACAGACTGAAAACGTCTCTTATAAATTATAACTACTATCTTCAAGATAAACTCAAAATGATATTAATTATTGCTTCATTTCCACTAGTCTAATTCACTTCTTAGTTTTACTTCAGCTGCTGTTTATTTTCTGGACTCTGTGAAAAAGAAATTTGATTAATACTAATTATGGGAAAATCCACAATTTTCAAAATAAGAAACTCAAAAAACTAGCCTAACTTTTTTAAGCCTAAAAATAACTTTTTTATTAAACTGTATTTACTGGTCAAGTACTCCAAACTTGACTATAATATTAACTATGAAGATAGTGAAGCAGAATTGGAATTGTGTATAATAGTCTAAGTTACTTTAGGAAGTGTTTCTTGTTAGCCTTGGATTTGGAATAGCATGTTTCTTATATTACGAAGGTCTTTGTAAAATAGTTTTTTGCTTAATTTACACTGTTGGTCGTTTGTAACTCTTGCATGCCGGGTCGCTATAATTAAGGCTGCTTCACATATGCGATGAGTATTATCTTTTTGACACGACTATTAAAATTAACAAATTAATAATTTGATCGAGTATTATAAGTGCTTGCTATTAAGCGAAATAAAATATTGTATCAATAAATTATTATAGAAAAAAAATAATTTTGTTAGAAACATATTCGGCATATATATTAATATAAATACCGAGTTCCGAGTCTCGAAAGAAAGGCATCAAAGATATATATTTTATCTATTAATTATAATATCATAAATTCTCGCATTTCAAGTAGATGAATGTCACAACTGATACATCAGAAAATTATATTTACCTCATACGGGGGCGGCGGCAATATATCACACAGATTTATTTGACAGCTCTGTTCAGAGCGGCCGGTCGAGTGCCTCTGTATGGGAATTTTGAAACTATTCTCTCGTCCGAGCCAATGCCACTGCGGATAATCGTACTCTAAATCATTTGGGCACACTTTACTTTTGTCTTGCCGACTCCTGGAGCCCGACCTGTTTGTATCCTCCTCTTCCTTATTGAATTCCTTGTATTCCCTAAAGTCTCTATAGTTCGTCGATCGGCTGGATGAGCTATGGCACGTGGAACATTCGTTCGAGTATTGGATACTACCATTGCAAGAACGAACTATGCTATTGTGTGATCGTCTCTCTGGACAGTTGACATCGCCACTATCAGTGCTGTCCTGTTGGAGATTTAACGACTTCAACCAGATGCGGTTATAAGATTACTTAAATTTATGATAGTGAGCATCATTTAATGCGACATGTGTGTCGTTAATTCATTTAACTTAGTATGTTTTTAGACCAGTATTTTCATCAAAAAACAAACTTTTCCAACATATTAAATTAAACATTTTAAACGTTGTGCAACCTTTGATTATAATAGTTTAATTATGCAATGTCAGATTAGCTAGAAAGTCAGAGAATTTGAGATATTTATAGTTTAATAACATTTACATAAAAGGTACAAATATAGGTTAATTTAAGGTATGAGAAATAAATTATTAAAATTCATTAAATATTAGATTAAATTGACTACCTCAAGTTGTGTAACAATTATAATGTATTTACTTCCATTAAATTCGTTGATCAGGGTGTATATAAGCCATGTATCTTTATATAGTATCCAAATATTACAAGGAATGAGAATGAAGTAATATATACAATGGATTCGAAGATGGAGCGCTTTTTGCTATAACTTGTTTTTGCATACAGATGTGCTAATTAAGAACGCATTCATGACAATATCATACCAATTAAACTGTTTGTAAGTTTGAGTAAAACCATACCTTTACAGACACATTTATACTATTTCACTAATCATTTTCTTTAAAAGCCTTGACTAACCAATTATCAATCGAAACATTTTTGTTTCCCATAATTCAAATCTAGGACTTTCAACACAACACGTTCCTACGAACTAACACACATTGACTTCTTACGCCTGGGCTATAATTTCCAAGTAGTCGCTGGATAATGTTTTTGTTATATGCAGAAATTTAGGTAACGAGTTTATACTCGTCTACGGCTCATTTTTTTAATAGAACCTGGGTTTTACCGACGGTTACATGTGAACTAACATGCGAAAGAGGCTTATCTAAAATCAACAACCGTATTCCCAGGCTTATCTCACCTTGAAATTGAGTTCAGTGTAAATAGCATTCGAGGCGTAGGGCTCCGGGCGTTTTATTCTGTCCACACTCGATGCATCTAGTCCTTGAATAGAGTTCTGTGGCAGACAGTATTCCGGTTCTACGTTTAAAATGCTTGATTGTCCAGCTAGAAGGAAATTTGCGATTAGATACAACATTCAGTGATCCCTGCATCATGCATGCAGTGTTATCTATATATTTTAGAAATAACATGGCCCAGTTGATCTTTTCAATAAAACGATCTCGAATCATTGTTGATAACCCTACTGTTTTACTTATTATTCTTTAGTTTAATGTTTTTTATGTCTTGTAATCGGAATATTGTTTATTGAAAATCAAACTAATAGAAATAAAGTATTTAATATTCTTGGAAAAAGATATACTTTTTGCCAAATAAAATATATTCTATTCTACGTAAAAATCAAAAGCGTCCTTATCAAAGTTGATATTTTTATATCATTTTTAAAATTACCTGCGTAAATGAAGTGAATATTTTTACTTCCTTTCAAATTTACCTAGTATTACGTAGCAAAGAGTATTTACAGTTTAAAGAAAACGATATATAGATATACGGCTTCATACGGATATATTACAACTTTCTAGTTCATTTATGGTTTCTTTGAGTTCAATTAATAGCTACGATTAACCCAGACAAATGGGATCATTTGCCTCATGTTTATTCATAAATTGATCGATACAATTACACAAGCGTTGAAGTATAAGTAATGTTTACGCTTAATTAATACAATTTATTATTCTTATGTTAATATTAAATGAGGTGTAATAAAATATTTTCGAATTTAATTAAAAAGGTTCACACGAAATATAAATGAAGTGCCCAACTCTTAAGGGTAACGGGATAGACCACTTGTGATTTTCAGCAGTGATAATTTTCAATGAATACTCATTTTAAAAAAAACAATTGGTGCAATATCTTGCGAGACTGCTATAAAAAAATTATTAGATTATCCACGCAGTGATCAGTTGATTTTTAAGAAATAGTAATATTAATAATTATGTATTCAAATTATTATTTTTAATGTACATTTTAAATCGTTAACGTGTAAAAAAAATTAATTTTAAAATTGTATATTTTAACTATAAGATAAACTTAATTTATAAGTTCGAAATACAAATGAGTATTGTAAGACAACGGGTTTATTATACTCACACTGCAGCAGGCTCTGATGACAGCTATTGACGTCAAGTGAGGGGTCAGGGAATACAGGACGATCTCTCAGCCAGATCGTGTCCTTATTCAATAAACACTGCGCTGTTACTATCGGCTGACCTGCGGGAACGGAATACGGCTTACAAAAAAGTTTAAAAGGTAAATAAAACAATGTTTATACATGTATGCAACTTAATACAATAACATTTAAATGAGACCATTCAAACTGCATCTGTTGAGACTTGAGACGGAAACCATCGAAATCAGAAGAATGAATAGTGCTAAACATTGTGTTTATATAAAAATAGTTCATCCTTTAAAATATAATAAAAAAATTAACATAACTAACATAGAGACTTCGATAAAATGAAAATGGAATCAATAGACAGAAACTAAACAAAAATCAATTTTCCAAAAAATTAAAATATGAATGTAACCCAACCCAACCTTTGATGAATGTATATTGGTGAGATCTATTTTTATCTATATTAGAAAACACTTATATATGAAGAAAAAATCATCTAGAGTTGATTAAAAATTGTTGAAAAAATTCCAGATAATCATGTGAATGTAATTAAGTCAATTAATCTTGAAATAGAGACAATCCGTTCGCACTGGATTCACTTATTAGATCATAGCTTTATTAAGCGCTATCACTGACCCAGGGAGCAATGACTCTATTAGACGTCAACTAGAGACATTATTGAAGTTTAAAGTTCACTTGAAGTTCACAGTTAACTCCCACTGATTGAAATGTTATAAATACGTTTTTAAGGGATCGTGACCTCGCATAGACGTGTAATTTATCAACGCGGACTGTTTGTTAAAGAATTTAAATGTTTATCTGATGACCCTTATATATGACCTTACCTAATCGATTTTTTATTCCTCTAAGTATTTAAGATATAAGATAACAATAACTATCTAACAATAATAAAAATCTAACAATCAGAATACCTACTTCATAACACATTAATTCCTTTGTAAGCCGCTTACTTTCAATATCAATATTTTTTATAGTCTTTATTATTTGTAGCAAAGTTAAAGAAATATATTTCATGAATAAAAGAAACAAATCGTCATTGATCAAAGCATTCTGCGCAAAGATGGACGTCCTGATATGATATTTTGTGTGCCTAGTATAAAAAATATAAGTTGTATAGTAAGTAGGTATACGAACAAAACAAAAAATAAATGATAAAAAAACTCAAACATTCACTATCGCTAATACATTTCCAGTTATGAAAAAAAACTTGAAAATTCAAAAACGTACAGAATACAATCTCCACACATGCGATTTTCACTTTTTAGCAAGTACTAAGTACCGTTAACTTAAGTAGTAATCAAATATTTTTTCTTCCGCTCAATACAGTAACAATTGACTTTTATACACTTTTTCTACGAGATTAATGATAAAGTTTTAGTTAAAAAAAACTTATAAGTACTCGGTGTTCTTTTAAGATATTTGTTTTGTTACTTACCAGTAGCCTTCTTCCTTTGATTGCCATTTCGTCGCCTGATATAGTAAATGCTGACGACTCCGATAACAATCACGGAGAATAATGTCAGACCGAGCGCCAACAACCACGTTTCATGAAATATGTGTGGAATCGAGGAGTCGTGAGGTGGTTCAGTCCTAAAATCAATTTATTGCTTCATTCTGAATATTTTGAAATCCAAACAATGATGTAAGTTTGTAGATTGTTTCTTATGTTTCAAAATTAAACCGGTTTTCTAGAATTTTAATTAGGAACGAGTGGATATTGAGTGGATATAGTTATAAACATAGATCACTAAAAAACTTTTACTTAGTCTGAGGTCAAAAATTACAATCAATTGTAGATGAAAAGATCAGAAAATCTTAACTGATAATATCAACTAATTCAGACCATTAAAGTAAAGATGAAATAAATTTTTGCAAAATAAGTAAAAATATACTAAATTCAAAGAAGTATATAAAAACAACAGACTGTTTTCAGAATTATCTTGATAGTTTTTGATTTTCTTTTTGTTACCAAGAAAAGTGAATTTCCGTTACCCCTAGTGGGGCATGGGGCAGATATTTCCGTATCTGTTTTACTGATCCATTTCTTTACAGGCAATGAGGTAATAAGTCTTCTGTGTCTACCCAACCGAAACATTGATTTCCCCGGGATCCGAACTCAGAACCTCCAGTGCAACACGCAGACGCGTAAACCATTTAGCCACGGAGGCGTTTAAGACGGCTACCAGGTAGGACATACATTATATCTCGTATATTAAATTAACTCAACATGCGTCTGTTTTTCAAACGTTTAATGTGTTGCACGAAAAATCTACCAACGAAAATTATACAGACGCAGAAATGTCTTACGATCCACTAGACTTACTAGATGTTACTCAAACTCAATAGTATAGATAAAACTATCTACTTACTGAACATAATGCCTCTGCGACTGTGTGGGCAGCATGTGTATCTGCGCGGGCGCACTGAACGGCCCATGTCCGCGTTTAGTGACCGCGGCTGCGCGCGCGCTGTACCGTCCTCCTGTTCGTAACGAGCTAGCTGCCGCGGCCCGGGTGCGAGCACCTAACGACATTTGACCCACAACACGACCATTTGTACCTCCTCCAACGCGGATTTCGATCTGGGGAATTTTTACTTTGTGATCTATGATCTTATAATTGTAAATTGTAATATTTGCTACAACTCATAGTGAGTTGTAGCAAATATTACAATAACAACAGTGTTTTATGTGGGAAATTGTCACGCAAATGTTTAAAATTTGAAAGAGTGGTCTTTTAACATTCTACAATTTGGATGACCTCGAGTTACGTTATTAAACTTTTATTTTTGAAATCAAGTTCAAAACTATGATAGTGTGATAACTGATATGCCTACAGTCCTTAAAAACTAATTTTTCTACCTAAGTATAACATACACAGCAATTTTAGTCATAAAACTGTAAAAAATAAAAATACGATTAAATCAAATGAAACATCAAAACAAAAACAGAACTAAAATTGCGTTTGCAATAAGTTCATGGATAGATTTATTTCTATGATAGAATCGTCGATTAGTGTATTTTGAAAATTTAATTAATTATTTTAACTATGAAATTCAAGAAAATCAAATCAATTTCTAGCTTACTAATCTCTAAAAACCTTTAAGTGGTGCTAAACTAAATAGTTTCAAACTTAACGAATATCGCTTTTAATAAGATAAAATATTAAAAATATTATAGGTTCCGAGAGTCGTAGGTAACTAAAAATGAGAAATGTATTCCTATAAATCAATTAAACTATAAAAATATTCATTTATCGTGATAAACAGCAATTAATATTTTGCATCGTCATAAATAAAAAAAACTCACCAAATAACCCGTGAGTTGCCCGTTCCACGTGCTTGCAGGTGATGGTTCCCACCGTATCCATGCCGACGTGGCGTTTATGACCCCTGCTGTCACACTTAAGGGAGGGAGCGATGGTACTAAAACAATTATTTACGCCCATTTACTTAAAACCAATTAACCAATCCATCAATTACTTTAATTGTTATCGTATATTAATTCTCTAAATTTCTTATGGATTAATCTAATATGACACTTTATGTTTACTATCTATCTGTAAGTGCGAAACTACGGAAGGCATTATCTCTTTAGAAGGCTGGCAATGCATCCAAGTACCAACAGGCGTTTAGGTTGTCCATGGGCGGTGGACCGCTTCCAGTAAGTGAGCCTTCTGTCTTTTTGCCTAATATTTTATATAAAAAAATGTTACCACAACTTACCATCTTCATCAGTGAAACCCGTCATCGAGTTCGACGGCTTCCCCAATAGCATTTTATAAAACGGCATCAAAAATACATCATACTGCATATACGGCTTCAAACCAGACAGTATGTAAGACGAAGACCCACTGTTATCCACATGTATCATTGATCCATTCGAACATGTGTCCACTTGAGGTATCACGTCCTCTGAACTATTCCGCCAGTTCATACTCGTTCCATTATACCAAATCTTCACTCCCTCTAAATACTCATTATAATCCGTTAACACCTAAAACAAGACAACTTTGAGACTCAAGTTAATTTTATTGCGTTACTTCATGCATAACGTAAACACTCACATCCCACACGACTTTCAGTGAAGTCGACGACAAAGTTTCCACCCTCTTTAATACCAAAACATTCTGTTGCAAATATTTCCTCGCTTGAACAAACTCGTACTCCGTCATACGGATCTGGTGTTCGTAATTTAACCCAAACTCATCGTCGTGCTTTAAACCTTTTCTTAGCACGTTTAAATACGCCTCTTGCATCACACTCCCAGCCGAATTGACCGCGACACAAATAACTCTTCCGCCGTGCTCTACGTTCACCCCATCTAAATACAATAAACTCGAATTGCTCTTTGTACATTCCGGAAACAATAGATTGTCCTCAATTCCCTCTAAAATCCAAAACGTAGTGGGCGTCGGTAACCCTTTCGCTTCACAAGGAATGGACACTACGTCACCCTCCCATGCGGTTAAATTGGATGGTATCTGTGTGAAGTGCGGCAACGCTGAAACAGATGGCCGTATTGAAATAGCTCTTGAATATATCAGATATATAATAAAGTTGAGAATGCTCACAATAAACGGTTAGTGAAGCACTGGCGGTGCTGGTTCCAGTGTGGCTATCTGCCCGGCAGGAATAGACGCCCGCGTCGGATGCGGACACCTGTTCTAACCGTAATAGGCCTCGGATTATAGACGCGTGAGACGGCAAAACCCCATCTTCCTTAACCCATGTTATTTTTACGCTTGTATCGTAACTCTGAAATAACAAATGAAGATCTCTACTATTTACAATCAAATCAAACAGCAAAATGGCTCTTTTCTTATTCAAATAATTGAAGATGATTAAATAAAATTGAACTGTTGAACACGTTTTTAAGCAAGATTAAAAGAAATCTTATATATTTCAAAGGAGATATTGACAGAAAATAACACGTTGTAATGTGCAATATTCGAGAAATGTTATATAACAATCGAAATCATGGAACTCGTTTAATCTCTATGTAATTTATAAACCAATTTCACAGATACATTGAATGCAAATTAACAAAACCAATGAAGCGTGACATGAATGTGAATTTTATATACCCAATTTGTAATATAATGAGAATGGATAAACATAATTAATTCTATAAAAGCTCAAACCAATATGATCCAATTTAGATTGTGGTTTTCACACGTGGTATTACCTGGCAATTAAATTCAACGTTTTGTCCAACTAATGCTGTGATGTTAGTTGGTTTTGTGACGAAATGCGGTCGCCTTAAAACGATTAGTGCGGCAGCCCTGGACTGTCTTTCGCCGGCTATATTTGATGCAACACATCTAAATACTCCGCTGTCATTTGGCAAAGTTTCTAAAATTTTCAAACTTCCGGTCTCTGTGATCGTGACCCTAAAATAAAATTTCCAATGAACATTCAAACATTCAAGAATAATTCTTGAATAATTACGTAAAGATTACGCCAACTGCTACATGTAAAACACACCTTACGCAATTAGCGTGTGTTCAGCTTTTGCTCGAAATTTGAACAGTGATTGATGGGTATATTCCATCAGTAAATTACAAAATTTCGAATCTTTGTTCATCAGCAAATTATGGATTTTGTGACGTACTTTAACAAGTAATACTACGATCACAAATACGAAAGTGTTCGTTTTTATTTTATGCTTTCGCTGAAAAGATCTTAATGTATTTCAGAAGAACTTAATAAATTTGATTCTTATTTTATTTCTTAAGTAAATTTTGACTTCGCGTACAATTATACAATTTAGCTTATGTCACTTAAAGTATCTAACTCCAAGTATCCATCAGTGATCAATCAATCATATTATCATCAATCATCAATCATCAATAATAATAATACAAATAATAATCAAAAATAATACAAAATAAAATATAAATCCTTTCTCTTCATAATATTTATATAGATATACGAAGAAGCCACATACTATACCTATCAATAAAAAATATTTGATAAATCTATAATTTGATGTTGTTCTCTGAATTAAAAATAAATGTTACAGTGTCATTAGATCTGACACTTTCATTTATCACTCATTATTACGTGTTGTAAAACGTACGCATTTAGAATCTAAATAGGTCAGAATAGTTTCATACTTCCATAGGTATGTAAATAAAATATTTATGTTGTTTATGTTAACATCAAATTCTAAAAAAACATAGTTTAATAGTGATCATAATGTGAATAAGGCAAAAGTAACATTATTGGGTAGCGTGATAAATTTTATCAATAGTTAGTTTCACTCCAAAATAAAGTACCTACCTATACAAGTAAGAATACATAATATGAAGTTTGAACGTTCATAAGCGCTGTAAATTACCGCTTATGAATGCTGTTTCAAGATATTTTGCTACAAACGGATATTCGCGTTAAACTTAACACCCCTTCTGTTTTATATTGTGGCATAGCTGTAGGACAAAATAATATAGAATATAAATTCTATACCTGCCATTAACTTCGACTTCATAAGGCTGCCCATCCTTTAACCAGTGCACCGATGCATCAGGTACTCCTCTGGGTGGTACACATTCTATAATCGCTGGCTCTCCAGCAGCGACCTGAACATCTCTTGGTTCCGCTCTAAATTCATCACGTAACACTAAAATTAAAAAGCTTTTTCATATAAAACCTTAAAACAGATATTAACAAAAAATTACTATTACCTAAAAACGACGTAAAAACAATGCATGTAATTTTAATTCATATAAAAAACTAAAAGAGCTCAATATAACCTTATAATTGAGCGTAGATTTTTGTCACTCCTTCAAATCACGTTAAGTTTGTTACGTTGAGTTTAAGAGGACACAAAACTTTAACAATTTTAATTACCTAGATTACATTTTTTTGTATAGGTAATCTAAAAAAAAATACGTTTTAATTTTTAAACCAATGAGTTTGCGGCTTTATTTCATTAGAACAATTATTTCGTGGTATTATGTCTTATTAATTTTGATAAAATTTAACTTACTGGCAACATTTAGGGTCGCATTTTGACTGACAGCTTCTCCGGCAATATTTCGTGCTACACACCAATAAACTCCTTCGTCACTCTCCTTCTTACCACGATTAACCCTAATAAAAAATAGTAGTTTAAGACTCATATTCCAGAAAGGAAATCAATCTTATCTATCCACTATATTATAGTATTGTATTTTTTTTTCGAAATTTTTGACAGTGTAAATTATATTAAGACGTAAATCATATTTTGTAATATGAGTCTAAAATTTTCATCTATTTTGGTCAGAGGTTCGCTAAACTTATCTTTGCATTATTAATATTATTTAAATCTGTTTTCGCTAATGTGTCTGTAGTTTGTTTTTTATTTGTAATAAGCAATAATTTATATACAATGTATCTTCTTAATTACAAATTCTCAAATTTTCCAAAGGATTTACGTACCAATAATTAACAGAAAATCTTATTTACTTCAAACTTAAATTATAAATAAAAGTTTAGTATTAAAAAACATTGTTTTAGTTTTTGCTAAATAGAATTAAATTTATTCAATAAAACTGTTACCTAAGAAATAACAGTCCATCTTCTAACAATACCCTGTGTCCATCATCAGCTGGGGGCAATGGAGACCCATCCTTGAACCACTGTACAGCTGGCTTCGGTCGACCCTCCACAACACATCTTAGAGTAGCAGGCTCGCTGCGACCTGATACTGTGTTTGAGGGGTGCTCTTTGATCCGAGGTGCCCGGTTTTGTGCTTTAACAAAGAGACGTTTAAATTATGTTTCCCCCAACTATCTATCTTCCCTATCACCTATCCCTACCTATCCTACTCATATATATAATACAAGAATATATAATACATTATTATATATTATTTATTATTGAAGAAAAGCTAATAAATATTCATATCATGAAAGTTAGATTTGTAACTTTATTTTTGTCATGTTTCTGTCTAATGTCTTAATAAGTACCTAAGAACTAAGATATTTATATAGACTATAGTGGATATATTTTTATATAACCCAAAAAAAAATATGTACAAAGCCCCAAAGTACACAATAGTATTTTCTATTTAAAAAATCATGTGTTTGAACTTGAATATTCAGTTTAAATATTTAAATACAGATATTCTTCAGATAATAGAAGGAATTCCATATTATTTTAAATTCAGACCTTTGATAAAACTATTTTATTTTTAAATAAACTCTGGCGTAATACCTTTAATATAATATGTGCCTCAGCGGCCGGCGGTCAAGCGCGGTAGTTGTCATTTATTAATACTTGTCACTGTCACGATAACCCGTACAATACATATTATCTGTGACGTGTGTCTTTTTGTCCGCATTGTCTGCGGGGGCAACGCTCGATGTAAATAATTGAGTTTGTACCTTACTTTTTTCGACTAATGGACTCCTAATTGCTTTTTGATAAGAGTTTTTACTTAATCAAGGTCTCAAAGATATCTTCAATCTTGATTTCTATCGATAGCTCAATCTATTGAAATACAGTGAGAAACTTTCTTAAATATGATCGCCTTATTTTAAAAGAGTATTGTATAGCTAATTGAGTTGTACTGTCAGTAAAATTCTAGCACATTCTTTTAGTTTTCAATTACATTGATTCTTGAGTGCATGTAGATTCATAGAAGTTTCTAATATTATCAGCACATTCATCTGATATATGTATGTATAATACAAATTATCATATTACATATATATACTAAAATCTACTAATTATAAATATATATAAATAAACAAAATTCATGTGTAATAATATTAGCGTAGATTTGAAATTACGTTCATTGTTACCATAACAATAATCATCTCATTTATAAAACTTAAAAACTTGTATTGTTCGTATGAAATTAAAGTACTTGTACCTACTTGTATCACAAAAAAAGTAGCTCAACATAAAAAGTTATCTGTTGCTCGCCACCAGTGAACACTAATTAAACCGAAGTTAAAAAACTCCATTGTTTCGTTAACATCGCCTTTACCGAACATTTTGTTAATTGGCCTCAAGCTACTTTTAATTATTCAATGAACAGAACCACCCAACATGGAGCAACTTTATGATATTGACGCAAGTTCTACTTTTATGAACTAGCTAATGTCAGCTTCACTGGCTGATTGCATTCTCATTTACATAGTATGTATGGAAATGTTTCTATTTTATCTCATCGGAAACATAAAATCCAAAAATGACAATTCTCTTAAAGACAAATCCAAGTTTGAAAACCTCAGTGTAATGACGACTAGACCGAGTTATTTTTATCAAAATCTATAATATAAAAAAATACGCGTCGAATTGATAACCTCCTTTTTGGTTTTTTTGAAGGTCGGTTAAAAATGAATCGCAAAATGTGTTGGTAAGCGCATAACTCAACAACGCCTGGACCAATTTGTCCAATTCTTTTTTTATAATATTCCTTGAAGTTCAAGGATGGTTCTTACGGAGAGAAAAATTTGGAAAATTTTCGAAAAAATAAAATAAAAGAAAAACATTTTCCTCATACATTTTCTATGGAATGACGTTATAGGTGACACTTTATTATTCGGAACTTTGACGCGATACGAAGTTCGCGGGGTCCACTAGTATATATATATATATATATTTGGTATATAAGAAGTGATTAATATTGATTAACATTTTAGAATTTATTGTCATCGAAAAGTCTTTACAACTTTATTAATACTGTATATATAATATATCCGTGGACATGTAGTCCACTGCATGCGATATTTTGTTAGGTTATGAAAATTTCCTTGAATGAAAATATATTACAACAGTAATAACGTTCGTTTACTCATCAACGACTGTACCCATAAAAATTCCTCGGATTTAAATTAATTCGTCGGTTTTGTGTGTCTCGCTTATTAAGACGTTCATTCATTTTTAATCATAATATAATTAAATCTTTATATATTTAGGTATCTAAAGTGAAGTCCCGTGTCCCCTAGTGGGGTATGGGGCAGATGCATTTCACATCTGTTTCACTGATCAATTTTTTCTATAGGGGCAAGAAGGTGATCAGCCTTCTATTCCCTGCCAGACCGTTTTTTTTATCTCCACCGTGAATCGAACCCAGGACCTCTCGGTTGTAACCCTTACGCGCTTACCACTAGACCAAGGAGGCGGTCAATGTAGGTATTTATGAAGTGTAAAAAACCTTGATTAAACTACAGCATTAACTCATTAAAAATTACCAATTAATATGCGTTCGCATCGATGTAAGGACAGCTGTACAGAATGTAATACGATATGTCGCGTTTGGAATTAAAATCCAGTTTCTATTGCTCCTTTAGTACATGACATCAATACTAAGAACAATAAAATTAAAAACAGGATGTGATAGAAAGAAATTTTAAATGCTATAGATAGTTTGGTATCCATAAAATAAAATAAAAAAAGTCATTCACGTTGCGCCTCTTGTACCAGTCGCAAAGGGTCGGATCAAAGCTCATTACATATAAATAAAAATTTAATGGTATGTACAGAAATATTAATGTTATTTATTTATTTGAAATACGAATCTATAATAAAAGAGCAAAAATAATATAGAAATACAATATGTATAAGACAGCTCGTCTGTATTGGACCTGTTTGTCGTCTTAACTTCTTAAGTTCGCTCAGCGAGGCCTGTTGCTTTCAGGACAATGTTGAAATATAACAAGCATAGTTTAAAAAAACGTTTACAACTTTTATATACTTTACAGTATGTATAAATTTTAAAGTAAATACATAAAATAACCATGTAGGTTATATTTATACATTTATTCTACACATGATAGACATTTGTCAAACATTGAGATACGAAATGGTGACAAATATTGCGTATGTTGCAATGTGAATGTTAACTTATCGCTCGTGAGCCAAGCTTAAACACTATCCATTGCATTCTTATCTAACATACGATGACTGCGCATCAAATTCTCAGCTCACGAAACTGTCACTTCAATTAAGATTTAATTTTGTATCAGTTTTTGATCCCTAGTCAACTCGACCAATGGTTAATAATGAATCACAGAAAATAAGTAAATATTTATATCTACCATTAGGTACTGGCTTAGACACACAATATAGTTTTTGTTATTCAGAAAGAGAGCTTCGCATGAGTGAAATATTTTTTAAAATCTGTCTAGTTTTTGAGAAGCACGTATACAGAGGGAGCTGGGATTTATTCCCACCCCGAAAGATGACTGAAAAAAAAAACGTTTTTAGCTTGTATGTTCTTTCAAAAAGTCTGGATACGTGTCTGATTTTTGAGTTTATTCCTAACAAATAATAATATATTTTTTTTCTCTGTTTAGTAATATAGAGATAAGAGATTTCTTGCTATTTTTGTTATTGGTTGCATAAGTACGGATAAAAAAGCCTGACGCCTCAGAGCCGGTTCTTGTATGTTACATTCGCACAATCGTTAGGTCTTGGTGGTATCTATCACTATCCAAAAATTGTTCATTTAACATCTCACTTATTCATAAAGGAACTTGCATTTGGCCCGTATAAAAGAATTTGCATCTTAAAACAAAGACTTCTTCGTTTTTTACCATATTTCATGTTTGCCATTTGAACCCTGAAAGCTGGTTTTTTTTTTCGGCCGATACGTTAGAAATGCAATTGTACACAGTACAATGCGGTAATACTGCGATTGTTTCGGTTACGATAGCTTTGTGTATGATCATAATATGATGAACTTTCCGTACTGAATATTTTGAAGTAGGTAGTTATCTAATATTTTAGAAATCTAAGAGAAAGATAGAAAGTAGTAGAAAGTTAGAATAATCTAACAGTAGGAGTACGCAGTGAAAATAACATAAAGTCAAACTATCTCTAAAAAATATAGCACACCTCTTTTAATTCTTAAGGGTTACTAATAACCAAAATTACTTAAAGCAGGCATTTTAATTTATGTTAGAGGAGACAATTCACAATATTTTGTTTAAAATTATAGGTAGGTTACCTACTGTATGTAGTTTTGTTATTAAATTAAGGTGGTCTGCGTTTCGCAACATAATATTATATTTGAAACATAACATATTAAACCAATTACTATTTAAGTACATTCTATATTTTTTGAATTTTAAAATGTAATGTATTTAGCTATTTATAAAAATATATCTTTCATTAAATATACACACTTGAGGTATTTTTTTAAGTTTCCAAATAAATTCCAACTAATCAATTAATGATTTAATTATTTATTTATATTATTTTAGATAGGTTATATAAAGTATGATTTATTTTTAATTATAATATCAATCAGTAAACTAACTTTAAATTATTTTATTAAGTAAATTATTCTACAATAGTAATAAAAAATATTTACCATTAGTCCCATCCAAGCCGATCAGCAACAAATGCACAAAAACGAGATAAACAAATTGACTCTTTCCATTTACGACATTATCACAATCATTCCCACCGAAATCCACCATACTGCCACAAAAAACTTCTCACACCATAGAGTTTCTATTTCACAATTTACATTTTCACACAACCACCACGAGTTTAATACTGGCAATTAATAAATTGAATGCCACTTATTGAACCGTCAAAACTTTTTCCCGCGTAAACATAGCGACCGTACCACAGACACAACCAAGCCGTGTCGAGTCGTGTCTTGTACTATCGTCCCCCTTCCACATCTATGTTTACTGTTTACTCTCTTTGGAGGGAATCGAAGGCGCCGTATCGTTGATCTCATGATATAACAACTGGCGTTTGACCTAATGTAAATAAACATTCAGCCCCGTGAATTTACGATGATATGGTATTTTAATTGCTTAATTGTTGCGTGTTTTCAGAAAGTAATCCCACCCTACCTTTACGGCGTAAGTCATTTAATTATTTTAAATAGGAACTAAACGCTGTTTAAAATAGTAGTTGGTATCTACAATGTGCTTTTTTTAAATTCCTCAGGTAAGTATAATTTCTTTAATACTTTATGTAAAATTAATTTGTAACTTGTAATGTATACATTAGAGTAAGAAATAGACTTATGTCTATTGGATTTATATCCAATTGGAAATATTATTGTATAATTTCTCTGAAAATACAAAAGAAATTTGTAAGTAGCAAAAATTAAATAAAAATTAAGATTCTGTGTTGTCACAGTACCTATTCTGTTTTGTTTTTGCGGAAAATGTTGCAGTTGCACTCAATAATTTCGATCTTTATACAATTACATATTATCATATCACCCAAGCACCATTTTATTTATACGGTAGGTACTTACTACTTTTATCTTCATAAATACACGTCATTTCTATAAATATTTTAAATCTCACCGTATTGTAAAGCTTGCAGCTGTGCGCTTTCATTGCGCGCTCAAATTTCATCAGCTGAAAATATCACCTGAGATTTAACCCCTCAAGATATACGTTACGAAACATTTCGTAAGGCCATTCAAAAAACGAATGGAATACAGATTATATTGAATGTGTTTGTCGAGTTAGCATGCGCACCGGGCGGGCGCCGACAAAGGCGGTGTAAATAAAAAAACGTTCTAATTTCAAACCGGTCGCCCCTCCCGCACGCGCTCCTGCGCATCCCTTCATCCATTATTATGCTGAAGAGGTCATTCACAGTTCGCACAATGGCACCCATACAACTACGAGCCGCTAATAGGTGAGGCCTGCACCTAACCCTCTTTTTAGTTCACTTTGTCTCGAGAGCATGTTTTAGTATTCTTTTTTTTATATCACGAACTCTATTGTTAATAGAGAGAGTATACTTTTGTTTTTAAAAAAGTTATATAAAAAGCTAGGTTCTCCATCAGCATTGAATCATCAGAATTGCCTTTGGGGTCTATCTATCTTTACACTTACCTATCTTTAATAAATTCATGGAACTCTGCTTTACGACATGACCTATAAAAAGCTCACATTCGCATTCTAATTTTAATTAATTCAAGGAAAGAAACATAAAATATCAAGTTATATGCATTTTCAAAAATAATTTTAATTAAAACGAACTAATACACAAAGATGATTTGCATTTTAAAATGTATCAAAGATAAATTTTCTAATCTGGACATCTAGGTTAATGACCTAGGATTTTAAATATTCCATACACTCATTTATTTAAATAATTACTCTACGGCGCTCTACGGAAGCATTTCATCGGCTGATGTCTTATTTTCTCATATAATTTGATATGCAAACTGCTAATTAAGAAACAGCTATGATAATCGACTTGGTCTTATATCGATAGATATTCGTATGCAACTGTATAATTTACTCATTCAATGGAAAATATCACAGAGCTTTAACAATTTTATTACTGTTATGGGTAAACTTCTATCATTACATAATATTAAATCACAACACTAAAAGTGATTCATAAAAAACTCAAAATCACGTGGAATCAATTTTTTCGACATGTTTAGGTACAAACTAGGTGTACGACGAACTTGATAAATCATTCCCAAGCATATATCATTCAAATAATCCACAATTTTAAATTATAACCTCATAAGCCAGAAAATATTTGCAAAGTTTTACCCAAAAAAAGTTGTATGAAAAGTTAGTTTTTCGAGACAACAGAATCGCTAAAATAACCAGTTTTTTATATTTGATAAGAACAATCTCTAAGTATTTTTAAATCGAACTGCAGATTTAGCAAAGTACTTCGAACAAATAAAAAATAAGGAAAAATGATAACCCCGTCATATTTGAACAATATATATGTTCATATATGACGTTCAACAGCAGAAAACGGAAGTAAATACAAAGTTGTAATCAGAGAAGAAAAACAGAAGCCACACACTGATGCCATACGTACGTGCCCGCAATGCTAATAGACACAAAATAAACTATGGCACCCGAAGCGAGAATTATCTGAGACTGAGGCTTTTGAATATAATATTATATCACCCTTCTAGACTTAGTATGTAGTGGTTTAATAATTCTTTTGTAGCTAGCGGCGTACGATTGGGAAAATTGTAACTCTAAAAAGTAGTTTTTCCAGTAAATATCATAAGGGCTCTGCTTTTAATTATAATCGCCGAAATATACCCATATTCGCGACTTTCTCTGCGTGGATACTTTACCACAGGAACAATTTTTTTTCCAGATTATATTTCTTGATTGGTTTTTGTATAAAGTATGAATAAATTAACTGGCTGATAATGTTGCTTTTAACATCAGTTATTTTAGAGATTATAATAAAAAATCCATAGATAATATAATAATAAAAACAAGAATCTTTTCATTGTATAATAAAGTTCAGATGAAAATCGTAGTAGAAAAAAATTGCATTTTTGTTACTTAAGTCAGTACATATACTGCATTTTAACTGGCCGTAGAGACAATCGTAACTTTTAAAATAGTTTATAATATAGAAATCCAAAGAGAATTTGTTGTTTGTTCCATGATTTTATAAAATTTAACTATAGCATGAGACTTTTATAGTCCCCAGCGAAAACCATAAAACGTTGCGGGCGTTGAATACTTAACAATAGGTTAAATAAATTCAGATATTTTATGGTACATTCATAAAGTATTTATTTTTAAATATTAATATTTATAATCTTACAAATATCACATACGTGTTTGTTTTTTTAGTCTACTCGAAACCATTGAATTGCCAAATAAGCTTTGGTAGACAATAATGAAATTTTATTAGGGAAAAAAAGATTTAAAAAAATTTATTTTAACCAAGAGACCTAGCTCAGGACTGGAAGAGATTCTTGTTGATGGAAATAGACTTAATTTGGGTCGTTGTGCCAGCAGAGTGAGTGAAATATTTTAGTTTAATTAGATATGAGGAATATTAAATTCTAACATGTATATCAAAATTACTTATTTTTATTTTCATAATGTTAGAAGAATCTCATTTCGGAGATCAAGAACCATTTTGACTAGTCCAGCTATAGGGGTGCGTGTGATATTTTTTTATATTGAATGCATCTAAAAAGAAGCCCTCGGTTCGATTCTAGCTTCACAATATTTTGAGGTGAAAGGCATAAACTTCTTCATGTCAGTGAAATTGCGCGTTTGTTGGAATGTAAGTCATGTTCACTTGAAAAAACTAATTTGCACGAAGCTTGTTTACCACTTACATCAAAATCACATTAATGCCGTCAATAAGAAACATTTTAACGTAGTTTAATTAAACAAATAGTACCCACGTGTCGCTTTCTCAGAACGAGGTAAGCGTGCGTTTACTTTAGCGTTCAAACAAACGCTTGTTAAATATGTATCCCTGTTTAGAAACAAGCTCGACAAGGCCTCTAGAATATTTAGTAACTGGCGCGGTATTTAGTCTTACACTCCTTATTAATTTCACAATAATGTGCATTTACAGTGTAAATGCTTGTTTAGGTGATTTATGGATGTAATTGGATCACTAAATATACTAAGGTTTGCTAACTCAATCAGTTTCCAAAGCCGGCCATATTTATTTTACTAAATTATTTAAAACCTAGAAGTACATATGATATGATAAGATGATGAGTGTCTATGGAAAATAATAATAAATATGTATAATTATACATTTTCAGAGAAGCAACCTTTAGGAGATTTAGCTTTTCAGTAACTTAATTGTAAGTTAAAAAAAGGGTTTGGGAATTGAAGTAATCACAGTGATATACTGGCTTATAGCTCTAATAATTTGGTGAAACAGAATACTTATTTTTTCCCTACTTTGTTATCCGCTTCATTTTTAAATAACTTATTAGTATTAAATATTTGGGTAATTTTTACATTAGTTTCAACAATGCACTAATATGTACTAGACTATATTAAAACATATTCCCAGGAACGGTGACCGCGTCCGCACAATTGCCCGTTTGCACTGCCCCCCTGAGCAGCCATTGATTGATGAGCGGACAACTGCCATGTTTTGCATTCAGCTATTTACGGTATTTCCGCTGCTTAACCCGACTGCCATCAAGTGATTAATGTGTGCCACCTATCAAGCGCTGAAGAGCTGGATGTACGCTTCACTGCTGAAAGGAAGCGTGGATTTCAAAGTCAAGGCGTGTTAAGGCTAATAGATTAAACGATTTGTCTTCGCGTTTTATTTTAGTGGAACATCTGTTAGTAAGGAATCACTGGAATCGTGATTAATTATTATCTGGAAAGAAGGAAAGCTTACTAAGCTTACACTTTGGAATTGGTTTATAGTTTTTAAAAAATATTATTTTTCGCATTTTTCAGTGAAACGTTCCCGAAACGTTTCTAGGTATGTGAATTTTCAGTTTAAGGTGATTTGTTAAGGAGTTCCAAATCTCGATAAATTAATATATATGACTACATCTGAAGCCTAAAATAGGTACAAAGCATAATAAAACAGAAAATTGTTTTTTCTTTTTGTTTTATCTTTTCCTCTTTAAACCAAATCTCATACTTATACTCTTTGTTTAGATATTGGCCTAATGTGTGTTATGTTAAGGTATATCCACTTTAGAATAGCGTGATTAGTAAATATGTACATGTGTATGCGTTATTTATATAAGAACTTTCCACAACTATTAATTATTGATTAATGTTAGGTTCCAATAAGTCATGACATGAAATTAATGATGAATTTTGCAGTCTATGTAATTGGACTTGCATATTTCAAGTCGAATCATCAAGGGTGCCGCGTAGGTTGGCGCCGCGGCGCCTACGCAGCTTGACCGTTCCGAATAATTTGCAACCTGTTAATAACTTGCGACTTGTTTTCTATCGCGGCTTAAGTTACAAGATTGTATGGTTAAAGCAGTTTTAGATGCGATAAATACGAATATAAATAAATACAATCAAATTTTCGCCTACAACTTTTTTTAACTTCTACTTATTCGTTATAAATTTTCAAAAGAATCCCTTGACTAGTTTCTGAGATATAAAGGTGTCTCTTTAGTCATGATATCAGGATGGTGGAGTCACCTATAAAGCACTATGGCTGGAGAAGTATTTTATTATAAACTACAAGATTTTTAAAAATTCTTAGATTGGGCCTACAATTATTGCCTATTGAATACTAATTATTTATTTAATCTGCATTTTATTAATCAGCCCCTCAATCCATATTTTCAATCCGATTTCAAGTTATTAGTGAGTAACTTCTAACTCGTGACTTCGTTTGCGTAGTCAAATGAAATATACTTAGACATCATCCAAAAAAAGTCTGCCCATCAATGAAAGAAAAAAAACAATGCAGTAATTTTTGGGTTTATTCACTACGAACATAAATTAAAAATGTTCTTTTTTAGTACAGACTATAAAAATTTCATAGTCCCTATAAAACCAGATACAAAGATCGTTATAGAATTGTATTTTAAAATATGTAATATAGCCTACGCACCAGACCCATAATTATGAATTACAGAGATACTCAAGTGTGACTTGAAATGTCCGACTGTTGAACAAAAGGGCGTAGGTCGACCAAGTGTTTAATGCTAGCACATGTACCCGCCTAGTATGAGAGCACGAGAAACAAATTGACGATTTATCTTAATAAAATATTCTCATGTAAGGAAATTTAGATATAATATAAAATTATTTCGAATATCTAATAAATAATTAAGCCTAATATGAACAGTGCAAGATCGAGAACGGATATTTTCTAATCTCGGAGGCTTAAGTCGCTGCGCCGGCCGAGTAAGACTAGTAAACAATACGCAAATTTAAAATTATGTATGCAAATGTATGTTTATTACTTACACTCTAACTCCTAGCCTACGTTTTTTTCTATACTAATAAGAATTAAGGCACTTTTACAAAGATTGCCAGGCGTATAGAAAAGTAAGTATATAGTACAAGAAAAAAAGGTTATTAAAGACTTCAACGTAAGTGAATCTACGGGTAAAATCTAGTATCTAACAGAAAAATCTCTATTATCTAAAAATCTAGTACTTAAGCAAAACACTCAAAACAGTTATCTGAAAGTAATAACTTGCGTTTATTATCTACCAGATTATTTTCTTTTCTTGATGAAGTTCTAATCGGTCTGATAAATTATTTTGCTTTATAAATACACGATAGATTCGTGTATTTATAAAGTTTTAAGAAAAGGGTTACTAACCATTTACTTATACTTTCAATTTATTTAAATATGCCTTTACTATCAGTAATCTTTTGACGTAAAAAATCGCGTATTGGGTCTCCATAGTTGAGACCCAAAGACAACGATAAAAGTGATCGAAAAACTTTCGTGGCGCTTGCTAGCACTTCTGCCCACTGAGGTGCAAGAAATGACGCACACAGCATTGACTTTAAGATTTATTGCTCAGCATGCAAGGGTTATAAAAAAGTAATTTGCCCCTCACCAATAAACCATATTAGTTCTGCGGTTATGATCGTCTATTTTTATTGAAGTTGAACGAACCTTGAACCATAAAATTTTTCTTATAGTACCTAACTCGTTATCAAAGAACTCGGTTACTTAAGTTAAACACAACACAATTCTACAATATACCAATTGAAACTTTATTATGTAATTTTGATGGTTCCGCCATTTTTTTTTTATTTATTTGTCTGAAATTTTCAAACAACTGGAATTAATTTATTAAAATCAGAAAGAACATCACTAGCTGCTGGAGATATAACGATACATCGAAAAGCAAAAATTTTTTGCGCTGCGTAAACTAAAGGATAAATGCACTACCAGCCTATAATTAATTTTTAAATTATTTGCTTTCTCTTACCTACCTTCGTAGTATGATATCTAATGATTATTAGAAATAGTCGCTCTATGTGGGCGGCACACATTACACTATACCTTAGCATAATAACTTACTCGTAGCATCTGCAATGGAAATATTTTAAAATTTTAATCAATAATTTACAATAAATTATCTAAAAACTAAACATTAAAATCAAAATAAGAAATAAATCTAAAACTCAAATATTTTCAAATTTTGAAAGAACATGGTTTAAAAAAACTATATCAAAAAATATTTAAAAAAAATATGTTAATCCTGTCCATCATTATTTTAATTCCTAGTATTACAAATACGAAAGTAAATTTGTTTCATACCTAAGAGGTTTCTTGGAATGGAATAATTTCTTTTATACCCTCATTTTCTCTTTTTACACAATTCTCCCCCATTGTTTGTAAGAGTATTTTTTCCAAAGTAATACATTGTTCCACAATACTTCATTAAAGTTCGTTTAAGCTTGCTTTCCTCTTCTATGAAGCTGGAATAAAACGTCTGTGCATTGCAAGCAGTTTTTATGAGTCTCGAGTAGTTTTAGCGTCGTTCTTACTTCTGAATACAGTATCTTATATAGTTGGAGCTTTATTTTAATTTTCCTTAAGTTGAAACTGAAAAAGTCGCCTTGCACGTGTCAGTTAAAAGTCGCAACTTTTCAGTTTTATTTCTACTAGATTCTTGTACATTTAAAACCTTTAGAAGACTACTTTACCACATATTATGAGTTAATTTAGAGCGAGTTGAATGTTACGTTTCCAAACCATAATTGATCATTTATCAAAATCGATTTATATTTCAAACTAGCTTTGCTGCGTATTGAACCAGAGGTCCTGGGTTCGAATCGGGGAAACAAATAACAGGTAAACCATACGCAGATATGTGTCTGTCCCATGAAATGAATACGTCAAGGATTTAACACCCACACAGTTTCACAGAAAAAAATCCAGACGTCACGAGGAATGTATTTAATAAAATAATACAGAAGCATATAGCCCGTAGAAGCGTGAAAAAATCTTTGATACTCTACATTAAAGACATAATTCTTAAAGTTATTTAAAAATGAAGCAAGTGTGTGTTTCAGTGATTTAAATTTAACGTTAACCTTTGTTTATATGCGCTCTGTTTTATTACTTCGTCTCACTGCAATCGTAAAATATCGTCTTCGAGAATACAAAATCGCTTTTATTATTATCCCCGAAAAGGAGCATCCTCCAAATGGTTAATAAAAAATCAATTTCGCATAAAAATCAGTCTTAAGTACTTCCGCCTTTTTAAATCCAGATTTTTTAAATTAAATGTGTTTTTTTGTACATAACAGAACTCAACATGAATCAGTCACATTGGTCTATGCTTTACAGTCTAGTCTCGCTCTAAAATCTGGTCTATTCTCCAATGAGATAAATTCTTAGGTCCTAGCTTCAATTCCTATGAAAAAAAAGAAAATCATTTCAAATATTTTTGCTATTGCAATATTTCGAATATTTTTCACTTTTTCTGTTTAAGGAAAATTATGAATGTGGAACACAGCTGATTTCTCTGCTCCTATGCGTAATTGGGAGTTATATATTACTAAGAAATCGTTACTTGAAATACACTACACAATTTATTTATAATAATATAAATAATAAAATAAGTAATATAAATAAACTGAAAAACTGACACTCATTGCTTTAAAATTCCTTACAGCAAAAGTTCAAATCCTTAAGATGAAAAATGATTTTAATATGAAAAAGTTTCATCCGTAATACGGCTAAGCTAAGCCAGATTTGCAACTCACTTCCTCGACTTTTTCTTTTAATTAAAATATTTTATAGGTACACATGAGGATATTTTAGTCAGCATAAGCTTGCGTGTGCCAAGATCCTAGACTTAAGTATCGCTTAATATACAAAAGATTTACGTATTAAATTAGATTTTTAGTAACTGGGCCAGATTCTAACGGTTTTGAATTTTAAGTTAACAATTAAGTACATTAAACAGTTTTAAAAAATTATATTTATTATCATCTTTACAAAGTTATTTCTTTATTAGGTACACTTATAATCAAAAGTGTAAATATGTATATTATAGTCACTGACCATAATTTCATATGCGATATTTTATACTAAAAAATATAGCCAAATCTCTAATAGAAACTCGTTATGTTTATTAATGAATATCTGATAGGATTTAGGAGTTAGAAAGCCTTATTTTTATAAAATCTTTTTAAAAAACACTACCACAGCTTGGATGTCATGTTTATTCAAAAGGTTTTTACAATAAGTTGTTCTGATATAAAACTGTCTAGCCGTACTAAATACAAAAATAGATAAAATTGTAGTAAATAGCATCCAATGAAAACACAATAGAGCAATTGTAATTTGGGTTTATTTGAACGAAAAATCTGTATATCCAGCAAATTCAATCGTAGTATGTTTCGATTCGAATCACATAGCAATAATAATCGAAGAAAGCAGCTGAGACAATGGGTTCTTGACAAATGCCCCTTGTAACGATCGATATAAACCGGGATATGAAAACATTGGAGTACTCATGGAGACTTCTAAGCAGGGCTTAAATAATATTCTTTACCGATGGTAAAATATGAAAGGAAAACGAGAGTGCTTGATGCAGAGTAAAATAAGAAATTTTGTAGGTAATTTATAAAGTAGCTGAAACATGTTTCTTTTTTATTGATTCCAATAGCTTTATAGCCATGGCTTTGCTCACATTGATGTTCTTTTTTGTATATGTGTACAAAATTTCATGGTGATGGGATGAGAAGTTTAGACGAGAAAACGTAACAAATATTATCACTTTAGTAGCCATCAGAAACAAACTCAATTTCGCGTTTTATTAAGAAAACATATAATTGTTTGATTTTGCCGTTTTATGCATATCTTATAAACTTTATAGTATAAAGCGTCTAGACTTTGAAATATTTATATATTTTTAAGTTTAGTTTATATCGTTTAAAGTTTTAACATGCCTATCTTATATTTTCAAACCACTTTCTACATACAAGAATTCATCTTCTACATGCGCTACTTATATTTGCCTAAAGTTTCATCCTGTTAAAATAAGATTTATCACACTGAAAAATCTAATAAGGTAGCTCTCACCACCTTGAAATTTGTCATATTTCACAAGAATCCAATGAAAATGGGAATTTCTCGCTGAAGCTGGGAAGTAACAAATGAGAGGAAGAAAAATCGTCGAAATATGTGAGTCGGGTTGATTTTTCTCGGGAGACCTCTTAGTCGGCTATTGCAATGTGCTGCGATTAATGGCATACAATATATTGTACCGTTCAAATCCTGTTGAACATTAGTTAGATGACTGTAAGAACTTTATTGCCTCCAATGAATACTCGTGTTGGTTCTATTTTTTTCTTGTACGGTAATTCATTTTCTTCTTTAAATTAGGATACTTTGCTGTTTCGTGTTTGACTTTTGTTATTTCTAACGATATAAAAAGATATCACTTAACATTCAGTGGATATAGGGTTTAGCTATTCTATATTAGTTTTTTTAATGTATTCAGCTAGGCCTAGTTTTTAGTAAGGATACTACACATACACACTACTATACATTTTAAGTCAGTTGTATCAAACATTTCATTGATCGGATAAATAAAATATATTATATCTAAAGAAGAATTTATTTTGGTATAAATTAACTCTGAAACTAGTAAACAATCGTCCACATCGTCAGGAGTTCAAAAAGGACATGCGATCTTTTTTAGAAGAGATGAGGTCATTTCGAGCTTTTTTATAAAGGGAATATTTTGTTTGTAATAAATAAAATTAAAATTTTCACCGATTGTAAAAATTCTTTCAATGATGGGAAGCTGCACTCTTTCTAAGAGGCATAGACTATGTTATAGTACGTGCCCATGGATGAAGTCAGCGGTAAAAGATAAATATTAACCAGACTAGGCCCATAGGCTATATTTACTTTTAATTGTAAAACTTCACCTGTCGTAGACTACTGAAAATCTATCAAAATGTTTACCAGCTTCCACAATATTCTCTCAGGTTAAATTAATTTGCTGCAAAAGGAACATGATTCATCCCCGAGGCATCGAATCCGTATTTATGGAGCCCGGTGGACTATAATTTACGTAATATTTCTCTTGTAAAAGCAATTTTCAACCTAAATACTGATTAATTGAATAACGAAGCATTGTTATTTTCTCGACAATAAAAGGAAACCTTCAATGTTTCTTAACAACAATGACGTAATTATATTTCGCGTAACTTGGAAACGGTTCAAAGCTATGGATGATATATTAATATTTAGAAAATGCTCCATCTACACTTAACAATTTATAAAGGGTAGGTATATTTTGTATTTTTGTTTGTGAATTAAATCTAAAATTTCTAGCTCGAATTTAAAGTTTCACTGATTGACATGTTCTGAGTGACAAACTTGTTATTATATTTGCTTAGGCTAAGTCGCTAATAAAAGCAAGTGTTTACCTTTATTTGCAACTAGCTGTGCGCCGCGGTCTCACCCGCGTTAATTTCGTCGTAACCTGATATAGCCTATAAACAGATTAAAATAGCGAACAGCAAATAGATAGTAAATAGATATGTATTATGTACTTCGTCCGCGGCCAATGGTTACTTTTTTATTATTAATTTATTTTAAAAATTATAAATATAATTTCTAAAATGAATGTAGCTTTAGTAACTAATTATTACATCAGCTTTCTGCCAGTGAAAGTCCCGTCTAGCCGTTTCAGAGATAGCCGGAATAAACAGACAAACAGGCAAAAATTGTGAAAAATGTTATTTTGTTATAATTTATTATAACAAAATAACATTTTGTTATTGTAACATTGTGTTGTTGTTTTGTTTTATTTTTTGTTTTTTGTTATAATTTATTATAACATAACATTTATTATATTTGAGTTTATTCATTACGAACATACACACAAAAATACAAATCTTTCCTCTTTATATTATTTAGATTACCTACCAATGTGACACTAAAAAAATTTAAGTTAACACACCAATTGAAACTATCTGTTTTTGCATTGCCTAGGAACTAATATCCAACGTGGAATTAGGTTATTTTGATATTTATTGTAGAAATAATTAATATTAAATGATGCAGTGTTTAAAGCAAATTATTTAGAACATTAACTCAACCACTGTCAATTCAGTCATAATTCGTAGATATTATTACGACATCAATGACCATTAAACAAAGATAAAGCTACGTAGGAGGTAAGTATTATCAGCAAAAACTGTGATATTAAAAAAAGTTTGTCTTTTTTCTTTGCTAACGTTTACAAGACAATCTGCGCTTTTAAACTAAATAAATATAAAACCTTAATAATATTACAATTTAATTGTAATTTAAATTACTACAATAATTTATATTTTCACTAGAAAAGTACTTATATGATAAAATAACATTCCAATTTTTAAACGATCTTAGGATTTTCCAAAGAATATTAAAAAACCTTCCAAGTCTGTCAAAAAAAAGCCAGAAATATTAATACTATCGACTATAGCAGTTTGTACTTTTATTATACTTCTTGGTACTAAAGTAGACACACATTACAAGTAGATATTTTGTGCCAATTTACCTCCTATTTTATAAAATACTAGTGGTCCACATGGTCGCGAACTTCGTATCGCTTCAGAGTGCCGAATAATGTGTCACCTAAAACGTCATTCCATAGAAAATGTATGAGGAAACTAATTAGCAATCAATTAAAATTGCGACTATAATTTGAGATTTAAACTATCCTATCTCTCAAGTTGGATCGAACTGCACATGGTGTGCGAATTTTATTATAATCGGTTAAGTGGTTTAGGAGTCCATTGAGGACAAACATTGTGACACGAGATTTATATATATTAAGATATCATACCGTAGGGCATACATATAGACCATACCAGCCCATATTTGTAAAAAATATATAAAAAGCATAATTTCAATAAACTTTGAAGACTTTGAAACGCATTTACGAGCTCACGAAATTAGTCTAGAAGCATAAAGCCTTTATAGCATTGAATTAACATACGAGGCGTGAAAATTCTGGCAACTTTTAATATTATTTTTATAAAAGCCATTTCGGTGAATGATTGATACATTGCCGGCCCTCGTTTGATGGAAACCCGATTTTGCTAAGTCGGCCGAAATATGCTTATGATAAAAACGTTTATCTTCGCGATGCAGATTAAGATATTCATATAAATATAAATTTATTTCAGTTTTACTAATACAACAACAAAATAAGTACAAGTCATTTAATAGTAAATATAAGTACCTACAAAGTAGTTTTTGTTTTAGTTGATTAGAATCAACTAAAAACAATAATGCTATTAATCATTAAGATTAATTGATCTCAAACAAAAAAAAAATGGTATTAGGAGACAGAGAATTATTAAAAAATATAGTTATTAGTTAGTAATACATTTGTATTTATTTCTAAGTGAACATTGTATTTCTATCTATTATCTATTTATTTATTTTTGTTGAGCGACATAACACATTTTAAGACAATAATAGGGAGAAATAGAAACCACAAACATTCAAACACGCATTACAAAGAGGACTAACACAACAATTACTAAAAAATTACATCTAAATTAAAAATAAATTGCTACCAAAAAACAGAAATAAAAGAAAATCATTTTAAAAAAATCTTAATTATGTTGTATTATACATTGTTTATGAGAATAAATGTCTTTAAACCTTAATGGTGATTTGCACTGTAATGATAAATTCGTTGTAATAAATAAGTTCTTGCTTCTATGCTTAATCGATATCCATCTATTTTGTGAATTACACGAAACCAGACCACTATTTGTTCGAGGAAATTTATTTTATCAAATACGGCTGCCCCAAAACGTGTTATTCGATTATTTGGCGGTAATTTTATTCGCGTAAATTGGATTTTGAATTATTGCACGAACAAACAAGACACGTGTACTATATTTGATATATTATGTGTTGAATTTTTATGTTTATTTCATATAGCTGATACAATGTCATTTCTATACAAAAAAAAATTGTCTTTAAACTGCGTGTTCTTCGTTGATCAAAGATCTTATTACCAGGACTCTACTCTCGTCAGCCGTCTTATCTTTTTTAATAGTTAATTTATGAAAAAACGTTGTTGTTTGTTAAACGTTGTTATTCATAGGACTGTTACAACGTCTAGTAATATGATATTTACCTTCATTGGCGCCATCAAAGAATGTGTTGAGTAAATCCTTAGAATACATTTATGAAGTAATCATACATGCTATAAACACTTTCGATGAGTTATAGTTTCTAAGAAGTGTCGGCTTACTTCATATAAGCGTCTACATGGTGTAATAAAAGTTATATGTCCTCCAGTGTTGCCCAAAGCGAATCGATAAGTAGTCTGTTTAACATAACATCTTTTCTTAGTAATCTTTCTGCGATCTAAGTATTTTTACCTGATTAGTTACCTTTGTTATTTCTGTAATAGCTTTTACTCTTTGACTTTGCGGGCATATACGAGTAAATATAGCTTAGCTTATACAGTCTAGTTTCTCTTTAAATTTGAGACCCATTTAATTTTATAAAAGCGGTCCGCCGCCCATGGATGTTGGACATCTTCATCGCCAGATGAGCCACGGGTGCGTTGCCGGCACTCTCTGTCGTGTCTACCTACTTAGTTCCTCAAGTACTGTGTGGATTTCCTATTATGAAGATATTTTTCTCTTAATAAATAATTTACATTGCTTAAGTAAAATCTAAATTAGTTGAAGGAGCACTACAATAGGCAATAATTCAAATAAAATATAAATCTTTTTTTTTTTATAGTAGCAATTGCTGAGCGAAAATTATGATTTAAACAACTTCAATGTATTTTTTATTCTTATTTGTCTAAGTCCCACCTTATACCTACAACAACTGCAATTTTATAAAAAAACATACATGTCAATTAATAACCTCCTTTTTGGTTTTTTGAAGGTCGGTTCAAATGGGTTTATGTGGCGGCTTAAGCTAATTGACTACCGTAAAATATTGAGTCGTTTAAATTGGCTTAAATGTAAACTATCTGATAAGCTCTAAACTCCAGAGATAACTACCGAAGTTTTGAGCTCATATTTTATCAAACTATTAAGTTATTTATCACTTAAAGTTAGTTTCCTACAGCATCTGCTGAAAGCCTAAGTTATGTTTAGAACTTATCCCCTTCTGTATAAACGTTGCTAACTTGAAATAATGTCTCAAATGCTCTATCACTTTCTCACTGAGATGATTCAAAACGAGATAAAACAAAGGTCTCCTTTGAGCAATGTCAAAGGTCCCAACTCCTTAGGTTAGTGGGTAGATCAAAAAAAAAAATGTTTTTATTTTTGAATATATTGACTTTATTTCTAATGCGTTCAATCGAAGATTATCGAATTGAGACTTCTATCGTCCGGAAGACTAATGTTGCGTGACTTCAACAAAGTTGCAAATAAATCTAATGCACCTTCAATCGCAATTGGATCACGTAGTCAGTTCATTTCCCGGTCTCATACCGTTTGAGTACCGGGAGGCTACCTGCCCCCTAGGGTGTCAGCGTAATTTACGACCCTAGATAACGAGGGCTCGCCGTGGTCTTATCGACTTCCCTTCCATTTTTTTACAACGTCTAGGGCCTTTATTCACTAGCAAATCGACTATTACGAAACGCTATCGACCAAAGACAATCACAGCGCTCGAATGAAGTGCCTTGAAACTTTTTACTCTGCATTTGCTAAAGTGGGAACAGATGCGGAATTACTTTGCCATTTCATTCATATGTTCGAAGTTTGAAGTCTTTATTTAAATGGGTCTTGTAAAATTTTATTATTTCTAGTTGAGATGTTCTATGAACATTGAAGACACCTGCCGAAGCCGAAGTTTTATTGCTTTTTGCTCTGGAATACTCGAATTTCGTAATTTTGACTCGCCCCCAACGATGAATCCCCAAGAATACGTCGTAAAATTTCACGTGCCTGGGTTGAAAAGATTTTCTAGATAAACTACCAAAGAAGATCGTAAAACTTATGCGCTTCTGTTTTATACTTGCTCATGTAAACAAGACTTTATAGAATCTTATATTCACTACGAATAAAAATCAGTGCAGTCCGTAAGATGTCTGTACTGTATAAATTAACTTATATAGCGCTACTCACTGAAAAAGCTTAACAATTATTCATATAGCTCTAGATATAGATTGACCATGTAAAAAATGCCAAAATAGACCAAAATAAATCCAACTATAACTAATTATTAAAGTAATATCTACGTATTAACTATGTAGGTGGTCATATATCTATTTACCAATATTTTATATAGGTTATGGTAATATTATACGTACATTTTAATATGAATAAAAGAATACAGTTCAATTTTCGTTAAGAAATTAGTTCACAGTTAACACGTCAGAAAAATCGCGTCCATTTCCTCAGCCATTTCCACACTTCCGAACTAACTTTATTAGAATACACTACCATTATTTACCAAGAGCTTTCAACATTTATTTCAGTCTTTGGAAAAATATTCGATGCTCGGCAAGAATCCAAATTTTCTTCCCCCAAATCCCATTTCTTAATAATATTACTTTCTCTTCCACGAAAAACTTTTGATTGTATTTAGATTAAACTTGACAGCATTTATAGAATACTAGCTTGTACTCGCGACTTCATCCACGTGAACACAATAACCTATATCACTAAAAAAAATTAAAATTGGCCCAATAGTTTTTCGTTCTTCCGTTACAAACAGAAGTACAAATAATTTTTCTTATTTTAGAATGCATACATTTTTTTCCGTTTAATTTCATCAAATTGCTTTCATCTTGTATACGAGGTGATAATTAAATTTATTTTCATTAAAATAAGCCCCAATTAATGGCAATAATAAATTTATTCAACGTGTAATAAAAATACGATGTATCAGTCCTGAGAGATCCATTTTAACATTTTACTCTTATTGAAATTCAGGTGAGTTAAGCTGGGATTTATACCCTTAGGATATAATTTAGGTTTCGTAATATGGTCGTTCATTTTACATAAAATCTTTCTGGCCATTCAATTGGCTAAATTTTTAAAATAATAAAATTGACAGATCACTACATAGTATAATACAAAGTCGCTTTCTCTGTCCCTATATCCATTTGTATGCTTAAATCTTTAAAACTACGCAACGGATTTTTATACGATTTTTATTAATAGATAGAATGATTCAAGAGGAAGGTTTTAATGTATGTTATATCCGTGCAAAGCCGGGGCGGGTCACTAGTTTATATATAATTGAGACATACGAAAATTCTAAAAACTTTTATAATAGCAATATAAGCTGAAGCAAATGTTTTTAGACTGCCAGTCTGTTTGTATGGCAATATACAAAATATTGAACTAAGATACTTGTTTTTAAATCAAGAACTATCAGGATTTTTCCATATTTCTAATATTACTAACCTAGAAAGATAAGGCCTTTATAGAGAAATTAATTTTATATATATATATAATATCCACGTACAACTTATTAACGAATCCTTGGGTATGTGATTCACACGTTTATTTTTGCGTGTTGAAGCAGGAGATCTGGTTTGAATCTTGGGGAAAAAATGTTCCAGTTGGCAAAGAAGCTAAGCTACTTGACTGTAAAGAAAATAGTCTGACGCAGCAATATATCGGCCCTATGTCACCAGTTTCACACACCGCATTTGTATGATTAAATTTATATTTCAAATTAATTCAGTAAATTGTATTTGTTGATATCAGAAGTTTTTGTACATTATTAGAAAATTATCGTCTAACACATAAAATATGTTATAGTGGTGACCCCGACATGATATTTCTTTTGTATGTAACAGCTGTTTGAAAATTTAGAACTCACAGTGAAAGCAATTTAAACTAGCATAATCGATTTCAAAAGCCATAGCCTATCTGGCATTTACACAAAAAATATTGCAGCAAAAAATTTGATAGTTCTAAAACCCAACAATATCACATCAATCATACTCAACCATTTAGTCAGCACCAAAAACACCAAATCCAATATTTGCAAACATTAAAGTTCGGCAATAAATTTGACCGTTTCCGACACCCCTCGCGACCATATTTGACAACCCAAGATACGCATAAAAATATATATAAACACACCTATGTCTTTATAAATAAAGGCCATTTTCCCTAATCAAGAGTGCAGTATATGTTTTCCATGGCTTGACAAATATCTGCAGGTGACATAGACTCGGTTTTCTCGGTGGTTGTCAATGACATATTGCTTGATATCAGCCAGATGACACACGCGGGGGTCTTAAATTATAAACTTTACCGTGGGTTTATTTTTAATCTATTTTAGTTCACATTGATAACGAAATTTGAATAGAACATTAGATATATTAATCATTGGAGTACAACATTTTGAAAAACAAGCCTCTGACATATGGATGTTGCGCCGTAGGTGATAGATAGGGTAACAAAAAAATGTTTCGATTGAGTCGGCACAGAATTCTGGTTACTAATTTCCTTGTAAAGAATCAGTAAAACAAACTCCTGTATCTAAAAGGAGATAATCTTGGGAGTCTCCGATCCGACTTTAAAAACAATTTTTTATGTCCTCGCCGTCAAATTCATATTTTTAATGTTTTGTACAATCTAGAGTTTTAATAATATCTTTTTAAACTTTCGAGTCTGAAAAAGTTATTATGAGTAAGAAGCCAATTACGAAAATTAGAAGAATTTTCCTTCCGACTCGTGACTTCCCCTTTTGGGCGTATACCATTTATTTTATGCGCCTAATCAAACCTGACAATCACATCAAGGGTCGACTCGCGAGTATCGATTCTGCCTTTCCAATTTCTATTAATATCTCGTCGAAGTTGTTAATGAAGAATTTACTTCCGTATACAAAATCTTTTCGATGCATCTAAGGCTCGTATTGACTACGTTGATATTGCAAAGTATCCTTGGACGCTATGTTGACTACTTCTTTTTTAAGATTCACTAACGTTTCCTTAACTTTGCTACAAAATATTAACTAAATACCATCTACTAAGAGCCTGTCCAGATGGCGCGTTTTATATTAGAAGATGAATAGAATGATATTAGCAGCCAAACAAAGTTCCCACTCTACTTATGTTTCACTGCCAATTGCCATATAGACGGTAGTCTACATTCAGTGAGCCCTTTGGGTCCGTCGTAAGTATGGCATTATGTGGCGGGGAAATACCTTTCGCCAGTTGCAAAATAATGTCAGTTACTCAAATAGTAGTACGACGGAAAATAAAACTAAACATTTAACAATTAGTATTACATATATTTATACAAAAACTGTAAAAACATTAGATTTTACCTATCTGTGTACGAAATACAAACAATTGATATATCCCTATAGAACCCAATATTACTTCTATGCATTTTTGAAAACTTTGTTGCTATTCTTCTCACATCAACTATTAGTTTAATATTGAAATTTTTGTAAGATGTTTAGCTGTTGTCAACCCTTGTTTAATTAATTTTTGATGTGTAGTTATCAAAATGTCATCTCATGCAAATATTCGAGCCAAAATTAAATATGGAGACGATTCATTCTTTTATTTACTGAATAAAGCGTATTACAAAGTCTTCGTAATCAAATAAACATTATAAGTATTATGCGTGATTGTATAATTGACGTGTATAATGGATCAACTCAACCCGATTGGCGATTATGTACAGGAAACGATCAGTTTAATATAGTATGACATTTTCAAGGTAATTAATCTAAACTAGAACTATACTAATTATTAATATATTTACTAGATTGTTAGTTCACATTGTGGTAATATAATGATTTCAGTTTTTTTCTAATTTAAATTCCAGAACTTAGCTTCGGGTCTATATTTTTGGCTTTGTTTTAAGGGCGCACTTAAAGTATTTATCGACTACTTGCAATACTGAATACAGCTTTAAGCATGTAAAAGCTCAAGTGCTAAATAAGTTATATTACAATAATCTTCGTGGTTATCAATTGCAATTTTAATTTGAATAGAAATTCAAGTTGGCCCTTTAAGCAATCAGTATCATGCGCAAGACGATAAAGTTATATAAACTGCTTATAATAAACGTTTAAGGAAGATCTTTGGCGTAAAGAGTTCCAATTAGCGTCTTTAATATATGGGACTGTAAAGTATACTTATCAGAGAGCACACAAACGAACCCCGTTCATAAACGAGATAATACGACCCATTATAAAAGGTAGTCTTCAACTAATTTATGACTCGAGTTGGAACCTCACCCTAACTAATCCATACTTATTAAGGATAATGGTGAACTGAACAAGTTTTCGTCTTTTATCTCCCCACCATAAATATCAGCTATCACTTAGGGCCGGTAGCCTGAGGTGTCGAAAGTAAGACTTAATTTTATTTTATTAGAACGTAGTAATTAATGTAATGAAAGGATTAAATACAGTGCCATTTAAAAATATTACCTTCGATAAGACGTCGTGATTCCATCCATTTTGGATTTGTAAATAAGCCCAAAATTTATATATTTTGAACTTTACTTTGAAAGAAAATCAAATTTAGGTACATAATACGGCTGAAAAACTCAACTTCTCAGTTATAGATTCTGCGTTTGTATTTAAAAATACTTTTCGGCTTCGTATACTTCCCGTAGGTACTTAGTAAAAGAATTATTTGTTAATCTAAACAAGAGAATATTTAAAAAAAAATATATTCTGTTCGAATTTGTAATCATAAGACTCAAAGCATAGGTAGTTTGCAAAGATAGAAATTATAAAAATAAAAAAGCAAATGATTAAAACACCGTCTCTGTCTATAAAAGAGTATATCAATCACTCTCTTTCTAAAGCTCTCCTAGAAACTAATTTTACAGTTTCGATTATATTGTGTAAGATATATTTTAATATAGGCCTTTTATTGCTTGTATATAAAAAACTCAATCAAAAATAAAGCTCGGTGCCTCACGCTAATTGGGTGACCCATTGAGATATCTAGGCGCTTGCGACATCCTTAAGTCTATGCATGCATGCTATGAACGCCTGTAAAAAGGTACAAGGTTAAATTCACTATTACGGGAATTAAGATAATTTACCTTCAAACATACGCTCTAGATCATTGCTGTATATTAACAACTATATGAAAGAGTCATATTTAGTAACTATGATGTACATTTCATAATAAACTATCTTTTACTTATGATTTTGTCCGCGTATTTTATTTTAAAAGATTTTTAAAGTCGGTCTAGATAGTAATATTCAAGCTTTTTCAAGTTTATTCTTTAAGTTCAAAAAAGAATACAAATCTTTTCTCATTATTAAGAAACTATAATCACTAGATCCATTTCTACAGAGCGCAGATAAGAAACTTTTCTTTCTACTATATTTTTGTCATTATTGCCTTATTCATAAAACAATAGTACAAATAGTCACTGTTCTAAAATTAAGAGTAAATTGAAATTAATTCTACGACGCAGGCAATAGTCGAATCGATTGAAAACGATAGGGTGTCGCATTTCTGTCAGTTAATACCCCAGTTGGTGATATGTGTCTCATTAGACCATTGAAGCCTTTTGAAGTATTGCATTATCCATGAAATATATCAGTAATTAATTAAACTTAATTATGTACTTGATATTCATGAGGGTAAGCCCACCAACAAGTTATTTAATACGAAATGAAAAACAAATGAATTTAAAAACACTCTGACATGTTAATTACAAAAAAGAATACCTCATAAATAAATGAACAGATATTTATAAAATGTCAGACTAAATAAAAATACAACATAATCAGTGCATTCATTTAGGATATACGACGTCACAGACAGAGACATTGCATATCATACTTTAAACACGACGGGTGTTTTTGTTTTAAAAATTAAAAAAATGCTTTTTAATAGCTAACGAATATGTTAAGTGTAGAAGTGGTCTTGCATGTATGTCGTAATACCAACCATAAAAGTGCCCATAAACAAAACATAGATGTTTCATGATAATAATGAATTCGTAAGCAATAAGCATAGGTTTTGTTTTTGTTACGTACTCGCCTCCGGGTGCAATTCCGTTAAATTACGAGCCGGTCCCTGTGACCGCCGCGCAGGTGGGGGTTAACAAATGTCTAAATTTATTGTTCATTTATATTATACTGCGGTGTCACCCGTATGTGAGATTTGGGTTTCCACTTTAAGGTTTATTGCGGTAAAGAAATTCGCTTTGTATTGGAAATACGTGGCGAGCGGCTTTTGTGAATATTTTATAGTAAGCTGGACCTTTATTATTTATTAATATTAAGTACGTCCTAAAAGTTCTACTAGCACGAACTTCATCATCCACACTCGTCCTATATATCAGATTCGCTATTATGTTTCCATTCGTATTCTAAACCTTTCCAACCTAAGGGGTATCTTTTTAACATATGCAAATCTATTAAAGGGAAAAGCATTATCTTCTATTCCACAGCACTCGCGTATAACACCACACTATTTTTGATTTTAAAATACCTCGTATATGCTTCTTAACGCTTAAAATATGACAACCGATAATGTTATTATTAAATATTAGTAACTTTTAAAAATATTAATATAGGATACTATCCTATATTCACTCAAAAAACCTCGCGTTTAGGTAATAGGTATGCATAAACAGTTATATTTAATTTTATATAGTTAAATTTGCTTTAAACAAATTGTTTCTGTTTTTTATAATAAATACTTAAGAGTTAGAATATTTAAAAATAAAGGTTAATAATTTATATTAAGTACGTTTTATTTAAAAATTGATGTTAAAGGAAATTAAAGCTACATATTTTGAATTTCATCAGCAAAGTGCGCCGTTTCAATAGCTTCGTTTCGGTAATTTCAGTCATGCAATTTATTTTCTTTATTATAACATTAATTGGTCGACGCGAAATTTTAATTGGACTCTCTACCAACTGAATTACTTGTACGAGTATGTGAATGAAATTTTAACTGACATTTTAACAATAATCTTACTGATTTTATATTGTACTAGCCTAGCAGGGATCGATGTGAACCGCATATTGTCGTTTACTACGTGAACCTAGCTATAATCAGTAATTATCTATAATTATTGTACTCCAATTTATAAAATTACCAAAAAATTAACATAATAAACTTGAAATGTTGTGATTAAATATGGTAGATGGCGCTGAGATTCTTTTATAGAAGCTATCAAAGTTCTTTCATATAAACGTAAAGTAATTCATATATTCAAGAGATTCCAACTTTGCTTTAACAATTAGAGGTAGGTAATTCGCGAGTAAACTGGTATGGTATACCTAAGATTAACCAACCCGTAGAGGTATGGGTTGCTTTCAAATCTGATCTAATCCATCTATTATAATATTTTAGGTTATAAAAAGTATGCATGATTGGCGCCATATTCTAGACATAATTTATGAACCTTAGTCATGTTCGTTGATTATGGAACAAAAGAGAACAGGTTGGGGCAATGTTTTGCGTTGTCAGGAAAATGCAAATTTGATGTAAGACAATAGTGGCTGGAATCAGCTTATTCAGGCTGAATACCGCACCTCAATGACCTCATTGGAACCGCGAGGGCGCGTATTAGCGAGTCATTGTTTTGTTTACATTTACACGTCAGCGATTATTTAGGCAACATTGATTGAGCGTCTTTCGGTTTTTTGCGCGACTATCTAAAAATGCGCTAGACTTAAGAAGTATGTAGTTTCTATCAATAACATTATATCAAATTAATGATAGTTTTAAGAACTTTGTTATACTTAAAAGTTATTTTTTGTAAATATATTTCCTGCCTATGTTTGTAATAGGGGAAGAGCGTCTATTAGAAGAAAACTGGCTGAGCTGGATCTGTTTTAAGTTAACGCACTTTGGATTTTGTTGTTTACTTTTTAAACTAGACCATTGATTAACTACAAACTAATTGTTATAAATGAGCATTGCGGATATTATTGGAATTAATAAATGTTATATTAATTAATAATAGAATATAGTAGGGTTACATTCGAGCTTTTTAGGTTTTTATGCTCACGACTCACAGTAAGTTGAAAAGTAATAAAGTGATAGAAACTACTTAAAGTACGCTTTGAAATTCTCCCTTTTTGCCCTACTTTGTAGTTCCATCGATTCGTGACAAGCGTCCATCAATTTTTCGTTTCAGAGCGCGTAAGAAGTGCCAATATCCTTTAAGTAGTGCGAAATATTACTGGGTCTAAATCCGAAGTGCTATTTTGATATAGTGGACTCTTTATCGGGATTTTAGAGGCTCGCTTTCGAACGAACAAGGGTAGATAAGAAAGTCTTCGCTCATATTACTTGGGGTGCGCGAATTTGTAGATATATACGCGTGGCTCATCCGATAATATTTCAGTCTATTGTTAAACCCCGTGGGGTTTTTAATCAATCAGGAATGGGTTTGAGATTGCAAAAAATTGTATAGGTTCATTTGATAAAGGACTTTTTGCAGATACGATATGGTTGCGTAGTTTTTAATTTAGAATTATTGTTTGTGTTATTTAGTTTCTAGTTTATTTTACTTTCACTTTTTTGAACTTTTTATTTATAACTTACAATTGTTACATACAATAATAGAATTATTTTTTAAATTTCGTATATAAATTAAAAACCTTTACTTTGTGTCACTTTCAGATTATAAATCTTGCACTTCATTTAAAATCTCCATTTTTATTCTTAAAATATATTTATGACAACTAGCTATAATTAACTCAAAACAGTTATACCCACAAATTAAATATATATTAAAACCAAAAGACCCTAAGTATTGAATAATTCATTGCGTATCCCCAACACGAAATAAACTTATTCATTTGTAGCAAATAGAGTGACATTGAAAAAGCATCACATCGTCCCAGGGGATGTGGGTTCGATTCCGGCACCAATTAGTGGTAAAGTAAAAATTCTGCGTAACCACCTTACCCTGGGGAAGTCCCATGTGGCTTCTAATGGTGTATCTTTGCTTAGAGGGTGCTTAGTTTTAGCTGCATATGGAACGCCTGTTACTGTAAGTAGTGTGAAATTTTTAATCTTCTATTAGTGTAACAAATGGTATAGCATTATATAGTTTGCGATTAGGATTTAGATTATAGTTAATTATTTTAAAAAAATGCAGGATTTATTAAAGTACTGATAAACTGACGCTTGCAACTTCGAAGAGTGTAAAAAGAGTGAAATCATTTCCATTCTGTGCCAACCTAACCGAAAGAATTAGTAGTTTCCACAGGATTCCAAACCCAAGACTTCTGAGACTTTCTACAAGAGTAATAGAATTGGGTTAAATAATAAGCTATGTGTATGTTACCTTATTTATCACGATTCCATCAACCAATATTCAATATTAGTTCAGTGATTTGAATCATGATCTAATTTAGTGGACTCTTATTTCCATTATTACATTACATTAATGTGTTTCAAAAAACCAAAAACAAAAATAGAGTAATTTTACTAGCCTGCACCTTTAATAATTTTAAGTAAACGTTTATAAAGTTAAAATAATTTGGTCGGGACAAAGGAACTTTGTTTTCATTGATTTGAATCAAATCGATTTATAAATAACACAATTCTGTTGTCACCTAAAATACATAATACGACCTAATTAAGAATCCCCATCGCATCGGTAGAAAATGAAACAGCATACAAATGTTACAGTTACGTAAAACCAAAAATATATCAAAAACCTTGTCGACAGATTCATTTCCATTCCTCTCATCAAAGCCAACAAATTTAGAGAGATGTAACTTCCCAAAAAACGAACTATCTTAAGTTCATAAATGTGTCTGTTCCCCGTAAATGTTTTACCAACAAGCCAATAAATTCATGAGATTAACGATAGATACGAATTTTATTTACTTAAATACATGTACCATGAAATGTAATCTTACTTAAACCAATTAATCTTACGAACACTTTTATCTCGACGCGGTAAGTCCAGACTTGAAATATTAAGGTCGTTTCAGGACATTATTTATAACGTTAATTGAAACATTTGTGTTTTTTTATTTAAAAAATACAAATAATAAATACGAGCTAATTTATGCTGCGATTTTTTTTTATATTAAACAAGTATTTTATACTGTGCATATTAGTTACGTCCCAAAATTCATAACATGTTTAATATATCAACCGGTATATTGGTATAATAATTGATTGAAATATGTATTATAGTAATTAGAAATTACATCAATCTACGTGGACTATGGACTCGTGAAAGGATAAAAGATTTTTGATTTGATTGACTTTAATGTTTAGTAAAACTTAAAATAAAAACTTAAACTTAAAGTAAAATATTATAATATTAATTTAGTATTTATTATAACTTAGTAACAATATAAATAAAGAAAGAAAACATTTATTGGCAAACACACCATTTAAAAAATCATTATCTAACTTTAAAAAGAATGGGAGAAATAAGAAAGGTAACAACAAAAACGTACTATCGTCGAAAATCTTCGCGGCTTAATTAAATTGACGAGGAACTTATACTGTTAACAGTCAATTCTAATAAATATTTAATATTATCCATCTTTTCTTATTTTATGTCGATTGAGACGATTGGAATGACGTCTTTTTCTTGTGTACTTACATCTTAAAGAAAATAACATCTAAGTACTATTTTCTTTTCAATTTATATTATGTCAAATAAATTATTTTTGTGCAGTTTCTGATGGTTTTTTTTAAAGTCATCGATTTATTTTTAATTATGAATAGATTTTGATAAATTTATAAATATATTTTTAATAATTTTACTCAGATACATAGATTTATACCATCAGAAATAAGATTCCTTTTCTCATCAATGCTATGTCGAAGTGTCGTCGTACAACGCCCGAGTTTAGTGCACTCGGGGGAAATTCAGTGATTCCTGTGTTTGTGTGATACAAACTCAACGACCTACTTATGGATGTACCTATATAGAAACATAAAGTGAATTCCCGTAACCCCTAGTAGGACATGGGGCAGACACATTTCTGTATCCGTTTCTTTACAGGCAAGTAGGTGATCAGCTTTCTGTACCTAACCAACCGAAACATTCATATCCCCCAGGGATTCAAACCCAGGACCTCCAGCGCATCGCGCAGACACGTAAACCACTTAGCCACGAAGGCGGTTATATAGAAACATGGTATGTATATATTATGTATATATCTCTATGACATTTTGGAACATTAATAATATTATTGTTTCATGTAATTGTAGAAAATCTACATACTCTAAAGGCATTTCTATAAGTTTTGCCCATGGAAGCTTTTTATCATTTGTACCATAGATGTTTTCGTAAAATATTGCCATTAACACCTGTTATTTGATTAAAGAAAATTAGTAATTTTATAAGGTTTCTGAGTATTCGATTGTAATAAAAAACACATAAAATAAAGTAAAAAATATTTAAACAATTGAACGAAGCGATTCGCTTCACCGAAAACAAAGATAGAGTCCTGGCGCACTAGAATTCAGTTAGGGAAACTTTTATTTGGTTCGTTAGGAAATTTAGTTTACGTACAACTGACAGTCGAAACTAGAAATAAGTTTTGAACTCATATTGTAAATAAGTGTAAAATATACAAAATAAATTTATACGGCTAAAATAAAAAATAAATAAATAATAATAAAGTTATACACGTATCTATATATCAAAATCCCATTTTTATTATAAATGCGAAAGTTTATCTAAATAAAGACGAATATATGGTCTACATAATACTTGACCGCCTCCTTGGGTTAGTGGTAGGCGCGTCAGCGTTACAACCGAGAGGTCCTGGGTTCGATTCCCGGTGGAGATAAAAAAATAACTCGGTCTGGCAGGACATAGAAGGCTGATCACCTACTTGCCTCTAAAGAAAAAATCGATCAGTGAAACAAATGTGAAATTCATCTGCCTCATACTCCACATAATAATATGTAAACTATCCGTCAAGTACGTACCCAATTTCTTTACATAACTTTGTAGATGTATTTTACGCTAAAAAAATAAATGTCAGTCATAAATCAAATGTAATTTGGATGGACGGTAATTCGAACAATAAATAATAAAAAATGCTGTGTACTTTGAGTTCCACCTTTCGGTTGCACCGCGGGTGTTCAGACTCACTTTGTATTGATTCAATCTACAGACCACGCTGCCTTCATATGTGATACAGTATCAATAACTTTTAGAGAAGAATATTCTTCTACGCTACACAAAATAACTTATATTATAAACTAGCAGCCCGACCCAGTTACTCAGAGGTTTCAAAAACACGTCGAATTGATAACCTTCTTTTTGGTTTTTTTCAAAGTCAAATCGTTTTTTTCATTTAAAAACAAGTTTAAATCATTGACAAAACCGCACGGAACAATGATTTTTCTATTCGATGATTACCTATAGGATAGTAATGATAATTTCCCACTGAAAAAAAGTTATTTTCGAGAGTTGTTATAAATTATTTCACAACTGATATTAGCGTTCTATACGTATGTCATACATGTAGATTATACGTATGTATGTATAGTTGATAAGATGCACTTGTCTCATGTCGTTGAAAATAAAATAAATTATTGAAAATATACTTTTATTACGATTGATTCTTTTGTATTGGTGAACGGTTTTATATGGATTTGGAGATTATACGGTCTTTTCATCCTTGTTATTGAATCTCGAGTTTTCTTATTTATTACAATTGAATTTCTATAGCTTGTATTTAGATAAAACATGGCGTTGGACGCCAACGCATCAATAATTTACATATTGATAAAAACGTATTGTACTTTCTATTACATTTATTTAAAATGAAGAGAAGTCGTATCTAACGGTGGTTTTCTTAAAAAATGTTAAGCTACGTCTACGCTAGAAGAGCCGAGCACGAGCCGAACACAATTCGTCTAGTGTGGACCGACTTATAAGCCTCGAACAAGCGCGCCACGAGCGCGAAGCAAATCCCTTTGTGTTCGTCAAAAATAACTCAAATGCTCGCAACACGCAAAAAAGTGTAAAACTATAAGGCACTTATAGTATATGTATATAATCACAAGAAACTTGATAATTTTAAGCGATACTTTTACGATTACTATTAAGGATTCATTAAGAATAGAAATTAGTTTACAAGTAATGCCGTTAATTTAGCTGATGGTAATACGGCGGCCATCTTGGATCCCGCTGAGAATCGTCTACAATCTATACAAAATAATAACAATCATTAACTAAAGATAACATAAATGCTTTCGTCAGACCTATCAGTGGTTATTTAAAGGCCGTTAAATTAAACATTCTTTTTAATTTATCGAGCATTGATGTTATTTTAATAAGTTAATCAAAGATTTTCACTTTCTAATCGATTCTTTATGTCTGTCGTAATTGTACCCAAAGCTTCGAAAATGAGAGTCATGGTGGTTGGGTCTTAGAAAAATCATAAAATGTTTTCAAATTATAAGGTCCGATATTACAAGAATCTAAAGCTCATCTTTCCAGATAAAAGGAATTTTGGAGTAAAACTTTATTTTTATAAAAGAAAGCATATTCATGCATACATTTTTTTACAAAAGTTAACACGTAAACTATATTTACACAAAGAATAAACGAATTAATTTTGAGTTGATTCAATATAAACATAAATACAAATATTTTCTCCTAACACAGCCTACAAATTCTACTTGTTAAAATCTACGAGGCGTCAAGTTAATTCATAACTGTGGAAATGCTATCATGTATTCTGTGTGCGAAAATCTATCCACACGCTTCGTTAGTTCTCACTACACTAAAATTTTCGTGTCTCAGAAATTGCTATGTTATTACGAGAGGTGTATTCCGGCGCTACGCTCGCTGCCTGAATTCATCTAAGATGGCGTTTCCCCTTTATGTTTTGCACTCATCTAACACCCCCGGTGACAATGATTTTTGATAAAATTTATACTTTTTCAGTATTCTATCAGCAACCAGAATTTTGAAGGTTTTTAAAAGGTTTTCTTTCTTTTACTTTCTTTCAAAAGTAAACATTACTTACATTTGAAGTAAAGACATTAAATAGATCTAAATTTTGCGATCTTAAATTTACCTATATCGTTTCGATCGTAAACTCCCAACAAGTTTTAACAATGAAAATAATATATATTTTTTAAGTAGGTACTTGATACTAATTTTAAGCTGTGAATGTTTAGTCATCAATTTGTTATTCTAGATACGATAAAATTCATTCTATATCTCTTAAATTAATATAACATTTTAAAAGGAACAAGAATCTACGCTTAGAGACATTGATGGTTACCTCATTTCTGACAGATTAAATTTTTCTTTATTCTCTTCATGTTCATGAAAAACGTAGTTTTCAGGATTATATTTTAACAAGATTATTACAGGTGTCTGGCCAATTTAATCTCTTCCTGTATGGAGACTTCGTCCCCTAGACAATTATTATGCTGTATACTTTTTAATATAAGGTTGGTAAAATTTATATCTAAGACATTAGATACTTTTACTATTAATATCATTTTTTATTATCGCAGTAATAAAGTATTTCAATGTACTTAATATTATTTTACAATTATAGTAAATAAAAATAGTAAAATGTATTTAAAAACAAGCACTGACCTAAATATTTGAAAAGAAGCAGATTAATTTGTTATTGCACTTTAAATAATATTGTCATGACAACTTATCACTTTTTTTATTTCATATTAGGTACATTTTTATATTATTTAAAGAATTTTAAAAAGTAAAGCAGTAAATTAAAATAAAAACAGAAAAATACATAACGATATCTGAACCATTGCCGCCTTAGAAACACCCGCTCGTTCTCATATTTCCTGTCCACACTGAACCTCCAAAATATGGCCCATTTTCCTGTTAAAGAATAGCTTTCAATTTCAATCTAATCCGGAAATACGAGGGCTGTATGACGTAATGTCCGTTTGGAAGTGTTCAACAATTCTTGCAACGTGAATTTTACCCCGGCGTGATGAAATTAAAGAGCCAATTTAGGAAATGCTTTCGGTTCTCAGTTTCATTTTATTTTCGCTTGTGGTTGAGAAAATTTTGGATACGGGTAATAGAAATGTTCCAGTGGAAGGAAGATTATAACAGTCTAATGGGTTGGGCGTATCGTCTTCTTTTCTATTTTGGATTATATTTGACAAATCTAAAAATCTTGAATCTTTAATTACTTAGACATGAACCTAATTGTATAATTATATAATTTTATATATAATATATTTAAAATGATAGTAATATTAAAAAAATAAACAATATTAATATAAACTCGTATATTGACAAATTATTCTAAGCTTAGAAAATATTAAAACATGTAAAACTAATATTAATGAAATTTACGCATATAAATTTGGTTTTCGCTTAATATATAAAAAAAGTCGCGTAAACACACTTTTCATTTCATATATTGTCCTTGAGTAAGCTACATATAAAACACCATTGAATAAATATCTAGAAATGAGTCGGCACACGATAAAAACAAGTTTACTAACATGTATTATATTAACAATGTGATAAATCGACCGGATGAGATGAAACGACACGGTCGCCACTGAAATATAGTATTTTCATATTCTTCCCCTTCCAATATTATTTGCCAGGTGTCTTTACAGACCTTCTTTTATTACCTCAGAGTTATATTAATCTGGAACACCGTATAAACGACGCTGTTTTTATTGAGGAAGTTGATTTTTTATTTTTGACTTATAACCTGCTAATAAAAATGCGAAATTAAAGTGTTAGTGAAATTGTAAGTAAATAATTTTTCACCTTTTGTAAATATTTATATTACTAATATATTACGTTAAAAAAGAAATTGATGTCTTTATGATATTAATATCGTAAGGAAATATTTTATTTACTTAATATAAATTGAAACTTGAAACTATATATGTATATCGTGAATGGCTGAAATGGTGATGGCGTGTCTGATATGTTGTTGAGTTTTAAAATATTATTTACACGGTAGGTAGAATTTGCAAATGAAAAATAAAGTATACAATTTTATATTGTAAGTAAATCAACATATTTTGGGCAAAAACAGAACTTCTTTTTTGATAAATTAATTTTCACGAATCTTCAAAAATAAATGTTCGCAAATATTGTACGACGAAATTCACGAAGTTCACTATAAACAAGTGATTGACCTACATATCAAAAGCTCCAAGAGTCAGCAAATTCGCTTTGTAACAACTTTTTTCCCCAGACGAGGCCCAACTCGACAAATAACCGAGATTATGGGAGTACACAAAGTTTTCTTATCGAATGTGTTTGTATTCAAATTTCCTGATTGAAAGGGATGAATTTACAAAGTGTTTGCAATAAATCAATTGATAGTGTGGCGACATGCCACAAAGCTATGTTCAACTATTTATTTCTTATTTATAAATACATACATCAAATTAAATACAATACAATTATGATAAAAATATGTAGTATGTACAATATATATAGAATACATAGTAATAGTGCAATGAAATGCCTCATCACTACCAAGCGAGATCCAGGTAACCAATTATTTATAAATGCAATGTTATTCAGTCGATATGCATCACCTTTGATCCATGCTCTAACATTAAGATATAAGACAAGAAAATAATATAATTTCTACAATTATTTTGACTAAGAAAATGCTCTAACAACCCTGACAAAGTTGCTTGCTTCCGAGGGATGCACATTACCTGTTATTGCTTTGGGCGTAACAATAAGGGAAGGATCCCGGGTCGTAATGAATGTCGCTACTAACAGTAATGTAGTTTTATCGGGCATTTAATTAACAACGTGGCTTAATGAAACGTTTTCTTTAAGGTTTTACTCACACAGTAATATTATCTATCGTTTATCTTTTTTTCTATTTTATTCATAATATTTTATTGTACAATAAAATTGATTTTTTAAAATAAATTCTATAATAACTTTAAACCTATACAACCCCGATTTGAAATTAGGTATGTATACCATGGTTGCGTGACGCAATGTGAGGCAACCATGCGAACATTCTACATTATAGTTTCATTAAAAAAAAATATAGTCTTCACGCAAATTTTACCTCTATTTCATTGGAAAATGTTAACAATCAAAACTTTTTTCGTATCCAATCCTATATTCTACGTAACTATATCATAAAATCGCGTGTTTTCATTGTAATACGATTAACAAAGGCTTAATCCCTCCACAATAGGTGGATTAATCTGGCTTTTGTGTAAACAGAAACGGTTTTATATCAAATGCTACGAATTTCGTTTACACCAATTACTCGATACGAGAGCTTTAGCTTGCAATATATTTTTTATATTTAATCCGCGTTATTTTTCAATAGTACAAAGGGATTTAAATAAAGTATCACGTTTTTATTTTTTATCATAACAACGTTTCAATTTAAGGAAACAATATTGTTACCAAGACAGAAGCGAATATATCATAATAAATATATTTAAAAAATGGTACTTTCTTTGCAAATAGAATAATTATAATTTTTAATAAAACTTCAAAGTTCAATAATATAAAATTATCGCACTTACTTTTGTAAATGTTGAGAGATAAAAATATTATGAAATTATATTAAAATTTATTTTTCGCACATTGCGTTAGTACAACGCGTGTCTACCAGTTACCTTTGGTTATAAATACATCCTTTTTCTATGTGTGTGTTAATATGTAAATAATTTGATGTTAAGAAGTATCAAATATTAATGATTAATCTTGATGCATAGGATCGGACGTCATACGTGTGATTATTTAAGCTACTGAAACAGTTTCAGTCAGTAGTTGTTTAAAAATATTTCACCTTTATAAGGCGCTAGCGGCCCACCTTGCTATAAAATATAGGTTTCCGTTGAAAGCTCAAAGCCAACAATCAACAACAAAGAACCTTGATCAATAATAACACCTCCCCAGAAATCACTTTATAAATTGAGAACACCGCATGAGAATGCGTATTTAGAGATTTAAAACAGACAGACTGTACTGTTGATTAGAAATTGCTACAGCTTACGAAATTACATGCCTGGATTGGACGTAATAAAACCGAATTATTACTACTTTTATCATAATTAGTTGTTGTACCATAAAAGCCCTATTGATTTTCTATGCCAGTTTCGTTCCCATTAAAATAAAACACATTTTTACGTTATAATTAACCTAATAATTTACTGTTGTCACGTATCGCGAACATGTTGCTTTAGTGAAAATAAAATTAGTTTTTCCACAATAGGCTGACCACGCGACGTTATAAAAATAATCTTTATTGTTTTGTGTAGAAATTACCATAACTCAGGCTTATTAAATTAGATGATGATTTAATACCGTCGTTACAAACCAGCTATTGAGAAAATGCGACATTAGTTGCTATAACCGCGACTTCGTCTGGTGTTATTACAAATTATTTACCGATTATACTTATTATTATTTAACACTTAGTTGCAATGGAATGCAAAGGGCGGTCTCATCGCTAATCGCGATTTCTTCCAGGCAATGAAAACATCGTCCTGTTTTGCATACAAGAACACCGCTAACCGCATGTTAAATTTGAAATTCATTTTTTGGGTAAAGGGAAAATTATTAAAATTTTGAGCCCGAGCGTGAAATAAATTGTGGAAATTCAGAACAGCGGATATGTATATGTGAGTAGGGCGGAATAATGAATATCGGTTTACATTCATTTGGTATTTGGGTGTAACACAATATTTTTCAAATTCATACCCCACGCTTTATTGAATGAAATATGTGTAAATTTTTACTTGTAAATTATGTCTACGTAGATATAAATACACCAAACATAATAAAACTCAACGAATTAACATTTATCAAAACTAAGAATAATGTAATATATAACATTCTCGTGTTTATACTGTTTGTAACAAATCTCCTTCGAAACGACATGACCGATTTTTATGAATTTTTTCGTGTTGGTAGTTCTAAGAATAATTTTTATAGTCTAAGTGATATGGATGGCCCACCACAAACACTTTTCTTATAAAAAATTTTTTTCAATTTTTTAAATGGTTTTGTATTAAAAATTATATATAACTCCACCAACCCCAATTTTTTAATAGCGATATTGGTAATATAATAATTTTCAACTCTCAGTGGTCGATAACTGATAAATACCTAAATATTCACTACAAATAATTTATGTATATGGCAAAACAACGTTTGCCGGGTCAGCTAGAATTTGAATAAAAATCACGTGTCACGCTGTTTGTGTTCGTAATCCTCCGAAACAGTTAGACCAATTTTTATGAATTTTTTAATGAGAATAGGTCTTTAACTATTTTTCATCCTCATACCCCACCCATTTTTTTTAATCGCGAGAGCAGTTGAAACTACTGGGCAAAACTAGTAATGATTTAAATAATGTCAAACCATTTCGGTCCAGCTTATATCGAGGTACAAATCGATTAACCAACCAGCCTTTGTTTTATATTTTTTGTAATTTTAAGTACTTTAAAAAAGTCATTAGATTTATTTTCAAATTTGACGTTTGATTGAGCAAGAAGCTCCAGTCTGTTCTATTTTATGCTTTGCTTCTACTTTCTTATAATCTCTTGGATAATAATCAATCAATTTCAACAATTCAACGGCTGTTTTGGCCTATCAGTCCGTCGACCAAGTCTTAAGAATCTCCGATACTCTCTCCGCCGTTCGAACAAAATATTCCACCCATGATTAGTTATTTATTTATTTAACAGAGTATCCGTATGATTTTCATTAGCCTTAATAACCTATCCCAAAACATATCCATTGCATCATTGAGTAGATTGGCTCCAAGTAATCAATCCCCCGCCACACTGAGACCGAATTGATATTTCCTTTTTCCGCTGTACAAAGTTAATTGCGTTTCCGGTGGACCCTCATTGTTTGAAATACGTGACGTATTAGCATTAAATTATTAAATTACAATCAGACAAATGCCACTAAATGCACTTTATTGAGTACCACATCCTACGTTTTTAGTATAATTACTTTCCTACATGTAGACAATGAGTACTTACTTATAGCTTCTCTCCTTGACTCAAAACTATTATCTTTTTTCGAGAATTTTTAAATGTATTACGATACCTATATAAAATATTGCTTATATTGCGATTCTGATATCAATACTTATTTGTGATGACAAAATTCAACGATATGTAGGCACTATTATTTGTTAATACAAACACTTAACAAAGCTAATGCTTGGTTAATTATTTCATTAACGTGGCTATAATATGCTGCATAGACATGTTGTCATGTACAATATTTTATAATGACCGTTTAAATGCTTAAAGCATGAAAACTTAACAAATAAACTCACATTCGCATTATACTTAGGATTGTGTGATAAACATGGCAGGGTAAGACACAAAGTTGAGAATAAAAATAAAAGAATTTCTCTTTCAATAAGATTAAGGCATTGCGATAGAGACCTATATTGACTGTCTAGTCTAGACTTGCATCCAATCCTAAGATAGCGAGCGAAGTGCATCGAGATGCAAAATCGAGTAAAGCGAACCATACGTCGCCTCAATCCCATCAATGCATTTGCCTTGATTGAGTCGATAGTACAATTCTATTTGTATAGGGAACGCTGATTGAATAATCTCTGAGTATTGTACTGAGTAGTGTATGGATTACTGTGGGTAATTACTAATCACACTTGATATTATAGAAACCGTTTGTTCGAGTAGTTTTCGTAGCAATTACGATTATAATTTTGGATTTAAAATCCCGGCATTGATGCTAAAATTAATAAACAATGGTTCAGCAATATCTGCGTAAAAGTCTTTACAAAGCAAGGAAGCGAAATCTTTAGAGTTTAGGTACTTTAACTGTTTAGGAGAGATGGCAACATTGAGTAGCTACCGATTTTTTTATTTATTTGTATAGATTTTCTATAATTTACAGTTTTAGATTTAACTATGTACTTATAAAATTAAAAATTGCGTGTTCACAAACATACAGTATAAAATCAAAATGAGATGCGTGTCTGCGAGTTTGTCATATTAAAGTAAAAAGACGGGAAAGATCAAAGAGGATGGTGAGCCGTCTGGTAATGGATTTTCAAATTTTATTACGAGATTCAATGTTAACAACGACGTTATTCATTCTGTACAATTTTAGAGTTCATTGCTGGTTTTCAACGGTTAACTAATCGCGACTTTACGTTGATTTGCAAGTACCCTTCAAACGCCAAAAATTAATTGTAGATTCCTAAATATTTTCCAAATATTGGAACAAATACAAGACTATGAAGGACAAATAAGTATTTAAAAAAGCAAACATACAGTTTGTGTATTTTAAATGTATTTTTGGTTGAATTTTATCAAAGTGTTGCTCCACTTACTTTGTTTTGGTAAAGTAAAGAAAAGAGAAATGTATACAAAACTAGTGTAACTTTACGACTGTACTTTGAAACGTGGGATGTACTAAGAGCTTCGAGTAATGACCGTGGAGTTAAGTACGAAGACAATGCGGTGCTTAAACATTGTTTTTGCAGAATAAAACTGCTATCGTTTTGCATTCTTGTTAGTTCTACAAGTTTATCTTCTATTTAAAACAATTTATTTAATATCGAAATAACAGCTTTACTTACTGAATTCAAGGAATATGTCAGTTACTTTTAACAAAATAGCTTCAACTAACTTATCTTATTTATCGTCTAGCTTAAAATCAGTAAAATATTTTTTTTAAACTGATCAATAATTTTTATTTAATACATTTATGATTTATCTCAAGTAACATGCAAATCTTTTATCATATAACGATCTATAACATTGTTAAAGAAGTATATAAAGTCGTTTTTTGTGTGTCCGTATGCTCCGACTAATCTCCTAAGTGGTGAGACTTATTTGATAGGACTTTCAGTGAAATAAAAGATGCAAATATTTCTAATAAAAAAATTCTCGCTTATAATAATATTTAATAAAATTTTAATTTTTATTAAAAGTTAATGCTTAAGTGCTTTGATATTATAATTAATGCATCCTTGTTGAACATCATAGATACGTTTAAAATTTCGAGCTGCTTTAATTAAAATATCCAGCCTTCTGATTTCACAAGAGCACTTCATACATTATGCCAGATAAATAGAAAAAAATATAATTTTTTAGCGATATAACAAAGTACAATAATTATTTATGTTGGATAAAGTATGTGGCTATATACTAACTGATGCCTGCGACTTCATTTATGTACCATTGAGTTTTTGTTGTTATAATAATTCAGATTTACGTGGATACGAATGAATTTTACTCGAATATCCGAATTTTGCTCGAAGTCCACTCGTAAGTCGTAACACCTAGTGGAGTATGGGGCAGACACAATTCTGCATCTGAATTGACTGATTATTTTATTTATCGGCAAGTAGGTGATGCCTTTCAAACCTGTCCAGAGATAATATTAATTATTAGTTTCCCAGGTAATTGAACGTAAGACACTTGGTTGCGCCAAGTATTCTAGCCCACACTATTATCTATTAATAATGGGAAAATCGTGTGAAAAAACTATTTGATAGGTCAATTTGTTCCCAAGATAAATGATTTTAAAAGTAGGATGTCAGATGTCAGATGGTCATTTTACAACAGCTAGCGCGGTTCGTTGCGTCGCTGCTCGAGAAGAGAAGAGAGCTGCTTAAGCGATTTTGCGTAATTAGTAACGTTCTCCATTACTCTTAAACGTCATGTTTTATTTAGATAAATTATTTATGCAGTTGGAAATAAATGTGTAAGCAGTTTATCTTAAACGTGTCAGAAGTCACTTAAGAGCTAATGGATTTATTCATGCAATGTAATAAACATAGACAAATACTGAGTTTACGATATTCATATGCATTTTCTTGGACCTGAACGACTTTTTGTATGAAATTGCGTTTTATGCTATATAAATAGATACTTAACTATAAATAAAAGCCTTATTAATTCACATTTTTAAGGCTGCTTTCATGATAAGTATTATGTAGAGTTTAAGATTTACATTCACATTCCACTAATATAATACCTACGTAGGACACTTGAAAATTTTTCATCCCTACACTAAACTTTATATATTACTTCCCTTGCGCCCTTTAAGAGATTATTTCTGTAATAAAAACAACTCGGTTTTTTCGAAGATCCTTACATTTTATCCATATCTGAAGTAGATTTCACATTTTTAATATTAATAAAAAAACTCCCGTCATTGTTATACATTTTTATTTTATTTTCTTTAGAAGTTGTTGAATTTGCACAAATGACATAACGTGTGTCATTGCTTAACATAACGAGGTCAAATCACACACCGCATACATTTTCCTTAATCTTGAGATGACTCAGTACTTGTTTTGCAATCAACACAGTATCAATGCAAAAACAATGCGAGCAATAATATTCCTTGTGTTATTAGTGTGTGTGCAATTATACGCCAAGAACTTAATATTAGGTACTAGAATTAATAACTTGTTGATATCGACAGAGAAGATTGTGTATAATGGAATACCTCTAATAAGAAGAGACAAGGATTACATATACACAGATCCGAAGAAGAGGATAATTAAGGTAAATCTTTATTTTGAATAATTTTGGGCAATTTTTTATTGTTTTATACAGAAATTTAAGCTAAAAATTAAATTTTGATTTAAGTTTTAAAAAATGACACCTATATTTGTTTAAATTTATTAGCAAAACAGATGCAGAAATATAACTGCCCCGTGCATTGTGAAGACGGAACTTAAATCTATACAAATTGTATTCTTATTTCCGCTGAGAGAATGGTGTTATTAAAAATTTAATAAATCTGGATTTTTAATAAGAAAATTATATTCAGACCCTACTAATCATAAATTGTTACCAACTCATGCTAAAAGCACAATTTACAAATTATATAAATTGTTATGTTATATTCATTGCAGGGTGTAATAGCCCGTGACCTTTCTCGCTCGGAGGCTGAAGTAACAGTGACGTCAGGAGGCGTGGGCGAAAACCACATCACCTTGCATCTCCGGAGTGCAAGGGGAGAGGGACTTAACTACCTCATACTTATTTTTAGTCAGAATAAATAGATTTTAATTAGGTAATTTTCTATTTCTTTTTTTGTTAGATTAATTACGGAATTTTCTTATTATTTTAATAGCTGTTATAAATATATATAAATTATATATATAGAGATCAGGTCAGATGGTCCACGTCTATCGGATATCATTACTTCATATCAGACTTATATTTTTGGCGACTTAAAAAGGAGATTTTTAATTGGTATTATTTTTTTTTAATACCGAGAAATTCCGTAATTTACTAACTAATTACTTTTTTCTCTACGATTTTATATCATAAAAGGTCAAACTATAGATATTTTTCTTTAAAGCGATCATAATACCGATGTTGTACGATTGAGTTTCATTTGAATGATATTTGCTATATTGAAACATTTTTCAAGGTGAATTTTACACTCAAGTAGAATCAATATTAAGAAAAACATTACACATTTATTTAATAGTAAAATTCTACCACAGTTCTTATTTAGAAATCAAAGAAAAATATTTTTATTATTATAAACTATGAGAGCAATAAAATTTATAATTTTAATTATGTGTGTAGACTGTAGTTTTATGTTTGCATATAGCAAAGGATTTTAAATTTGGAACTAGGATTAGCAACTTCTTGATATCAGCAAAAAAAGTTGTGGCTGAGCATTCCGCTGATAAGACATGAAAAGGATCATATTTATATAGATCCAAAAGAGAGAAATATTGAGGTAAATTTTCGCTTTGCTTTATTTGGGTTTAAATAAATAAATATATTTCAATGAAAACTTTTTCACAGGCCTCTGCGCCAAGCCAACCAAAATATTCTTTATTTTCCCGAGATTCGAAAAACAGACTTCCGGGGCATCTTATTATAGACGCGTAAACGACAGCCTTGGAGGAGGTTGAGCTAAGATTGTATTAATATAAATAACCTTTATAACCATATTAATTTTGCTTTTACGTTTCTCTTTTTAGTCAAAGTGTCATCCATGAATTCAGCTCTAACTAATGTCTATCTGCCATGATCAACTCCCCGCACAAAGTGCAAACACACAAATCAATTTTAGCGAATTGTCAGTGTACACAGGGTGTTTAAACTGAGGGTGAGCTAATGGAGACACACATTAAACCATGCCGCGTGCAGACAACATTGGCACAGAACAGGGGGGCCTAATTAGTTTAAGCCTGTGGCCAGGGCGCCCTGGAGATGGTCACACAGATGTAAAAATATGGATGTACAGAAATCATATATTTATTATATTCAAAAGAACCTAATATATATGTTATACTTATATATAAGGACTTAATTTATTTGTCATTTTTTGTTAATATGTAATTCTATCATATAAGCCTTTTTAAAGTAATCTTACAATTTAAATTAAAAATAATTACATCGGAATAATATTATGATATATCACTGCATAGTATAAAACAAAGTCGATTTTTCTTCCCCTATATCCCTCTGTATGCTTAAATCTTTAAAACAACGCAACGGATTTTGATGCGATTTTTTAAATAGATAGAGTGATTGAAGAGGAAGATTTATATATATATGTTTTATACCCGTGCAAAGCCGGGGCGGGTTGCTAGTCTAAATTATATACAGAAGTCAGAGCGTCTGACGTCACAGGACGTGACGGAAATTTTATTTCACTAAAATGAATGTAACAAAACTATCATAGCGTATTCAGTGTATTTGTACATCAATGTGATGTCCAGTGGGGCGCCAGCCACTGCTCACATTTTATCCAAGGATCAAAAAGCATGCGTTTATTACATTTCAGTGAAATTACTTTAATACACTAATTCAATATCCATTTAGATGTCGCATGCATTTACCATTTATTAATGCTAATTGATAGTTCGTTGTAATTAAGTCAGTTGTTTCATGAAACAAGAAATATAACTGCTCTAAAATGCTACAACGAAGGGAATTTAATTGAAAAACCAAATGGTAAAAGTTAATTTATTTAATGACGTGTTTACTTTTGAACCGCAGAGCCTAATTTTTCAGGTTATGCTAAAGGAAATCCTGCAAAATGTAATTACATGCATCAAAAACATAAAGATGCAATTTCAAAAATATAGCGTACCAAACAAACAAATATAAATTATTTATTTATAACCTTTACAACAGTTTTAATATATAGAATAAAGTTATATAATAGAATACTTAAATATATTTACAAATAATCAAAAGGCTATTCAAAACCTATGGATTTGAATAGCCTTTAGCCCAAAATATGGTTACCGCGTTGTATTGCTTTAAAAATGTGTTGGTCGAAAAATTAACCATCTTACGGGTTATCTGTGGTCTCAGCTTAGCGCGACGATATCTCTTTGAAAAATCGAAATAAAAAATATATTTTACATATTTTGTTTTCCTGGAAAACAAAGAATGGAAAATATTCCCAATGTTCCTCTTGCAACTTCACTTCGATTTTTCGTGATTAAGTCAAATATTGAAAGTTTAAGGAAATCCGGGGAAAATATTTGAAATTTTATTTCGAGAACTCCATTTCAATAACTCACATTTTCAAAGTAAAAGTTTAACTCTAAATGAAGCTTCATTTCTCTAGGAGTGGAGCCGAGTAATAAGATAAAACTTGAATATACTTTTGTACAACTTCCTCGCTCCGCTAAATTAAAATAATATCTTAATGGGAATCGGATCTACGATCTTACTTCACTTACTTTGATTTCTATAATAAAAATGTTTTTATTTCTCTTGTAGGTACTGGAATATTATAAATTCAAAAATTAAGTTGAAATTTTACTAGTTATCTTGATGAAAAGTATCATGTTTTATATCCTCAGTTGAAATATAACCTATTTATATAAATTGCAATCAGTTGAGTAGTTTTAAAATTCATAACACACTTTAGCAGAATTTGTATATATTATTTTTTATATATGTAAATCATTTTTTCGTCTTCTATACCTTTGATCTAAGTAAAAGTACAGAAAACATGACTGTTGTTAGATAAGAAATAAAATATATACGAACTCGATGTAATTAAAAGTAATTATATATTTTTACACAGATTTATCAGAAATTAAAAGTATGCCATCATCACTAAATAAACCATTCGATATTTTTGCTTAGGTAATATTCTTATATTCTTTCTCAAGACATGGTACAAGAAAAGCATACATAAATACTCAAGTCCACTTTACGTATCGTAAAAGCATTGAGTATTTAAAGTTTGAATCTATATTTCTCTCACAGTTAAGCTGTCCGGCATGTGAAGTGTGAATTCGGCACTAATGCACCCACTTGCAGACGCAGACGAATAAATAAAACATACATATTATTTACGTCTCGGTAATGCTACGTTAGGGCACGTTCATATAAAGCTTACGAGCTTTCTAATTGCGAAGTAAATGTACAATATAATTATTAGACATTTAAATGAAATAGCCAATGATTATTCATAAGTACTGGTAATAAATAATACAATATCATTTGCTAGTCTTAATTTTTTCTGTCCTAGAAGCTATAAGTAAATATATTGGTCGTATTTTGTCATTTGTTCTTATTCAAGGCCTTTAGACAAGAAGATCTCGCTTATTTCTCGACACCCACTAACGCTGGAACTTTGTATGGAGATGACGTGTGGTAGCCATCCTTATCGTAACGACATCACAATCAAATCTCTTAGAATGACGATCATGTTTTAATTTTTAGAAGATATATCAATATTTATATAGGTTTACAAGAGGTTGTCAACAGTTAGAGGAGCATATTTTTAATATATTTCACTCAGACGCTATCGAAAAATACTTTACCAAAGTCATGTTTGATACACTGAACAAGTATATACACTGTCGCAAGTATTCGACAAACAAATTGGTTTTTATAAGTAATATTATGATTTTAAAAATGTAACTGCACTTGTATATATTTCTGATATCCAATACGTTACGTTAAGTATTAGGGGACGATATGAAACAAAGTCCGAACCGGAACCAATATTTATCTTAAATAATGTTTACCCTGGGATCGATCGACCCAACAGTCTCCCAGAAATAACTTCTCCACTTAACAAAATAATCAAATGTAATCATAACTCTTAACTAACCAAGCTTTATTTATGGAACTTACAGTTTATTATCTGAGACGTGAAAAATATATGTTTAGCGATTTAAATTGTGTCCGAAAAATTCTTTGTTCATATTGTTTTTTTGTGGACTTAAACATTTTATATAATAGATATATTATATACTAGCTGCCCATCTGGTCTTCGTATGGTTGAGTTTGCATGGAATTGAAATTGTGAATCGAAACCGGTGCCCCATAATTTCATCAAAAAATGCCAAGCCGTATAAGAAAAGTTCAGTAATACACATATATAAGGGTTGTATAAATATGTAATATGTCAGCTTAGATCTTCTATTATGAAACCACCCTTAGTTCGTCTAAGTTCTGGTTCATTCTCCTGAAAAATTCTACGACATCAAGCTTCAAGCTTCATGTCTGACAGTGAAAAATATAAACGAGAAAGCGAGACGGGTTTAAACAAATCCTTTTAGATTTCTTAACTAAATAAAGCTCCAGAGATCCGAGTTAACAATTTACTTTGAAAGACCTTTATAACGTACATCTTATTTTTTACAGTATCAGTAAAATTAGGTACAAAAATCCCCTACCGCGTCTGTATCTCTGCTTGCGATAAACTAAAAACATGTCGCAAAAAAGCATCTGACAGGGAGTTTTCGAAATCGCTGCCTTTAAGATAAAAAAAGACAATGCATGGTAAGATTGTTCCTCGCGAAGATGTCTCTTTTAAGGTGGAGTCCCACTTAAACTTAAAAAAATAACTTATAGTGTAATAATTGAAAATTTATAATTTTTATTTTTATCAAATGAAATAAGTTAATTACCAAGTATTTTATGCTCAATATACTTAATACTTTAATTTTGATCCACGCTTTAGTTTCTCTTCAATAGTTAATTGATGCCGACAAAGTCATGGCCACAATTACTCTATCATTAAATAGATCTCCAATAGCTTAGTTGTTTTGTGTTTATATAAAAAATGATTTTTGGTTCAAAAATAACTATATTTATGATATAACGTGAAATAAACTATTTTTGTTTGAACGGAGTAGATTAATACTGTAGTGTAAATACAAAAGCTTTGTTCGTGAAAGAATCTAGGCTAGGTCCGTTGTTTTTACCATTAAAATAAACAAGAACCTCATTCCATTGAAATGTTAAAATAACACGAATATCGTAGAAAGCATTTAATTAAAATCGTTTCATTTAATTAGCACATTAACCTTAAAAGCTTGTTGAAACCCTTTAAGATAAGCCCTTTGTAATATTTGGTCACAATTTCCGTAATTCTTTGTTTTTATTGTCGCAATAAGATTACGCCATTACAAAGGATTACAAATGAACTAAATGATTTCTGCTTTGTCATACTCAAACGTTTGCAGTTAAAACTTTGAAGGTTTATTATGTTTAATGCTTTTTTATAGTCTTAACTACGATATATTTAATGTTAACGCGCCGTAATTAACTTTAGTAATAGACGATATTTTTATGCAACAGCGCGAATTATATAGACAACAGGGCAGGCGGGTCTTTGATGATAGATTTTCTGTTAGATGTCTTAAAATATGCATTATATCTCTTAAAAATGGGCAACTGACCGCACTGTGATAACACAAATAAAATAAAATTTCAATACTAAATAATAAAAAGCCCAAGTTTATCCTGTTCCAAATAGGTATTATTAAAATTGGTTCAGTAGCTCTACCACAAGTCTGTATGTATATAATTTTTTTACATACGTATGCGTGTGGTTATGCGCAAACTTATTTGGCCACTATGGGATTGACAACTTTCAGATAGTAAAAAAGCTATCGAAAAATTCAACAGTAATCTTGTGGTTGACTTTCTATGTGAAAGCAGAAAAAACTTACTATAGTATTTTAATATTAGATTGCCGATCATTAGTGAACAATCTGTAAGTCATTATTTGAATTTCAAACTCAAAACTTCGTAGACAACCGAAAATTCATTTTTGATACGTTGCAACGACGTTCCATCAAAAAGTAATTTCCTAAGAACTACGAAGAAAATTTTCTAATTTGATCCAATCTAAATCCAATTACTTGTAACGGAGGGTTAGCCACGCGAAAACACCGATATGGATCTAAAATAAACCAAGTTTAGAACTAATATCCTTACTGCATATATTAATGTTTCTCAGTAGTTTTATTTTGTCCGGATAATTTGAAAATTATTTACCTTAGTTAAGTACCATATTATACGGCCAAGTTTCCTTGGTAACCCATGTTACACTTTTTTTTACCAATGACCTCTATCGTCTGTTTAAGATCAGCAGACAATTATTCTTATTTATAATACTACAAATAATAATACAATACAAAAAAAAACATTTTTATTGTGTAATGGGTTGTCTTATGTCAACAAAGCGATAAAAATATACAAAAATTTCTTCCAGGCAGTCCAGTAATAATAAATAGTATGAAAAAGTAATAATAAGTAAAGAACAAAAACTAAAGAGAAATCATCTAATGTGAATAAATGGAGAGGTAATAATTACGTAGGAGAGACTTGAAAGAGGAAAGAACACGATCATTTCTTAATTTTTTTTTCAGTAAACCTGTAGTATCATTTGATCGATGGGAAAGCTCTTTTTGTCCTAATATGTAGGTAGATTATGTTGCGTACACCTGTTAGTAATTACACAATATCAAATAAGTTTGCTCATATTTTCAATAAAAATTAGAACAATTTAGCGCGATCTCATAAATAATTGAGAACGTAACAAGCGTGCAATTACGGAGTCTCGTACGTAAAAACCTTTATTACTGAATCGACCTAGCTTCTAACTTGTGTATAAGATACATAACATAGTCTTTATTTATTAATACTTCGTTGCAATAACAACAGTCCGTTTTTTAAAGTATTTTGCCTTTAAACGAAATTCAAAACACTTAAAAAAGGGACTCTAGAATTGTATTGTATATTTTCTCTCAGCATACATTATAACATACGATATTCATATTCATCAGTACACAGTAAGTAAAAACCTACTGTTTTTGAAGAATAAACTCAAGAAATTCTTAACTAATTTAAAACATTAATTCACTGATGGGAAGGACTGTTCTTGGTAGTGTATAGACTGAAGGCCTACTGTAGGACCTAATATTATTGTATGCATACATGATACATGGATGAAATCGCTTAAAAAGCAAGTTAGGATTTTGTTTAATATAAAGTCAGATATTGTATAGACACATTTTACGTAATTCATCTCGTTTCTAGTGCAACTAGTTGCTTATACTTTTGTCATTTGCAAGTGTAATTAGGTCTTATCGGACAGCCTACGCTGTGCTAAGGCGCCTAGATAATAATAACCCAGAGTTAATTTTATTATCTTGAGTCTTTAATCTATGACTAGCCTATTTCTAGAATTACTGAAGGCTGGAATGCTTATTCGCTCCGTTTGCATTTAGTATTTTGGAATGTTTTTTGTACATTTACTTGAATTATTATTTTAAATAGTGACAAATTAAGACAGTAATAAGTAAGACAAGCTATGAAATCTTCAACATTTCTAAGGTTCGACATTTACAAGTTTTTTTTGGATAGGGTTCTGCGTTCGTTACCCGCGGAAACAATATAAAAATGTTTTAGTATGAATTACAAGTCTAATTACCAAGCTGGGCACCTTTTTACATTAACTCCAGGCGGTATTGCAGTCAAAAGTTTATTTGCATAGAAGATATATGTGTATAAAAAGGAATGCGATTTTTTTGTAATAATAAGAATATTATTGCAAATTTAAACTTTTTTACAAGCCTAAATATGTATAAATATACAGAAATCTATTAATAATATTGAATAGATCTTTCGAAGATGGAATTCTTTATTACTCTTATCTACGCGAAAATACTTTTTAATGAATTTTATAATAATATCTACAATTAATATATTAGACATTAGATAAGAAAAAAAGTAATAAAAAATAGATAGGAAATCTATTTTAAAACAATGTTTCATAATTATGTTCGCCGTTAAAAATAATAAAACAGATTATGGGAATGATTAATTGACTTATCGGTGGCCGTTGCCCTCATTTTTGGTTTATTGACTAGTTATTCTCCCTTACTTCGGCTATTATAACTCGTATTATAACTCGTCAACAGAATTATGAAAAGGAAATATTTAAACAAAATTACTTTTTTTAATATGTTATAAAAAATTATTAGAACAATTCCGTCATTTATCAATTTATTTATTTATCAAATTCTCTTTCCATTTGCTACCATTTTGACTTAACTGTCGTCATAAAAGGAATTCATTAATTATTTTAAAATCTTATAATAAATATATGTACCTACCTATATGACATTGATAATAAGGTTAACATAAATATTTGTTTATTTATTTTTTTAGAATATATCTATGCGAAAAACGCCATTAGTTTTTGAGAAACACATGCTACAAGGTACATAGACACATTACAATTTACAAATATAACGAAATATGTAGGTGGTAATAAATGAGCATTTAAAAGTTTTTATTAGTACAGACTGAAGCCAATTACAATTTAATTATATATATAGATAAGTAAAGTAATTTAGGAAATAGAAACAAAGTGATTTATCGTGCCTTGTTAATTTTTCAATGAACCACTGTTTATTCAATACGCGCTGATAACGTCTAAAATTCAATAAAATATCAGTTAATTTATTTTTATTACTATAAATGTTTCTGTGTTAATTAGTATGATAAATTTATCTGTATTTACTAGTCGTTAATAGATTTTTGTTATTTATAATAGACATGAGAAACTATTTAGATAATGTTTTATTGAAAAGATTACTCGCGACTTCTAAAATATAGTCTGTCTCGGAATTTCCCATCAATTTAATAATTATTACAAAGAGAGGACATATGCACTCTAAGGCAATGATTGGTATGGATGGCAATAAATGGCATAAAAGGATCTACAAATATGGTAGATCACAGGCAAGAACTCTAATAGGAGCCCTGACTGGACACTTCGAGTGTCGCAGCCATCTCTACAAGATGAGGCTTGCTGAAATCCCAACATGTAGAGCATGTGGGGAAAAAGAAGAGTCGATAAGGCATATACTCTGCGAATGTGACTCAAAGGCTGGCAAGCGACTGGACCTCTTCGGATCGGCATACCCGAACCTAGGGGACTATCGGCACTTCGCATCCAATGACATCCTGAAGCTTATGCGGTCCTTCTTCGGGGATCTTGGAGTGAATGAGTAAGGCATGAGGTAAGTACAAAAGGACCTAAAGGTTCGACGTGCATCCCGTCAGGGAACCCCTGATGATAAGATAAGATAAGAATAATTATTAAAAACCGTAGAATAATTATTTGACTGGGCACTACAAAAAAAAATACATCGATGAAAGAATGCTTACGCTGGGCAATTTATATCGACTTTTTAAATAATTAAATAACAAAAAATTAACAAAATTAATAAATAACAAAAATAAAAAAGGCAATTTTTTTTATTCATCTGTGTTCTATTTTAGTACAAACACATATTTCACATTAATACAATTAGAAAGATGTTGAATTATGTGAGAAAATATGTTTCTTTTTTATATTATAAAGATTTACATTTTTGTTTGTCATGAATATACTTAAAAAGTACTGGATTGATTTTCAAAATTCTGTCACTGATTGGTAGCTACACTTAAAACTGAGTGCGGTTGGTATTTCTACGCAAAGTTGCCACTAAAAATTAGTAAAAAAATCCTGTATAATTTGTGGTTTACGTTATTTTTAACAAAATATGTTTAATAGAAAGATTGCCAAATAATAAATACTAAGCAATAAAAACTTACAGCTTAATTAAAGCTTTTATTTCTTAGCGGCCTCTGAAAATAGTTGTGTCAGCAGTTTTTGGTAATGAATGTAAAGTACCAACGCCCTGATCTTCAGTCGCACCATAAAACTTCCCCAACACGCCTACGATGACGCACAGACAGTTTTATGATATTGCTGCGTTGAGAGGGGACTATTTTTATAAAACGAAAATGAATTAGTCTAACTTTATGCATTCGTGCTTATCTCTTAATGATGAATTTTTGTAGTAGTGCGACGTAGTGAGAATAAACTTTCTTATCAAATATTTCAGACGATATAATTATTTATCAATAGTCTGTGTACAAAAGTATTGCATTACATAGAGGGTTTCACTGTTGTGGATTAGTAAGAATAAATATATACTATCATCCGTGGCTTATTAAACATATTCACTCATGTTTCTGAAAGGTCTTCTATTTGTTGCATTGCGTGGAATCTGTAAAAACAAAGATTATTTTAATATATACACTGATAACTCCAGCTGCTAACCACCTCATAGACAGTGACTAATATGTGCTGGCAACCATCGCATCAAACACACGCAAGTTAATATTGATTAAAAAAATTGATTAAATTCAATATTGAGTTTACGTTCCATTGTGCTCTGCGACTAATATATTATATATTACTTACCACGGTAAGTGTTAAGATCGGTAAAATAGCTCGTAAAAGCTCCCCGTACCAACTGTAGGAACTAATATGTCGAAAGGTCCATGAATAGAGGCCCTAATGACGAACAACATTGTGAGAGCGTGGCAGGAATATCAACACACATGGTGTCGTTAACTTAAGCAAACTCCCCTGGGTTGTGTCACATAAAAATATTGGGGGGTGTTTAAGCGATATCACATAATCTTAAGAAGTACAAACTTTTTAGTTAAAAAAAACAGAATTTTATTTATCTTTAATAGACAAGGGTTGTTTTCTTTTTATATCTTTTGACATTAGCATCCTACTTATTGTTTACTATTACTGGTCATTTATTTTACTGGTTATTGGTCTGCGTTTGTTTTTTTTTAAACTTTAAAGAGTCGGCTCACTATGCCGTACCATACCTTGATTGTGCTATGAACGTATTAGGATCGGAAATCAACATGATACGCTCTACTTCACCCACTAGAACGTATCAAAATATTCTCGTTGACAATTATTGACGCTCCGTGCATGACACGCGATGGTGCTGATCGATGACGGAACGGCCTATAAGTGGACATGGTCTCACTTTTCTATACAAAGAATATATTTCTTCTGACACTTTCCTAGTACGGTCATAGTATGATACGTTGTAGTGGATAGAGTCCTTTAAACCAGACAGCAGTGGCGTGCAGTTCAGCTTTATTTTCACAAAATGTCTTGCATTTTAATGTTGAGTTATAATGCATATTAATTGTTAACTATCAATTTTTATTAATATTAAAATTTTAGAGTGTTATTTACTTTCATACTTAATGAACTGAAACATGTAAGTATTTCTACAAAAGATACAGGAAAAGTAAAATAGTTTTATATATATAGTCTCGGTTTTATATTCTATTAAATTTTACTGTAAGATGGATAAAAATGTGGACATTTAAAAGCTAATGATATAAATTGCGCAACCATAGTGTGTGAAAGTATCGAAACGGATAAAGCTTCACTTAAGTTAAAAGCAAACGATAAACGAGTAACACTTAGTTAAGTTATCGCTTTGAAGATTTATGTACTTACCGATAACTTGACTTACATTGTTTTAAAGCATTGTAACACAAAAATGCCACACAAAATAGGACTCGCTATTCTGACGTAGAGGCAGGCGCTTTTAACAAAGCTAGTGTGGCAAATTACTTTAATTTTTTTTATAAGACAATACATTTTTTTAATACTACGGGTCATCCAAACCGAATCTTTTTCATTGGTTTAGAACCAGTAATAATCAAGTAGTATTAAGTTTCACTCAACAAATCATCATTCGAACAGGGTTTTTGTTTTCCCTGGAATCGAAACCCACGCACGACACAACACGATGAAATACAAACGCGCGACTGTTTTACAATTAGTCTATTTAGGCCTGAAAAGGGAATGAGAATTCATTAATTCCTTAATTATTTTAAGTTGTATTAAGTCTACGCAGACGAGGGCGCGAGCAAATTTTTATTTAATCGAAGCTTACACCTATACTAATTATATGTTTTAAATATATATACCAAACAAGAACACCTTCAGAAAATTCTTTGTTATTTTTAACGTAATGTTAATTTGCCCACTTATAGCAGTCGTGAAACAAATGACGGTTTAAGCTTTGATGAATTGAGGTAGAACGCTATTTAAACCTGAATAATGACGAGCGAGCGAATCGAAACCGCGGGCATTACATGTTTTACAAAACATTATCAATACGGGATAATGAATGACATGTGTTTGTTAAATGAAATATTATGTTGTTACGGAAAATGTTCCAAAATTCTCTGATTTAAATCACATTTGTAGAATTGATTATGTACAACACAATGGAAATGCGTAATATGTTTCTTACCAATACAGCTCATCTTGAGGCATATTTCGTCGCCGTGAATAGTCATATTTGACGGTATTAGCTTCTACTGGAGGCAGAATGAAGCTACATTGTTGTATGACGTCACTGCGCCAAAAGTTCCTGGGTTCGAATTCCGGTTGCTACATTATTATTATTATACATTAGTGCGATGAACACAAATGTTTGTTTCTAAACAAACATTTTTATAAACTTATTGTAGTGCATATATGCATTTATTGTAGTGTTTTCGTTGTTTCTGATTACCATAACACAAGTCTTTCAGCTACTTAGGTACTTGGGATCATAGTAATGTATGTGAGTTTTCCCTATTATTATTTACTTATCCACTCGTTACCAAGATACGGTAGTAACTAGCGATATAAATTTGCAAAAGCACCTTCCTTTATAACATCGTAGCACAGTTTTTTAAATAAGTCGTCGCGCTTAACGTGTAGTAAAAGTACAAACATTCATCGTGTACTTTTTAGCCAGGAGTAGGTTCAGTGATAATGCAAGTTCGTGGTGCAGGTATTGTTAGTTGCCAGCGATGAACAAAGCGATGGGGTTCTCATCTATGGACCTATTACGGTCCCATTGTTAGAGATGCAAGTAGAAAATTAAAATGCAGCATTGTTTCTGCTCACGCCTCACATGCTATCGACGGTTTGTTAACTTTAAATCACGATTCAAAAACTAGACAAATAGAGACCCACTTTCAAACGTAGAGAAGAATTTATTCAATATTCAATGTTATATTTCAGAGCTCTCCTTTTGCTATTTTAATAAAAATAAAACTAAATTTTTAGTAAAATTTTTGAACAAAATACTGTTGTATTACCATAATCTTACTGTCCTGGTATTCCTTTCTTAATTTTTGTTACTTACAATTACATATTCATATATGTGCATATTTCCAGCAAAATATAAACTTTGTGTTATAAATTGTAACAAAACTTACTACTTAACTGAATTATGTTTTATTAAACAACAAAGACATCGCAAGTAATGAAAGATATAACTGTGATTTCTCATTTCAACTACTGAAAGGTAGATTTAGGTATAAGTAATAGTGTACTTTAAAACTGTTTGCTTTGAAAATAAAATAATTAAATCCATCATTTTATTTTTTAAACAACATTTTCGGCTTATGCGTTTAGTTTAATCCAATTCTGAAACTTATTTAGTTGTTATAGTCCGCAATCTTAAACAAGGCCGCGAAAATCCCCCAAAGTTGCTATGTCATGTAATTTCCTGGTTCAACTTATAAAATGCGGTCGCCCACTCTTGTAAAAGTTTAAATTGCCAGCTTCTTTTTTCACTATCTCCCCACTGCACTCACTTTTTCCTATTTAAACTTTCTCGTTTTATTTACGAAGTCACTATGGACTTGTAAGTACAACTTTTCAGCGGTTGCCTGATAAAGACACTATTATGACATTGGACATTGAAGGTTCCCCGAGCTTATTAGACTCATTAAAATTAGTGTTCATCCATTATAAAGTAATGTACATAAACTACTTATATAAGTACTTAAGTCTTTGGATAAGTTACGATACTGACCCTTTTTAAAGTAAGATATCATCCGTAATTCTCGTTCGATATTCAACACGAATAACTATTTCCAAATCGCTATACGCTTTGTAAGAATAATAGTACCATTAAGAAGACGAGTTTTGCAATTATAATAGTCAGTTTCTGAACTAGAAAGTAGGACTATAGCATTTGCATACTACCGCATTGAAAACAAAGACATCGGTACAGATAAATGAAAATCGTGACTTATAAATTCAACAGCCATTAGCATTTTCTAAATTCTAACACCAAATATCACTGAATACGTTGAATTTGAAAAAGGATTACACATCGTGTTTTAAAGAAACAACTTATTCGTTGATTTAAATTGTATGTTCGAACTTTTTTGTTTTTAATATAAGGTATTTTAAAATTGTTGACCCAACCATAACCTAGTTCTTGGGTAGGTACTGGTATCGAAAATTATATTATTTCGATATTTTATTCATACAATATATTGTTAATCTCAACGAGTTCCAAGTACAAAATTCTTGTTGAAAATCCTTTCAAAGAATCCATTTATGAGAACGTTTTGTTCTAATATGACTCTATATTAAAACCTTCATCGTTTCCAATTACTTATAAAATGATTATTTTAATTATTATTATAAATTTTTAATTGTTTTTGTAGTCATGATATACATATTATTATATTAGATCGATTTATCCGTTCACTGATTGACCTTTGCTACATTTTCTTGGCTTTAAGAAAATGTTGCCTGAAAATCCAGTCTCCAATGGAATTAGGAATCACAATTGGATTATGCTAATGAAATGACTGGCTTTCTGTGGAATCTCGCCGTTCATTGGATGGTGCTCGAGCTAAATGTTCCGGATCGAACACATTATTGCACCGACTGCATTTCCAATGCAATCGTTAATCTTCTTGCGGGTTTCTGCAAACGTCTGTATTTTCAAATGATCCTTTTTTTTATATAAAAAAATTGTACTAATTTTATAAAGGCTGATTTTGCTTGAATAGGTTCGCCTTGTTATGTAAAAAAGTGAATTCCCGTAATCTCTAGTGGGGCAAGAGCCAGATAAATTTATGTATCTCTTTCACTGATCTTTTTATTTGCAGGCATATAGGTGATCAGCCTTCTGTACCTATCCAACCGAAACATTAATCTGTTTCACCGGGATTCGAACTTCCTGCACACAGGTGGTTTGTTATATACTTTTCTTTATTTTTATTGCGTATACAAATTAGCTCTTGTGGGCACTCTAAAAAAATAAATAAAAATTTACTTCTATCTCATTTCCAACTCGCTTACGCAGAATTCTAAATTATCTGAGTTTACGTTAAAAACTGTAAAAACCGCCTTAAGAATGAGCTTAATAGTCCGTACAGCTAATCGTTAAATCAATTAATCGGTTCATAATTTTCAAGTAATACAAAAAAACACACACTCGAATTGAAAATGTCCTCTTTTTAGTAGGAAAATAAAGCTTTGAATCAACATGTGATAAGTTACTTATCTGCTCAGGAAATAAGTTTTTAATATTTTTATATCTATACTAGTGGACCCCGCGAACTTCGTATCGCGTCAAAGTTCCGAATAATAAAGTGTCACCTATAACGTCATTCCATAGAAAATGTATGAGGAAAATGTTTTTCTTTTATTATATTTTTTCGAAAATTTTCCAAATTTTTCTTTCCGTAAGAACCATCCTTGTACTTCAAGGAATATTATTAAAAAAAAAATGGCCAAATTGGTCCAGGCATTGTTGAGTTATGCGCTTACCAACACATTTTGCGACTCATTTTTAAATTATAGATTAAGTATATGTCCTTAGCTTGGATCGAAAAAGTGTTTTTTAAACCTTTATGGTGCATTAATTAGATCAACTAATTAAGCCCAAATCAGGGCGTTTTGTTAGTTATACCTACATAATAATTTTTTTGTACAAGCTTTTAATAGCAGATTTTCGCAGGTAAAATGAATTTTATTTCCGGTATAAAAGCTCCAATTAGTGGTTTATATTCCAAATAAATTATTACGCTAGGGTTAAAGGTTGAGAAAAATTCATAAACTCGTCGTAATTTTACGTGGCCCTCGCGATGCGTGGTTTTGAGCTGAACAAACTTTAACAATGGGCGCGGATTTTCCCGAACTTTAACCCCGACCTGTTTTCAATTTACTGGGAATTTTATTTCATATAAAAAGCTTTGCTTACTTCGTTTAATTAACATCTAAAACATGTTTTTAAAGTAGGTGGAATCTATAGAATCATCGTAGATCTGAAGTAGAGTAGGTTTTATTATAAGTTACGGCACATATATATTATAAAGTCTATGATAAAGTAGTTTGTGATTAAGATCCAAAATAGCATGATCATTCTATCCGATGATCCAACATGGGATAGATATGCAACACACCTAATGTTACATAAAATGTATTGCAATAATTTGGTTGGCAGTCTATACGTTGTAAAATATTAAATTCAAATCCTTTATCATGTTCAAAGCATCATCATTTCTCAAGAAACTCCAAAAAAGGTTTTTGTAATCGATACAGGCGATATAATTTTTCTCAATGTTTTATATTCAAATCGCCAATTTTAGCATACCTATAGCTAGATAAGTCCACGGTCGCCATGGCAACACCCTTCCAAATTAACATCAAGTACATTTTGGAAATTCTCAAGTTAAATTGTTCTTTCCCTATTGAAGCTAATGAGACATTTTTATTCTTATTTAAGCGTAAGTGTTTTTAATAAGTGTCAGATCTTTATGGATTCTCTTTATAACTTTGTAATATAGGTAAGAAATTTTAAATAACCTAATCGGAATACTACAATAATATGAAAGAGTTTTTATTTTAATATCTTCATAAAGCGCTGAATTAATTTTGATATATATTTATTCTGATAGCTGTATAATATGGATATTATTTTTTTATCAAAAACTGAGCAAAAATTTGGCCGCAATTCTATCTAATGGTAAGTAATTTTAATTTTTAACATATATTACCTAATATCTACGTGGTATGGAGGCTATGAGGGTGACCGCCTCCTTGGTCTAGTGGTAAGCGCGTAAGCGTTACAACCGAGAGGTCCTGGGTTCGATTCCCGGCGGAGTTAAAAAAAGACTCGGTCTGGCAGGACATAGAAGGCTGATCACCTACTTGCCCCTAAAAGAAAAAAATCGATCAGTGAAACAGATGTGAAATGCATCTGCCCCATACCCCACTAGGAGACTTCACTTTTTAAAAAAAAAATAAAGTCTAAATATATGAATGATTGTAATATTTATAGGTAATAAGATATATGAGCCAGTGTTTCACCAAGTGACCGTCACAAGTCGTTGGAAGCCGGTAATTGCTCGTAAAACCACATGGAGTATGGAACAGAGCCACATTTACCCAAGTTTAAAGAAAGATGAAATTTACTAGACACATGTAAAAACAGTTGAATTTTTATTTAACAGTTTAAAATTATAATTTTTTATTCATTTTGTTTTCTTTGCTAATTTAATTACGGTATAAAGTAAAATATATAATAACGAGTGCAGCGAACAATCTTATATTTCTAATCTTATTATAAGATTTAAATAAATAATTCAATCAAACTATAATCTTGTATAACTCGGGGGGGAAAATTAAAAGCAGTGTATGTTGACGACCGATTGGCGCAATTGGTAGTGCTCCTACCTTCTGCATCGAAAGGACCCGGGTTCGAATCCCGGTAGGTGCATTAATTTGTGTGATGAGCACGAATATTTGTTTCCTAGTCTTGGTTGTTTATAAACTTATACATGTATTTATTGTGGAAAGTACCTTCATTGTTTCTGATTAACATAACACAAGTGCTTTAGCTTCTTACTTTGGGATCAAAGCAATGTATGTGAGTTGTCCCAATTATTATTATTATTATGTTTATTTCAGACATATTTTCGGTTAATTCAATTGATCCGAAAAGTTAATGAGGAACTGCGTTAGAAAATAAACTAATTCATTTTTAATTTAAAGATTTTATTAAACACGTTTCATTTCTATTAAATATTTTATATCTCTGTATACTTTTATGAAGGTTCCAAAAGCCCAATCCAATACAAAGCTAAGCAATATTATTGTTATTTGCTAAAGCGATACAATTTTATATGGCCCTTGACTTTCAAACAGGCTTTTACAAAGGTACTCCAATTACTGATACTTATAGCCTGTTACGCGAAATCATTTATTTATGTTTAAAAACAGCTTAGGATCAGCAAATTCAATCTAGAATAATGCTTTTAAAATTTGGTGTTTTTGTTTAAAATGTTAAAATTGTAAAAATACGAATAAATTAGGTAATATTAAATCTTTAATTATTTTACAATCATATTCTTATCACAAGATATTCTAAAAGGCACACTGTACCGGGAATCCAAATCTACTGCATAGCAAAATTATGAATTTTGTCTTTGTTATGAATTATATTTATTTGAATAGAAATCTGTTGTCGAACAAATGGTGAAGCCAAAATCGCCAAATTTTGGGACAGAAACGCAAATTACATCTGTATATAACACACATTTGTTTTGTCTAATCTGTAAACCCTGTAGTTTACGTTTCTTTACTCACATAACTTATCAACTTAACATTCTGTATCTTTAATTAATCTCTACTTTAATGCATGCTATAAAACGCCGACATAGTTTATACTAGTATCGATTTGACTATAAATGTAAATAACATTCACAAAGCAGACGTCATAAATGCACTATACAGACTATTCGATCGACATGACAGCGAGGGTGAACGCCTCGTTAAACATCACCAATCGCCGCACCAGATTGCTGTCAATTACGTCACTGTATATCTATTTTGAATTCAAAATACCAACAAGCTCATACACCCAGTTTCTATGTCCTAAATATCATAAGTCGTAACTGCTGGATCTTAGATCTTTCTACGACACGGATTTATAATACCACCTACCATCTTTTATGCGAAAAATATCGACCTCGATAAGTTAAATTTTTTCGTTCAGTCACCCGTGTTATAAAATCTACGAGGCGCTATAGAATCAAAAATAAGAAACATTAAAAACTTGAATTATTAATAAATCAATTGCTTATACAACGAATTTAGTCCACGTGATTAGTTACTTAGGATGACTTCACCATTTGGATGTCAATCGCTTTTGATTAATTATTCGAAATGTTTAATTTCAAGATTTTCAGAAATATCAGTTTTTATACTTATTTCACAGCAATAAATAAAACCTAAACTTTTAGTACAAACCAAAAATATTGTTTCTTTAATTTCTTAAGATATTTTCTGTAATAACTGATCATATCAAATACTACAATATTAAATTTATGTTAAGTACTTCCATTATACAAACAGCAAACAAATACGCAATTTATTGAAAACACCGTTAAACACCACTCTACAACAATTTGAATGAAAAGCTCTGAGAAACTTTAGTTTGTGTGAGAGCATGCCACAGACTAAAGAATCAGTTGGCTTATTGAAAGTTTGGTCTAAAAAATAAACTTTTAATTAATTAAGTATGTTAAAATCAACAGATCTTATACTTGGAAGTAAGTTTCTTCATGTGCCAAATCCTTTTTACTGTATTTTGATGTAGAGTCATACTAACCTGAAATACAATACGTAAACCAAACTTCTCACCTAAGATCATCGACTGGTTTTAAATACCTAATTTTATATGATTTCCTTTAAGTTATATTTGTAGAAACCTCAAAATATAATTAAATTATTTAGCATTAAAAGAAATAATTAATTGTGCAAAAAAAATTGCACATGCGAAAAGTTAACCAGCTGTTGTGTCTGGCAATGGCCGTGCTTCAATAATATCGTGATTTAAAGAGTGTCGAGCGTTGAGAGCTCTTCGTTCAACAGCTGTTTCTCAGATCCAGCTGCCTCACGTCACAGATTTGTAAGAAATACACGATCATTGTGCAAACAAAATGTCACTGATGCTTAGAACCTAATATATTGTTTACAAAACTTGAATAAACATTTTGTCGGTTTCGATCGATTCAAAATGTTTATCTAACTAAGGATTGCTCGTCAACGCTACAAAACCGAATGATTAGTTATGGGTGATTTATATAATATTTTTAGGAGATCTTTGTTCTCCATGTGTATGTTAAACATGATGTCATATTTTATTACCTACTTGCAAACTGTAATTATACCGTCACGAAAACTAATAAAAGGACAATAATTTTACACTTCATATAAGGTAGGCCCTATAAGAAGATATATAATAACATATCATTCTATAGATGCGTTTGTAATATGTGTCATGAGTCTAGATCAGGTGTTTAGCTATTATTATTATATATAAGTAAGATTATTGATATAATTTATGTATCCAAAGTAAAAAGAACGCTTTAAGTTTATAAACTAAAAGAAATCACCAAGAAACTTTGCCCTCATCCAAACTATGAACAACTAAAATAAACGAGGCCCTCGTGTATTCTAGCCAATAAAACAACAAGCAAATGCCACGGCGATCAAGTAAGGGAAACGACTCATGTCACCCATTCAACAACCAAAACATCGTATTGTTCCCAATGCATTGGTCACCTTAGGTTTTTGCTTTTATACGATTCAAATTCTCAGTATCTTTGTTGACAGTGCTCACTACACCTGCCATTGATTGAACAGTAGGTTTGTGATAACTTTTTGAAATATGTGTGAGGGTCAATAAATATAGATATAGTGCTTTTATCTATTTCACACTAGCTGCTCCCACAGTCTTCGTTCAAAAGGTCTTGGTCAGTTCTTTTTACTAATTTTATTTATTTTTAATGTTTTCTCTCTTTATACCTTCCTTGTGCTTTATCGAAAATATTAAAAAATTGCTGAATTGAAATTGAGTCGTTCTCGAGTTTAATTCAGAGTCCAAATTTCACATCTTGAATACTCATATATTAAATCTCTGCAGGGTAAATTCTAAATATGGCCTTCTCTGAAAGCTAACAAGAATTACATGGGATTAGCTGAAAGGCATAAAATAGTTCTGCGGTAGGTCGTAATCGGAACATTCTGTGAAACGCTAATCCGAAACATGTGCGACAAAAAATAAGGGGTCAATTTCGTTGCAACGTCTATAAAAAGATCAACAGGGATTGACAATGACGCGAAGTTTATTTATGTATACATGCATTTCCTTTTAGCAGGGACAAAACAAGGATCTTTTAGATAAGTGCTATACGTCAAGTGAAACATTATGGAAATACCGAGGAATGGACTGAAGACAAGCAGAATTAGAATGATCTTGCTTAGCTGTCTCATTTGCTGAAAACATTTTCTGCATCAGTGATTCATTTAATGCAATCCATTACCCAATAATTCTTATTTAGTATGAAATAAACTCTATCCTATGCAGATACTATTATATCTAATAATTATCACAATTTTTACAACGGTTGGAACGATTCCTTTTGATCAACAAATTCCAAACGTAAGTTGTTAAGCTGAAATAATATTGATTTAATATTTTCTTATTTATCTATACAGATACAGAAAATATATGCTAGTAACAAATTAAGTTAATACAGTGGTTGGAGTGCTTAATGGTTATATAATTTAATTGACAATATCGTACAAAAAAAATATCTATTGTAATTGAGTTGTCGTGCGTCACAAGTGTACACTGTAATTTTTGGGAGCATTACGTACTCGGTTGCATTGATGTAAGATACAGGCTCAGCACTCACTGCGGACAGTTCACGTTGCCCGATGCCTACGGATGCCAGATATTTTGGTAAAATATTTTTCTTTACTTATATACATTACTGAAACAGATTTAGTATATTGAGTCGTGTATAGAACATCACTAAAAGCTAAACCAAACGTTTCTAGAACAAATTTAAAGGCCGGCAACGCACCCGTGGCTCAACTGGCAATGAGTGTGTCCATGGGTGGCGGACTGCTTATTATAAATAAGCCTTCAGCCCGTTTGCCTCCTTTTTTATGAAAAAAAAGCCTTGCATTGTATGACACATACCACACTGCATTCACCTATTCCCTATGGTTCTATGTTTAGTTCCGATACTCTTCCATATTGGCCCCTCCGTTACCGTGTGGTGTATTATTTAGCGAAAACTAAGGGACTCATTTAATGGACTCCACAGAACTACGAAATGAGGGGAGAATATTAGATTTCTTATCGGAACAAAAAGGTATAGAACGTACGTAATTAGAGTACAAAGTTTATAAAGAAACTAAATGCTTGGGGTAAATCAAGGTTGAAGTACTTTAGTACCCCGTATAACCTGTAGGGAAAGAAATTAAAGCGTTAACTAAAGTTTTAATATGTTAAAAGCGTATTGAGAATTCAGGACAACAGCATGCATTCATAACAATATTTCAAAGCCAATTACAATATTTCACGTTTACACAATAAAAAATTGTATTATTTTATGCATATCGAGTACTAATTTGTTTATAGTATATATTTGTTTCTTAATTTACCCTTATATGCAGAATGCAGTCTACATAAATTCATTAGTAAGTGCTTGAAACTCTAGCAGATCTACAGCTATTCTTTCCAACGACAGGACAATAATTTCTTGTACACATATTTCCTTCCTTCCCTTTTTAAAATTAATATAAAAGCAATAAACAAAACATTTACGAATACATACAAACCAGAGCCGATGTTGAATTTTAAAGGATCTTTGAAAATAAATCATAAACACATTTTTTGCCAATTCCTAGTAACTAACTCAAACGTGGCAGTAATGAATTAGTATTGTCATAATTGTCTTTATTTGATTATATCGTCAATTCTACGTATGCGGGCTGTAATTATCATCATAGAGCTTATTTGGGTGCTAGTTTGTAGCTCGTAAAGCGTGACAAAATAATCGCCTGCATAATATGAGATGGTAATTAACTAATATATTAACATAGATGCAAGGCACACATCCTGATAACCATGACACTAATGATTACAACAGGATTAGAGTTAAATAGATGATGGTTAACTTAAATAATTAATTGTTGATATTAACGGTCCAATATTATAATATTTAGAACGAATATTTCAAATACCTATAACTTTTTTCGTGAGCTAAGGGCGAGTAAAGAGTAAAATGGAAAGTTGGAAATCATAAATATCTTAAAACTATTTTTTTCTTAATTTTCTTATATTTCTTATTATTTTTATATGTTGGATGTGTGCCGTGAGTGGTACACAAGGTATTATTCAAATAGCCTTCTATCTAGGTGTGCCTTTTGGGGGTTGCAACTTCCAAAATAAAATATTCTGAAATTATATTATTGCACAACTAAAATAGGTTGACTATATCCATGAGGTATAAATTGACGGAACAAACACGAACATTCATACATTTTAAAAAAGTAAATTTAAATAGATGAAATTACTTATGTTTGCTGTTGAACTATAATTGGCACTGTGATTGTAGCTTATTCGCCATAAGCTTTAAGCTGTGGTGGCTGATTTATTTTGCTGATTTGCGCTACTCAGTACCTATTAGGATGCTCTTCTACTTAAGGTACTTATTCAGTTCCAACCACAAGTTCCAGGTAAAAACTCATAGGTATTATAAAACATGAAACAAAATTAATCAGCAGATATGTATCAAGTTACCTATTATAAAGTGCAATTTATCTTCTAATAAAGGTGCGAGGGTCCCAAAGGTATAAATTATATACTATGATACACATCTCCAACCCCCAGAGCCCGCAGATTTGCCCCTCGAGACAAATAAATGTGACAAAATGATGGAATATACGAAGAATTAAAAGCTAACAATAACCGCCAAACATATTAGGGTAATTTGGAATGTTTTAAATTTCGAAATGGAATTATTTAGAAAACGGAATTCATAAACATAATAGGGGCTATTTTATTGTACCTACACTTTTAAATATCATCATAACCTACTGTTAATTTGTTTAAATTAAGATTCTAGGTACTTAAGATGGTCACTATACCAAAATGAATTAAAATTAGTCTAGCGTTACAAACACCACCATTATTTATGAAACTGACTCGAAAATGGGAAATTTAATTTCTTTGAGCATGACGTTATTAGAACAAAGAAACTCCATAAAACAAATATTATAATTCTCATATATAAATATCTCGCTTTCTATTTATTTGTAAAAATAATTATGAAAAGTTGCACTTTCACACCATAAATCTATTAATATCATATCTACTATTACCTTAACCTTAACATTACTATAAGTATTAAAATCGAAATTAAATTTCTAAATAAAAATCTTTCAGTTAAGAAGATTCTTTATATATAAAAAATATAAGAGGGCAATAAAACCGCCTGCGACATCACAATTTGACCTCTGCTCTTTAAGTTTATTGCGATGGCTTCGTGTAAGTAATGAACCATCATTTGAAGAACATACTATATAGTTCCATTGTCATTCAATTTCATTGTTAAATACCTTATTAAAATGCGACGTCTTTCTTAAGTCTTTAAAACATTTATACTTTGTGTAAATTTTTGTTCGTAGGACTCTTAGCGCGGATTATTTTTAATTTCGATTACAAAACACTCAGTCCATTAACTAAATTATTAACAGCTATTATTTCTTTCGAAATCCATACTTTCTGATTTCGTAATTACCTCAACGAAAAGCGATATAAAAGCTTAATTCCGAGATTAAAATGCTAAGTGGTAGGTAAAAGCCGTCTGCAATGCAGTTATGCCGTCCTCCTGGCTGCCCTCCAGATTCCAGATTGTATAGAAAATTATACAAGCATCCCATGAAAGCTCGGATCGAGTGGTTGCATTAAAAATACGTTACATTTGGACCCATAATGCGAAAAGTCTGCCACTCTTAAATACTTACATAACAAGTCTTTAAATTCGTATTTAAAATTGGAATTTCTAATTTCAACCTTTCCAAGGACCTACTGAGAATTAAAAATCTTATTAGAAGCCTTTGTATTGACTATTGAATAACGAGTTGGGCAAGAAAAGGCTACACAAGCCACCCTCAGTGGCCAATATGATATCAACATTTATAGAGCGTTTTATTATCACTTATTATTTATTTTGTCCAGCTATTTAGAATGCCAGCGCGTCATAGCTAATTGATAACAGAATGGCAGCGCGCCAAATGCGAGAGACACAAAATCAATAATCCAGTGATTGATGGTGCAGAATTTTAATTAAGCTCACATCACCCTGTTAGCCAACAAAATGAGCTTATAATGGCGAACATTGAATACACGGATGTTATCAACGTAAAGCCTTCACACGTCATGAATGTTGCACAAAATCTCTATATTTTTAATATATTTGTCGAGAGATCGTAATTGCTCATTAGAACCTAAAGAGATTACGCGTTTTCAATAACTGCCCCTAACCATTATATCGAAATGTTGATTATCATTTATGCCAATTATCAATAAAACTCCCATAAGTATAAATGATATTACGCATGTATGCAGACGAAGTCACTGAGACATTGACATTTTAATCATAATTGCAGATTATTACATTACATAAAATTATTTTCACTATATACCTACCTACTGTAAATGGCAAAAAAAAAATCGCTCCAGATGATGATGTCACGATTCGCTACTCAAAATGTTTTAAAAGCTTTAATTCCGTTCGTTTTAATGTCGATTTTAACAGCATTCGCAAAATGTTAAGTGCACTTGATTGCATTTGACAAAGTGGTTACACAAGTAGGTTTGTTCGAAATTTAAAATCCGGATGTGAAAAAATGGTCACCAGATGTAAATTTGGAGTAATATATGAGAGAGCGATAACGCAGGGTGCGACGAATTGCTTTAGCACCCCAAGATCGACCCCTGCCGAGAGAATGAATAACCATGAAATTACTCATAAAACTTGCATTAGTGAGAGTTTATAAAGTCTATAGTCCATGTGGTCCACTCGTAAACCAACAGTCTATAAAAATCGGTCAAGATAGAGCCGTGATAAAGTGTGAAGATACCGATTGAGATAGCTTTTATTGCTTTAGTAATTCTGTTTAAGAATTCGATGCGGAATGAGATTATTACATTTATCAAAATTATCGTACCTTGTACGTGTGTAATTATAGATTTATTAAATTTAAAATTGTGAAACAAATATGCTATAAAATTGGAATCAGTTCCCCCGATTTAGATAGCTTTTTATTGCCTAGTCTTTCTGTTTATAAATGCTATTTATAAGAATTTATAATATGTTACATATAAAAGACTATAAGAAGTAGGTACCTAATTAAACCATTTTGAAATTAGATAAATGGTTTCTAACTTCATACGGAACCCTGAAAAATCCATAGGTTCATCTCTGTCTCGAGTAATAAAGTAAAATTCTAAATTGGGATAATTAATGGGTGTTTCTTTATTGTCATTAAGTTTATACAAACATCTTCACTGCACTATGACACCGCTGATTGGTGGATTCAGTTCTTGCTGACACTGACATTCGTCTTGAACTCTGTTGAACTCTGTTGCTATTTAAATTGTATCGTTTTTACGCTGTATGTAAACTTAGATATGGACATCTTTTTTCAAAAAGTGTAGATACTTATTCTTTACATGGGAGCAATCATAAACAAATCTATAGCTGGAAGAGTTAGCTTTATTTAATGTAAAATATTTTAACATAAAAAAGTCTATACGACAATCTTATTGCGACAATTTTCTATTCTTTAAAGTTTATATCTATCATGAAATATGAATTATAAGAACAGCTCCAAGGTTCAAATTCCCAGAATCCCAGGACCGTTTGCGGGTTGATTTGTAAAAAATAACCAGAATTAATTTTAAAAATGGTTTCTTTTCATGTTCTTTACACCACAATTAATCATAAACCAATACATTATTAAAAACAATAAGAATTACACGCACACTACAGAATCACTCTGCTATAGTAAATCTATGTATAAAATATAAATATGAATCCGAACTAACGACTCCTTTAAATATTACCTTTGCTGTCGAGGAAAGTTGTTAGTTATAACTTATAACAAAATGACTTGAGCTACCTGATACTTTTCATATTACATAATAGCATACCATAAACATAATTGGACAGCCATTTTTCAAGACCTGCCTTCTTGTCATCCGTTTTCCACTCCAATGGCTTTACAAAGAGGCTGGCCACCATGACAAGATGAGGTGTCAACGTATGACAAACGATATTCCATCTCGAGCGGCAAATGAGAAATATAATTTCCTCTTAGTTGCCTTGTCGAACGCTGCCGGCTATTTTGTAAGAAAGGTAGGAATTTTTATTCTTGTATAAAATTTTCGAGAACCTTCGATAGGTTTAACGGAGTATTTTTTTAGTTAATTTGATATATATATTATAGTATAATATCTTTATAATTGAATGATGATAAAATATAATTTATAATAATATGTGCATAATACATTGTTTACATTAAGCCCGTCATTATAACGAGGAAACTCATGTTGCATTCATAATATCCGTTGTCGATTAGTTTAAACCATAAACCATGTTCAAAACATTGTTACAAAGCACAAAAGATAATAATATTAATATTGATATTAGGCGACAAGAATAAATAAACTTTAATGGGGACTTGTCACGCAATAAACCGAGAGAAACATCAGCTTTAAAACATAGATTTCGTGTATTAAAAAAGAAAGTCTTGTAATTTCCAGTGTATCTAGATGGGACTCGAATATCGAATTTTGTATAGTTATTATTGAAGTCAGAATACAAGAACATGCGTATAAATTACGAACAATGTTTATTAACCGACCTTCATTCAAAGTTAAGTTCGTTCTGAAATTACTTCGGACTACAGTAGAAACGATGTTCTAATAAAACACTGTACTTGATTCATTAGAATTCTAAACATATCCTTTTTATCTCTCGTTTCCCTATAAAACACTTAAACCAGTAGTGTTAATATCTCTTTGTTATTTGATTAAAACGACACTTGTGACGCCTTCCACCCACAGTCATCAAACGCGAGACGAAGCCATAAAGTGTGTCAAATTAAAAACCCTTTGAACTTACCGTCGACATATTCGTAAACGAAAATAAAAAGACCGTTTCAAATTCGAGACATGTGTCTGCATGGGAGTTACTTAGGCATACCTACCGAATAAAATATTACGATAGACCTAATTTACGGCTTAACACTGTCATATGACGAGCAAGTTAGTTAGAAATCTATTAACAACAGTTATTATAAAAATACAGTGCACGGATAGCATATTATTTATGGGTTCTGTGTCCAATCCCACTAATAGGTATTATAAATGTGATAGTGAGGATTTTCGGATGTTTGAGACTCAATCACGCCAAAATGACTGAACGAATTTGAATGAAATTTCTCAAGCAAACAGAATATGCTCTGGATTAATATATAGGTTACTATATATACCGATAGTATGTTCCTGTGGGATAATTTGTAATGTTCTTTTATTTATAACACTACTACGCGGAGCACAACTAGTTTAAAATAATTGAATTACCTAACTTCAACTGTCAAATCCGTAGACAAATTACAAGCCTATGCAGCATGTAATTACTTATATAGACTTACATAAATACAATATATCGAACGTTTCCAGCGTCTTAGTGTGAGTTCGTGTGTATAAAATGCAGACTTGATGACAGCTGTCATTATCAGATATGTAAATTTTCAACTAGTCTACTTATGACAGTGTGACCATATGTGGCAGGATCCTGCCATTTCGGCGGCTTTTAGCTCTTTATTTTACACTGGCAGTTTTTGTGGCAGTTTTAGAAAAAATATAGACAATTAAAACTTAATAAAATGTATGTGATTTATTAGAATTTGGTAGGATTAATTAAAGATCAACGTTAATGTTTCTAAATTTGTAAAATGATTTTTTGTTTTTAGACTAACGGCTTTAGTTATTTAAAACCCTTTTCTCTACAATATTATAGATAAAACTATGAAACAACAAAGAAAAGTTTTTAAAAATTTTCAACTTTATCTAAGTTTGGCATTATTTTAGCATTTTAAGCTTATGAGTTTGCAGGATTTGTCAGTTTTCTTGTATTAGCAATCTTAAATAGGCACGATCTCCAATTTAAGGTTGGTCACACTGATTTCATAAGTTCCATAGTCCATACTTTCTATAGAGTATAGATATAGATAGCCAATAGGTATAGTTCCTACGACCAGTCGACCAACTCTGAAGTCTGAAGTTTTCAATTTGTAAATATTTGTTTGTAATCAAAATTTATTAATTAAAAGAAATTTTCTACGTCTTAATGTCTTTAAATTATTTACTCAATATAATAAAGTGTTTGTTACTTTGAATAAACATGATTTTAGAATACTTAAAAACTGCTCATATTTATGATTGTGTTGAGATTTTAACACAACAAGATGAACTATCTTACTACAGTATAAAAGTGGAGTAAGTTTTTTTAAAAAAACATTATGTTAGGTACTTAAAAGAACCTACGTATTTCAACTAGAACATCTCACTGAATAACATCACTTCAACTTTTCAGTTTCATAAAGCTCTTTGAATCATATCCTGACGTTGGTGACAAGGTATTGTGTAGTCCTGTGGAGACTTTACCTGCCTGCAACAGAGATATCATTCAAATGCAAAAACTTGTGTTGGAGTTACCGGAATATAACCATTTAATTAAGAACCTTGAACATTGTGCTTTAAAGAAGAATGTCCATGCAAGATTCTTTGGATTGCCGGTTTGTCCTGAATTGCATAGAACAGTATTTCCTAAGAATGTTGATTTGGGATGTTTTTTGAAAGTCAATGGTATGTATAGTCTTCTTGTTTCATAATTGATATGACCTTAAATTTATCTATGTTCTTATAGTTTAATTTGGCACTGTTTATAGCTGAATACCATACCTGTATTTGTAAATAAAACATATTAATAATATTATTATGATTAACACTGAGTGTCAGATATACAGTATGCTATGTTTTGACATAGTATTTACATAATATTATGATAACATAAAATTTAAAAAATTTAATAGAAAAAAGTTGCTTTCTAAAAGAGCATAACTTTTTTTTTTTAATGTTTCAGGTACTGTTGTAAGGGTGACCCAGGCAAAGATGTTAGAATATCAAAGGAAATATGTTTGCATTAAGTGTAAATATGAAAATTCAGTTGAAGCAGACTTTGAAAACAGATACATACTAAAAGCACCAACAAAATGTGCAAATACTGAATCGAGGTGTAAATGTTCTACATTTACACAAATTAATCTAGTTTCTAGGCAATACTGTAAAGATTATCAAGAAATAAAAATACAAGTAAATTGAAACTTTTACAAAATCTTAAAAAGGTTTTAAATTTTGAAAAAACTACTCTAACTATCAAACCTACTAAAATTTTGACTGTTTTACTACTATTAGGTAATATGATTATGTCACCTTAAAATACTATAGGTATAGGTACTGAAACAAATTTATTTCAGTTATTTTAGACGTTTTGTGATGTTTACTTTTTTGCTGAATAGTATGTTTTCTTATATACGTAAATTAAGTGTAACAAATGAAAAAAAAAGCACTAAAGAGTTACTTAAAGATTTAGATTATTTAAAAGCTTAATACATTCCAAATCCTTTAGGTACTGTAGAATTATTTTTTGTCATAAGATTTATGTGCTTAATATTTTTTTCAGGAGCAAGTAAATAAACTGAACATTGGTACAATTCCTGGATCTATGTGGGTGGTACTTGAAGATGACTTGGTTGATTCTTGTAAACCTGGTGATGATGTTATTATTTGGTAAGAAATGTATTTTTAATTTTAATTAACTTCAAAAGAGGAATCACCTTATTTGATTTTATTTTTATCTTCTCATAAGGGAACATCCATAAATTACGTCACACGTTTAGGGGGAGGGAGGGGGTTGACGAAGTGTGACATTGTGTGACAAGGGGGTGGGAAGGGTCCTAAATTTCGTGACGTTACATTTCCTTATCTACGTGTTAAAACACGAACTTTGCACTATAAACGAAATACTAAAAAACATTAGTTAAAAACGTAAATTTGCAAAATATGTGATGTCACACTAGGGAGGGGTGGAGAATCACAAATGTGACCAGCTGTGACAAGGACGGGGGAGGGGTCAAAAAATCATGAAATTCGTTTGACGTTATTTATGGATGGCCCCTAAGCTGTCTCTTTCTCGTGTATGTGTAGTTGTTGTTGCAAAACGAGACAAAATACTTGGAGAAAAGATCTTACAATTAGTTGAGTTTATAGGTAGAGCGACAAATGCTCTTCACCAGCTGTTCCAATTTTTTTATATTTCTCTATAATTCTTTACTTTTTTTATATATTAATAAGTAACAATCTTTTAGCGGTATAGTTCGCCGACGTTGGCGTCCATGTTCTCAGACAAAACGATCTGAGGTGGAATTAGTATTACAAGCGAATTTTATAGAAGTGAGTAACACACAGCGTTCTGATGTAGTCGCGTCAGCACCAGATATTAAAGACTGCTTCGATGATTTCTGGTCCAAGTATGAGAAATGTCCTTTGAAGGGACGCGATCGGATTCTTGAGTCTGTTTGTCCACAGGTAAATATAATAATTAATAAGTCTTTATAAATATTTTGTTAGTAATTTGGTGCAAATGAGGATCTACAAAATGTCTCTTGTAAAACCAAATATTTTTGTTTTCACGGAAATCGAACCCATGTCACTAGTACCTAATTTTTTGGAAACAAAAAATATAACCGTGATATATAGTGATTTTCTAAGGAAGGTTAAAAAAATAATTTATCTATTCAACTCCCTGCTAATCACTACATAGTATAAAACAAAGTCGCTTTTTCTTCCCCTATATTACCTTTGTATGCTTAAATATTTAAAAGTACGCAACGGATTTTGATGCGGTTTTTTAAATAGATAGAGTGATTTAAGAGATTATATATGTTTTATTCCCGTGCAAAGCCGGGGCGGGTCGCAGAAAAGAAAAAATGTGTAATATCGATATATTAAATAATGTAGGTATAATAATGATAAAAATTAACTTCCAGGTGTATGGACTGCACCTTGTGAAGTTAGCAGTACTTTTGACAGTAATTACTGGCTCAAATCATATTGATAGCGACAGTGAAAAGAAAAACGTAGACGATTCTCATACAACACGCGTTAGAGGACAGTGTCATTTACTACTTGTTGGCGATCCAGGTATTAAAATATTGTGTTTTCTTAAATTTAAAATGTTATGAAGTCGGTTTTTAAGTATGTACCTATAAATTGTTTCCCTCGTTTTGATACATTGCAGGCCAAATAATGGTTTAAAACAACATTAAAATTTTGGAATTTGATTTTTTTTTTATAGAATAGGAAGCTTACTTAGTATAAACTATAAGCGGACCCGCCTATAAACACCCACAACTCTAGTTGGGCCACGAGCCTGTTTCCGGATTTTTAAAGAATACATACATATACAATATTCTCTATAATATTCTATTATAGAGAATATTGTATTTTATATAACATTTAAATATTTGATACTAAATATATTTATTTATTATTTTTGTATAGTGTATTTCATCGAGAAAATAAAAATTAAAAAATAGAAACTACTTATCGCGTCAAAATATATATAAACATACCTACAGCGTAAAAGTTGCCAGTTTACGTTGTGATATAGTCACTGGATATGATCAACAACTAAATGTTGGATGAGTTGAATGAAAATATTCAATATTGTTTTCAACATTATTTTTATTATTGTTAGAGCTTATAGTTATAATTTGTTGCATGTTAAGAAAATTAGAATGTTTTAGGTACTGGTAAGTCCCAATTACTTCGGGCGGGCGCTGATTTGACAGCTCGTTCAGTTTTCACTTCAGGCGCTGGAAGTACCCGAGCTGGACTCACTTGTGCTGCACTTAGGGTATTCTTGCATATTATTATTAAGGAAATTTTTGTACTATAGGTAAATTGAAAATATTTGTAATGAAAAGATTTAGAGACTTCTAAATAGTATTTTAAAACTCTTTTACTGTTGGGAAACTAGAGTATGTTAGTAGCATATAGTAGTACCATATTTTCTTATAATCTATTTATTTCACAAATCTGCATCAATTTTAGAACGGCCGTTTTTGAAAATTTACATAGGCTTGTAAGCAACAGAAAGAACTATTACTTATAATAAAAATATTTTCACAATACATTAAAAAACATGTATTTTTTTCAAATTTAAATCTCATCAACAATAAATGTGTAGTAAGATTTAAAATTTAATAAAATTAGTAGTTGTGAAGTCCCGTGTCCCCTAGTGGGGTAAGGGGCAGATGCATGTCACATCTGTTTCACTGATCGATTTTTTCTTTAGAGGCAAGTAGGTTATCAGCCTTCTATGCCCTGCCAGACCGAGTTTTTTTTATCTCCACCGGGAATCGAACCCAGGACCTCTCGATTGTAACGCTTACGTGCTTACCACTAGACCAAGGAGGCGGTCAATTTAATAAAATTACAGCGCCTTAATTCATAATGTGCCTCATCTAAGAAATTGGTTATAACATAATTTTTTTAATTGTATTTTTATGTATTTTCAGGAGGAAGGTGAATGGCAGCTGGAAGCGGGTGCACTAGTTCTATCCGATGGCGGCGTCTGTTGTATTGACGAGATATCGCATTTACGGGAACATGACAGGACTGCAATTCACGAAGCTATGGAGCAGCAGACTATTTCTATAGCTAAGGTCCTCTAATTTAACTATTAAATATATATATAGTGTATATAAAACATATATAATGTATGGTTTATATTATACACTATATATGTATAAATCAAGGAATTTAATGATTCCATTCTAATCTAAACGCGTACTCGAACTAGTGAACTATGATAACTGTTATTGTATTAGGTTTGGACGACCGATGGCCGCAATTGGTAGTGCTCCTGCCTTCTGCATCGAAAGGTCCCGGGTTCGAATCCCGATAGGTGCATTAATTTGTGTGATTAGCACGAATGTTTGTTTCCGAGTCTTGGTTGTTTATAAACTTATATATGTATTTATTTTGGTACCCTCGTTGTTTCTGATTTCCATAACACAAGTGCTTCAGTTACTTACTTTGGTATTAGAGCAATGTATGTGAGTTGTCCCATTTATTATTATAATTAGGTCAAGAAAAAATATGTACTCATTTACATAGCGAAGAAGCATTTACATAGCAAGTACGCGTTTACATAGCCAGTACGCATGTATGTAACTTTAAACTTTCTAAATTATTATTATAATTTTAAAAAGAGCTTTTCTACATTTTTTGTTAAGGCTGGCATAGTATGCAAGTTGAACACGCGTTGTGCAGTGATAGCTGCTTGCAATCCCAAAGGACATTATCAAACTGACCAGCCGCTAAGTGTCAATGTATCTCTCGGTACACCTTTGCTAAGTAGGTAATTAATTTGTTACTAACCATTGTTAGAAACCCCCTTATTTTAAACGTTTGGAAAGATATACTCTGTTACTATCTCGTTGACGTCCAATTGATGTTGTAAACATATGAAAACTGAGCAAATCTTAGTTGAGCTATGTTTGTTAGTAAGAGGGATTAAATTTATTTAAAAAAAAAAATTACTACTATTTTTCACTAAAAGTAATAATTGAAATGGAAATAAGGCAAATGTTTGAATGTTGGTGCCATACTATAACTGAAAATCATAAAAGGCACACAAATTTGTATTTGGGTTATGGTGATTAGTTTCATATTAATTTTAAGTAAAAGTACCTAGTGTTTCCCCGGTAATTGAACCCAAGGCCTTCGCATTGATTGTTCAATGAGTTCTTGAAGTCAAAGTTAAAAATATCTTAATTCATATTGAATCATTTTTTGGTTTTCAGGTTTGATTTGATATTCATTTTATTGGATTCCAAAAATATGAATTGGGATAAGTTAGTGTCTTCCTATATATTATTTGGCGGAAATTCTTCAGAAAATAAGAAGAGATGGACTATTGAAAAATTACAGGTGTGTGCAAATCACATTATAAATTCGAAAATTATATATTGGTTTGTAATTTGAAAAATAATCCATCTAAACCAAAATACTAGTTTTGTAGTTCTAGTAAATTCGTCTGTAGAAATATAATAAGAAGTTATAAACCATGTTCTATTTTAATGTTCCATTTATCTCTACATATTCATCAACATCTGGCATTTAGTTTAGTATACAAGTAAGAAATAGCATTAGAGTTGGCAAAATTTTTTTCTAGATGTACATCAGCCTTATTGGTCCAAGACATATGGAAATGACAAAATCAGCAAACACAATTTTACAGCATTATTACATGAGTCAAAGGAAGTCTGTATATAGAGATCCTTCTCGAACCACTGTAAGGATGCTGGACAGTCTTGTTAGGTATGCATTATACTTTCTAGTACTGTATTCAGTTTATTTTATATTATTTATTAGTCTCAACAACAATTTTTAAAATATTTTGTATAATATAATTGATTTCAGGTTATCACAGGCGCATTGCCGTCTTATGTACAGAACTACAATATTACCAGTTGATGCAATAATGGCCGTATCTTTGGTAGATTTATCTATGCAAGATTGCACCCTTTCCGATACAGTAGATGCCCTTCATTCAACATTTCAAAAATATCCTGATTTTGAATACTTATGTATGGCGAAGAAGCTTCTTACACAACTGAATTTATTTGAAATATTTCGAGAAGAATTACTATATTACGCAAAATTATTGAGAATTGATCATAAAACCTTAGAAAATGAAATAGATAATAGACGCCATGCTATATTCGCTCAAGTTGATGATGTTGAAGATAGCAATATACCATTATCGGCTACTTTAGTCACTAGCTCTTACTTTAATAACAAAAAAGATGAAAAAGAAAACAAGAAGGATGCGATTAATAGCAAATTAGCAGCAACTTTAGTCAAACATGCAACTCTAAATAAAAATGAAAGAATTCCTGAAATTCATAAAAAGAATGCTAAACGAAAGAGAAAAGAAGTTGTGCTGAATACAAATGGTTTAAAGAAAGAAACTAAGAAAATGAAGAAAAAAAGATATATAAAGCAAAAAGTACAAGTAAGTGATAGTGAAAGTGAAGATTTTGATGTGAACAAAGCATTGAATGCAGTGCCAAGTGTAAATGATGTCTTTAATGATTTAGGTATGGATTTTAACGTTGCAAATAATTTGGATGTCCTTGAAGGCATAGATGATAACCCAAATGATTTATGTAATTCAAATCAATGTAAATCTGATTTGGAAATTGTGGAAGCTAAATTAACAAATAGTAGTTCTATGAAAAATATATACACAAAAGAAATAGAAGATAGTACAAGAAGTAAGTTGAAACAATTTCAATTTACTAGTAAAAGTGATTTAGGCAGATACTATGATGAAACTGCGAAACAAGTATCAGAATCTAACATTGTTATAGGAAAAAGTTTAAATAATAAATCTGAAAAGAAAACTGTTGGTAGTTCGCAAACATCTATATTTGAAAGTGACTGTAATATTGATTTGGATATTTAAAACTAGCAGAAATAGATTTTATCTAAGTAGATGTTGTCTGTATGCAGGGTTTTTATATTTAATGTACAGACAAGTTGATTGTATCTCATTAAATTGTCTATATACATATGTAGATAAAACAAAAAATGCAATCAACAATCAAAACAACTGTCCTTATATTTTTACATAATTCAATTATTTCTAAGTTATCTACAATAATTATATTTTAATAAAATTCTAAAGTAGAATATATTATTTATTCTTCACTCTCTGTAGATGCTTTATAAGGATCCTTTTCATAATTCTCTATGAGTAAATTTTTAAATCTTCTTACAGTTATTACTATGGATTCTTCTTTAGCAGTTATATCTAAAACTTCAACTCTAGATACTAAAATGTGTTGTGGATTTTTGGGACTAATACCTTTGATAATATCTATTTCATAATCAACTTTTACCTGTAACAAAAAATATACAGTTTAATTACTTGTATAAGCTAAAGTAATTAGGTAATTTTCTTGATTTATGTAAGCAGTCCAGGTGGATCCCATTAGTCATACCAAAATATCCAAATATTGTATATAAAAAATATACTTACAGGATTGCTTTTCTTTAATAACTTTTTTCCATTCACCCTAATCATACTTTCATAGAATAATTGTTCTATTTTACTGAAACAAAATCAACACTGAAGTTATTAGTAGTTGTGTATAATAACACAAAGTAGTTCCGTTAGTGGTTCTGTAGTTATTCCTCAGTTTTTATTTAAAAAAAAATAATTTTAAAAACATTTCATATCTATTACACATGTTTGTACATAATATTAAAAAGGTAAAGTTGACCATCATGATATAGGTAGATAGGTACTTACTTTCTTGCCACTCCTAGAGCTAATTTAAGCACAGCGTCGGTTCTTAATGATGTTGTTGTTAATTTCATAACTTTAGAGTCTTTTGATAGTGAATTATCACCCTCATCATATTCTTTTTCATCATCAGAGTCAGTTTCTCTGCGCTGGAAAATTAATATCACATTGTAAAAAAGAGCATACCTCACTTTAAAAGGCTGACAATGCAGCCGTGGCCTAAAGCCAGGCCAGCAGCAGCAGGTGTCCATGGGCAGCGGAACACTTCTCAAAAGTGAGCCTCCTCTCCATTTGCTTCCTATCTTATATTTAAAAACTAATAATAAAAATGGATGTGTTACACAACTCAACTACTTTAAACTAATAAGGTACCAAAGGTCACATTAGGTATGTATACCTAATGTGACCATTTTTTTTTTTTATCAAAGCGGGATGTCTGTGTGTTAAAGAGAAAAAAATGCATCTAGGCAGTTGTTTTATATAATTTGTTATATGTTTCAAAATATTAGCTCTAGTTTTTAAGTATGAAAGAAGCTGATTACAGGATTTATCTAGTCTTGTTGATGAGAATGGCTTTCAATACAACAACACTTAGCTGTGTATTCTCACTCATCTACATTTGTTAAATAAGTGGAATCATTGCAAATTTACTTTGTTTTGTTTAATAGATAAATATTGGTCTGTTTGCGAAAGTGATCACGTTAAATATACGATAATTATTTTTATTCTCTACTACATATTATTTCATTTCATTGTAAATAATAATTACCTTCTTCGATTTTTGTCGTATAGCACTATAGAACGTACATTCAGTCGAACAAGTTATAGGTTTGGGCAGCCTTTGTTGAAATGAAGAAAATTTACTTATATTTATAGAATTTCTAGTAAAATTCTTGATGTAAGCAAACCGTCCACATTTTTGGACACACTGTCTCCATAGGGAATTCATAGTGTTCGCTAATAGAAAGAAAACTTATTATAACCAATTGACGAATGAATATTTTATGTAGGCTACTTGAATTATAAATTATAATATTTCATCAACTTTGAATGAAATACATGTAAAGTACGATGTACCCACTTTTAAGTGGGTAATCATTGTAAATTACATATTAATTATTATTATTATTCACATAATTTTTCTGCCAAAATATCATTAATCGTAGGTACCTACCAAAATGCTACCAAAGAAATGCCAACTTTGATAGATGACTCTCATAAATCAGTCATCATGATTTCAATCATTTCAAAACTACTGAGATGTCATATTACTATCCACGCCAAATTCAATATTCAATAATGTCATTGTCAATATCAAAGTACTTGTGACGTGTGTGTGTTTTGGAAATTGGAAGCTTTAAAAGTCAAATTAAATATAAATGGATATATTAAAAGCAGAAATAGCCAGAAAAAGAAAACTTTTAGAGGAAAAAAACATATTAGTACGTCATTGTTATCTTTCCTTATGTCTTAGTATTTAGTATTATATAAAACTTCCAAGTTTTTTACTAATTAATTTCTTGCAGAATTCGACCAAAAAGTACTTTAAACGCGGAGAACTGTTAGCAAAAGAAGAGGAAGAATATTTAAAGAAGTATGGACCACAGAAAGACAGTGAGAGCAGTGATAAATCTGAAAAATCTGAAAAAGGTAAAACTTAGTTTGTATTATTCATACTTGAATTCAATCTAAAATTGCAAAACACTGTTTATGTACTTGAGAAACTTATAATTATATTTTAGTGAAAAACCAATACAATGATAGAGAGCAAAGTGAAAATGCTTCATTACCAAGAAATGAGGTAATTAAGAGATTACGAGAACGGGGCCATCCAATAACACTGTTCGGGGAATCAGAACTTCAATCTTTCAAGAGATTACGGAGAATAGAAATTTTAGAACCTGAAGCAAATAAGGGTTTCCGTAATGATTTTCAAGAAGCTATGGATAAAGTGGATCAAGCTTACTTAAATGAAATTTTGGCCTTTGGAGCTCAGGTTTGTATAGAAATTTGTATTTTAGTTACTACTGTAATTATCTTTATGCAATGAAAGACAAAATTAATAATCATGAGTCAAATAAAATCAAAATCAAAAAGCATATTTTCACATGATGTGGCTAATTGATTTTTACTATATTTTCTCAGTACTTTATATTATATACTTCACTGCTGGTGGGTTGACTGCCTCTTCTACTTTTCTGTGATTTTAATTGTTTTTTCTGTTCAATAGCTAGTAAAAATAAATTACTAACAAAATAGAGTTTCTAGACAGAACTTTGGTTATTCCTTATCAAAACTTGAACTCTCCAAAAATCTTATTAACATTTTACATAACATACAATTTCAGAGTGATAGTGATAAATTACAAAAAGAGGAAGCACTAGATGAGACAATCACATATGATACTATTCAAGAAATGGCGAAAACAATGGGACAAGGAGATAGAAGTCATGATATGAATGTTATCATGGCTTTATTACAGGTACATTTTTATAGATACTAAAATTTAAAAACTAGTAGACCCCACGAATTGCGTATCTCTTCAGAGTTCCGAAGAATATGTGTCACCTAAAACCTCATTTCATTGAAAATGTATGTAAAGAAATGAATTTTCTTCATAAACACTTGTGAATTTCATAGTAGATCATTAAAATCTGTCCAGCCATTCTCGAGTTATAAATAGTGTAAATAACCCTATTTTGTTTTATATATTATATAGAAATAGTGAAAGTTAATGGCACAGACTTTTCTTTAAGTATGTTTTAATTTAGAAGCACGGAGTTTGCACGAAAGTTTGGTCAACTACATTAATAAAGTACTTTGTTATAAAATATAATCGCCTCCAAGGCTAAGTAGTTATCTGCCTGTTGCTCTGGAGATTCTGTGTTCAAGTCCTGGGGTAACCAATAAATGTTTTAGTTGGGTAGACATAGATGTTTTACTGATTGTAAAGAAAAGAATCAGTAAAACAGGTGCAGAATTGTTTCTGTTCTTGACACAGGAGTCAAGAGAGATTAGACACACTTGTTAAAAAATACATATATTATTCTTTCAGTTTCTATTAAACTTATGGGGTCAACAACTTAATTCTGCTACAGCGACAGAGAAAACATCAACAAAGCACAAAATGGCCAGAGCGACATACACACAGACACAAGTATATCTCAAGCCATTGATGAGGAAACTTAAAAAGAAAAATCTGCCAGAGGACATCTGCGATAGCTTGACGGAAATCACAAAACATTTGCTGGAGAGAAATTATATCATGGTAATTGGCCTTAATGATCTTAATGATGTCTCAATGATTATAATTTACAAAGTACTACTACTAAACTGCATATAATCTGCTTCATTTAATACATAAAAATTAAATAACATTAAATTAATGAAGCCTACAATTATATATTATTATTATTTTATTATTCTTTTTTTATTAGCAAGTAGGTAACCAGGCATATGTAACTTCAACTCTGAAATATCGTTTTCTAGATAATTGATTCCAGGATCTTAAAACTTATCACAAAACTTAAACTGAAGTTTAACTGATCACACTTTAAAAGACACATGGCTAATTAAATACAAATAGCATGAATAATTATTAAATTATTTTTAAGACCAATTCAGAACAGTTAATTGTTCACTGAGATTAATCACACTGAATTTTAGCTTCTACTTAACATGTTAACTTTGGATTTTGATATATATTTCTACCTGCAAATTTATCATATTAACTTAGTGCCTTATTTTTATTATAAAAACAGTAACTTCAAATTTAGTATAACATAAATGATTATTTTCTTCAGGCAAGCGACGCGTACCTTCAAATGGCGATAGGCAATGCCCCGTGGCCGATCGGAGTGACCATGGTCGGTATTCACGCCCGTACGGGACGAGAGAAGATTTTCTCAAAGAACGTTGCGCACGTTATGAATGACGAAACTCAACGAAAATACATACAAGCTCTGAAACGATTGATGACCAAATGCCAGGAATACTTCCCCACTGATCCTTCGCGTTGTGTTGAATATACTAAGATTAAATAATACAGATTAAATTGCTTTTTTTTTTTTTTACTTTTTTGAGACTACCTAACTCGGCGAACTTAAACCGCCGAGATAGATATATTATATTATAAACTATTGGACGTAACTACACGTTTTTCTTATTTGAAAATCCTCTTTTAGGAATCGTAGGAAGTTTTGTTTTACAGATAAGTTGTTATTTATTTTATTAACGTTAAAAGTTATCTTGATAAAAAAACCTGTTTAATAATTTATTAGGACGTGAAAAAAAGGTGTCACATGATATTTCTAATTAATATAAACAAAGACCTTAAATGGTCATTAGTTTATCTAATCGCGAGATAATCATTTCATTATCTTTGATATTAGGACGATTAAAGAAATATATGTAAGGGGCAACCTATTTTATAGTTTTCAATTTGATGTGAATTATTTGAAAATGATTTTAATCTGGTTTATATTGTATTTTTCAGCGTTTGGCCGAACGGAAGGTTTTTTTATTAGAAATGTATTTCTTTACATATATGAAATTGAAATATTATTTAACAAATGTTGTGGGTTTTAGGAGAGTCTAGATTGGTTGGTGGTAACAAAGTGCCGGCAGGTGACGTTCAGTTTTACGTATCCTTACAAAATTTAACAGGATATCATGTTTGTGGCGGTGCTGCTATTTCTCACAAACACGCAATTACTGCGGCACATTGCATTGTAGGGTAAGTTTATTTATTACACTAAGCTGCATATAAAAGTAAGTTTTACCAAGTCATTATGTGCTGTGTATGGATTTTTAATACCTATCCTAGGTCTGCTGCTGGTTTTATTAAAATGTATATGATGTGTGGGATAAAATGTTAAATCTCGTAACATATCGTGGGGCGGACATTTCTGTGTTAATACAAATCATTAATATGATTTTTATTTCCATGGGTTAAGAATCTCTGCATCTTATGTCCATAACTGAGATATGGGGGTTTTTATTTTACCGTCAAAGACTTTCAGAGTCCAGATTTATTTTGTAAAAAATGATATGTAAATATGATTTTAATTCCTCTTTCTCAAAGAATATTTTCCTATATTTTTGTAATTTCATGATTTCAGCGCAAATCCGAGATACATTAAAGCGGTTATAGGTACAACAAATTTGGATGTTGGTGGCTTAATAAATGACGTCAAATCGATCTATATACACCCTGAATACAATACTCAAGCGCGAATTCATGACATAGCAGTCATTGAAATAACAAAATTATTTGATCTACACCACGCTATGATAATACGTATGGACGAAACACCTCTCCAAGAGGGTGATCGTGTGGTTTTAACAGGATTTGGAGCTAAAGAGGTAAGAATTTACTTTCAAAACCAAATTTTATTTTTTAAAATAATTAGCCAATTCACTCACCGTAAACAAAATAACTGTTAGTGCTGAAAACACGAATAGACGTATACCGGACAAAATAATTATTGTTCAGTGGTGCAGCTATTATCATAGCTATTTGCAGTAGTCAGAGCCATGACACTGAATAGCAAAATAACCCAGATGCTCACGGGACATGGCGCATTCTCGGAGTATTTGCATAGATTCCGGAGGAAGGAGAGCCCGACGTGCAAATGCGACGGCATAACCCTGGAGACCGCGGTTCATTGCCTCACTGAATGTCCAGTGACTGCAAGATGGAGATGGGACGCGGAGGCTGAGATCGACATGGCCATCTCTGTCTCTGTCGGACCTCGTGTCTGACCCGAAGACGGCACCTAAATTTATAATGTATTGCGAAAAAATAGTAACGGCATTATTGAAAAGGAATAGTAGTAGAAATAAATGATTTGGTATATAATGTATTATAATAATGTAATGAGAATTTATTAATGTGTATAAAGTATTTTAGAATAATAGATGTAAATAAATATACTAAAGTACCCAAAGTCCCTTCCATATGGAAGGGGAATAGTTAGAGACTAGTTCCTCGGCCCCGGGGCGTGAGTCGCCGGGAGGTAGGCCACTAGAATTTAAAAAAAAAAAAAAAAAAAAAAAAACCATATGGCGCTGTTGTCTGAACTAATTTTTTTATCAACATTAAAAATAATATTTTAGTTTGAAATAAAATTAAATCTACATAATATATTATTCTTAATTTTTTGCAATGTTTTCCAGAAAAATGGAGAGTCAAGCCGTACAATGTATTACTTAGAAGCGCCAGTTTTCAACCAAGAAACTTGCAAATACGCCATGCGATATTCAACTAGACAGGTTGTTGATAGCATGTTCTGCACTTTTACAAAAATCGGCGAAGGAACATGTCATGTAAGTAAATTTTATTACAGCTTGCAATATATTATATATTAAACCTACTCAGAAAGGAAATATTTCATTTTTTCGATTTCCAAATGATATGTCAACTACACAAACTACATATTCGTTAGTAATCAATCACTTTCTTCCCTCGGTGAACAATGTACTTTTGGTAATTTAAGGGTGATTCCGGTGGACCATTGATAAGAAACAACAAATTAGTCGGCCTTATTTCGTGGGGAATACCATGCGCAACCGGATATCCTGATGTTCATACACGGATTCACGTTTATATTGATTGGATAAAGGATGTTATGGATAAAACTAATCCCAAATGTATTTGTTAAACTTAATTCGATGTATTGTTTTAGTAAAAGTAAAAGTATATTATGTACTGAATTAAAAAATAGAGGTTAAATTTATATATTTTAATGGATAAAAATATGTACAGTTAAGTACAGAAATGCACACTTAAAACGTAGATATCTCTTATAAAGTTTTCTTACATCTTTGATTGAATTCCAATACCTTACTTTTATTTATCTGCAAATACAAAATATATTAGATCATATTTAACTACGTATCAACATTTGGCTTTTACAAACTTTGTATTTAAATAGAATAAAGATGCAAAGATTACCTTATAAATTGGTTTTTCTCCTTTAAGCTCCATAATAACGGCCATAACTGGTCTACCATGAGCACACTGAAATGGAGTTCTGCATTCCGCCAAAGATTCGATCAAGTTAATGCATTCGGATTTCGATAACTTCTCCCCAAACATAATCGCATATCTACAAGCCTAAAAATTAAAAAAATAAAGTTTAATCGATTATAAAATTGTTTAAAAATTTGGTTTCTTTGGCACTAAATGAGATCTAAGTCATAGTTATTTCTGAGCCAGTTTTATGATAAATTTTCTAAATATTTATCACATTATGATACGTAAGCAAAATCATTATGGAACTAGCTTCTTAATATAAAAACGTGAAATATAATTAAAAATATTAACCTACCTCACTAAAAACAAGATTCATAATTGATTTTGGATAGAGCGGAATATTGCCTTTCAGATTTTTCAATGCGCCAATCAGTTCTGCAAATAAACATTTTGTTGCTTTCAGAATGACGTCTACCTGAAAAAAAGTTTCTTTTATTTTACTTGCTTACGTAAGTAGATAATATTTGGTAGATACATTTGAGAATTTATCTGTCTAGATTGAAGAGCCACATAAATAAATTTTAAAATGCGATCTGGATTTTAAACTTTATTTATATACCAACAACTCGCCACAATAGTTTTCCTAAATTTATTGGTATAATCTGCACTTCAACACTTAATCACACTTCCTCAATATACTACTGATCAATCTGTAATAAAATTGTACTTACACACCGTGTGCAGTTATTTTTTTGCATAAAATGGTCAGTTTTGACGCTCTTTTATTCTATAAAACTGAAAGCCTTTGACAACTTTGACTTATAGAATAGTTTAAAATAGTTATTATTATAGTCGTATTAGTATATATATAGTATAGAAAAATTTAAATATTGTTATATAAATGGTGATAAAGCCCAAAGCGGCCCCCAAGTTTTGATATACTTATTAAATTTTTAGGAATAAAATCCCAATCATAAGCACAAAATTACTAAAAACGAATTGAACATTTTATAGGTATTTTTACATAAAATTCACGTCTAAATATTTTTTAGTTTATGACAAAGAAATATTGCAAATTGTTCAGTAATCGAAATTACAAGTATAACATTATTACATAAATGGAGCCAGTCAGTTCTGTGATAGTTAGAGAGTTGTATGTGTCAACTCAATTTTGTAATAGAGCTCTTAAAATATTGTCAATTTTTTATTATCTAGAAAATGTCAAAAATGTTCAATTTTTGCTACTAAATTATCATCAAACGTATCTTTCCTCTATACAAACGAATATTTTACATGAACAAGTTAAAGTATGTTTTACTCACTTGTCTAGGATTTTTACCAAGAATAGCTTCTGGTATGCCACTTACAGATATACTATTATCTTCAACAGTCCATTCTAACCCAAAATTTCGCAGTTTATCTTTGTGATTGTGAAGAAAAGTCGTATCATCTTTAGGTAATTTGAAAGAAATTACATCGATGTTCACACTTTTCCAAGCTGTACCGTCGAAATAGTCTGAAAATTTTATAAGTAGGATAAACTCGATAAACTCTTAAATTACGAGACTGATTTTAAAGAAGGTTGATACTTATATCAAAGGTCGTTGTTTATTTATTTTGTCAGTATGGCTTTTATTGAAATATTTTTACGCGTTCGTCAAATTGCTACGGTAGGTACCTACATATATCCTGCGAAGGATAGCTATTACAAGAATTTTGTATAAATATCTTTGGAGGGGATTCTTATATATTCGATGACATCATTCATTGCCGCATTCAGCTGTTTTAATTATTTATATTTAAAATTTAAAAATTAATAAGTTTTAAAAAATTTATATTTAATATAAAGTACCCGCTAAATTATTTTCGAGTCTGATTCGTTCATGCACTGCGTGCTGATCAAATAACACTAGAAAATTTAATTTGGTGTTGTTAGTAACCGTTGTTCCAGGCAATTTAGTGAGAATGAATTTGCAGTCTACTTGATTCAAAACCTAAAAGAAAAAATATGTTATTACTAATTTAAAATAATTGATAAAATTAGAATTATTAAAATATTGACTTTAGCATTTTTAATAGATTGTGTATCAAACATCAGATCTGCATTCTCCTTATTTATTTTATTATTTGTGAGGCCTTCGTTTGTATTTCCTTCGTTAACATTTTGAACTTTTGGCTCAAATATTTGAGCATTTGCTACAACTTTTTCAGCGAAGTTTTCATAAATAGCCTGTAAAATATATAGAAATTAATAAAAAGTGTAACCCCATAATGTGATCTTTTTCGTGCCTACCCAATCGATTTGCGTTTCCCCGGGATTCGATCACAGAACCTACCTGCAACACGTATTGAATGTTAGACGGATGTACCACTCAGCCATAGTTAATAATAATAAATAAAAAGCTTATAAAACTTAAAATTAAAAATTTGTATTCTTACGTCCTTATAATACTCGTCGTCCAAGTTAAACACACCATTATGTTTTATTTTCAGACATCCGTTATTAAATAAAGGTGACATACCTAAAAAGAAATATTTTCAAAAATCCACTTCATTCAGAATATTTGAAATAAGTATTTCATACCTTTGGGGACGAAAGTATATCTACTTTGTATATTAAAATTGCCTCTATCAACGTTTTCAATACATTTATCAATTTTTTCATTCCCACTATAATTAAATGTATCACGAAATACTTCATTTATTTCGTCTGTATGAAAATGATGTGACGTTATATTTTTACTGGTATCTGTATCAAGCTTTTGGAATTGATTGATTGTATTATCCTTGTTAGATTTGGCGTCTATATTAACGTTATTATCTTCAATAGACTTCTGTTTATGGTAGGTTGTTTCACATAATTCTATAGGATCCAGCAATTCATAAGAAGTATTTCTTCCTAAATATTCAATTTCTTTATCTCTTTCATGAATTTCGTCGATAACTTTAGTATAAGTTAGACCAAAATCATTACGAACTTTAAGAAATGAATTTTCATTATCATCGTTTTTATTTTCACTCATTTCTGTATATATTTTCGATGATTTTATTGAATAAGTGATGCGATACTCATGGTTAAAATTTCCTTGAAGTTTGTTATTATCCGTTGGTTCAATATTATTGTCTGTGTAACTCTTACCAACGTATTTTGTTTTAAAATCGTTTTCGAACATTGAACTAAATACAGAGTCATATCTCTCGAAGGAGTCTTCTATGGGCTTTGAATAAAAATTAATAGGAATGTTATTTCTGTTGGCAAAACTAAAATCATTTTCTATTGTATAAATAGATTGTTCCAAACCAAATTTCATTTTATTTAAAACGGATTTTTTATTTATATTATTCTTATGCTTTTTGAGATTGTTTGTATTAAATTCTTTGTTTCTGGATATTAAAATATTATCTCTAGAAGCTTTACTTATAAAATGCCTATAATGATTTCTTTTATCCGCCTGCTGTTTGTTTATATTGATAGCACAATGGCTTTGAAATGTTAACATGTTTGACAATATCCCTTTATTTAAAGGAATTTCTAAAACAAAAAAATGATTTTTCGTTATTTAATTAATGAATTGTAATAATAATTACTTAAACATATCAAATTATGAAGCGATATTTAATATTTTTCTATTTACCTGGATAATATCTTCTGTTTTCTGGTATATTTCGTTTGTTACTTATGAAATTGTTTTTATGTTTTGCTACAAAGTTTGAGATGTTTTTGTTATTATTTGCAACTGTGTTTACTAAATCGTACGTTGTCATAACTGCTTTTTTCTCAGCCCTTTGAATTATACTTTTTCTGCAGACTTCTTTAAGTAAATGATTAGGGCGCAAATTTACTTTAAATTGTTGTCCCACATTGATTATATCTTTGATTGGGTTAAGCTTAAATCGTGTGCACTCTTGTTTTTTATGATTAGGTGGTTCTTGTGAGTTTCTGTCATTTAGTGCTGTTCGTAAGTAATCACTTTCCTCAATTTTCCTCTTTTCCTTATTATTGTTTATTATTTTGTCTATTTTTTCTTTTGATAATTGTGCATTCGGTAAATCTGTTGAATGTGTTTTATCTACGTCTAAATCTTCTATTATTATCTTTTTTCTATTGTTGTCTCTCTTCAAAGTAATTCTTTCAGAGTTAATTTCAAATTCATTTTTACCAACTATTTTTCTTCCTTTCTTTTGAAACCCTATATTATTTTCGAAACCACTTTTTAATTTTCTTTTTCTCTGATATTTTGAATTTTCAAGCTTATTAGAATCACATAGCTTTAATGATGTATTACATTTCCGTTTTTCTGTTCTATTCTGACTAGGTTTATGTGTAACAATTTTTAATTTATTCTTAACCCCTTTTTTCTGACGTTGTCTTTTTATTTCTCTTCCTGAAAGATAAGCCAAAACTGTATTAAAAATTAAATTTGACTTAGCTACTTAAAAAAAATATAAATTACCCTTAATAGCATTACACATTTGAACACTTTGTTTTTTAGAAGATTTTGTTAGCATTTTCTGTATAATGTTTTTTATTTGATTTCGTGTGTTTTTTTCGTTTTCAATATTACATAAGTTGTTTACATTTTTCGGTTTTCCAATTTCTTTCAATTTTATATCACCGGTGTAACATTGCACAAGTCTTTCTAATAATTTTGTGATTTGATGCCAGTCCTTGAATTCAACTAAAGTTTGGCATGAATCGCTATTTAGTATGTCATAATCACTATATGGACATGATATGAACAAGAAATATGTAGGTAAAGCATATCTTCCCACTTCATCTGACTGTGGAACCTGAAAAAATAATTTCTTTTAAATTTTAGTGGGAGAAAAACTTGTGAAGTTAGAAATTGACTAAAACTGATTTCTTTGTAATGCATTACAAAGAAATTAGTTTTAGAGAGAAAAAAGAGTTCTCACTCTTAATCTAAATGTTACCTTTTAAGGTTTTGTGTATGTAATATAATTTACATAATTTACTGATAAGCAAGGTAGCCTTTCGATATAGAATTACGATAAAAAGTACTTTTTCATATTAGGGATCCTCCATTAATCACGTGAGGCTCGAAAGAAGAGGGAGGGGTTCGGAAAAAAATCACGAAATATCACAGGGAGGGGCGTGTAATGAGAAATCACGTGATCAATGAGATTATACCTGTGTTTAAAGATAGTTTGAAAATTTCAATATAATTTGTACCAAAAAATACACGTGATTTTGGATAGAGGGGAAGGGTAGCTTAAAACCTCATCAAATATCACCAAAGGTAGGGAGAGGGTTAAAATTTTGCTAAAAAACATCACGTGATAAATGGACAATGGACTACCGCTTAGTAGAAAATATATCACAATCAAATTTTGTTATTATTAAATATAATAAATAGAAAGTAAAAATAGCAATAATGTTTTTTGATCTTACATTTCTTGGTCCTTTACGTGAATTACAGTTTTTCAATAAATGCTTATTAACAATCTTATGTACTTTTGTTTTTGTTACATATTTTCCATTTAGAAATATCCAATTCTTCTTCTTTAATTCAATATCTTTCTTCTCAATAAAAGCTCTGACTTTATATTGATATTTTTCTACAGTAATCTCTTGCAATTCTTTAGAAGTTATATCAAAAAGAATTGATATTGTTTGAAAGATGTCTCTGTTTTTGTGTATTTTGAATATAATTTCGTTTTTTTCGTCATCTCTTAGACTAAATGATACATTCACATGCATCAGTGATAATTGTTCCAATAATGTTTTGATCGCTAGTAATTCATTGCTTTGTTCAAGAGCTTTTTTCTGTATTTTTAAATTACATAGAAGTCCGTGGATTTCAACCTTAAATAAGTATACTTTCATTCAGTTTAGTAGCAACGCAAATCGAAATGGTAAGTACTTAAAAACTATTTTATTTTGAGACAAAATGATATTGGTTGAAACCTACAAGGTAAAATACCGGAAGCGTAATGTTACCGAGAAAAGATGTCTTAATCAATTGGATACCCTTTTTATATAGTAGGGTAAGGTAAGATTTAATAAGTAGGTACTAGATTATTTATGAACCTATTCAAATTCTACGATAACCATATATGCATTATAAGTTCATATATCACTACATAGTATAAAACAAAGTCGCTTTCTCTGCCCCTATATCCCTTTGTATGCTTAAATCTTTAAAGCTACGCAACAGATTTTGATGCGGTTTTTTTTTAATAGATAGTGATTGAAGAGGAAGGTTGTTATATGTTTTATACCCGTGCGAAGCCGGGGCGGGTCACTAGTTACTCTATAATATTTATTTATTAACACGTTGCACCCAAAAATTTAGTACAAACTACAATGAAGTACTATGATACAGTTATTTACTGTACTTATTTAAAATAAAATAGTCAGCTCAAAATAAAAACCCGTTTGTCGACCATATGCTAACAACGCATCCTGTCCTATTTCGGCCACAAAGTGCGCAGAGGCGATGAGAACCTGGAAAAACTGATTGTCGTTGGGAACACCGAAGGCAAACGATCGCGTGGGCGTTCACCAACCAGATGGACCGATCAAGTGAAGGACTCATCGTCCTCCAAGTTCTACGTGGTCGTGAGAGACGCACAGAATTGAGACCGATGGAGGCAGATCATCCGCTCCAGATGCTGCCCCGATGCTGACCACGATCCTCAGACATGAGGGACCGACGATAGAGAGATTTAAAATAACGACGAGGCTATAATGAATACAAGGGAAAGACTTGTTTTAGAAATAAGAAATAACTCATACCGTAGTTCCTTTTGAAGGTCTGGAATTCGTTTCAACAATCTTACTTTCTCCTTTATAAAAGGTTTTAGACCACGTATCCTTTGAGTCTTGGAATCTTGACACTATCTCCGCTTGTCTTGATATATCAATAATACTTGCTAATGATAAACCACGGAATCCATACGCACGTGGTATACTTTTTACTACAGAAAGATTATCAAATTTACTGGTAGTATATCTTTGTCCAAGTAAATTAAAATCGTTTTGTTTAATCCCAGAACCATTATCTATCACTTGTATTGAATTTTCTTGTATATTAATTCTAATAGCGATGGAAGTTGCGCCGGCGTCAATGGAATTATAAACCTGTGACAATTTAAATGATAAAATATTTCTAGCTTGCGATTTTGTCCGCGTAGTACAATCAATAAAGTGACATAGGTACTTTCAGTTTATGTACCTAATTGGGAATGTCTAGTTATTCTATTAGTAAAAAATATATCAGAATCATGTCGGTGAATTCACATTTGCAAAAATTAATTTTTATTAGATGAGTGCGAAGGGAGATATTGATAAAGTAACTAATAAGTTAATGCCTGTAACCACATATCCGAGTAACATTTTATTAGAGTTGAGAAGTTTTTGCCATCAAAACCGAATATTTGTTTGTTTCGGCAATTGAACCCAATACTTTCCTGCTATAATCAACACACAATGAATGTCGTATGATATATGCGTGATCAACTGTGTTGATTAAAATATGTAGTAGAACAAAATAAAATTATTGAAATTGAAAGAAATTTATGCCATACCAATTCTTCAACGACTCTTTTAAAACTATTAACACGATACGATGCACTTATCAATGATTGAAGATCTTTAGGTATTTTTATCATATTTACAAGATCACATGTCCTTTTTGGTTAAATTATTTTGGATAAAACTATGAGGAAACACTAAACGTCAAACTCTAAGAAACATTAAAGTTATTAAAACAAAAGATAGTCAAAATAAGACTTTATTCTTAATTCCGTTATCTCTGACAAAGAGGTTTGATTTCAAACTTTTTAAATGTGAATTTTACAATTTTACTATGGCGTTCTTGTAAAAATTATTTGTATCATACATTTGACTTAGCTTGCATGGAATAAAAATAATATTAAGTACTTTGTATTTTCAACGATGTAAAATTTAAATAAATATAATTGATAAGTTGGTACCTGCGATTTTGTTGCCTAGACGCAAGACTAAATTTCTTAATCAATTCAGCAGTTTGCATCTAGCTAATGTTTTTTTTTTCCTAGTTTTGTGTAATTAACCCAATATCACAAGTTATTGTGTCTTTTCACGCAATGTTTTAAAGTGTTGATTAGGTAAGCCGTCCACTATTCAATCAATAACATTGTAAGTGTGTACACATATTTATAGCATTGTTAATGAATGAACATCGATTGAGAATTTAACCCTGACTTGTTGACTACGAAGTTTTCAGTCCGATATTTTTCAGTTACGATGGTGTATTCAACAACTAATGGAATATTTAAAAAAATACTGAATTAGTAGGTAATATGACAGAGACATATATTATGCACATATAAGTAAAATTAATTACCTGGTATGAAAATTAAAGTCAATTTAGTGGGTACTGTTTTAACGAATAATATGCTTTATTTATCAAATTTATTTGTGTAAGGGTGAACAGTATGAATATAAAAATTATGAACGTTAGCTTAGAGGAAGAGATACGGATATTTTGGGAATACGTCAAACGGTAAGATTATTATTTTTATTGTGCCTAGGTAGAATTTTTGATCTAGTACAAAGTGCTAAGGATAGCATAATCAAAAATATTTTGTGTGAGTTTCATATAAGTAGATGATCATCATTGCACTGTGAAAACATCTGAGATCCAAATTCACAATCGCGAGATACGATTTCAAAGCTTAATCTCGAAAATCTCTTTTCTACATCAAGAATTCAATTTTAGTAAAATGCCTCGAGAAAATGACAATTGTTATTTTAACTAAGTGCTTATAAGTCATACTCGCTAGATAACTCTAGAAACGTTTAAACTCGAGACTAAGGGTGCAAAAATGTGGGGAATTTACTAATATCGATGTTTTGACAAATGGTCCGGGTTTATATCTGTTTTTGGGAACGGAAGATAACGTTATAGGACCTATTGTTTCCCTAAATTGTTATTTACTATAAAAACTCAAAAATACGAGTGTTGTGCGTCAGTTCACCATCAGGGACAGCTGAAGATACATGGACAAACGTAAGTACTTGTTTATTTATATATCTGGCCATTTGCATTAATAAACTCTTACCTTGAAAATTTAATAAGTGATATCCTTCATGGTGCTAAGAATTATTAATATGTAGTCACATATGCAAGGTAAGTATGCGTACCTACTACAATAATTCATGTTTTTAATGTTTATATTAATCCTAACCCGCTGAGCTTTATTATTTATAGGTGAAATAAAAATTATTATTAAAATAAAAATTTAAAGCGAACATAAAATAAAGTTAACATACGTAACTAGTAACTACATACAGGAGAATATTGGAGTCGAGCCATTGAGTTTGGTCGACGGTTCATGGGTGTTTTTGTTGCTATGTTTTTTGTTGTTTTACTTTTTGTTTTTGGCTTAGGCCGTAAATGTGTGTAAAAATAAATAATAAATAAATAGTAACAAGCAAAAAAACATTAAAAATCTGATATAATCTGTATAATTATTTCAACAAAGATCTATCTTTTTATTTTAGATGAACAACATTTTGTTATTTCCGGCAATAATAGGCTATGTGCTAGCCGCCGAAATACCTAAAGAAAATCATCTGCCATTAAATATCGAAACACATCCTGTGTACAAGAAACCGCGATCTGACGAGCATCACCCTGTATATCGAGATGAGAAGAATGAGGCAAAGGAAAGAGAGAACGCTTTAAGAGGAATGGTACCTATTGCAAATCACGATATGCTGGCTGATGAACCAGTCGCTGACACTAGCACCAGTGTGAGTATATTATATTAAAGTATGTATAATTCGCACCCTTAGTAATATAAGGGCATAATACAAAAAAGTAGTTTTTTGGGAAATCGCGTTTAAAGATTCTGGATTTCTACATTCCACCTTACTTTTTCAATAAAATACTTATTATTCAAGTTATAATTGTGAAATTTTGTATATTTATTCTTTGATAACTACACTGTAAGTAGCTATGAATTAAAATGAATAATATTAGGAAATTCCATAAATTAAATATAATTTTGACTTGAGTCCTTATATTACTAAAGGTGCGAATATGTACTGTTTTTAATCAGTAATATGAACACATCAAACTACTAAACCGATTTAAAACCTTTGGTGATGGAAAACTAGTCTCTGTTTGAGTGACATAGACTTTTTTTTTACATACGAGTATAATAGTTGATAAACGGACAGGAGGCTAACTTAAGCTCGCGTCGCCAATAGACACTCAACGCCAGTTGAGCCACGAGTGGGTTGCCGACCTTTTAAAGAAAGCTACGCTCTTATTAGGTATATATAAATCGCACACTCGTAAGCAAAAGCTATAGTAAATTATTCCACTACTAAATTAACTCCAAAGATATTATAATTCCATAGATATTATAATATTTACATTAATTTTTTATCAGAATAATGCACCAGTGTCAGGGTTCGTGAATCCTGGTGAGGTAGCGTACCCTGATATTCCATACGCACCCGGGTACAGCTATGGAAATGCCTATGCTAATGCGTAAGTATTTGAAAATACGAGATTATTAAAAACTCTTAAAAATAGGAACTTGGATTCAAATCCCGAGGAAAAATGTATCTGTTTGAAAAGTAGTTGTTATACAGTCACCGACCTTGTCTATAATATGTTAATAATATACATTATCATAGGTTATACAATAGTCACATGTCTTTTTATAAAAATTCTAACCCTCGTTCTTTAGTTCTTACCTCTTGTTATTTATAAATGGTAAGGGAGGTTCTTCGGGACTCGGCATATCGGCGATTATTATAGTGACCTATATTTGAAGACTGCTGTCCTGAACTTTCTTTCAGATACGACCTCTATGGAAACAGCCTGAATGATTATTTCACGGAACCAGACACATCATCCATGGGTTTACTCTGGAGTCAAGTACCCAACTCAAGGGTGAGTACTGCATCAAACCCGAGACGATAAATACTAATACATAAATGGAAGAATAGATTATCATGAATAATAAGATCCATCTCGATCATGTCATCTTTCAAATTAAAAAACCGCATCGAAATCGGTTTATTCGTTTAGGAGCTATGCATGCCACAGACATAAATATGTCAAATATGGTTTTAGAGCTTTGGTCGGAGATTAAAAATTTGAATATTGATTAATAATGAACAGTTTATAAGTATTATTCATTCTTTTGCAGACCCTGGTCAGTTACGTGGGTAGAACTATCCAGTGGGTGTTCAGCAGTATTTTCGTGATCATGCTTGGATCACTGCTTACTGTTGGAGTTTGCACCTACACGAACCTTTGCTCCATCACCTTCAACGGAGTCGGGCCTATTCATGAGGAAATGAGGTCTCTTATTACGCCAGACAGGCTTGAAAAAATCAGCACCGCCGCGGACTTTGTCAAGAGCGCGATAAATAAATATCAAGACATTCAGAAAGTTACAGACGGGAGTAGGCAACGAAGATCGTTTTATTGAGGTGACAATTGTACCATTTCTTTAATAATTTAATAAAATTCTTATATATTACCCCTCTTTTTTTACCCAACTGCGAGAAGGAGATTATGTGGACGCGGATTAACCTCAAAAGTAATGCAAGTTTCTTAAGAATTTTTATTTTTGTATTTCAAATGGCGTCTCGCTTTTTGTAAAGGACATTATATTAAAATATTAAAGCCATTATTTTAAAAACATGTCTTTAAACCAGTACTTGGAATGGGAATTATGTTATTAACTAATGGTTTAAGAAAACTAGGTGATTATTGGCGTAGATTCCAGTAACAATGTTAATTAAATTAATTAGTTAGTTTAGAAGATAAGTATTTGTATTATTAAATTACAATACTTAGATATTTAAAGAGTACAATTTGTTAACAATCGTCACAACTTTAAGTAAAAGCAAATAGTTAACACTCTACTTAATTTTGAAATAAGTGAAAATTTTAGCGACTCGACAGACGTAAGAAAATATTTACTTATTTTTATTTATATTTATAAAAAATGTCTAAAATATATTTTTTGTGAAAAGTGTACATGTTAACAGGTGTCTAACTACACAAGGACAATGTTAACGAGATCTCCCATTTTTTAGCGACTTCAAATAGGAGGTACTCAATTCGACTGTATTTTTATGTTTGTTACCTCAGAACTTTCGATTGGGTGAACCGATTTTGATGATTCTTTTTTGTTTATAAGCTGATGCTTCCCGTGTGGTCCCATTTAAATTTCATAAAAATCTGTTAAGTAATTTTAGAATTACAATTTTTTTTTGTTATAATTTTAACACTTATTTCTGTATGGGAATGATATTGACACTCACGCTAAGTTATACCTACCGCTATTTCCATACAAAAAAACTATCATTCCTTAGCATGATCTCGCTAACATTGTCCTTATGTAGTTAGACACCCAGCGGGCCTAAAAATTAGCAAGAGTTATAATAACTATTTTCAGATGCAAGTGATGATTTTTATGGCTTTATTGAGTGTTGCAGCCCAAGGTTTTCGCATTGAAAATAATAATTTGATGGAGTATGATGAGTTAGCTGTAGAAGTAAGTAGGAATTTTTAAATCACTAGTTGTTACTAATATTAGTTACGCTTATGCTTTGGAAAATAACTATTTGTGTGAATTGCTCACAACGATACTGTTTAAATAATAATTTGAGAGATTGTAATTTTACTAAAAACATGTTACATACAGAAAAGGAAACCGTTGATTCGTTGTTCGATTTGATTTTGTACCTGAATATTATTATTTTAATAATTCTAGATAGTTTTGGATACATATCTTTCTTGACCTAAAAATTTCCTTAGATTTTTATCATATGTAGTGTTTATGAAGACGATAAAACGCCATGGACAAATTATATATATAAATCAATTGCTGTTCGTTTGTCTTGCTAAAACTCGAGAACGGCTGGGCCGATTTAGCTGATTATGGTTTTGAAATGTTTGTCGTAGTCCAGGGAAGGTTAAAACGGTGAGAAAATATGGAAAAATTGGGAGGAAGATAGTAAAAAAAACTCATTTTCCCATATAAACTGTTCTACTTACTTTCCTGTCAAACATTTGACGTTCGATTCTCATTCTACCTTTTATTGGCGGTAGAAAGTTCGCCGGGTCAGCTAGTACCTTGAATGTTTTAGATAGAAGAACATTTTACTAAAAGAAGACATTATTTGAATTTAAAAAACCATATAAACTACATTCATAGATATTTAAATAATTACATGGTTGAACCGGGAATCGAACCCATTACACGAGAAAAATAATCACTATGTATTTTTATACCGATCGAAAGGCTTCATCATAAGGATTATTTTTTGCTAAATAACATAGTGTCAGAAATAAAAGGAAGACCATGAAATTGTAGCATACCAGTGGGACAATATTATACTAAACTTAATATTTTCATAATCAATTGAACTTTAGATTAACGAATTGTTCTATTTTGCAGCCTTTACCACCCTATACACGACACGAAGAACACGTTTTGAAAAAAGATCTTCGAAAACCAATTATTGACGATTTAAGCATTGTTCCGATTTCTATGATAACTGTAAGTATATTTCAGTTCATAATAGGCTTACCTTGAAAATATTGATTCTTACTTGGTTAGTTGATAGTTGAACTAGTTTCGTGAATGATCAGAAGTTCGATTCTTAGAAAAACAAAACATGAACCGAATAAAACTTTAAACGATTATAATGCTAAAATTGCATTGTCTTGAGATTATAATGTCGGCTTTTTTATTATTTTAAAATGTAAATAAATGTTTTGGATATTGAGTACTTTATTTTCGCTAATGGACTTAGATAAGTAGGTAGTATTTTGCATACGCATTTGCGATAAGACGAGATAAGATACTAAATTGTTCAAAGAATTCACTGTAAATGTGAGATCACTAAAGATATTCATATCTTTAGAATGCGGTAACGAAGGACCTCTGTCGCCATAACATAATTTGTTTATTAAAATTGTACCTACTTACACTTTCTTTGTCTTCGTATTAAAAATAGGGCATAATATGGACATGTAATTTTCTATGTTCAAAATATTGAACTACGCGGGAACAACGAAGTAATTTCGTCTTTAATTTCTTTAAATTTTTGTGTTTTCAGGATGTACTTCAACTCTTTAAAAATGGTGTCAGCTTCTTACTGTCAAAAATACCAGTTGTTTTATTTGGGACAATTGCTGCTTTCGGAGCGTGTGCATTTACTCCAATGTGCAGTACAAAAATTTTAGAGATTCTACCGACTTTTACTAATATAATGAAAATATACAACAATCCTGAAGAACTGACTAGAACTGCTGAAACTGTGGAAACCGCGATAAGAAAATTTAAGGCTTTTAACAAATAAGCCTGAATGAGACTGAATAAATAGTAAAACAGTTTATTAAGGGAATTTACTCGAACGCGCAAGAGGAAAAGGATACGTAGCATCCTGGGCCCATTTCGATGCCCACGACGCTTGACTCCACATACTATTTAAAATATGGTTTCGGTGTAAAAGGAATTTTATTTGTTTAATTTCATAGGTATTTTGTTTTTAATTTTATAGTAGTTATAATAAATAGCATATTTAAATTTTTACTCTTTAATTCAACTAACACAATACATCTAAGTAGGTAATATGCCTACTTCTACGCCCAAGCAATTGAATAATTTGTAAAGTAGGTAGGCCGCAACATCTTTTTAGGGTTCCTTACCCAAAAGGGTAAAATTCCCTGTTACTAAGACTCCGCTGGTCGTCCGTCTGTCACCAGGCGGTATCTTATGAACCGTGATAGTTGAAATTTTCACAGATGATGTATTTCTGTTGCCGCTGTAACAAGAAATAATAAAAAACATAATAAAATAAATATTTAAGGGAGCTCCCATACAACAAACGTGATTTTTTTACTCGTTTTTGCTCAATATTGATAACGGCAACAGGTAGACGCTTGAGATATGATTCACAGAATATTTTGTTTATATTCACTTTTAAAATAAATGAATTACCTAAATAAAAGTAAATATTTAAGTGGGGCTCCCATACCACAGACATGATTTTGCCGTTTTTATAGATCATTATCTATAAAAACGGTACAGAACCCTTGGTGTGCGAGCCTGACTCGCACTTGGTCGGTTTTTTTATTAATTTATGATCCAAAGTCAAGGTCTTCTTTCAAAAACATATTAAAATTGACTCAGCTGTTTAAGAAAAAATAATTTGGAAACAATTAAAAAAGCATCGAACATTGCCGCGATAAAGGAATTTAGACAATCTCTCTATGTACCAAATTTCATCCCGATCAGTTAAGCTATTGTATGCTTGAGGTCAGGCATCGACCCTCTTTCGAATTTAAAATATTACCTAATTAAGCCAGTAATTATTGGCAAGACAGAACAAAGTAGAATATTTTTCATACATGATATCATATTAAGTTATTTTTGTTATAATGACTCAGTAAGTCACGTCTTGTCGTTGTTATTGCAATATGACTAATACCGTAAAGCAATTTGCCTCTTTTGTTCATTTTGAACGAATAATTAATATCGATATTGGCGCAAAAATGGTTGACTAGCTCGTCATTATTTCATGAAATAGTATTGCCTGTTAAAAATTGGGCTGTAGTGAAAATTTATATATTTCCAAGTGCTTTAGCTAATTAATACTAAAACACCATCAAGTAATTATAAAGACGCGTCATCACGGCACATCCGCTGTCGGGAGCACTCTCCGACTTGGGTCATTGGAATAAAACGGGCAATGTGTCATCGCCTTATCTTGTAAGCTGTTTTTAGTGAATTCAACAGATGCATTTTCGCACTCGTCCTATCAGGTTATCACGTCAGAATTCACCAGTGTTATCGTTATCAGCGACTCAGTGCTAAATAAGTGACCCATGAGACCAGCTGCGTGAAAATGGGAAATTCGAGGAGTAAGAAAATGAAAATCTCCCAAGCTGAGACGACGAACAATGAATCTCGGGAACGCATCAATTCTCTCAAGGCGGAATCTCCAGAGAGAGTAGAAGTGGCGGCGGAGCAGACCGAGGAGAAAAACAATGATAATGCCAGCAGCGCGTCGACCGTGGAAGTGCTGGACGATAAGTGATATTAATATAAACTATAATCGAATGTGTCATATTTTGTATCTACTCTTTATTAAATTTTTGATTTAAATAGTTTGTATCTTTGCAACCTTAGTATGGCGTTTATTGGTTTCATATAGTGAAAAAAATATGTTCTGTTAACTGATCAATTTTTATAGGCCAAGATAGCCAAGGGATTTGAACCCACGAAGTGAATCACTAAGGAACGGAAAAGATATGTGTAAAGGATTATGATAAAATAAAGTTTTTTTACCAAGGTCAGGCGTCAAATTATTAAAATCTCGCAATTACGATTCAGATTACTAAATACATAGAACCAGTGAGTAATTATTATGACTAGGTCTCGTGCGAGTGTTTCAAAGAATGTATAGTGTTGTTTTAAAAACGTTATTCTGAACATGAGAAATCCATACTTAATATTATAAATTCGAAAGTAACTCTGTCTGTCTGCTACGCTTTTACGCCTAAACCACTGAACCTATTTTAATGAAATTTGGCACAAACATAGATAATAAGTTGAGAAAGGACATAGGGTACTTTTTACCGCGGGAAAACTTCCTGTTCTCACGGAAAACAAAGTAAATCAGAAGAAAAGCACTGCCGCGCCAGTTTTTTCGGCTGCGCTACCATGAATATAAGAGATATGAATTAGCGTGATAATATATATATATATATATATACATATATACGCATATATATATATATATATATATATATATCTTTCATAGCAGTTTCTAACAACTGGAATACATCATCGGTTTCAAAATTGGTTTCAAACATAAATATTAGCAATGATACGTTATAATAGGATATCACATATTCATATCTGTTATTTATACCAACTTGACTATTTTTGAAGTACCTACATATTTAACAGATTTAAATTACGAAATTATACAATCGTACTAATATAAATGGGAAAGTAATAACTGTCTATCTATCACTGCCTACTAGGCAGTGCTGCCTGTTGAAGCGATATATATATAAAACTAGCTGTGCCCCGCGGTTTCACTCGTGTTAACTTCATCGTAACCTTGTCGTAACGATTTTATATAGCCTAAAACCATTTAGCTCTAAAAATGACGATATTTCCATGGAACTTTTTACAACCCCTTATCGCATATATCCACTCTCAGGCTCTAGACTATCTGTGTACCAAATTTCAGACAGAGTTACTTTCGCATTTAAAATATTAGTAAAGATAGAGCTTCAAAAATGACATAGGTTACCTTTCACTGTGAAAAAAAGATTTGTAAGCGAGATTTTTCCTAAGAATTGAGATCCTTCCGCTCAGCACGTAGACCAATATACTATTTATTTTTGAATATACAGAACCCTACAAATGACTTCAAACCTATTATGACTGGCAAATATAATTGCCATCACCATGACTCCCTCAACCATAACATGCCTTATAAATCGTAACCATTTAATGTGCCGTCACGTATCAGAAAAATAGCTTTGTTGAAACAGGTATTTTATCTCCACCTATCGTTTAGGTATTTGAAATTTTCAAACCTGGGTCAATGAATAGACAAAACTGTTAAAGAAAATATAGAGATAGTGAGTTAAAAATTTCTGAAAATTTTGAATAATTTTATTCTTACAGGACAGTTAAATTGATCGTTGTAACTTAAAATCAAATTTTCATTACTGTATGCAAATGCATATTGTAAATTTCAGTTTGTTTATTTTTTGTTTATTATCATTTTATGTATTTTGTTAGTTATATTTTTGAATATTTTATTTAAGAATTGCTTCATAACAAATTACTATATTATTATTTGTTGACTATTTTGGCGCGCACCTACGCAATAGTCGGTCTTTAGCACGTGTGGATAAACCGTCCAAGAAACATACCAGCTTTTTTGGTTTCTATATAAATTTGTTAAAAAAAAATTTTAATAAAATTTTAATTGATACTCAATGATAATACTAGACATATTTATTTTGATATTTTATTAATTAACGATGTGAGATATTGGATCATAATCTTATCAATAGAAGCCAAATAATATTGATTGATTTTATCATTTTCTATAGGCAATATTGGAACAATGAAACTTCTAGCAGTTTTAACTGCTCTCTATGTAGCAAACGATATTGGGTAAGTTTAGTGACTCAAAAGAGATAAAACATAATACTACCTTATCATCTAATCCTCATTAACCAATCTTAACTAACAATTTGAGTTACCTAACAACCACATTTACCTGTATGAGTATGATGTATATTTCTTAAATAGAATGAATTTTATACATTTTCTTGTAAATGTATAAAATTGAGTGTAAGCTCATCCATCTTCGCCGGTTTGAAGGCATTATTATACGTAACATGCATAATCTTGTTTATTAGAAAGACTTATTAGAGATAAGAGCTAAATTATTACAAAATTAAGTAGTTTAAACTTGAAATGGTGTTGCTAAATGTCAAGAGAGCTGTAATTTAAATCCAGCTATCAAAATGTTTCATTCAATACAAAATTAATTCAGGTACGCTAAGCGAGCCAAGCACGAGCCGTTCTGGGCGTCGTTAGTCGCGGCTTCAAGTGTTTGAACCTACATCACTTGTTTTCGAACGCAATGCAAATTCCTTTATGCTCGTCAAAAAATCGACATTTGGTGGAGCAGTCAATCTCGAGCCAAGTGCTCGAAGCGCGCTCGTTCGAGGATTGTATGACGGTCCACACCACGAAATTGTGCTCGGCTTGTGGCGAAAAAATTAAAGGCCTATATTTTCTGTTTCACTGTATTTTTGCTTTTAATGTGCTCTTGCTTTAACAATAAACCAACGAAACATTTGAGGCACGATTTTATATTATGATCTTTAATCCTAACTTATCGTAACTAATATTAAATACTTACCGTATACATAAGAAGATTTGTTTGTCTACTATGAAATTTCAAAGGAATCTGTTCTTGGAAAACATTCAAAACAGTCTAAAAATCATAGTAGCGTATGTTGTTTTATATTATCAATTTCACTTGGTTGGTTGGTATTTCAAAAAAAAAAAAAAAATTGTATATTAACTTCTCGTCGCCTAGAATCAAACATAATTTTTAATCTGTTTTCATAGTAACGCTGCAGCACGATCAAGAGGTAAGATGCCGAGTCAACCCATAAAGTTATATTATCTCCCTCCATCACCACCGTGCAGAGCTGTGATGATGACGGCAAAGGTTCTGGGTTTGGAGCTGGACCTCATACTCACTAACATCATGGAGGGGCAGCATATGACTCCTGAGTTTTTAAAGGTATTAAAAACTAGTTTTAGTTGATGACTAATTAACTTTTCTTTCATGTTTTAATGTATCTTCAGTAATATCATGTCTCTTAACTAGTGAAATTAAAGGCAGTTTAAAAAAACCGCTCAAAATATTAATTATAAATATGTAATAATATCACATAATTAGAAAAAAAGATTTTCATAATTTGTCCAATCCATCTCAATCAAACTCTAAATAGCACAAAACCGCATCAAAGTCGGTTCATTCGTTTAAAAGCTGCCACAGGCAGACCCGTCAAACACTTTTTGTAGGTTAAAAATTAGTTTTCGGCGTTCAAAGCAAACTTCACAAAGAATGACATTAAGTTTGGAATATAATTGCAGTGTTTTGTTATTCTCCTGAATGATATTCGAAGCAAAGTAATGTTTTCATGTAATGAGTCTTAACATTATATTCTGCTATTATTCGTTTTAGATGAATCCTCAACACACGGTACCAACAATTGATGACAGCGGCTTTATTCTTTGGGAAAGGTAGATTTTTTGAAAATCTTATTTAATTAATATAATTTAATGTAATCAAAGATTTGCGATTCTAATGCTGCTCTTGATTTAACCGTTAAATGTTGAGCGAAAATGCGATACCTACGCCTAAATTCGCATATACTTTACATTAAATGCCAACCCATTTAATGTATATAGTCTATTTTTCTTAACAAACTTGAAGAAATGTCTGACTAACCTACCGAATTTAAAAAATGACAAACTAAAAGTACATGAAACATAATTTTAAAAGATGGACGCAAGGTCGCGTATGCCCTAACTCATCTTTTACTCATACTTGTTTGTTCAAGTCGTGCAATTATGGCTTACTTGGTGAACGCCTATGGTCAAGATGATTCTTTGTATCCAAAAAATCCACGTCAGAGAGCGATCGTAGACCAGAGATTGCAGTTTGACCTCGGGACTTTGTTTTCAAGACATTTAGCCCTTCATGTAAGCAACTATTTTAACTTTACTTATCTCATAAACGGTGATTGAGATGTGGTGTTGGCGAGAATGTTACGCATAACATGGGCAGTGTGTCTGTCCAACAAGTATGTTATCGACCAACTGAAAATTAAGATCGGGACCTTCACCATACGTTACCAGCGAGTCCTGAGCTCCTTCGGTCATATTGCCCGTAGACAACCAGATAGCCTCGATAAACTGGTAACAGTAGGAAAAGTAGACGGAAAAGACCACGTGGGTGAGCATCTAGACGCTGGTCAGACCGGATAAAAGCTATAACTGGACTTACTATTACCAGTGTCATAAGAAAGGTCGAGGACAGAGTGGTATTAAGGCATGCATTTTATACAATTATAGAGTAGAAAAATATTATCAAATAAGTACTAATTTGTACTCGATACCTCAACCAGGTTGCCATGCAAAATATCACTTGTGATTTAAATCGGTTCAAAGGTTTTGAAATTATTCATTTAAGAGTAGGTATAAGTATATATTTATATTGGATTTACAGAAAATATTCACCATGAAATAGCATTAAGAACCAAGTAATATAATGATAAAATTACTTAAAAAGTTTAAGGAAGGATTTAAATATTTTCTGAAATTTTAATTATGAACACCACTTTCAACAATATCTGTGCCAAAATGTAGATTTTATAAGGTCACATATAGACGAGCTTATCTGTTGGCCATAAATTCTTACAATGTTTAGATTATTTTTGCTATGCCGATAACGCATGCATTTCATATATATATTAGAATAGTTTAAATTCAAATTTATGAACAAAAACATTAATAAATCTACGATTCAATGTTTATATAATATATTAATAATATTAATATTTATATAAGTCAGTGCCGAACTGTAACAAAAAACAAAATCTAAGGGACCAAATATGAAATTACTGATGTTCTAGATTAATAAACTAAAATCTGACCTTATAAAAATTTGCTCTATTTATAAGTTATTCAAGTGTCATGTGTTCATTCTATAGGCTCCAATGCTATTCAAAGGAGAGCCATATAACGAGGAACTAGCAGCGAAGCTATCGGAAGCATTGGGTTGGCTCAACACAATGTTAGAAGGGAAAGCTTTCGTGGCTGGTGACAATATGACTATTGCAGATATAACCATTGTCGTTACAATTAGTAACTTAGACGTAAGTAAAGCGTTCTCAAATTCTCAGTACATTAATGAGATTACTATAGAAATTTTCGATAGGTTTTTTACTATAGGAAAGCTACATTATATATTCCATAGAAGCGAAGTAAGTTTGTTCGTAACCACTAGGGGCGCTGTAAGATTTTTTTTCATATAAATAATTGAGGCAGACGCTATCGAAAAATACTAAAACAAACCTTCATTCACCTGTATTACGATCCTGTCCGTACGAATCTATGCTATACTGAAACGATCAATAATATTTCTTTAATGTTCATAATTCGTGGGTAAAATGACAGGTGAATATGAATAAATAATCTCAAAAGAGGGGTCTTACCAAAGTCAAGTCTTATTCTATTTACATATTTTAAAGTTATGGGTCAAATTTAATTTATACTTAAAATGTAGGTAATTGCTTTTCATGTCAGAGAATACAACAAACAAAAATGAGATAAAAATAATCTATTTCTGTGCAACGTTTCAACTAAATCAGTTCAGCCGGTCGGGTTGAGCCATTTAAATATTTTTACATTATTCAAAATCTCATTTTTTTACATCTTCAAGCGAGGGATGAATAAGCTACTTCAGTGATAGACATATCTTACCAATTATAGCCTACATCTCTAGCTAACATCAAGAAGACTGAAAACAAACGCCTGTTTATGATTAAAATAATAGAAATATATATATTATTTTTCAGGCAATGAACTATGACTACAGCGCCTACGAAAATATTTCAAAATGGTTCGATCGAACTCAGAAGGCGTTGGAGCCGTACGGGTATGAGGAGATTAACAAGGCAGGCGCACAACAATTAGCATCATTTTTGAAGAAAGATTAATTTTATAACTAACAGAGGTGGAAGTGTTTGGTTTTAATCAAGCGTCGGCATATTGGTAGTACACTGTGTCCTTTGATAAATTCTTAAATTCTCAATAAATAAATTTACATAAATTTACATGTTAATTTATACTTGCAACCATATTTCTCATTGTTCGCATGTTACGTCAGATCTGTTAATTTAGAATGCTTCTTAATGAGAACCATAACTCAATTGAACAAGGTTTACATTTCTATGGATTTTTTTCTAAGCTTAACTATAATCTTAGTAGTTCTCGTTAAATATTGTTGAAGTTTTTTTGGCGCGTCCTTTTTTCCGATCCGAAGCACCTTAGTTTTAATCCGCCTCTGACAACATGATTATTGTTTTTTAAAACTTACACTGTTCTCTAATAAAACGTTGTATATATCTCTTGTTTTCTTCTCAACTCATAATCTAAACTGAATTCACAAATTTAAATCCCTAAGTCACAATTTTAATTTTTATCATACCAATTAATGTTTTTTGTGTAAATAAAGATGGAGCAAAAATTAGGCTTATTTTCACAAAATTAAATTAAAAATTGTAAAGAAAAATAAATAATTACGTAATAAATCTCTGCGATTTTTACTAAAAAAGTTCAACAACCAGATAATATTTCTAATTAAATTTTTCAATTTCTAATTCTTTTAATATTTTACGTTTTTAAAACTTGAACTATTGCATTTGTTGTTACCCCTAAGACAATGCTACTTACTAAGTCCTATTATATAGCGTTAAAACGTTAGGACGACTTCCGGTCTCACGTGAACGTCCTGGTGATTCGATTGAACCATTCGTTTATGGAACAACAATGCGTGCACGCCCAAGTCAAGCTGCGTCGCTCCTACCGATGCACGTTTTCAAAACAAATCAACTTTTCATTGTTCCAATTCAAAAATTTCATTACAAAACGATTAAACAGTACGGAATATTCACAAACATCGGATGGTCGCGAATCGTGAACAGTGAAATGGTGTAATTATTGTTGGAATGTGTAATCGGAATATGTTTTCGGTATTTTTATGTATTGTGATATTGTAGCTGTGAATAGAAACATTACAAACGAGTGTGAACAAATTTTTAACCCTACTATAGATTTGTTTCTGACGAACTTCTGAAAGTTAATATTAGGAAAATTGATTGTAACCACAGTGTAGGTAAGAGTAAATACCTACAGTTTATCATAAGGTAACCAAGTATACTCATTTACTGAGTTTTGTATTCTTTTTTCGCAAACCGTCCTCTTTTCAAATCCTGTACTCTGAAAGTACTCGTTTGCTGCTTTCACAGCTGTTGAAAGGGTATTTTAACTAGTGAATGATTAATTATTGAAGCAGTGAGAAGTTGCAACTTTCTGTAAAAACATTATCTACCGTCCTAACAGTCAAATTTAATATGCAAAATGAAAGTTGTTCGGATGTGGCTACATTATTAGACGAACATCATTATTTAGCAATAAAGAAATCCACTCCAAAAAAAAAATTTTTTTTCGAAGAAAATAAAGTTTTTATCGTTTTTTCTTCTTTTCTTCACTTATGATATACTTGCAAAGTGTATTTTTATTTGAACAAAAAATAGTTGGTCACCTTATTTATCAGTAAGTGATATAATTAATGTCGGTATGTATTAAATAACAGGGTAGCTGATCATGTCCGTGATGCAGAGGACATATCTATTAAATAATCACTGGTTGGATTATTTAATAATCACGCTTGGTCTATTGTCTGTTCTATAATGTGGCTTTGTTATCAAGCCACTTAACTATGAACATAAAATAAAGTATTAAATCCAGATGGTTTCTCGTTTTCATATCAAGTTTATTGATGCAGATACAAAATCACAATGTTTCATTAAATTTATCAAACGTTTTATTTCAGGAAATGTATATTCCACAGAAATTATTTTGTCTGTTTATCTCGTTCACTGCATGTATTGCTGTTCAATTTCTTACAAATCCGACATCAGAAATGTCAGGTGATGATAAAAATATTGAGACATCGAACAAAACAGAACAATCAGATGAAAGCGGACATGAAATAGAAATAGATGAGGAATCTAAGGACAAAAAGTTCTTAGACTTTGCAATGAATACTGTTTTAGATCCACATACAGTAATAATAAAACATGACAATTTAGAAACTTTTAAAATACAGTTAAAAGAGTTGGAAAAAGAAAATTCTACTATAGAAATATTTATGGAAGAAATGGACAAGCTAAGTCTCGATGTTTGTAAAACATCACAGGAAGCATTATGGGCGTACGTGACAGATACAAGTAGCGATGTGAAGAAAAATAAAATGGTTAGTTAAATTGATGACCTATGTTGTTACTGTCAATATATATACACTAGAGATGTAAGTCTCTTAATCTAAGGTCTATCTATTTTTGCATTTATTATACATACTAAGAGTGCTTGTTATCAAGCTTAAATTACTGATTTTTACGATTAAAGACATCATTGTTAATTGTCATCAGAGTCTTGTAAGATACCTAGATGAGGCCAACTAATTATAATAAAGTAAGAGAGTCGTACCGACTCACATTTAATTTTACAATTTCCGTTAACAGGATCTCAACATTCGTTCGTTCTTAACTTTAAACTTTATGTTATTAGATACAAATTGCTGCTGAAGAGGATGAAATTAAAAGACAGTACTGGGAAATAATCAAAAGAAAATATAAAAAAGAAGCTTTAAATACTAATGATTTAAGACTAAAACGGAAATTACGAATTATTAAAGAGAGAGGAACCAACGTTCAAATGCCACAAAGTAAAGTAAGTACATATTTCATTTCAGTACATTTATATTCACCTTAGCATATTTCAGAACCTTTTTGAATGCGAATTTATTTTGATACATCTAAAAGATCTTAGGACATTATATTATTATTAGTTTGTTGTATAAAATGATAACATTGTAGCATTAAATTTGTTTATTTGTTACCAGCAACGTGAAGAAATTGATTCTATGCAACGCATTTGGAGTCGAGTTACAATTTGCGCATACAAAACATCTTGCGATAGCGAAGATTCATCTCTAACTATGAATGGTATAGCGGCGGAAATCGATACATTTTTAAATGAAATAATTTCAAGTCTCCTTTGAATACATTACTCTTTGTTGAGCTCATTATATTCAACCACTAAAAAATTAATATCTTATCTTATAAATAGAAAAGGAAAGCATTGCGTTGACCTCTGTACCTTAAACGTACGCTGATAACAACACAAGAACCGACTAATTTATATCAATACTTACTTATATTATAAATAATAAGTACGTTTTATTGTAATAACGTACGGTTATTGCAAGTACCTACGTTTCACTAAATTCGTAGACACAACTAACATAATATATTATTATTATATTTCAGAAATTATAACATTATTTAAAACAAGTAACAATACAGAAGAACTAAGGTACTTTTGGAAAGCATACAGAGATTCAACAGGAAAAAGAGTACGACCAATATTCAGGGATTATGTCGTTAGAATGAATGAAGCAGCTAAAAGAGAGAATTTCAAAGATGCCGGAGAAATGTGGAGGTATAACTTTGAAGATGATGAGTTTCTTGACACAGTTGATAGGTTATGGAAAGAAGTTAAGCCGTTGTATAAATTACTACATCGATATGTCCGAGTTAAATTGAAAGATTTTTACCAAAATGATATTCAAACGAATGATGGGATGTTGCCAGGACATATTTTAGGTATGTTTGTTTTTTACATGTGCATTTACATAATTGAAATTTCGTTAATGATCCCTAGGTACAAGAAAGTAATAGACCTTCTGTGCCTTGCAAACAAAAACATTTTCGAACTTTACCTTGAATTCTTCCTCAATTAAATAAATACATAAACATTGTAAATCTATAAATTTAAAAACGCCTGATGTAACTATATAGCAAATATTTATTTCAGGGAATTTGTGGGCGCAAGAATGGCAGGGAATTTATTCTCTCGTGACTCCTCATCCTGATGTAGAACGGGCTAAAATCGCCAAGGGTTATAACCTGTCAGCCAAAACTTTATTTGAAACAGTAGATAACTATCACCAATCGCTTGGTTTTCAAAGTGCCGCTGAGTCGTATCAAGATATTAAGGAAGTGCCGACCACAGCCAACTGCTTACCATCAAGCCATGACATGTGTGACGGAGTGAACTATAAGTAAGATTTTTGTATAAAATAAGCTGTGGTTACGACTTCATCTGTGTGGATAAAGACAAAATAGCCAGTAATAATTTCTTGCAATCGAAAAATCGTTCAAACCTAACTCATAATTCCAAGACTGAACCGTGACTGCAATTTTTAAGTTTAAAATCAGAGTAAATCAGAGTCAGTCATATTATACATTATTTTACTAATTACATTATTATAATAAGCATTTCTATCTAAGTCATATTATACATACCTTAGTAAAAATGTTGTAGTGTCTAGACGGCTTATTTCCCTAAAAAGTTGTGAAATAAAATGCTATAAGGCCTTTAATGCATTAATGAACTATTATATAACTGATTCAAGTACAATTTAAAATACTTAACTTCCATATATGTTAATCAATGTACCCAAATTACAGGATAAAATGGTGTGGTGAGAAAGTGACTGATCTGACCGTTGGACTCTCACGCGCAGCGAGATTATTGGGTCATGTGCAGTATTTCCGACATTATAGCAATCTACAACCACTATTTAGAGATGGGCCCAACCCTGGTAATATTATTAATAATTTAATACTCATTTTCATAATAAAAGTTTGTGTAAAATGCTACAAGATCAAGTATTTAAGGGGGCGTCCATAAATTACGTGAGGTGTTTTTTTAAATTTTCTGTACCTCCCCCCCCCCCCTGGTGAGATGTCGTGAGATTTTATTCAATCCCCCTCCCCCAACCCCCAATCTCACGTGAGATTTTTCAAAATGTGGGTTTCTTACGTAAACGCGTTGTACTTATTGTTATTGTAAAAAGAATAAAGTACGTCAAAGTATGAATGAAATTATTTTCTTTCGAATGAACTAGTGAATGATCTCGTATTACGATTACGCTAGATTAAATCTTAAGCATGTACAGTCTGGATTAAATGGACCAAAATAGTATATATATTTTTTGTTTCAATCAGAAAAAAATTGCGTGATATTTGCCGAGACCCCCCCCTCTCTCCAACGTATGATTAGATGACATTTGACACGACCCCCTCCCCCACTTAAACACCTCACGTAATTTATGGACGCCCCCTAACCCGAGTCTTTTGCACTTTCGACAATATACACTATCATATTGCTTTTCAGTTTTTTATATTTAAGAATTTTCTACTACCTACAGACATAATTTATATTGCATATAAGCAAATGAGTTAATATTTTTCTGTTCTAAATCAATAATGTCAGTCACCTTAATTAGTAGAAGTCTTTGCGCTTCGCCTGCAATTTCATTCCGCGCCATAGATAGGTATAATTTAGAAACATTTAAAAGACGAGTAGATTTTTGAAAAGCACACAACACATCCGAGCTATTGATCGTGACGAGAATATTCATCGGCAGATCGGCGTTCCGCTGTGACATAAAAAATATGACAGATAAATTTATTTACTGCTAATAAAATTATTAGTCAAAATAATAAATATATTTGCGCCGCCTGACATATTGACAAATAAACCAGAAATTTTGTGTAACTCGCTCCAAAAACACGGTTCTTATTCGTTCCAGTTCTATTGTACAGTCACTGTTTATTTGAAACAAAATGTTCTGTTAGAACTTTCTCTTAATATATTTTGTACTACTCGAAGAATGTCGTTACTAACTAGTCCTGGTCATTAGATATTTTTAGAATTCAAGCTTCTATAGGCGAAATAACTGTACATCTCCCTGGGTTCCTGTAAAACTAGTTTTAAAAACTGCACCTAGTAAGATAAAGAATTGAAGTGGTACTTAACTTAGCGTATTTGATTATTTATGTATATTCTTAAAAGACTAAACTTTATAGCTGGTCTAAAATGTAATTTTTTAGAACTAAAATTTTATTTTTTTTGAAAAACACCCCAACAAGGCAATAATATTAATATGATACGCAACAAAAACTAGAGCATAAAGCAGCCTTTAAATCAGGAGTGAACTGCAAGGAAGAATTATTAAAATGATTATCAAAATGTAAATAAAAAAAAAATTAAATAAAGTAATTAAAATGGTTAGAAAAGGTACTTAAGGCTATAGATACTAGTAGTATGGTGGTACTGTAGCAAAAACGATAGAATTATAGAAAATGTTAAAACCACAGAGCAACGAATTTCAATGTCGCTCGTTCGCTACTAGAGGCGCCTTTCTCAACACATTTCATACAAAACAACGTGTCAGCGGGCGGCACCGTTTACGTTGAGGTTTTGGGTTTCAAGCTAATTCTAAAATATGCAAAATCTGCAAATTTTTACTTACCTGTGATATGTTACATCAGAATTTTGTTTATTAACATTTTTACTGTAATTATGGCACCATATCACTGCACACTGGGGCATTTTTACGTTTTTTTTAGCAAATAACCCTACAACGGTCGACTTGCAAGTATGCGACTTTCGCCTACAGAGCCGGCTCGGCTTGACACGCGGTATTGTTATTAGTTTCGTCTCTAGTAGGGCGCGGCGCGAGCGATTCATTGCTCTGTGGTTAAAACATTAACTATGTCCTAATAAAAATCATGAGAATATAGGAAATGAGACTGCGTTCATTCTTGTTCATGTATATGACTACTGTTTTAACTTTCTTGATTTTTTGTTTTTCATAGAAAAACTTACGGAGATAACTATACGTACTGGTAGATACGCTTTTAAATTGTATTTCCTATTCAATTTATATATTTTAGCCAGTCACTAAAAGTAAAAATTTTAATATCTTTGAAACCTCGAACAAAAAATTAGTGAACTGTGAATTGTACCTATTGTTGCAGAAGGCCGTAATAGAATGTCTTATTTAATTTATTACCTTCGGTTAGGACTTTAAAAACAAAAAATTTAATAACAGATTTGGTTCCAAATTAAAAACGCGGACTCCGCGCCGGACATTAATCAGCGATTGTTTTTAAAATATCACAACCAAATTAATAACATCACATAACCCAGTAGTTGTGTTTACCACACAATCGCTAAAATTTAATTCCATTTTTTTAAATCAAAGAACCTTTATATATACATACATACCATTCTTAGATTATAATTTTCACACAGCTACATATTTATGGACATTGTAATTATTGTTTTACAACCAACACCAGCAATTAGAAGATTAGCAGCTTACCTTTTACCTAGCAAAATTCTACGTAATCTAAGCCACTGTGGTTTTGGTAATTATGTGGGTAAGTTGGTAATAAACTTAAAACAATCGTTTTGCAGCTTTTCACGACGCCATTAGTGACATAGTTGCGGTGCAGCTGACGTCACCACAATACCTCAGATCCTTAGACCCTGAGTTCGTGGATATAGCCAACTGCCCAGAAGTAACTATGAATCACCTTCTGTGGCTCGCATTGGAGAAGATTCCCTTAATGGGGTACGCGTATTCTCTTGATAAATGGAGATGGGATGTGTTTGCTAACAGCGGTATGGAGAACTTGAACCAGCATTGGTGGGATATTAGGTAAGGAGATAATAAAACAACTTAATCTGTGTTTTTAATGCGCAGTTCAGTTTGATACGTATTTAGCTTGGTTTGTTTTATTGATTAACCAATACGAATGAAATTATGGACAATTTGAATCGCCCCAACATGATGATTACAAACAAGTGAATCTATAATGGATGAAGAAGTTTTCATAAACTGTAGCAATGATTCATCTCGATCTCGTCAGTTTTTAAAGAAAAAAAGCACATTGAAATCGGTCCATTCTACCAAAGACAAGGCATGCCTTATGAGAGTGACCAGTGTATTTCAAAAATAATACATACCCACGTAGTACCCACGAGTACACATTGATTTAAAACTAATATTGTCTAATCGATAAAACAAAAGCACAAAAAAGCATTATTACCTACAGCAGACGCGCTATTAAAGTAAAAAGTTTCATGTCACATAAAACATTGCTAACTAAGTATATTTTTCAAAGACATTGATACATAAAATACCTTAGTACTTAAAAGACAACTAAATGTACCTAAATATTTATATGAAGATAATTCTCAACATGATTTTACATAGAAATCTTAGTAAAATTTTTTCTATAATTAGACTTAATCACGCCTGCCTGATATTGTTAGGATTTGCCATTGTTATTATGTCAAGCATTCTATCAAGAAACATTTCTTACGTGTATGGCCAAGTACGTTGTCAGCTTGTCTTGGAAATAATTGATATGATATGGGACAATGGAATCATTAAAGATTTCATATGAAAACTAGAAAGGGTAATTTTTTCTCAGTTCACGAAACCTTGAATCAACAACAACATAGTATAGGCTACCAATATATTAAATATATAGTTTTATTTTACGATACTAGAAAATTGTCTATGAACAAGTCGCGAGCACAGTTATTTCAAAATAATGCTTTTAGGTACTCAGTACTACCATTACAATTGAAAAAGCCATTGAAATTGGTTCCGCATTTTTGCGATAATAGATACACAATACAGAAAGATAAGACGTGTCGTACATACTTTCATCAATAAGTAAAAAATGCTTATTTTGGTATTTAAAACAATAAAATCTATTTTATCAATCTGTTATGATAGTTTTTTCCCATTTGGTTGACTCGAAAAAATAACGACAGACTTTATACGTTTAGCTTTCATTAGGCAAATAAGGGCTAGATAGCACAATTTCTAGTTCACTGATATGGTGTTGTTTTATATGATTTTAGACAAAATGAAACTATGATTAAGCCACCAGTTTCACGCAATGAAAGCGACTTGGACCCTGCTTCAAAGTATCATGTGGTTTCGCATGTACAATATGTCACGTGAGTTATATTTTTGACGCGAGTATTTTTATTTGAGAGAATCCGATCAACTATTACAATTTATCTTATACTAGGAACCCGCCCCGGCTTTGCACGGGTATAAAATATATATAAAAACCTTCCTTTTTAATCACTCTATCTATTAAAAAAAACCGCATCAAAATCCGTTGCTTAGTTTTAACGATTTAAGCATACAAAGGGATATAGGGAAAGAAAAAGCGACTTTGTTTTATACTATGTAGTGATAATGACAACTTCACTACATTATAATATGTATTTGTGACCATAACTTAGAAAAAGCTTTGCATAAATATGTTCATTCTTGTGCAAATAATTATAAGTTTAGGTATATAAGTTTTATAGGCCTAAGTGAAATGCTGTTAATAAATTTTCTATAAGTGCCTCTGAATATTTTTTTTTCGATAATCTTACATGATAGACTTTCTATCTATGTATTTTATGCAAACTGATTATTATTAAAATAAGCGGATATTTATTTATTCCAAAAATTATATTCATTCATATTTAATTTTTGTACCAAACCAAATGTTTGATTTGAAAAAATTAGTGTGTTTAGTAATTATTGTTTGTGAATAAATGGTGGTTTCATTGAAGTTCTTTCTTTGTATTGCGTCAATCAAATGAATGGGTTCAATAATTAATAATTAACAATTCTACAGATACCTCATATCACACGTAATAGAATTTCAAATACTACGATCTCTATGCAAAACAGTGAACCACACAGGACCTCTACACGAATGCTCCATTTACGGAAATGAGGAAGCGGGAAAATTACTAAGGTAATACTTATATTAAAATTACGAATGCGTCCGATTTTATGGGTACTTCCGCTACGTTATAATTTTAATGGGAGTATTTACGGAGCAAAATCATTGTACATACCTCTATTTTCGTCCTTATTTAGAATCGAAAATATTCATTTGAAAGAAAGAAAGAAAGGAATTCATTTCCTGCGAAACGTAGGTTAGGTTTAAAATTAAAAAAAAAAATCATAATCTAAATACAGGTAAGATAAACAGTTCAAATAATTAAATGAATTTAGAACTAAGTAGTTTTTATTTTAACCACTTTAAGTATTTTTTCACAATAAAAAGTACCTATATCTAATCTATCTCTGTTTACAATTTCATCAAAATCGGTTCAGTGGTATAGGCATAAAATTCTGCTTTGACGCCAGAGAGAGTCACTTTCGCATTATATTAGTAGGGATTTAATAATGTATTCACTAGATTATAAAGTTATCTATTTCGCACGATTTGCTTGGTCACGAATGACTGACTTATATAAACTTTACTAATATTAAATTACTTTAATATAAACCAACTATCGTAAAATATAATATTATCCAATAGACATGTAGGTTAAGGTTAAAATTTATAATTTGTTTATAAACAGATAATCATCACAACATTACCTTCCAAATACGAACAAAACGTACTTAGTCATTCTTATTTCCCATGTCTAAATAAAATTGAATTATCGTATATACAAGGTTAAACCGAAGCTTAAAAGTAAGACTTTTCAAAAGATATTCCTACTTGGCTGTCTTCTGTCTGGGCGGGATCTTGAACTTCGATTAAGTGACCTTCATAAGCAATCATGTGTATGATTCCATAATTGATTTTAGACCTTGGTTAAGTAGTAAATTACTTGATTTAAAATACAACTTTTTATCATGACTTATTTTTGCTAAAAATACGTGTGTACAATAAATATGATTTTCCATAGAAAAGCAATCCCGTTAGGACATTTACGCGTTTCACTCATTTTATTACAGTTAAGTAGGTAATTAGCCTTTGTTTTATTTCCACGGGATTGGAAATCAGAATTATTCACGCAGCTCATTCAAAGGCGTCGTATGATCAACTAAGAATAGATTAAAAAGACTCCTTACTTAAAAACTTTTCAACTTTAATCAGTGGTCAAAGTGTTACATTTTTGTAACAAAGTACCTACTCGAATTGTTAATGTTAATATTTACAACTAAGATATTAAAAAAAATAATGAGTATTAAAATAAGGCAAAGTTTCAAGTAATATTAATTTGCTATTATAATTTTGGTAAGGAAAGGTCGAAGAGCAACCTTAAGTTTGTTAAAGCATGTTGCCGTGACTTTTATAAGGTTACCATAACCGTTTAGTACATGTGAACATAACAAAAGTAATGTTGCATTAAAAATATGATATCTTTTGTTTTCACGAAAAACTGAATTTCAAGTTTAATATGAGGCCTCAAACAAGTCACATTTTTGTAAAAATATTTAAAAAAAACATCGCTTGTTGTCCACGTAGGTACCTAGATTTGTAATGGCCTAAGATCCTGCGAAGAACTCAGCTTTGTGATTTCAAAAAACTAGAAGTTTATCTATGTTTACTGCCGTAAGGATTGTTTCCCACTGGAATAAGGGCTTTGGTTGATTTAGGAGAGGACAGATAGTTGTTTAAAACATCTGTGTTCTTACTATCTGGGACATGCATAGAACAAATGCTCTATGGATGTTCTCTGTTAAGGCTGGTAGATAACATCTTTTATAAAGGTGGCATTTGCGAGTCTTCACTATAATAAATTGGCTAGTGAATTAAGTACTTGGGTTGTTTGGCTAAACATTATTCCTAATATTATATTCTATAGTCCTGATACTATTTTTCTTATTTTATATTTAATTTAAAAACGCAATGTATAGGAAACATACATTCTACATTAATTTATGTATGCTTATTGTACCGTGTTATATAAGAATTAATCAATTGAGTTTTATACTGTAATTTTGCGGTGTGTAACAATCATAAACCTAAGCACGTATGTACAATACAGATTAATCATATAACATTCCCGCGAAAACAACATTGTTCTGTTGTAATTATTTAGTTTTTGGAATTATTTTTAAATAACAATAACTACATTACCGCGTTAATATAGCGATACAAAGCATATTCATTGATTTGGAAAAATGAGTAATTCACTGATTTTTTCTTTATTTTAGCAAGGGGATGTCACTTGGAGCTAGCGAAGATTGGAGGACTGTTTTAGAAACAATGACGGGAGAGAGAGCATTATCAACTGAAGGGATTTTGGAATACTTTTCCCCCCTCCAAACATTCCTAATCGACGAAACTGCTAAACTCGAAATGGTGAATGAAGATTTGGACAAAAGTGCACCAATAGTCGTTGGCATTATTGTTATTGTCTTAACGTGTTTTATGTTTTTAATGTACTGTATTAAAAAACGCGATAATGTCCGGAAAATATTTTCTTTTTGTGGTATTAGTAAAAATGGATCTTTAGATATTGTTACTAATGAATTATCACAGGTTAAATCAAACGAAGACCATGGTATTAGCGAAGATAAAGTATGACTTACTGATATTAAATTATATACTGCTATTTTCTAAACTTAAACTATTAGTCAGTTTATGTAACTTATAGATTCAATCGAGTTTTGTAATAAATATAATATTTACCATTTTAATTCTTTTATTATTTTCACAATAATATAGTTTTTTTTACAGATTAATTCTATGACACTCATGGACTCTTGATACCGATATATACTATATACAATACTCTTAAAACCAGCTTATAATTAGTGAATTCCCGTTTCCCCTATTGGGGCATGGGGCATACACATTGCTGTGTCTGTTTCATTGATCATTTTCTTTACAAGCAAGAAGGTGATCACCTTCTGTGCTTACCCAACCGGAACATTTATTAATCCCCCCAGGATTCGAACCCAGTACTTCCGGCACAAGACATAGACGCGTAAACCATTTAGCCACGGAGGCGGTACCAGCTTATAATGAACAACCTTTATTCCTAGAAATAACAAGTCATTCATATATAATGATCAATGTAAATAAACATGTCAGTTACGCCACCTATAAATCCATCTCTACAAACCAAATCTTAGTTTATGAGACTCCTAAATGTCTGCCTATCTCTTATTATGAATATACAAAGATGTAAAGACAGCGTGTCAGACATCCTCCAGATTAAGCATAAGATATCATACACTGAATGAAGTCCATGTTATTATGTAAAACATTATTTTTCTAACATCAAGAAAATTAATGAGTGCAAAAAACTTTCTATGTATCTAGAGATTGCGGAAGCGAACAACTTTCAAATCCGAACCGTTTTAGGAGACAATCGGTATATTGGTCGGTACTCTGTGGGCATCAGATGGACATCCGCTCGAACTTGTAATAGTTAAGAATGGTTAGTACAAGTAATGCAATAACGAAGTTGCCGCTTGTCAAACGCACGCAGAACATCGCTCGCGGCGGGATTCTTACGCGCGCAATTTGCATAACAAAATTACAATTCGATTTTTAAATTTCACACCGTCCAATATCGCAAAAAGTTTTGGAGCATGGAGTTTTAACTAAGACTCATTTTTGTGATGAATATTATTTGTTGTGAATGAACTTTATTTTGGTGAGTTTTTGTTAATTCTACAGCTTTGAGAAACCGTTAAGTGAAATCCGTGAGGCGAAATTCTGCATCTGTTCTGTATCACTGATCACTGAGTATAAAATATAAATTATAAAGTAAAAATAATAAATTAATAAAAGCATAAATTAACAAAAAAAAATATTTTGTTGTTTGAAATTTTTTATTTATTTTTAAGTAAAATATGTCCTTTAAAAATGAGTGGTTTAAAAATATATATTTATCCTTGATCTTTAAACTTTATTTAACTGTTGTTAATTTACCACGGTTTTTGTACGTTCACATGTCCTTGTCCTAGGAGTTTCGCTAGTCATACATTTGAGAGATCACAAAATTGATATATTATGTACAAAAAAGAAAATATTACCTAGAGCAAGAAAATATAAATCTATTTACAAAACGGATTAAAGTCGGATTTTACACCATTAGGTCAAAAAAAGATGGACTGATTTTGATGGTCTATGTTGGATTCGTATAATGTGAGGACAACAGAATAACTATCAGAAATATAGAGAAATTCATGAAGAAAATTCGTTTCTTCATATGTTTTCTATGGAATGACCTTTTAGGTGACACGTTATTATCGGCAACTCTGAACCTATACGAAGCGGGGTCCACTAGTAATTAATAAATAAGCATAATTAGCTTTTAAAAATATATTTATATTTTAAAAAGATTCAATTGCTACATTGTCAAATGAATATTATTGGACACATTTTTTAAAATAAAATAATTACCAGCGTTTTACAGCACAAGATATGAAAAAACAAGAGAAAAATCGAATCAAAAATGACAATCCTTAAGCAATATATTAAAGTCGGCTACGATATATCATCTGATAATAGTTTAATAAAACCTCCAACACTTTCTACACATACAAGCCTAATTCACTCGATAGTAGATGTCCATCAATCACTAAGACAATTTTTAAAAACGGTCAGTGGTTTTAGATTCATTCATTACGAACAAAACCACAAACTTGAAATAATAAAAATAATAAAATAGATTATTTGTATCGCAAAATGTATTGTTAGTTTAATTTATGTTTTCTATAAAATTTCAATTAAATACTAGGTAAGTAAGTAAGTGAAGTCCCGTGTATGGGGCATATGCATTTCACATCTGTTTCACTGATCGATTTTTTCTTTTAGGGGCAAGTAGGTGATCAGCCTTCTATGTCCTGCCAGACCAAGTTTTTTTTTATCTCCGCCGGGAATCGAACCCAGGACCTCTCGGTTGTAATGCTTACGCGCTTACCACTAGACCAAGGAGGCGGTCAAATACTAGGTAATGCCCGATATTATAACTGTAAAAAATTATTCAATTAATTTAAAAGTGCTTATGTATTTCCGTAGTGTAAAGTTCACTATAGGACACTGAATACATACAAAAATCATATGTCAAATAAGTTTTGTATTCGAAAGCTGTTTTTAGAATGTCAAGTACAACTTTTATAATAATGCAGATTGCCATTTAACAACTAGGTAAATAGTAAAATGGTAATAAATTAATAATATATGTATAAGGTACCATTAAAAAACAGTGAGGAACGATTACACCTGATATTTTTTTCAGAACTGGTCCTTATTTCGCTCCTTATTTCGTTCCAAACAACATTTTCTATTTTCTCAGGAATCGAATCCGTTGTCCGTTTCATGAGTAGCTATGGCAACGGATGTTATTAAGTCTTATAATCAAAATAGCTTCCATATAGTAATCGGTTAATTCTTTAATGTATTTTTATTCTGTATTATATGTGTGGCTTCCTTTTCAAAAATGCATATAATTATTTTAAAAGAAAATTAAATCTCAAGATTTTAACATTGTGTTCGCTGCATTTATTACCCACGCTTACAGAACCATGAAGGAATTAAAGGAAGAATTTTTAAACATTTTTTTGGTGTCAACATAATTAAATTAATTAATTAATCTAGATTCTAGTGTATAGCTCATATTGATTTTAAGTTACTTCGATTACTTTGAGTAGATTCGATTAATTAGGATTTTATTCAACATATAATATTCTAAGAATTTGACAATTTTCATACAAATCTTCACGCTTTGGAAATATCAAATTATAATGGGAATTATGTTTATGTTACATAAATGTATTTTTCTAAAATATACATATCCAGATTATAAATCTTTACTAAATGCATCCGAAAATACGCACTCAAAATTATATGTAATATGTAATCTTGTGACCTCCTATGAGCCACACATTCCAAATAGATATCATCAGGTATTCACCTGTAGCCAACCAAAAATTTGTTTCCTCGAGATTCAAACTCAGAATCCGCAGCGCAACACGCAGATGGAACCACTTAAAACGGCGGCTAACTTTGAATAATAAACTCATGGTTAAGATTGGGACTTGCCATCGCGAATTGAGTTTTTCTGAAATTTGTATAAAAAGCTATTTTTTTTTAATTTAGACGAATTTATTACGTATATATACATAACAAATAAATAAATAATGTTTATTATAATATAAATATATTTTTAGTAATTGTTTTGTTAATCCCTATTATAATACTTGTTTGGATGTTTGTGATGTCTTTCTCCCTGAGAATGTCTTAACATGTGTTATGTGACTCAACCTTTAATAAATAAATGTGCCTCTTATAAACAAGTTGTAAACTAGCAGTTAGCACCTATTGTAATAACTTTAGCATTCCTTAAAACAATAATGATTGTCTTCAGATGAATGCATATAGTTGTTATTAGATACTTTGATCACACAATAAAACATTTATAGAAACAATGTTAAAGACAATAACCCTTTTTCTCTTGTTTACACAATATACTTACACAAGAGGATGTGACATAATTGTCTGAAAATATTACTATCGCAAACATAGGTACTTTATTATATTGAATGCATCGTTGTTGTGACTTGACAGAGGTCAATAAAAATATTCTTTTTGAATACATATTATAAAGAAACACGTGGAATATAACTCAACGTTGAAGTTGTCTTGTCAAAATAGTATATAATATATATTCCACGTGTTTATGATATGTAAATTCCCGCAACCCCTAGTGCAGAACGAGGCAAACACATTTATATATCTGTTTCACTGATCATTTTAATTACAGGCAAATAGGTGATCAGCCTAGGTGCCTTCTCAACCGAAACATTCATTGGTTTCCCCGAGACTCAAACCCAGGACCTCCTGCGCAATACGTAGACGCGTTAACCACTTAGCCACGGAAGCGATTTATTTGTATGATTGTGTAAAATATAGTATGATTTTTCTTAATACGCCCCTATGTATGGGCAATCGGCTACTTAGATTTAAAAAATCATTAAAATAAATAAAATGTAAAAACAAAAGCCAATATCAGAAAAATAAATCAAAAATCTCTCTTTCTTTGAATTATCTAACATTTATGAACAAACATTAAATATGAAACTAAGTTATCAGCTTAAGACTAAGGCATCCTGAATAAATAACTTTTAAATGTAGGTTACATACAGGTATGTATACCTAAAGCTGAATTCAGATATATTTAAGTGTGGCCAAATACATATATAGACATAGTTAGAAACAGGTAAATATAATGATTGAAACAGTCTATTAACATTTTAGATTGCTATTTGTTTTTAAATTATACCTACCTCTAGTATCATTGGCTCAAACGTCAAATTTCGCAAAAAATATTAAATTAAATACATTGTGTTAGTACCAATGATATTTTTTTCCATTTTTAAATCGTGGTAACAAGGATACATTTGAACACAATGAAGCCAATTATAATATGTGTAATGTTATGTAATACTGGATTATTAACTATTAGCAAAAGCAGCCAACAATAAAATAGCACGTAATTTATAGTGTTTTAGTATAAACTGTAACATTTTGCCTTTTAACTAACATTTACATTGATTCAACAGCAATTATTCGTAATTATGAGTCGAAAACAAAATCTTTGCAATGTTTATTCTACATAAAATCTTCATGAAACTGAAATTTGTTTTCTATATTCTATTTAAGTATAAAAAGTAATTACTTTCCGTTTGTATTTACAAGACGTAAGTGCGGTAGAATCGTAAATATATGTCTTATATGTTGATTATCTTAATAAGCCTGCAGAGCTTTTCAAATCGGATTAATTCACTAGTAAGGTATTCACTATGTGTTAAAAACGAATTCGGAATGATAACTTTGCAATATGAATTCTAAAAATATAATCGACTACAATTGTTTTGATCACAATATTTTTTTCCAAATTTTATTTTGTTTAAACAATATTTAATACTAATGATTAATGGAAATCGAATTAGTATCTAACAGATCATGATTGATTCACTCAGAAATCCGGGCAAACTTACGTATTGATTTTGATTTTCACAACTTTTTGTAAATCGTTATAATTGTGTACCTACTGTCCGAAATTATTGGTGTTTTTCCAAAATTTGTAGTTTTTGTTGAGGCTTTTAAACGCTAATTACTCATGTGGGAATTTCCATTGAATTTTTTTGACATATAACAAGTCATTCAGTCACGGATACTGTTGATAAAAATGTGGTTATTTATCAAGTTACCTATAACCTATAAGGTAAAATCCCATCTCTGTACTTTAGTTGGTTACGCTTCGGAAATTTGTTGCTTGCACCAAGGAAATGCTGAGTTATTCCCTAAGACTTATGGTTAAATATCTTTACGGACCATCACTGTTTAAATAAATATTTGCAATTACGAAGCCAAATATTTATTAATTTTAAAGAAAAGTGAAATATAGTCTGTTAAAAATAGGCAAGTTTCTTTTTTTGTTGTCAATAATTATGTCGTAAATACATAGACTAGTTTATCATCGATCATGCTATCAACGTTGCGTGAAAGTGTAAAACACAACTGATCGTAAATAGTTGACGTGTTAACATATGATTAATTTATTATATTCTCATAATATTAGTATGTACGTGTTTAAATGCATAATGTGTACGCGAAGTTATGTCGTTTAGAGATACAATTTCTCAAAACGTGCTCTTCGGTCGGAGATTCATGTTATATGCAATTAAATAATTAATAAGATAACAAACAGAAAAATCTTTAACAGTTCCCCATGCACTTTTATTTCAAAAGATCAGTGTTCCTGGCTTAGAATCTCCGAAGTGATTCAGTAAAATGTTTAGGTAATGTTTAGTCTTGAAAATCTATTTTATTCGAGTTCACCATACCGGTGGGGCAAGGGATACATTTCTGTGTACGTTTCATTGATCATTATTTAAAGAGCAAATAGTTGATCAGTCTTCAGTGGTTACAAACTTAACATTCTGGTATCCCCAGGATTGACATCCAGGATTTCCACGCGATTAGACGCGTGAACCACTTAAGAACGGAGCCGATTCATAACAAGTTAAAATTAGAACAAAAAATCACAAATGTTCTCAATTAAGAAGTATCATTGTTGAGACAATCGTATAACACACATAAAAATATGCACATTATCATTCATTACTTTAAATTGAATGAAAAACTATAAAAAAAAATCAATTTAAGCTAAGCCTAAGACTAATCCATATCCGCTAATAAAGAATACTTATGACGACCGATTGGCGCAGATGGCAGTTCCGCATCGAAAGGTCCCGGGTTCGAATCCCGGTAGGTAAACTAGTTTGTGTAAAGAGCACGAATGTTTGTTTCCGAGTCTTGGTTGTTTCTGATTACCATAACACAAGTGCTTCAGCTCCCTATTTTGGGACATATGGAAATAAATATAACATTTTAGTTACGATATTCAGATACAAATTTAAATATTTTTATAATAAAAGTAATTTGCATAATTCCATTAAATTTGAGATGCAATCCAATTTCAGTAGCAAATAAATATTTGTGACAAGGTTGCCGGTTTAGAAAGGATATTTTTACGAGAATATTGCTAAAAATAAATTATAATAAACTTGTTATGTAAATATCCCCTAAGCCCTAGCGAAGCATGGGAAACATTTCTTAATTCTGAATCTGTTTCACTGATTTTCTTTACAGGTAATTAATATTCTGTCTTTCCAATCATTTCATTTTTTTTCACCAGGATTCGAACCCAAATCAAAGCATCAAACATACGCGTGAACCATTTAGCCACGGGGGTTAACCTTATACGAGTATGAAGGTATAAATAATTAAACACTGAATATTCTAAATAAATTTCTACAGGCATGTGTTGTAAGTAATGTAAGTAAGTCTTGCTAAAATTACCCTGCTCATATTTTAAAATATAAAATCAATAGGAACATATTACATGATATATGTAAATATACAAACTACATATCCATATTACAAAAATGTAGTTTTTTAACTAATCATACTATTTTGAATAGGCATTAGAGAATTTAGCATACCAACTATTATGTACGTAAATATTTAGATTCGAAGTAGGTACGAATTGAATAATTGCCGAACCCGTGCTAAGAAGCCAGTGTATTGATCTACGTGTACTGAAAATTTAAAGTATTTATTGCGGGTTACACTAAAATTTGAGGACTAAACAATAGGCTATATTTAGGCTAAATATAGCCTATTTTATATTATATAAAAATATGTAAAAAACAGGGCATTACTTCCGTGTGAACCTTGATTAGGAATACGCAACGATTGACAAGGCCAATAAGATGACAACGCTTAGCAGTTTTTGTTGCCAAGGTATTGTGGACATTACAAGGTCGCAACAGATCAATCAGAGATTACTTGTGTAAATGCCTAACTTCACAAATCGTACAATTGTCGTTACACTTACGATAATCCGAGACCCTTCTTGACTTCTTATTTATAGACTACTCAGCATAGAGAAGAATAAATTAATTTTAATCAAAAAAAATAAAACCGACCTCAAAACGCACTGAAAAGTAAAAAATAAATTTTGTATTATAAATGTACTTACTATAAATAAAAGACGTAAATAGTGTTGATAAATAAAATTCATGTAAAATTCAACAAGAGCATAAAACTGTCATGTTGCTCTTTGAAACGCGGCGCCAAGCCATTCAATTAATTTTTTTTATTAAAGTCTAGGATTATTCATTCAGTCTTTTTATTTATGTATTCGGCACTTCGACGAGTTACCCTATCGTTTGACACCTCACTCATTCAAATCGGTCTACAAATGGCGACGTACGAGCGGAACATCGGAAAAAAAAACGCGTCGAATTGATAACCTTCTTTTTTGGTTTTTTTGAAGGTCGGTTAAAAATAAAGAAAATTAGTGGCAAGGGCAGATACAGATTTCGCGTCAGAGGGTTGGGTCACCCATTATTATTAGTGACAATAAACTGTAATTAATGAAATTAGTTAAACAGTGAGACCCTGGCTAGTCCTAAGACCCTAGTCATTACCCTCATAGCACGGTACTGGTTCCCGCTCATATTTTTTTCTAAAAATATAGTAAACAACTAAACGATTTATCCCGGAAAATTGACTCGACGAAATTAAATGTTCGATTGTTAATCGAATATAGTGTTTAATTATAGTTTAAAAAGAATAATATTTTTGATTTAAGGAAAGATTTTATTGAATTATTTGATATATTATATCATATTATATTATTAAGGCACTAATAGCATTCTGTGTCTCGTTGATCATCGAAAAAAATACGCCAATCGTCTGTCAATTAAAAGATTTTACCGGAAATTTACAAACAAAACCGATTCAATTGTCTTTTTTCTTAAACATTGTCGTTAAACAAATCAGAAACATCCGTATTTGAGTTTTTTATTTCGACTAATTCATCATATTATGTAAACAAATATATACTACATATTAACTATCCGAAACACAGATAAACAAAGAAGTTCACTCTTGATAAAACCATTGTCTAGGTAAAGTTAATTCGAGTCTCCAAATGGTCTCCAACGATTACAATAAGTACGTAGCAATCATGAAATGATTAACCACGTCCGGTATAATCTACATTAGCGCATCTAATAATCAAACAACCATTTGCCGCTAAGTATGTCCAAATAATATTTTGACAATCTTTTTCCAGGTACTTTAAAACGACATGGCGTTCGACAATAACACAAAAGCTAAAGAAGAAAAGCTCGCGGAGAAAACACTTAAAGATAACGACTTAATCGCCACAAGCGAAATGAAAAATAATTTTATAAAAAATAAAATGGAAAAGGTACAAGATAGCAAAACTGCAGATGATTGGATCGATTTAAATTTCTTTCAAAAAGCCAAACGGCTAATATCTTTAATAACGGTTGAACCGATACTGGCCGGTTACGTCATGCCTTCGGTACTTTCAGCTCTCGCTACACAAAATTTGTATTTAGAGAAAGCGTGCAGAGTTAATTTGGCATTCGATCACCACGTTTGTGACGCTTTGACGAAAAGAGAAACGGCAAATTACACGTTAGAAGAGGAGGCGGTTCAAACACTCGTAGCTTCAGTAGCCGGGTGGAAAACTGTCCTTCAATCGTTTCTTCCGTGTGGAATCTTAATATTCCTAGGAGCGTACAGTGACAGAGTTGGGCAGAGAAAGTTTTGCATGTTATTACCGATAATAGGAGAATTCTTGACGAGTATCGGTCTTATAGTAAATACGTATTTTTTCTATGAACTGCCAGTGGAAGTAGCAGCGGTCACTGAAGCGATATTCCCTGCATTAACTGGAGGCTGGTTTACAATGTTCATGGGAGTGTTTAGTTTCATAGCTGACGTGACAACTGAAGAACAAAGAACGTTACGGATTGGGATAGTGAATTTATTCTATTCTTTAGGAGTTCCTGTTGGAGCAGCGTTAAGTGGTATTTTAGTGAGAAAAATTGGCATGTATGGAGTGTTTTCTTTAAGTGCCTCGCTATATGTTCTGAGTTTTATATACGCCTTCTTCAGGATAAAGGAAGTCAAACGGATTGACACGAATGTGGTTAGTTATATTTTTATCTTAGGTTTATAACTATTACTATGAAACTAATTAAAAATTTCTTCACGGTTGGTTCTTGCGATAATTGTAGTTAAACAACTTTTGTGCGACATTCTTTGGCTTTAAAATGATTATTCATATAGCTAAAACTAAACAATGCTTATTTAATACCTTAAAAAAATTAATCCCTTAAGTATTACTTAAATAAAAAACACGGTTTTATATAAAAAGGTAAGTATATTGTGCATTATTTAATACTTGATTTTGATCTAATATGTTAGGTAGGTAAAATTCTGTAGTGCGTGTGATTGAATGATTAGCTTTACTGGCTTCAGTCAGATCTCTGTGCACAGTCATGACTGTCCATCCAAATAAAATTTTCCCGGTACATTTCCACATATTTCAGTCTTTAATTCAAAGCGTAGATTTGGTATATTGACATAATCAAACAATATATATTTTCACAAATTTATTAATAAAAACAATTACCCTTGTGTGATTAAATCAGACTTATTTCAGGCTTTCTAATTTAATTAAAATACATCTCTCTCCTACATATAAGCTTGTGTAACAAAGTAAATCCTTCGTAGTAAAATTTAAGATCGTACCTAAAAAAATAATAATTACAGGAGAACATAGTTCCACTTCTGCTTGCCATTATTTTTAACATAATATCAATTAGTTTGACACCTAAATACTGCTGCTGCTGTGATTAACACAGCAAGTAGTTGGGGTACGCATCCCAATGGTTGTGATAAGCCTTATTTAGTTTTATGTAAAAGCAACTAAGTACGTAAGTACTGAATATATTTAATATCTATTAAATATATTAAGGTCTATTCAGTGATAGTGATTGAGTAATAATTAGGTCAAGTTGACGGACTTTTTCTAGTGTCACGCTCAAATTAATTTTATTAGGCATTGAACTTGTAACCAGTTATAATCAAAGACGACACGGTGCGAATGACAGACAATTCATGGTCGTTGCGGACTATGTAAACAATTGAAATTAAATACGATGTACTCTTAATTTTAACTTGTATAAAATTTTTAACTGTGGTTTATTCCAAATTAATACACATTATGTGGGATTTGGAAGGTGTAATATCGCCTGGTGAGATACGCAGCAATCAAAGTCAATTCTGCGTCTATTTCACGACAAGAAGAAAGATCAAACAGAAAAACTAAAGTAACAGAATATGACATGTATGCTTATTTGCACTTGTACATTTCAAATTTTATTCACACGCAAGTAGGTCATCAGGCCAAAGAGCCCCAGTGGCCAAAAGCGACGCAGGTTCGAATCTCGGAGTAACAAATGTTTCGATTAGGTATTCTCAGAAGCTATTAATTTTTTATCAAACATGCAGGCCATGATATATTATAAAATATAAAGAGCATGAAAAAAAGTATCTCTTAAATAATATTATTAAATTTCAGAAGCCGACTACGAACTGCTGCGAGTGGCTACGAGACTTCTTCGACACCCGCTATGTGAAGGATACAATGATGGTTGCTTTCAAAGATGGTCCGAATAACAGGCGACTACGGGTCATCATGCTAGTTGTTGTGCTTTGTGTTGTTATCGGACCTATTTACGGTAAGACTTTTTTACAAAGTTACGAAAAACCAACAGAATAAAGGCCCTTTTATCGTGTTTAATGTAGATCGAGATTAAAATAAATCTTAATCACGAAATGTCAGCTTAAGCTTGTTTACGTTTTCGTACGGTCTACTCGTTCATTCAAACTGTTTTTAAACTCAGATGTTTATTAGTGGAAACGGCCCAAAATAAGGTTCCTTTCACACGTTTTAAAAAAGGAAAGTTTTACAATTTGGTTCTGCTTAGATACGTATATTTCTGAGAGTTTCGTGCTTATGAACTTGGACTAAGTTATGAAAGGATGCTACTAAAAATTCATATTAGTCCATAATCCTTTAACACGCCGCGCAGGTAGCTTGAATTACCATACCAAAGATTTGTCGTGATCTAACTAGTTATGTTGATGGAGTTAATAGATATAGGTAGAGTTACATCGGTTATCTAATGAAATAACAGATTAATGTCTAGTCCATTGAACTAGTAACAGAAAGTATACTAAATATGTGTCATTCATTTGATATGAATGGCCGATCGGATGTGTCGTTGAACGTTCACAGTGTGACGTAGACGCACCAGAGCATAGCTTCCGGCGATTCATGTTCGCAAACATTATTTGTAATAATGGCACCTTACATCCACCAAGGATGGAATACCAAACAAAAAATACCATTATACAGCTGACGAAAATGCGAATTCAAATCATCATAACAGGTGTACATTATAAGCAAATATGATCTTTAATGAAGAAAAAAATTTTATTTAACTGGTGATATAACTGAAAAGCTTACAATTGCAAAACCTTCGATAACAAATTGTCATTTTTATACAGAGGTCGCTAATACAAAACTTAAATTTATTTGGGAATGTATGGGTAAGACCACACAAAAATGACATCTAATGCACTCATTGTTCAAAGCCTTTATAATTTTTAAATGGTATGAAGAATGCTTGCGGTAGGTGTAATTGCCGATTGTCTTGAATCAAATCGTTCTTTGTTTCTGATGATTTATGTCTCATTCAAACTTCTTCGAAAAGAAATTCTATGTAATGTACTTTCTCCAAAGGCAAATCAACACATCTCAGGCTGTTCCATAAATTGTAGGTGAGATCCATTTGCAATTCTTCAGCTTTCGAACAATAAACGCGTTAAATCGGCCCAGTCATTTAGGAGCTATGATGCCACAGCAGACACAATGACACACAGACACGTCAATCTATAATACCCATATACGTCGGCAATTAAAAATTGACGTAAATGAATGTAATACTGTGCAGAATTTTTTCATTCAGACTTCTGTCATAATTACAATACTTTCTCAATTAAGATTCAGTTAGTTAATCTATAAATTATGTATATACGAGGGCTGTTCAAAAAGAAACGAGAATTTTTTAGTTTCGCGGGTTTGGAGAATCCGCTTATAAACTTTTTTTTATTATTATTCTGTTTGTACACATGCCCCTGACGTACGATAAAAATTTCAGCAATATTCATTGCTTACTTTTTAAGTGGCAGCCACTAAGTATTACACGTATTTTTCTTTTTTAAAATTTAATTATATTTTAGATTGATAACAAAATTTAAATGGGTAATATATCTTTTCAATGAGAAACTGCAGATTTTTTGATAAAATGTGCTGAATAAAAACCTACTCAGTATCTTGAAGATAAACATATAAAAATATAGTTAAATAATGGAGGGTTTTTGGAGTCGAATTATGATTATGTTATTCGGAACCAAATAACTTGTTAACAAACACGTTGTTTCAGGTGAAATGTCAGTAATGTATCTGTTCACGAGATATCGCTTCAACTGGAACGAAGTGGATTTCAGCATGTTTTCGACTTACGCAATGTGTACTTCGTTAGTAGGTAAAGTAAATTTTTTATCTCAGAGATTTGGTCGAAGTTGGATATAAAACGAGGGATATTTGAAAAAGGTTTGACGGATGACACTTCCTACGCTATAAAGACAACTTCTATAGTTCCTAAATATAATTAATTATAAATTATACTACCTACAATATTTTGCTACATCTTTAACAACTGTCGCCGCATTTGAACCAACATGAAACAACGGAATTTGGCTTAAAAAATATAAGATAATACAACATCCAAGTAGATGATTTATCAAAATGATGGAGTTTGCAAGTCATTGATGATCTTATAACTTTTTTAGGGACTCTATTCTCGGTGGGCGTATTTAGCCACGTATTGAAATTTGATGACGCAATTATCGGAGTGATATCGTGTACAAGTAAAATTCTGTCTGGCTTCATGTATGCATTTGCTACGAAGACTTGGCATATATACATAGGTAATAATTTAAATCTATTATTAAAAACTTAATTTACATTGCCTCAATTGAACTGTTTACCATATTAATATTAAACTTTTCACATCCAAGATCTATGCGCTAAGTGTGAGACAGTGTTTTAAGTGAAGCAATGTTTTAAGCCTTATCGAGTTTTAGCTAGATTAAAAAAATTATATATTTAATTTTTTCAGCTCCGCTAATTGAAATTTTTAATGGAACATCATTTATAGCAATGAGATCAATGGTATCGAAGTTGGTGGGTAAAGATGAACTAGGTAAGTAACTAGTAAGGTAACAAATTATTAGCTACACATTTATATAGGAAACCGAAAAAGTAAGCCAAACGTAAGTCCCGTAACCAATGGGGCATGGGACAGAAAATTACGTCTATTTCCCTGTTTACTTTCTTCATAAGCAGGTTGCATGATAAGCCTCCGAAATCAAAAGCTGAATCTTTTGGAAGAAACAATAAGTTCTAAGCACATTTAATCATAATAGACAATAGATATGAATGATACAGACACTTAGATTGCGTACAGATGCTCCATTGTGCATGCTATTGAAATGAAAGAATGGTGTAGAAGTCCTAAATATGTATGTACATATTTAAAGGCAATCGGATAGGCAATTTACAATCACCACTTTAACTCAGATTCTATTGCATTAAAGTATTCAGTAATCAAAAGAAATTCGAATATACTTTCCTTTCAGGTAAAGTGAACTCGTTCTTCGGTGTAGCAGAAGCCATGATGCCTTTAGTGTACGCACCAATGTATACAACAGTATACACTGCAACATTAAAGACATTCCCGGGCGCCTTTTTCCTATTGGGCGGTGGTCTTACTATACCTGCTGTACTTATATTTTTGTAAGTAGTTTCCTAGTTTTTTTAATAAAAAGAAGCGATCTTTATAACAAAACTAGCAACCCGCCTTGCACGGGTATAAAACATGTAAAAAACCTTCCTCTTCAATCACTCTATCTATTAAAAAAAACCGCATCAAAATCCGTTGCGTAGTTTTAAAGATTTAAGCATACAAAGGGATATAGGGAAAGAAAAAGCGACTGTTTTATACTATGTAGTATACTAAATACAACATTTAAAGAAAACGAAGTCAACGTGTACGAATAATTTTATAGAGGACGGAGTTCTGACAAAAAATATCACGCTACTCAATTCTAACTACAAACAGAAAGTAGCGACAATATCACTGAAAATTTGAGCAATTTTAAGTCACATTGTTAACATCAACAATCAATCTCTTAATTAATTTCTTTTTCACAGATGGTTATATTTGGCCAACAAGAAATTTGTGACTACTGAAAAAACAAATGACAAAGAAAAAGCTAACCAAGACAAGCAAAATGGTCAGGAAAACAAAGGATTTGAAAACGATGAGAAACAAACACAAAATAAAACTGAACCTGGTACCTCTGGGTTGCCAGGTTGCCATCCAGAAAATGTGACACAATCCCAGATAGAAATAGGTTTTACTCAAAGTATGGTCTGCACTAGTAAGCTATAAATCGCATTATAAATGCAAATGTACTCCTGTGATATGATATTTAATTATAATTTAGAAAATTTCTTTTAGCTATTTGAGATCTTTCATATAGATGTTTGAACCGACGTCGAGCTAAATACATAATATATGATTATATGTTCCATAAACTTTGAACCTAGAGCTGAGTCTTCGCGTTACTGTCCATTAAGTTTTCGTTGAACCCAATGTCTTCTACTGGTTGCCCTTTTTTTATGGTTTTCGTAAGAGTAATAACCAATATAATCAATATTTTATATTAAAGTGAAGTCCCGTGTCCCCTAGTGGGGTATGGGGCAGATGCATTTCACATTCTTTAGGGGCAAGGAGGTGATCAGTCTTCTATGCCCTGCCAGACCGAGTTTTTTTAATTATTTTTTTTTATCTCCACCGGGAATCGAACCCAGGACCCCTCAGTTGTAACGCTTACGCGGCGGTCTAATATTTTATATTAATAGTTATCAATTTAACGTGAATTCTTCATAAAACCCATGGTTCAAGGTTTTTTTTACAATAAAACGTGAGAGAAGGGCTCAAATTCAACTACAACTAATTTAAAATTAGAACAATCGAGTGATACTATGTTAGTACTTAAGCATAATGATTAAGAAGAATCAGTATTTATAGGGGATTGTATATCAAATTTATCATCGCGTATTTGCAATGTTACGTCCAAATTTTTCAGAAAAATTTAAACAATCAAACATTAAATTTACTTAAAGCTGTACCTTCTGTATAATAAGTTAAGAATATTTGGTTTAAGACCTTATCAGAAGCCACAACAAATTTTTAACAAATAATTTTTGGGAAAAGTTAAATATTTGCATAATTGAGTTTTCATATTGTGTATTTGTTGTTATTAAATTGTACTTACTATAAATATTTTGTTTTTCTACTCATAACTCAACTGATATATTCGTTTCCCCGGGATTAGAACCCAGTACCTCCGGCGCAACACTTACCCATTTAGCCACGGAGGCGGTTATCCCCAAATTAAGGAATATTTTTAGTTCTTGTCTGTCTAGGTATGTTTGTACGTGCATCGCGTTAAAACTGCGAAGCAAATTTGGATGCGATTTTATATTGTAGTATAGATATAAATTAAAATATAAGGTGAGTTTTATCTATATTCTAAAAATGAAATACGAAAACACTGATATTTAGAATTCGTATTTCTATCTAGATGGGTATAGTAAGTACACTTTACCTTTCCCGTGATAGTTTAAAGAACCTCCATTAAAACTAAAAAAATTTTTTTATTAATTTTATTCATAAACACCCCTTCCAAAAATATAAAAAGAATTAAACAGTCTCGTAACAATCTTTAGGCACTCAACTGCACATCTTAAGCTAAAACCTAAGATTAACATAGTGGATATAGAATACAAATGCTTTAAGTAAATTATTTAAATAAATCTCTTATATGTTATAATATAAAGTAGAAACGTTTTAGTTAAAAACTTCCAGAAGCTAGAAAAAGTGATTCATTCAAACCCTTATTAATTAAAATCTCTACCGCCAAGATATTTTTCTCTCTAACAGGAATGTGTCCACATTTAACACCATTTTTTGATCTTTTAACCTTTAAAAATTGAATATTGCCTTACAATATCTGTCAAGGCGAAAACTTGTCGAATTATTTAGCGTCAGTTTTTTTACTGTATAAACTTATACAACAATACATACTTATCGAAAACCCGATTAATATAAAGAAAAATGAATATTATTTACCTAATTTAGCCTTAATAGAACACTACATTACATTCTTAGATATCAGGTGAGTAAATAAATAAAATGCTTTTGGGAATCGAACCCAAGACATTTCATACATAGTACACAATTAATATCACTTAATTATATTGACGCATGATGCTAATGACGCATGACCTATTTACTTACGTGAATCTTTTTATGAATCACATGGATAGTTTATAATTTGTATATAATATAATAGCAGTTTTTCTCATTCAACCGCAAAGGATTATACATAACATTATAGCTATTATAAAATTCAATACCAAAAAACCTGTTCAAACGGTACACAGAATTTCATAGACTTTGTGAGAAATTTCTTTGCCTCCAAATGAAATATACAGCGACTTGTGGCTTGGGTGAACCTGAAAATAATTAAATACATATTAGTTTATTCAAAGCAAATAACATATCCAATATAGTATGCTAACAATTAATAAAATGTATCGAAATTTAATTACACATTATTATTGAAAATCTTCCACAACCTTTGACAATATCGAATTTCCATACAAACTTTATCATCTAGTTCAACTAATTTAAGCTCTATGTCAAATTTCATCCAAATCAGTTCAGTGGTTTAGGCGTGAAAACGAGACAGAGGAACATTTATAATATTAATACTGATGTTATAGTTTGTAACAAGTAGTTATAAGACCATACCTTGCCAGGTGTAAGTGATCCCTGTTCTCGAGCCCTGCCAACATACAATGGCTCTCCAGCAGCCGTGTTTCCAGCCGCAATAGCATTTGGAGGCACAACGCCCTCACGACTCTCGACCCAACGGACCTTATCGGCTGGAGCACAGCATACCTGTAAATAAAAAAAAAAATCATAGAAAAATATTTCCTTCAAGTAGAAGTTGAGGCACATATCACAGAACAACCATTTGATAATAATATACATATAACAAACATTAAATGCCATCTTGGGCACTGAACTCTAAAAGATTTATTGTCAGACTTGTAAATGTAGAAATATCATGTCCAGTCAGACATGAAAAATACAATATTTGAAAAAGAAATAGTCCCATAGACGAACTTCACTTTTTAGACTTTTATATTTGTCAATTTTAAAAGAAATATATTTTACTTAATATCATAATAATCAAATTTAGTTCAATTAAATCCAATTAGATTTTAGTAATTTATAGAGTGAATAGTTATAAATTTGATTTTTAAGTCTTAAAAATGCAATGAAATAACACTTCAAGTTTATGACATTAGTTATATTCAATAGTGTTTCAATTATAAAGAATTATCAAATTAATTACAGACATTTAAAACACATTAAGCCATAACTGTAATTTGAACTATCAAAACTCAATAACTGAATCATTGATAGTGTAACTATAATTACATTTATATATTACAATGTCAATTACTAACATTAATTAATACTTTATTATCCAATATTTTTGATTGCAACTTTGTAGCATGGATTTTACACTATGGCCATTGATTAGTCATTCCAAAATATTGCACAATATAAATTAAAATTATAGTGTTATGAAAAATTCAATACAATTCTTACCTCAAAGTTTGGCACAGGATTTTCCTTTCCATCCCAAGGCACATACGCAGCATGATGCCTTATTGCAAGTTTTCCTGGCAATAATTCTCCTTGAAATCTTGCACGGATCACCCACAGTGGGCTTTGATCATACCCTTCATATCCGGCAACTACTGCTCTGTTGCTTAAAGATTGAGCACTTTGAAGTGTTGCTGGTATCCACTCTACAATAGCTGAAAATAATACTTATTATTTAATATACAATATATTTAACTAAGGACCAATTAATTTTATTATTATAATGCATTTAGAAAGTTGACAATTCTTTTAAAACAGTGGTATTATACAATATTATTTGCTCTTTACAATACTGAACAAAATACTTGTTAAAATTGCTTTAAAATCTATTGACTCTATAAATATGTACCTAATTACAACAGCTTTCTTATTTAAACTGCTTTTGAAAATGAAAGAATTATTAATATTTTTTTCTATATCCAAACAATATTAGAGGCTGAATACTTACACCAAGGCTGTTGTTGAGTAACATTTGGGAAGCTAGGATGTCCATATGTGGGGGCAGTTGGAGCAACATTTGGATACGACATAGCTGATGGAGGCATTCCTGGCTGACCTGCTCCTTGACCAGGATAAACTGCAAATCCTTGCTGGTAAGGATAGCCAGGCATCATTTGTTGACCTGGTTGGCCTGGCTGACCAGGTGGTGGTGCAGATGAAGGATTATAAATCTGAGGATATATTGGTTGCTGAGGATATTGTGGGTTTCCATAAGGATCTAAAAAAAATATATAATGTCAAGTAAATGTTTTAGGCATTATTGAACAAATTCCAAAGATATTCTTAATGCAAGATATAATAGAACAGATATTAAAAAGTAAATACTCACATCCGGACATAGTTAAATTTCTTTTTCAAAGTACACTTGAAATGACACTAGCTAAAAAAACTTCTAGACTCTTCCCGTTGCCTGTTGGTCAGTCTACTACTTTAATCTTTATTTTCTTGTTTTTGTTTAATTATAAACCACCGATTACCGGTTGGCGGTTACCTGACGTGGCCTCTAGCTTAGTATGATAAACTATGACTCACTTTATCTATTTTTTTGGTATGACAAACATTGCCAATACCTACACTTTTGAAATGTTCGTACTTCGTATTACGCAATGAGTTCACAATACAAAAAAAATACTTGTAAAAACAAGTCTTTATACCGACTTAGATGTAGAAATAAAAAAGTAACGTTTTTAATTATTATTTAATTATTTATTGATTCATTTTTAATCAAAAATCAAAACCACAGCTTAATAATTTTTATGAAAATATGTCAATTGTCAATTAATGTAGCGCACTGCACAGATAAGCAATATACCTATGATTTATGAGAGAATATACATAATGCCACACGACGTGACGTGTCGACACTAATGCAAATCGTTTACCTAGCCGTTAGCCTAAATTAAAACATCACAGTACCTACTAATCACTACTAATCCCAAGTACTACTGTCTAGGGCATTAAAATTAAATAATAAATTATTAATTAATAGATAATATTAGATAAAAAAAACTATTACACAGATAAAATTTTAGGTAACATAATGAATTCAACAATAATCGACCAATTATTGAATCTGTTAGTGATTAGTGTGATTTAACCGTTTAAAAATCGTAACCCTTGCAATGAGCCAGATAGTTTATAAATACAAATTCACTGCAACTAAAACATAATATTATATTGTATGGGATATGAGTAGTAGTATGGCTCACGCTTATTTCTTGACATCCAATAGCGCTAGAACTTTTTAGGGAGGTGACGTTTGCTGTCGTTATCGTAACGACACGACTTATGACGAATTGGAATCAGTAAATAACTTATGCATTATTTGAAAAAAGAATAAAACAATGTGTGCAAAAAATACATGGCTCGCTAAGAACTCACGAAGCGGTTTTGTAGGAATATCTGTTTTATTGCAAAACTCACGAAACTGCAGTTCTGTGCGGTTGCGCAGCCGCCGCGGTTGCAATTTTCGCCTGCAAACTCGGCGGGCGAGTATCGCAAGAGCTGCGGTTGCAAAACGGGCGGTTTTTATGATCGGAATGTTTAGTTGAGTTCGAGATCGCCATAGACAACACCAGAAATGAGATGTTGCTATATGATGTTATATTTCCGTTAATTGTTTAGATATGTATATTTGCATTCTACAGAAGCTGCGAGCTCTAACAAAAACACTTTAAAAACCTCAGTTATTTATATAGAAATATTGAATCATAAGAATGCTGTAAGAGATTACTTTGCCAGCAAACGCAATCATGACTGGCATGTCGACCGCAGTGATGACTGCTACTAATGCTATTTTTCTGGCTTGCAGGAGATTAATCATAGACTGCACTTGGCTTTGGTATTTAAAATCTGCAAAAAATATTTTTGATAAAAAACCACAGTAGGTACATATTTTAATAAAAGATAAAAAGTTCACCATGATTAAGAAATAGCTTTTTAATAGTTTAAATAGGTATTCATTTTGATAACTGGGTTATAGAATTATATAAATCGAAAAAATTCTAAAGATATTTCATTCAGCCACACGAACAATAATCACAAATACCTAATAGGTTTCAAAAATATATCAATTCAATGGCTAAACACATGGAATATTTTTCCCTTTAATACAAACTGAACTTGAGCTTGAGTTACTTAATATGTTTAGCTTAGCTTTTCCGCTTAGTTTAATATTAAGTAGGTATTTTAATAGTTTTTCATCTTTTAAAGATACCTTGTACCTATATAAAGTAATTTAAGCTTACTTACTGTTCTCGTCAGTATGAATTAATAAACGTATTAAAAGGGAAATTGTTTTTCTTCTCTCTTGAATAAAGAAATCGCTTATCTTTGTCAAGAAAAATGGACGTATGTTAAGGAATATATAATAGAATGTATCGCTCCACATCACCTCAGAATACTGTAATTAAATTAGACTTTTTATTTTATTAGAATAGTGATTTTTTTGTTTTCATTAAGATCAAAACCAATAAATAATAATAACATGACACTACGAATTATATGATTTTTTCCCAAAGTAAAAAGCGACCCTTGTGCCTGATAGATCTGATAGATTAAAAAATATATTGAAAAGAAATGTTTACCTTGATAGATGGCGACAATGACCTGCATATTACGAGAATCGTAGTTATCAGCCAAGCTTCGAACATTATTAATATCTAGAAGGAATAACAAGTTGCCCTATGATAAGTGTATCATCAGGATAAAAATGATAAAAATTGGAGAATTTCAGCAATTAATAAACAAACTTTTATGTCTGTCTCACTTATTTCCTTTCATTTTAGAGAAGCTCCATTCGGCCGGCAAACGCTCACTTTGCTTGACTCGGCAAGAATGTACTATTATAAGATCTTAAATAAATATTTAGTTTTAAATTTTTAAAAAAAGTAATGAATCGACGGGAAAGCTTAAACATTATGCGCAACAAATATTATTTAATACCTGTCCTGCATATATCTTGTTGAAGATGTATACGCAATCAGCTATTTTATCATAAATTTGCATAAGTTCAAACCAGCAATATCGGCGATGTAGAGCTTCTGAGCCGACGACTTTTTCCTGAAATAAATTATAATATAGTAGGTACTATACCTGCTTAACAAAAATGTTAATTTAGAACTTGATCAACTGAGATCTACTTACTAAAAATAATTTTGTACCAAATCGTTTTCTTTTTTCTAAAGGTACAAACTCCTCTATTTTTGATAAAAGTATAGTTTTTAAGATTAAGACCTCAATTAAAATATTAAAGATAAAGTAGACAAAGTTTACTCCTTGGAGCATGATTAAAAAGAAAGTTATTTGAGCCACAACATTCCGTATGTTAAACTTGCGTAAGAAAAAAGTGAATGAGATTAAAACCAATGGAGTTAACATTAAAGAAACAGCAATAAACCGTCTTATACGAAACATTTTTAACCTCTTTTCATAATGATTGTCTAAGCTATTTAAAGTTTTATACAAATTAAAGTAATAACTTGCGTTGCCAAAAGAAACGATAAAAACGTAATAAAATATTTCGAAAGTTTGCACAACTCCAAACAACCTTGTTAGTATATTTAAAGGCAGGTCTGATTGAGTGTCTTTCCAACTCGTAGGTGGGACACACACAATGATACAGATTAATAAACATAGTACAAAGATACAGTAACACTTATTGGACATTGAAATTCTCTTTACGTCCGGATCGAATCGGATATTTTGCATTCCAAATATCTTCGAAAACATTATAAGGGGTTTTGATGCATGCACTATAGACAACGTAGGAAATTGATTCGAAGAACAAAAGTTATTTATAATAACAGTGAAAACATTTTCTTTTTTATTAATGTCATTATGCGATGGAATGTTATAGTCGCTTATATATAACATATTGAAAACACACGACTGAAGTCGCTTGAGAGTTGTGATCAAATGAATGTGTGAGGTAATTTGATAAGTACTTATTGATTCTACAACAGTAGGTATTATTGTTAACGACTATTGTTTAATTAATTTAAATTGATGCCTTTGCCAGAAGCTGTAATTTGAATAAAATTACAAAAACTAACTATGTATTATAAATTTTAACTGTGGTATAAAAGTAAGTTTGCCTTGCAATCACCTTAACATTGTGATTGAACAAAGCAATATAAATTTAGAAATTTATTTTATTTTCGAATTTTTTAAAAATAACTAAGGGACTTTTAGGAATACGTGCAAAGGGTTTTTTTGTATAGAATAAGTAGTTTCAGATTTTGAAATATTTATTGGATTTATAAGAAATATAGAACATCAATTAAATATTTATTAAGTATATTATTCACAATTAAACAGTGGTTAACAATGTCTTAACAATAATTTTATCTTTAAAATTAATCTTAGGCTAAAATTGAGAGTTTTTATATTCACTGATTTTAAATATTCACCTTTTCAACGTTTCAAAGCATACTTAGATTGGTTTACCTATTTTGTATCAAAATTGATAAATATTTATTTAATTTTACTAAAGAAAGTAAAGTTTAGCTGATAAGGAAAATATTTGGAAGAGGGTGACTCATCTTCTTAAACAAAAAAGTTATTCCAGATTTGTTTATGAATAGTATTTTTGGTTGAAAAACATTAAAGAATAGTCCAAGTGAGATAATTTAGTTCTTCTCATATTCATAATCGGAAATTTATGTTCAAAAATCTTTTCTTGGTATTTTTTGAACGCCAAAGATTTTTTAAAATATGTTTATAAAAATTTCATCAACTTTGCTACGAAAAATATTTTAAAAATGTCAAAATATACCAAAGTTCACATTTTTAGTTGAAAGCCGACTTTCATCAAACTGAAGTACGACTGACAAATTTGGTACTTGAGCCCTAAACATAATTACTTAAATAATAATTATAATCGCTACAGAAATGTATAACTTTTGCATACATTTCTTAACAATTTAATTACTATAAACATTGCAAATTATGAAAGATAGATTAAATTTATTAGTATAGTATATTAGAATATAGATCATATAAGCCATGGACTACAGATAAGAGCGTCACGCTTGCTACTTAACAGCCACTAAAAGATATTTAGTGCGTTAGCGTAACAACATCAAAGTCATTTCAATACCAAATTTCCAGCGTTATTTGGTGTCGAAAAATAAATGTGATGTTCTCAACAACAGGGCTATGTAAGTTTGTTCGTAACCTCCAATTCTGGCATTAATTTCATACAAATACTTTACTAAAACGGTATCGAAAAATTCACTAAATCATGGTTTCAAATATTGTGAAACACAGATATTATCATTTTTGTGAATTTGGTTTGCAATTTCAATCTTTATATTGCAAACTAAGAATTTTGTACCTTATATTTATCCATTATATTAAATTAACAAACTCAGTCACACAAACAGCATTTCCCTCATTTTTCTGAAACAAAAAATAAAAAGTGCAGGTAATATTATATTTTGAAAATTATTTTGTCATTTACTGAAAAATATATTTAGATATTTTAAAAAACATTTTTGCCTTTGTTGAGGTTCTGATCCTGAAAAAAAAATTAATTAAATTAATTAAACTAAATTCCGAACGCTATCCTTTTAGGTAGAAGTTTCAAAAACCTTTTAGTGGATGTTTACGAAAAATGTATCAACTATCAAATTTTGGTTTAGGTCGTGCGGTAAATCATTGGTATCTTATAATTTTTAGAGTTTAGACTATCATAATTATAATTGACTAGCTGACCCGGCGAACTTCGTACCGCTAATAAAAGCTAGAATGGGAATCGAACGTTAAATGTTTGACAGGAAAGTATGTAGAAGAGTTTATATGGGGAAATGAAATTGTTGTTTTTACTATTTTCCTCGCAATTTTCCCATATTTTCTCGCCGTTTAAAGCTTCCCTGGACTACGACAAACATTTCAAAACCAAAATCAGCTAAATCGGCCCAACCGTTCTCGAGTTTTAGCGAGACTAACGAACTGCAATTGATTTTTATATATATAGATTTGTGGATACATATTAATCATATTTGGAATTTTATATAGAATACTTACATTGCGCTAAGTAAATATAATGTTGGTTCCCCACAATATAAGCAATATTATAGCCACAATAAATAGCAAGGAGAGTATTGCACTGATGATTTTTCCTATCAGATTGCAAACGCAGCAACTGAAAAAAAAAAAAAAAAATTAAAAGAGGTACAAACTGAATCTCTATCCAATATTGACAATAATGTGGTCAAAAACTTAATTAAAGGAACTTTTGCCATAGCTGAATATTTAAACGGGCCGTAAACGAGAGCTAGTTGGGTAGAAATAACGATTGCTTAAGATGATAACGTTCGTTAAATAAGAATTTCAAGACAGCTTCTAGTTTTTCTTTCGGTTGAATCTACTAACGACTAATCTGCTACTATCGTTAAATAGTTTACCTCATTTAAAGACCTATCCCTTAGGAGCACAATCGGTTAGTGAATATAGTAAGTATTGTTACTGCAAACTGTACAGAAATATTTTGATGAGGGCATTGATCTTGCATAATGTGCCTAGCGATATCCAATTTGTACCACACGAATAAGTAGTGAATATGGATAAGTAGTGAATGGAAATGCTTGTACCATGAAACCTAAGCTACGGTGATAAACGGAGCGTTATAAGAAAGGATAGGATTAGATTAAAGATAAGGCGGGTTACTCCCAATGATTCGAAAGCAGTCGCAGACGACAAATTATAGTGACTTGATTTCGAAATCATAATAGACTAATGGAGGAGTTTAATGATGTTGTTAATATTATACTCAACATAATGGTATTAAAATATAGATCACAAATAATCAATCACTGAAAACTTTTTGAAATCCATCAATAAATGAATTAGATTATTGAAGTTTACGTATTTCTGATTCGCCTGTGACGTCACTATCCGCGTAAATTATTCTTGCAAGAGCAATTTCAAAGTCTCATAACTTTTTCATTTTTAGAGATATTTTACTGATTCTTTTATTTTACAAATTTTTTTTGTAATTTATCCATTAATAAAAATTGAAACTTCTCCTTTGTATTAGCTCTTTTATCTTCTATTTTTAGGTTGAGATTCATATATATGTAAAATGTATTATACTTTTCAAATGTGATTGCAGTTTTCATTTCTGTCCCAAAAGAGATTTTGTTTCTTGTGAATTTCTCCATGAACAAGTCATACGTATGGATGTCTCTTGAAAGCTATTGAGCAGGCCGTGGTGTTTGAATGTTTTAGATTATTTCTTCTTAAATACTCATAGTTTATTTAACATAAATAACTAGAAAATATAATGCATTTGTATGCTGACACACCGGAAATAGTCTTTCGACATATACCTGCTTAAAATACCTTTAGTCATAGTTTGTTTTAATGTTACGCTCATATCGTGATAGGTGGGACCTTTTATCATTTTTTTAATCTACAAGTAGATATTATCTATTATTTTTCCGAATACGCACGCAGATAATTTGATAATACATTGTAGTTTTTAGAACTAATACGTATAAACACTGTGGTGAACGATATATTACGGGATTTTAAATAATCTTTACAGATAAATTAAATTGAAGTGTATGTTTGTAATATTAAAATAACCGCTTTTTATTAAGTGCATATAGATGTATACTCAGTAAATATGGCAAAATATTTATTATTATTTTTTCTTCTATCTGTCTGTTTGTTCCGGCTAATCTTTGAAACGGCTAGACCGACAGGACATTCACTGGCACATGGACAGTAACTTAGGCTAGTTTAATTTTAGAAATTAATATATATAAATAATGAAAAAGTAACTATTCCCCGCGGACGAAGTATACATAATTACATATATCTGAAAACATATCTATTATTATTTTGATGTTCGTTATTTAACTTTGTTTATAATATCATGTTACAACGAATTACACACGGGTGATACCGCGATCAGCTTGTATATTAGTATATACTCTATGATATTGCCTAACCAACCATTGAGAATAGACTAAGGCTTAGGGCTTAGACTATAGATTATCTTGCCAAGCGTAAACCGCGCCAGTAGGTTCCATTGTTCCACACTTGTTTATGACGTGACAGGTTTTGCATATCCGATGCTAATACATGCTTTGTGAATACAGCCTCAGTATGCAGCCAAGTACTAAGTTAATCTTAAAATCTCAACTAATTATATAAATGCACTTCGTTTTCAATACGGTGACTTAGTGAACAGATAAATAGAACCTTATAATTTTTTCATAAATTTGTATGTACACAATATCTGAGTTACAAAAAAGCGAGAGCCTATAGAATAAACTCAAAAAAATATTAACCAATATTAAAAATTTCTTTCATTTATGGAAAAACAGATGATTTTTCTCAGAGAGACTTACGTTATATACTGTATCCACCCATGCAAACGAAGTTGTAAATAAAATATAGTAAAGTATTATATAAAACTAAAAAGGCTTTTTCAATTTTATAAATCACAATTCTTGAAAACATCTGACGTTTAAATTGAATATTTGTCACATTTAAAAAGAAAATTCTCGAATATAGTTACAACAGAGTATTTACGTAAGTTGCCTTCACTTCAATGCGATCTTAAGGAAGGTCATTTACATGCGCAATGACATTTATTTATCTTTAATAATTACATAAGAGATTTATTAGGATATTATTGGTTTAATAATTATCCATATTATAACTTCAAGTTCTTACTTTCTTTTATTAAAATATTTTGTTATCAAGAAATTAATAAGTTTTATTTTAATTTTAATAAAGCAAAGCAAAGTATTTAAAAAAGCATACTTTGTTTATATACTTTTTTAAATATTTACAATAAGTAGGTATCTAATTATAAATTATTCTCTCACAAAATCTTAACATGATTTTAAAACGAGAAACGTATGACTCATAGTGGTTGAATCAATGATAATGTCATATTAAGGTGGTTTAATAATAATACATACCACATTTTGTGAATTCCTCCAAACAAACTAACATGAACAGAGTATGAACGCCTCAATGGTAGAACCACAATGGTATTGTGATCGTTCAATAATCTTATCAGACACCTCCACTTCACTATCAGATATTGTAATAATAACTTTTTACAAAAATTGCGCGAACGGGTGATCTTGTTTGCCACAGTTAAAGTTTATATGGAGAAGAAGTGCATAAAGCTATTTTTTATATAAAATGCATTGGAAATACATTTAATTAAAATAAACATTACACACCTACTGCTTAAATGACACACGACATACACATACCTACATTTACCTGACTTACCTACTCTTGACCACTAGTAATTAAAAATACGTGACACTTACGTTTTTAAATTAGATAGCGTTTATAACACTGTTTATTTGAATTATATTAGTCATTATTGATTTAATACAGTTTAAATATAATATGTCAATGTGCACCAAAGCGTTGTCGGTACAGAATCGCACGCGCTGCGAATGTGAAATGTCAAGGAATCGTGTTGTGAAGGTATTTTATGTGAATATAAAAATATTGTTGATATGTATAAATTGATTCAAGAAGGCCACTTCTTTTTCATAATAATTAACAACTTACAATTCAAAATACATTTTAACAAAATAAACCTGTTCAGGTTTTTTCTAGTAGGTATTTATTTATTTATCTATTCAGATAAATAAAATTGGAGTGTCTATTTGTAATATTAAAATAATCGCTTTTTACTAAATGAATATTGATATACACAAATGCATATACCAAAATAAAATTTTTTACAATTTTTGACTGTCTGTCTGAAAAGGCGGTACCGTTTTTTACGGGACTTTAATTGGCAGAAAGCTGATGTAATACGGAGTAACTTAGGCTACTTTTATTTTAGAAATTAATATAAATAATAGTATATACATATAACTATTCGGGGCGGATGGAGTACAAAATAACTATCTAATTTTTTTTTGCTTTTCGCTATTTTCCTCTGTTTATAGGCTATATAACATCACGTTATGACTAAATTAACGATGATGAAACCGCGGGGTTCAGCTAATTCTTATATAAGCCAAAAGATAAACACACGAGGTTTTGTTGACGAATGTAATCTGTTAGAAGTAAATATTATGTACAGAAAAGTCGAACTGTTTTGCCCACTCTTATCATAAATTTTCCGAACTTTTAAGGAAGTACAGCCATTGATTTTTCTTTATAAATAAAAGAGTATCGCATTAGATAAAAAGATTATTGTTAATTATATTTTTGGTAAGCGAATTATGGTTATATTCATTCATTTGTTCCCTTTCAATCACGGCCATACTTCACTTGATCATGCAGAGGAAATAAGGTCGTTGATTCAGGATAAACAAAAATAAAACTAAAATATCAAATTGCAGAAATTTTACTCTAATCCGAGATTACGTAGTGAAAAGTTATTTTCAGTACTTTCGTAACTTCGTTTTCGATCACTAACAAAAATATTTGTAGAACTCGAATAAAACCCTGCATGATAGTTAAAACTCGCAGGTGAAATTTAAATTGAAAGTTTCCTCGTCCGTGGATTCTCGATGATTTCAGCGAGGGTTACGTTATAAAAAGAAGTTTTGTATATTTTTTTAACTTTTTCCATTAGAGTATTCCCGGAGTAAGGCGGTCGCGTGAGAATGAGCAATTTCCTCTACAGCGCCACGATTTCGATCTGACTTCCTGTCTACGATTTTAAAATTTATAGAACTTTTTGAAATTGAAAATGGAACAAACATGTAACATGACATACTTTATGTTGGAGAGAAAGTAATGGTTTCACTCGCCAAGTAAGTTTTATGTGTACTAGCTAACTGTAGCTTTGTACTGATTGTACTCTGTAAAGATAATCTAATTCTTAGTTTCGTATCAAGATTAAACTTGATACATTTTAAGTCCGTAAAAAAAGCAGTTTTTACGCATTGCACTTAAAAGCATAAACTCACAGATATATTTAAATGGTAGTCTACATAATATATGTAATTTTAGCGGTTTTTGAAACAGTTCGTGTAACTCTTAACTCGTCTTTCTTATTTGATAGTTTAAAAATAAAAACCCTTAAAAAATCTCAGGTTCAGCTACAAAAGTGTATAAATTTTTTTTTTACAATCTTAGTTACAATAAACAGGCTATATTTATAGAGAAAATAGCGGGCAGTGAGTATTGAAAACTAAATAATATAGAATGGAAAAATATGCCTTTATTTCTGTGTAAATCCAAGCAGAATATACTGCGCTGACCCTCGTACAAGTTAGGTACAAATTGAAAGTCTTTAGAGCAATTTTAAAAGACCATCGGTGCATCGGTCGTGTTCTCGGCTCTATAAATCTGGTGTGATTGTAGATCGGCGCCGTAAGTCTCAATTCTCGGGAAGTATTGTGTAGAGTGAGAGCTTTTGAAGACAAATCAATTTAGAGAATTTCACATAATGAAGAAACCGCTTCAACGTCTCAATGGTTACCGCTTCTGATGTTACGCTGGAGGTACTCAAATTTCAGGTAAAAAAATATTCGGTTGGGTAGTAACAGTATATGCACGAGACGATCAGTGAAACATACGTAGAATTATTCCCCAGTAGAGGTTACGAATAACTTGCTCATTAAAAGATATTAAATACAATATTAATTGCATTCTGACTCTAATAATTATATAAGCCTTGCTAAATTTATTTAACTAATACCTGTGCTTGAATAGATAAACAATGTGAAAGTATATTTTGACTTGTGACAGATAAAAAATACCTACTTTTAATAATAGATAAACTTCTTTTTATACTAATGCAAGCTTTACCAATTTTACAATAAATATGAAGTTCAGAAGTAGCGTTTTTATTGCTTTAAAGTCTTTTACTATGAATGCAATTCTCGGTACGAACAAGAGAATAGCTATTCTCATAAGTCGGCAGCTCTCACAACATCTTGGAATACCGAACTCAATTCTGTTAAGTCAGATGCACCTGCGCTTGCTCTGAAATGGACCTCGTTTAAAACAATATTGTTTTCAGAAATGAAATGGTTTCTTTCATTTAAATACTATTGAGACAGTCTTAACAACGAGCCACGTCAACTGCAAGTGGTGCATTTAAACAATGGCGCAAATGCCTTTTTCCATTTCCTTTAAATGCACTATTTCAATAGTGGAAATGAAATATTAAATTCTTTCGCTGATTCAGTGTCCGATTTCATTAAAAACTTTTGCCGCTCGAGCATGGAAGTTCAATGAGAATTTCGAGACGTTTCGGAATCAATCTTGCAGGAAAGTTTCAAAATTTCATCCGAGTCTCTGAAGGACAGATCACAAGTGTTTGCGGAGCTTAAACTCATTGGTGACATTCACATATAGTATAACTCCTGATTACTGCCTTAAATAAATACGTACGTTGTAGTCCGTTATGAAAAAACAAGGTTGATCCATCAACAATGCTAATCAACGCTGGCTAGGCGCTTCAGTTCTCACAGAATACAAATTCTCCACGAGCATGTTAAAATGATTACTTTCTCATACCTCATTATTAGCAACGGAACTTCATTTCACTTAACATTATTAACATCTTCAATGAGCATTTAGAAATAAGATGTTGCAAAATAAAATTATAATAGAATTTTTTTTTATTACAGAATAATTTGGTATGACGCTATCAACAGAGATTGAGCTACTCTGAAGAGTGAAAATCTGGGGTGCCTCGTATGCTTTTCCGATTACGATTTTCATTGTTGTTCGTTCTGAAGGCCTCTTATAGTAAATAGCCTATATCCGTTAAAAGGAAATTGCTCTCTATATTTACATTATTATATATTATTTACATTATACAAAAGGTATATATAATATTTACCAGATTTTTTAATTAATAGTTAAAATCCATGTCACTTTCAACGCTGGAGGATGTGTGTTTGAATGCTGGAATAAAAAATATTAAAATATTTCAGTGCATTTGTAACAAAACGAACATTTAATTGCCCATAAAAAAATTATCAATGAAATAGACGCAGAAATATTTGTTATTCAAATAAATAAATATATTACTGGTTTGTTTTGGCATGTTATTTTTGCTGGATTACCTGGGTTCGAATCCCGAGATAACAAATGTTTCGGTTGGATAGGCACGGAACTGATGACCTTCTTGTGTAACTCAGTGAAACTCAAGTCTGCCCCATTGAGCAGACACATCTGTTTAGGTTTTCCGCGTTAAAGGTTACGAGATTTCATTATATTTTTGTATCGATACTAACGCGAACAAAAAATAAGCCAGTTTTAGGCTTTTCAGAAGACTTGTCCAAGCTAATGTGAATAAAATAGAAAATTAAGCTTACCCTTTTTGAATTTTTATATTTTTGATTTTTTTTTTAGTAATATTAATAAATCTACTACTGGCAATTTTATTAATTTTCATATTTTAAGATAACTTTGCTGGAAACGTAACTTATAAATATTATCAATATTTATCAATACTTGTTTTGATACAATTATTGTAATCAGCAACGATTAGTTATATCTTAGTTCAGGACACAGGCTGATCTGCCTGGTTAGCCCAATTCCAATATCCTTGCGAAATCCAGTCAGGCTTTTTGCACTCTTTATTGGTTTTGGAAGTGTCAGTTTAACACAATTACTCAAACTCTCTCTCTCAAAGTGAAGACACAGCATCAGTGTCATAAAAACATATTTTTTTTGCACTTTAAAATTCAGCTAATCTCCGATTTTGATAAAAACACTATAGCAATTATTATCAGGAGAAATATTTAATAAGGACTTTTATTTAACAGAAGAGCATAAGCCACGCAAAGTCGCGGGCACAACCAGTTTGAACATAAATTTAAAACCGCAATGTTTCCACCCCTGGGAATACGATATTAGAATGGATGGTGAAAATAAATCTTTATTTACAACGTGTCATTGGGTGCAAATTGATCGAGAGATGTCGAGTGGGAAGCTAAAAATATAGCTGTAATATTCGCTTTTCAAATATTTTTCACACATTTTTCATAAATCAAATAAATACTCAACCAAAACAAATACTCCCGAATGCAGGTGGTAATAAAATTAAAAAGCCTCTATTATACAACTATGTGAGTAATATAATAATTGGTTTAATCAGACTATGGAACGTCAGAACTTCCAATGCGTGGAAGAAAATCTCCTCTAAAGTAGTCAACGTGTCTAACTCAAGCTTTTACTAATTCTTATTAAGTTGTATTGGAAAATAAAGTTGTACTGGAAAATTTTGTTACAGTTTTCTTCCTATAGATAAGAATAATTGAGACTTATTCCGTAGTCTATAATAATGTCTTTTAAAATCTATCAAGTGTGAACCTTCATTCTCCATGTAACCTAGATGGGAGGTCCTGATACCTCAAGATTAAAATCCAGCGTAGACTTTTACAATACCCACTATGTTAAACTTAATTTGAAGATTTAGTGTATATCTGATTATTTTATTTGAATCAGATATTTTGAGACTCAAAAATATTTTAATTTAATTTAGTTGGCTAGGTACAGAAAGAATGATCATCTACGTTTTGCCTGTAAATAAAATGATCAATGAAACAGTCTGTGCGATTGTGTCTGCCACATAAAGATTTTAGGATATCACTTGTTGAATAGCTGATATTTAATGATATTTATTAATAGTTTGTCTCTTGCACATTTGCTGCAACTTCAAAACCATAGCAATTTTCAGATTCTTAGCAACTCCATTATAGCAAAAATACTTATAAAGTATGTTACTAAATTACTTACATATACAAGCCTTTGTGGGGTCCACAGTAATTTTTCTATAGAATCACATAAAATATGAAGAAATTTTATTATTATATTTATTTAAGCGCTACTTATTTATCTTACATATTTTCATAGATTTGACTAATTAATTAATGTTGATAAGAATTTTAAAACAACAATTACAATTATTGATAAGATTAGATAAGTAGTATGAATTATGAAAATATTATAAACTAATAAAAATACGATGTTTTATCGTTGTAGGTACATTAGTGGAAATACATATTTTAACATAATATGGGTACCTAGCTGCGATTCATAAGTCATTTATTGATTTTGATTACTGTTTTCAGTAATATTACGCACGACTAAGGCTCAAACAAGAACAGCACTACGATTTATTTTGTTGACTTTACTTTCAACCAAAAATTCGATTGACAAAAACTTTTCATTTGAATAGAATTATTTATCTTCGTATAAGCTGACGGATCATACTGCTTTCTTCAGTAAGGTCGCGATTATGATTGGACTCAAAGACAGCATTACGGGTTTATTTGCAAGATAGTCGACTTTACGAAAAAACTATTTAAAACCTAACTTCGTATTTTTCATAGCAATGTTGATAATATGTGTATAAACGAAGGGAAAGAAAAAAATTCTTAGATGTTCTAAGCATTGCAAAGATCGTGGATTTAAACGTCGGAGAATGTTTATGAATATAAAAATGAAGCTGAACTCTTTTGAAGCATAAGTAAATAATAATAATAAAGCCATTTTATTTCCGAAAGTGCTACAAAGTTTAAACAGATTATTATATATTATTTGTTACTATATAATGTCTCGCAATTCGGTGTGCCTCTTGGCATAGGCCTCCTCCAGCTCTCTCCAATGGGCTCTGTCATCTGCGATTCTGGTCCAGTTTGGACCCAAGGTTAAGCGGATGTCGTCTCTCCATCTTACTCTCGGACGTCCTTGTTTTCTTGTATCCTCCCTTGGGTACCACTTATATATTGGGTACACTTATACCACACGTACTTGGCTTTTATTTATTTACATTGCATAGATTACGTATGAATGGACCACTGCATGAATGTAGGCTTTTCCGAGGGCCCCTATTAGCTTAGTTACGACACTGACCGCTATCAAAACCAACATCAACAGCTATCTCTAAACAAATCAGAACAAACGTAAAGTTTTAATAAATTTCTCAAAGTTTCTTGCGTTAATTAAGATAACGTTGGGCGGGGTGGGGCCAAGTTTCCTGTTGGTCTTAGACAAGTTGGACACCGAAGAAACTAGTCAAACAAAATGCGGAAATGGCTGCCAAACGTGGTGCTTTAGTGAAATTAAATGCGGGGTCACGTACGACGGCACTTCACTAGCGCTAACTTCAAGCGCACATACGTGCTTTATGAATTTTGTTCTAGGTATCCTAAGTTTTACTACATATAGCTCTTAGTCCTAGACGGCCTCTAGGTAAAAGACTGAATTCCCGTAACTCCTAATAAAACATGGGGCAGATATATTTCTTTATCTGTTTCACTGATCATTTTCATTACAGGATAGTAGGACCTTTACAACCTTTATGTATCTTATTAAAATAAAAAACACTAATACATTGTACTAGAAACCATAGTATTAGTTAACAACCTACCTGTTAGCTGAACATGGGTTTTTAAAATAATATATAATACATTTCAATTACCTATAGTAAAAAATTACTTACCTAAATGTGTATAATGTGAACAAGAAATTATGTCTAGCTAGACCTACATGCATGCAGTGCATTATGTTGAAATTGTGGTTGGTTTTATTGCAATTATTGTACTTATTCTTATAAATGGTCTGACGTTGGGGAGAAACTAAGCATTTAATTTTCAGTCAAAAGTGTAGATAAATAAAGTTCAGACAACATCTAGTACTAAACAAGACTGCTCTTAAAAAGTTTGGACTTTTTTTGCTAAGTCCTGACACCTACAGCTAACTTTTTTGGGAATATTTGCAAAAAAAATCAGAAGGTCCCTTTATCCTTTTCGTATGTGGAGGGAGTAAATGTATCAAAAAGATCATTTGCGTTTGTTGTTCACGTCAGTTTAAAAAAGATATGTAAAGCCTACATCGCTTTGAATAAATTGAATGAAGTTATCATGAAATTGTTTTTTTACTTAATTACTAATAATAATAATTTTTATTACAGCTCACACTTAGACCATAGTGTTTTCACTATAATATAATCTTTTTAAAGACATACTGACGTAAGGTTATCAGTAATTTACTTTACTCAAAACAACAGAATAAAACTTTACTCATTTATTGTTCTTGCTCTTCTTGCTAAACAGATACAAGTTATAACATTGTATGTCTTTGTTAAAACCCAATTAGATAGTGGGAATAACTTCGAAATTAATCTAGAAACATTAACATCAAAGCAACAACGTGAGAACTTCTCAGACGTGATACCTGAAAATTTCAATAACAAAGTTTGTCATCTTCTCTTAACCATAGACAAGTTTTCTTACATTGTGAATGTTCACTGACCAGAAACTGAGTTGATTCAAACTGAGTTAAGAATACTTAAAGAAGCGAGAATATTATATTGTAAAGCGTATTGTTATCCTAAAGAATTTCGCTGAAAATAATGTAATAAATGAGAATGAAATAATGTGATGATCTAAAAAAACGATTGAACCGATTGTGACGGGACTTTAAGTGGTAAATAACTGATGTAATAAGACTAAACTTAGGCTACTTTTATTTTAGAAAATTAAATAATAAAGTATGTATAACTATTCCGCGAGAACGAAGTTTATAATACATATCTATTATTATTTTGCTGTTCGCTATTTTATTGTTTATAGGCTATATAACATCACTTTGTGATATAACTAACGCGGGTGATGATAAAATAAACTAACATTGAATTTAAACCCAACTTCAGTTTTCACGCGCCTGAAGAAATTTCATTTCAAAAAGGTTTTAAGGAAATTAGAATAGAAAATAGCAAGTAAGAATAGTTCAGACGGCTGATTCCCATTCTATTAAGCGATGACAGAGTGATTAATTGCTCTGAGAGTGAGGTCACGTCACGTATTCAATGAAAGTGCTATCTTAGAATTAGACGTGTCTTTGCATGTTCAATATTATTCGACTTTATATCACTTTATTAATTAAATGCATTTTGGTTGTATATTAAGTTAGTATTTTTGATTGATATTGATTTCGACAAAAGGAGACGGCCTCCTTCCATTCATTCCACCACATCGCACCCTTAGAATGAAAGTGACTCAACTCAAAATTCCTGTAACACTCGATTTTACCATAACTGACCTTATAAAGCATATTTTAAAACCTTGTAAAGTAGAAGTGACCTATATCTTAGTATAACAAGGGGCAGCGCATACTTCGGTCTCTATATATTATTAATATGTATTCAATACTATAATTTTTGAAGACTTTAATGCTCATTTACCACAAATTGCATTTTTTGGATTAGGTCCCTTTCATTCTAAGGGTGCGATATGTGTGTAACGCTATTAAGGAGCCATTTTTTTATAAGTTATCTTATTTCGTAAATCATGTTAGGTGGTTCCATATAAATTGATTGAGCACCGATTCAAAAATTCAACAAAATCTAAATGGAAATACAATTCATAATAAGATTATTGTTTTTGACTGATCATTGTAACCTCAGGCTAGGACAGACAAAAATAATATATTAAAATAAAAGAAGTTTTAAATGACCGCTTCTCGAATATTACAACAGGCATCGTTGTCTTTACCGCACTTAAACATTATAAAATGGGTGTACAATTTGGAATTGAATTCGATGCGGTTTGGCTCGAACACAAAGTAATTTTGTTTGATCTGAGAGTAATTATTTTGGCGTTTCACTTCCAATAATTTAGTTATATTTGTGTTTTATCTTTAATAAATGTTAATTATTAATTTAAGTACCTACTCTTTAAATTTTCCAATAAATATAGCTTACCTACATATTACCTATATTTGAAAGCGAGGTTAAAATTATTCACAACTTTTTATGATAGAAATAATTAATATACATAACATATTAATTTAAACCTAACACCCAAATTAAATGTTAGTAAAAGATATCTACAATACTTATAAAATTGTAACTGCTTTACACCAAAAGTACTTGATGGCTGAAACTTATCATTTTACTTTATTTTTGAACGTAGCCTAAGCACTGTAAAGTCATTATAATATTAATTATCTGTTAACTCTCTATGAAATTCTTCTAAAATTTAAAGCGTGTGATTCGCAATAAACAATGATTATATAAAGAAAAAAAGGTTTATAATTCATCGGTCTCTGATTTAATTTCATGTTAAAACAAACATTTATGTTTATAAATTCTAAAGAAAATTCCTTGAAATACAACTGAAATCAGAAAACTATTTGGAGATAACTTTTGACTATCAGCGATATGGGAATCGCGACCGGAAATATTGCCGAGCCGAAATGCAAATAATATTTGAATTGCGGAAAACTTTGTGGAGCATTGAACATTCAATCGTAAAAACAAATAGTTTTATAAGATTAGCGAGATTCTCTTACCAATATTGACACAGTTGCCACCAGTCTTCGGAACGGTCTGATTCTTTCATGTGCAGTCTGAAGACTTATTGCTCGAATTCATAAAAACACGACTTAAGCTCTATTTTGTCTCACTATTCTTTGAAGTTTAAGTTCTCGTGATTTCTTACATTTTTTCATAACAATTTCTTCAAGTTTTCTACGAAAAGAAGACTATGGCACAATGTACGTACAAAGAGAGACACACACGGTTTGTGCATCGTAACTATTATTAGTTGAAAGTCTGATTTTCATCAAAGCAAAGTACACAGTAAAGAAATAAACTTTTTGTTGAAAGTTTAACTTTTATCAAAGTACTGTGTGCAATTTAAAAATTCGGTCCGCAATTCTAGATTTCCAGAAAGACAACTAACAAGAAAACTAGTGTTGCTAAAGGTATCTCTATAAAATGTTATGCATCAAGGCCCAAAATAAATGAAAAGTAAGATTTAACTTATAATTATTCAATCATTTCTGAAATAATGGTCCGTTACAAATACGAAAACTTTGATAAACCACACAAACGGATTATTTTAAGTCCATTTAAACACCTTTACTTAATGCTAAAAATAATTAATTGATAATTCTAAAAATGTATCGAAAACCACAGTTTCATTAACTCATGGTACGTACTTATTGACAACGCACGGTAAAGTATTTGCGAAGTGGATATTGCTTCTAGTTTTCTCAGTAGTTTTCCATCGTAGCCGGGTATCAGAGAACAGTTTGTTGTTGCAGTGCAAATATATTCTTACGTCAAACATTTTTAACTATCTCAAATATAAAGACGTCTATATGAAATAGAGTTATTAAATCTTCCTATTTTGAGCTGTCCGCAAACTCTTATACTAAATAGTTCCTACATAAGTCAATTTTACTAAGGATTTGTGTTGGATCAAATTTGCGTCAATCGGGCTATGTACCCAAAGGACTTGTGTCACTCTAAGTTAATTTGAAAACTCCTTAAAGTCGTTCAGTAGTTTTAGTTGGATTGTGATGTCTGAATATACAAAAGTTAAAAAAACCCTTGTTATTTTTCCTTCTAATTTAAAAAATTTGAGTGTTGTAAATATAAACATTAATAAAAAATCGAGTCAAAATTTTCATTATGCATATTATCTCTGTAAAATTTGCTTAAGAATGCGTAGTATTTATTATATGTTATAGAATCTCAAAACTTCACTCTCCTTACTAATTACGCACTTAAAATTTCACTTTAGAAAAGGAACATTGACATATTCCTACTTTTACGCAAACAAATAAGCCATTAAAGTATATTTTGACGGGTTGTTGATGATGAGATGTCGTTTCTTAAATGTGACGTGACACGAGAGTAAAAGCAATTGTAAGCTCAGAAGTCAGCGTATTTTATTTGAATAGGGGACGAAGTTACAAGTATGTCATTATAAAGCCTTTATATAATAAGTATACAATTAGCGTAGTCCTGCGGGATCGGGATAACGAAGCAACTCCACTCACATGCAGGCATTGTGTACACGCTAATATGCCCCTTATGAACTAATAAACTAAATCTAAAATGGACCGTATTTTAACGAGACAGAGTAGACATTACTAGGATGAGATGTGGCTTAAGAAGATTTTTACATGAACCCACGGAAGCTGCATTTCGACCACTTCAACGTGGATACAGTTGAGTGCAGCTCTTGAGTTTTTGTAAGGGTGAAAAATTTCCATGTAGCTTCAATTTTTCCAACTGTCTGCCACGAATAAAACTGAATGTTTTAAAGTAACAACCGTCTGACTCGGCTTCAAAAATTAATTGGACCAAATGAATTTTTTAGCTTTATTGAACGGGACAGTTTTGCGATGTTTTTGGCATTCGCTTTTAAATAAAAACAAGCATACTTAATTATAGAATACCTTCAAGTGTTGTACAATTTTAGAATCGGTCCAATTACTATTTATGACATTATATATCCATAAAATCAAAAATACAACATTAAATAAAGCTTAGTTTCTTTGTGCTTTTAAAACTTATTTTAATTATGTTATTATGTTTATAGAGAACTACGTTAATTTAAAAGAACTAACTGTTCATTACTGAATTACAAACGAAACTATTAGAAATAAATATATTCTCTTAAAATTATAACTAAATCATGAATGTAATGTGAATTCGAAATGAATAGATTATATTCAATAATTTCTTAAATAATATCTGACTTTTGTAAATTTATTTTATAATTATATAATTTGACTTTGACACGTAAAGTTGAAATCTGGTCTTTGAATTAGATTCGAAGTCAAAAAATACTACATTTCTGTGAAATCTACCTAGTATCGTCGATTTTAATAACGTAAATCAGGTTTTGTTAACATTTACCCTACTTAAAATAGTCCATTGGTATATAATGAGAAACAAACACGCTACGCAGTGTTATAAACAATTGTTATCTACACTGTATAAGAATATTTTCTATTAGAGTGGTTAACTGCGTGTTGCTCCAGAGAATCTGGATTTGAATTCCGGAGGTCAAATAAATATTTCATAGAAAAAGACTCATAAAGAGGTAACAGATTTAAACTTAATTTAAGTCTTTGAGTCCTAAACTCTAAAGATACTAAATATGAACGAATCTTAAGCAGTCTGAACAATTATGACGACACAAATATTATTAGGAATATAAAATCAATGTAAAGTGCTAACAAAATTCATACTCTAGATTTTAATTTAACCAAGAATATAATTAAATTTGAATATACCAGGGATATATGAATACCAAGTTTTCTCAGGAGTGGAAGTGATAACAATGGCGGGGTGTTTCAATGAAATTTGCATTAGAATGCGTAGTAAAATGGTGCTGCCCGCTTTTGTGACGGAGTTAAGCGTTTCTCGTGAAAAGGCTAAAGTGTAGGTTCAAGGTATTAAAGTTGGCTTTTTAAACCGCTTTCATACTGCGATTAAAGTAACAAAACAGGAAGTAACAATGTTTCTGGCTGCTAGTTGGGATCAAAGATTACGAAAAGTAGAATAAGCTTAAATTCTGCACCCATAGTGGGTCAACCAATTTTTTGTCTCCCCGTTATTTGAACCTAGGATCTTCGCAACAAATAAACAATAAATATCAAATGCGTAAGCCACGGTACAAAAATGAGTGGTTGTTAAACTATCGTTTCAATATTTTACTTGCGCGAGATTTCTTTCAGCTGCATTTTTCCTTTGAGTGCTTTTTCCTGTAGTGTATCATACCGGGCCACGACTATTAGGATGATATTTGGTGTAATATTCATTAAGCTTTAGAAAAAATAAAAGTTTGTGTCATTCTCTTAATTTACAAATATTATACCCTTTAAAACCAAAACATTATTAAAATATTAAAATGCTTATTTAAATTTACAGTTAATGCTTGATTTTTAAATTAATTGTCAAACATATTCTTAAAAATGTTACAAACTCAATCATTTGCCCGAGTAAACTTCATTTGATTACTTATGAAAGACACAAAACTGAGTTTACACAGCTTGGAAAGCTCTGATTAGAAGAACAGCCAAGAATCATTAGTTTAAAAGATAAAAGTTTTGAGAAGTAATTTGATGCCAAATCAAAAAGCTTTGATTTCACTTCACTTCTTCAGTTAAAAACGCAGCTTATTAGGTCTCAGTAGATTTTCTGAATTGAAATTAATAACAATCGCATAGGTACAGTTTTAAAAGAGCAAAATATTCGTATCAAATATTCCATGGACAAACACACAGCTGTACATGCTAACCTTAACTCCCTTATGTTTTTCGGATCATCGTAAGAAAGCAAGTATGCTTTCTTAAAGTTTTGGAGATCAACTACTCACCAAACTACTGGCGATCAACCTTGATTGGCAAATTAAAATGTCCTGGGAACCGAAACGATAGAACCCAAATCCTCTTGTGCAATAAAAACGTGGGTGACCAGACGCCATGTAACATCTAAATTGAGTAATGACTTAGTAAATAACGCAATACATTCCCGTGGCCAGTTCACTTACAGTATATTTCAAAGAAAAAAAATCCATCCCGCAGTAGTAAAATTAATCCGTTGATATGAAACGATCCTTCAAATACTAACTATACTTCCTTATATTTATCATTGAGTGTCTTGGTTTAAAAATTCTACATAAGTCCAACCGTATTCCTTTTCCGGATAGAACCGAGCGTAATTCAGCGAATTTCCACGTATCCAATATCAGAAGCGTGATCAAATGAGCTAAGGAAGCAGACTGCATATACTCGTAAGCTGTGTATTATATGTATTTACGAATATACTTAAGATGGGTAAATCTTTAATTTATGTGCCATATATAAATTTCCCGTATTCAGTACGTAGTAAAACAAATAAACTTGAAGCTAAGAAGTTAGTTCGTGCACTCGTAACTTACCCTATCTTGCTGTTTATCTTGTTTCGTACTGAAAATTATATTTATTTAACACGAGTTCTCGCAACGTCGTACGCAATACACTTCCAGTGTTTACAGACTCCTCTTTCTATTGATATTTGCTTGTTATTGGACATTGTTTCAGTGTCTTGCTGTGTTGTTTACTGTTATGTTTTTGGAAGTTATATTTAAGGATAAACATCATTGTATTATATTAACGTGTTATTTCATACAATACATCAAGAAGCCAACTTAATCTAAAACGAAAAGTCTTATACACAACTACGACATTTATCTTACAAAGTATGCTTTGAAAGCCAATTATGTTCAATGATAGGCTTAAGTAAAGTCAAATCTTTGAAATTTATGCAACCAACTTTATACTTTATTTGAACTTTATAAGTCCATATTCTAAAAGAATAGTTTAAGATTTGGTAAGAGCAAAGATTACTCTAATTTTAAGATTCCACTAATATTAGAAATGCGAAGGTTTATGAGGATGTTCCAATGTTTGCGCCTCAATCACGAAACGGCAGAACGGATTTAAATTAAGGGCACGCAAAAAAATATGCTCTGGATTAACATATAGGGTACTTTATATATTGGTAGTGTTTTCTTGTAGGATAATCTATGAAAAAAAAAGTTTATTATTTCACGTCTAAACGGAACGGATTTTTGGCCGAGTTAACGCGGGTGAAACTATTATAATTTAATCATCTTTTACGCACAAAAAGTAACAGCGACTTACAAAGAAGTATGAATTCATAATATTGGTAAAGTAAATGTAAATAATAAAAAATTAATATTCGCATCACCCTCTTTTTGCCTATATAAAATCCCGAAACAAATTAACAGCTATTGTGAGTTCATGACCTTTGAACTGTGAACGACCTTGTGTTATACTATGCATCGCCTGTTTAGTTTCAAAAGATCCACAAAGCTTTTAAGTGTTCACAGGTTTTTATGATATTATTAGATGAATATTCTTACTATAATACAAGCAATAATAATATATATATTTATACGTAATCTACCAAACCCTCATTATGTTATAATAACTTATCTTGAAATTAAAACCACTACTTCCAATCCAACCATCTTATGTTTATGCCGAAACATGTACATAACTACTTAGAAATGAGAAAAATTTATACAAATTTAATAGAATACAAAAGTACTTCTTGGCCGTTTCTATCCAGATCTGAGACCTTCTTAAAAAGTGTAAAAAGCTCTGTTCTCTTTCTGATCTTTTGAAAAATAAAAATAACACAAACCTCAACCCATAAGGTCCTCACTACTAAAAATATATAGAAAAGATTCGCCTGTGCAGATTACTAGTGAAATCCCAATCTTCGGAAGTGACTCGAACAAATTGTCAGACTATAGTTTTGAATAGACAGTGTTTAAAGTCAACTATTCGTAGCAGACACTTTACTGAACAAGAAAATCAAGTATTCCACCTCGAGCGATAAAATGTACGCTGGATTTATATTAAATTTTAAAACATCTAAGATAATCTTGGTTGTGGCACATTTTCCTTGACTTTATCTAATATATTCAAAGCCGTCTACATGGCTTGTATAATTTTGTTGGTTGTACAATATGAGAGGTCAGATATTGTATCTCACATTTGCAGGAAATTGTAGCGTAGGTTCAAATGTATTGTGAGCTGCACTAATTCACATCCGGGTAGACATAACTAATTTCTGTAGCAGACGGTAGGCGGTAGTATATAATATTTGTTTCCTGATATTCATGCTCCAGTAGCTCTTTAAAATGTAGTTGACAATAGAGGAAGCACCAATTTTGAGCACCTCCATGGCTTCATTGTCTTCTGTGTAATTGGCTTCCAGACTTACTAAATTACACGTTACTTTTTTTGTGTTTACCATATTGATAATTACATGTATTAAAGTTTAAGTTATTATTATTAAATAGATTTACTTAATAACACACAAGTATTCTAGTTCAATATTCAGGATTTATTGGATGGGATAATTTTTTTACGTCAATATTTTTGTTTGATTACTAGATTTTTCATCTGCGTAGGTATAATAAACAAAGACTAAATTTAATATGAAACGCTGATAGGAGTGATAAAGTAGCTAATAGCATCAACGAAAGATTTTAATAAGCTATTGCATCTTTTGAAATATTCGTTCTCGCTCGTATCAAGTTTTGTTATAAAAAAAATTGTAGACCAACTGTGCGAACATTTTTTTTCGGTTTAAAATCTGAAATTGATGACATAATATAACGTGACGTTATCGAGCCGGTGGGAATAGAGACAAATGTCGTATCGGTTGTGGATTTACAACGCGGCGCGCGCCATCTGGCTTCCGTATTTATGAGTTTAATCAGACTCCTGCAACTGTACTTTAGATTTTATTAAACCTTTTAAAGTATTTTGATCACTTTTGATTTAAATTATTTATTTCTGTATTTAAATTAATTAGTCAAGTACGTAAACACGTGACACATTAATAAAATGTTAACAAAATCGGCTTATAAACAGAATAATTATTTATAAAGTAGGAAATACATATAAAATAGGTATATAAGGAAAATACTACGCGTTTGACGATTCCAAATAAATAATAAAGCGTGTTCAGTAATCCCTGCGTAGTTGGGGTAAGCACCTCATATTATTATAATTATAAAAAAAAATCTAATCTAATTATAAAAATAAAGAAATTTGAGTAATTATTTACAATAATCGACCTTCTTTGATGTTGTGCTGTGTGGATTTTATACGAGTAGTTATAGAATAATTTAAGTGGGAGTATCAAAATAAATTAAGTGTAGTTGGATACAACCGTTGAAGGTTTTCACTTGGTATGGATTTGGATTGAGGTTAGATTTATAAATGAACCAGAGCGTATAAATAAATATCACGCTTCATTGATATTTCCTATAGACTTCACATGGGGATGACGAATGCTTTCGTTGCGACCTTATAAACTGCTTTCGTGGCTTTGAATTCTATAAATACCCACAATTTTTACTTCAGAATTTAGTAACATGATAAAGAGAAAGAGTTTTTTGAATGTAATGAATAAACATAAATACTACTGGCTTATTTAAATTATTTCACTAATAAGACCTAGACTCAATGTAACATATATGCTCACGCGAACAGTTGTGAATAAAAACTGCGAATTGGCTCTACCAACGTACAAAAACGACTGTATTAGTTATTTTTTTGATTATGTTTCATTTATATTAGGTTTAAAAAAGTCTCCAATAACCTTAAGGTTCAGGTGAATAAAAATTAGTAATTATGCATTATCTATACCATAATTTATCAAATTTAATATATGGTTTGGGAAAGAGTTATAATAAAATCATCTTATGTCTTAAATCTGTTAAGCGCCAAACATTACTTGCATACATAAAAATCTCTTTAACCTTGATATGAAAAAATATACTAAAAAAAGAAACATGTAAACAAAAAACATTGACGTGGTTAGATTTATGAATAATAGTTTTTGGTTTTAAGTTGACATTTAACAAAATAAAGTTGCAATATAGTCTAATCTTATAAAATAACTTTGTAATATTTTGGAAATAAAATCGTGATTAAAATGCTATGCTAATGATATGCTAATGGCAATAAACTTCGACAACACCTTAATCTCATAATCAAAATAGTTATGATTATCTAATCGCACAAAGCTGGGATTTTCACCTGATAAATTTGCAGATAACGCGTTACAGCTGACTAGCTAGATAAGCTCCATTCAGAGCTGGAATTTACCCAACTATTGTTCACCGTAATCTTCTTGACACATTCGATGAAATATATTCAAAGCATGACGGAAATAAGATTAAGCATTCAAGCTACGGCCTACCCAAGATTGATTCAGCAACAGCTGCTACCAAGACAAACAATCAAAATTCATAACAATTTACTGTACAACTACAGATACAACATATGGATTTAGTTATTAATTATTCGGTTTTTGACTTTATAGAATTTACGTACCAAAATTATAAAGATTGAATTCTTAAATTCAAGTTTGATTTCATTTTCTCTTATCAAAGAGAAGTTGAAGATTGATTTAGTCAACTTTTAATCAGAAATACGATATAGAAATACCAAAAAGCCTCTAAAATACTAAACAATTTCATTGTGAAATTTAAGTTTTAATTTAATGAGTTGCGTTTCCTAATGGCATTATTTGTTGGTTCTACTAATAAAATAAATAAATCTATAAGAAAAAAAATTTCCTCCCCTTTCTACATTTAAGTTTGAATTAGATAATCAGTTTCTTATCAACATTGAATAAATATATTTCAGTGGAGGCATTTTGTAATGGATATAGTTATGAGTTATGACAATGAATTTAAGCTTAATTATTCTTGCTAACGCATTTCACAGCTACTTTTAATCGCTGTGCCCGATACTCGTCCTCATTGTGGCTTAAGCTTCTAACGCGTCAATCAACAGATTTGTAAAATTATTTTTACATTTGATATCATAGTTCTTTGTGAACGTAAAGTCCACTGTAAACTAAGCTGAGTTGAGGCATATGCTTTGTTGACATACTTTGCGTTAGGCAGACATGTAGGAACATCTGGTTCAGCTATGCGAGCTGGGTTTTATTGCGTGCGGCTGCGTTCGGCTTAAAGCTTAGTAAAGTTATCACGTTTTTTTATTTAAATCTACGCACGTGAATCGTAGGCATCTTTAGAAATATATTGCCCCACAATTCCACATCCCGGCCCTGGCGTCCGCCACAATTAATGGACAACATTGTAGCAGGATCTCGGAATTGCAATGTAGATAAGATTACCGCTGATTCCCGTCTAAGTTCACTCTTATCCGCCATTTTATCTCCCGACCGTATTGCAGTTGATATAATTTATTAAGCGACGAAGATCTTGAACGAGGAATCTGAGCTTTTAATTTTTCACATTTAATGAAGAATTAAGTGAAGAGATGAATCCTTTGAATTATGTTTTTAACTTATATTGCTTTGACGTTTTGTTTCCTACAGATGAAGTGAAGGTTTTAATAAAGTGGTTTACTTCATCTAATGACCTTTTATAAAAAAGATAAAACCAGAAAATAAATTTTAATTAAAAATATTTTAGTTCTAAGTAGAATAAAAATTGAGAATTCGTCACTCGAAAATATTATTTTTTCCAAATAATAATTTTATTTTGTTTATTTGTAAATAAATATATATTTTTAAATATTTGTATACAATAGTATGTTCCAGCATTCGAATGAATCGATCGATTGATAATACTAATAGATTTATACTACTTTTATTTTATATCTAAACTTGCATTATGTATTTTATACTTTATTATTTATTATTTATTGGACAAATAATATCCAAAAAATCGATATATGTATATATTATAATGTATCTGTATATATAATATATAATCTGAATCGTGGTCGGTAGACTTATTTTGTCGTGTATAATTTTTCATTCATAATTACCAAATCTTATTCTTTCTTATACAATAAAAATTTAAATGATAATTTATATATTTATAACATGCAACAGATAAAATTTTATGAAAAATATTTAAATAATAAATTTTTAATTAATCCGTTAATAATAATAATTAATTAATTTAAATTTAATTAATTAAAGTAGTTTTTAAATACATTCGTTGCGGACAGGATTTTCTTTCTATATTTTTTTATTGATAGTTAAAATAGATGTACCTAACTATGCAATGTAGTTAAATATATAGATATGGTTTTAATAATGGATTGATAAGTCGTGGTGGTAGTAATGATAAAGTATTCTTAAAATATAAGATCAAAGAATTACTTTAGGTATAGTGAATAATAAATATGATTTGAGGAGTCGGGATTTATAAGCATCAATATAATGTACATTTCAAAGCGAGATGTCGAGGGTTATTAAGAGAAGACTCCTTCAGCTTCTTCAGAAGCAACTTTATTTCTATTAATAAAATTGTTTATCTTAACAAAAATAAAATTTTGAATTTTTATACTGTAATACGAAACATAATGGCTACGTTGCAAATCCATAGAATACATAAAATATATTTTGCTTGGGTTCGCACGAAACGCCGATTTGTAACATTGGTTATTTTCTTTACAGATAAAAAATTAGCCTTTTGTTCCTGTCAAACCAAAACCATTTTTTTCACTCTGTGATTTGAGCCCAGATTGCCAACGCAATGTTAAACGCGTGAACTACTTCGCCACGGCACTCCTGATACAAAAACAAGGGTTTTATAAGTTTGAACTGTAAATTTATATGTCTCTGACATCTCCGCTCTATGTGAGTTTTTGAGTTTTCTTAAATTTAACTTGTTTACTATTTCTGCGGAGACAGCTTGTTAAATATCACAGGTAATTGAAACCTTCGTACAATTCTTTTGTGCCACAGACATCATTATAACTGGGACCATCCAATTATTTATATCCACGATGAACTAACGAAGTCATTATTTTTAATAAAAATAACTTTGTTAGATATACAAGTTCCAGTGTTTTATTTCTATAGCATGTCAAATTAAAAATAAGTTACATTATTAGAATATTATATTTTTTGATATTTAAAAAATTATTGCATTCATTTTTTTGAAAAATAAATCTGTAATAATAATTCGTAAAATAAATAAATGGTTTGTAGGTGATCAACTTTCATTTTTCTCGCAGATCGCAAAGGGGAAAAAAATTGTAAAAATTTTGTGCCTTCGAAATCCGGAAATTAACCCTGGACCTTTTGCAGAACACGTAAATGTCATACACGTGATCAACTTAGGTAACGAAGTGGGTTTACAGACGTTTGTAATAGTAGGCTCTAATTCCCGACTGCGAAGACATTAATCAATATAACTATTCAGGATTACCTTTGCCCACGGGCTTTACAAGGCTTCTTTAGTCGTCTCAATTTACAAATGGATCCAATTAATTATACATTCCAGTATTACTCAAAGGGATTCCTTTTCTATAAGAAACTTTGTTAAAAAAATTAATTTGTTGCGTTGCGCTGTCTTTTACTTCATTTTCATTTTTTAAATTTGACTCGATGCAAATCTAGTACTAAAATTTTACTTAAAAATAATCTTAAAAAGATATAACTTCCTTCGAAATATTTTGCACTTATTGGATGTAGCAGATTATGTTAGATTTATTTATATTTGAGTATTATTCTAGCATAAATCAATAACCAAAGCCACTATCATTCTCTGAATTGAAGTACAAAGTAACCTTTTTTGCCTCCCCGTACGGTTCGTGAGCTGTTTTGTAAAGCTTGTGTAAAATAAATGTATAGTGAGGTGTGTTTTTTGATTGATTATGGTGAAATAATATGTATTTATGTTAATGAAATAAAAATAAGTTGAAATAATAGTTTATTATTCTTATTATACGAACTTTTATTCAATAAACTGGAAAAAAATCAATGACCCGATTTCAATTAAGAATTATTTATATATTACAACTAAAATGAAGACTGATCTATCATAGCATATTTGTATATTTCATAGTTATTTAAATGACATAAGTTTCTTACACAGTTTCTTTACAAAATTTTAAAGTTATAGAGAGGTGCCGATATCGCGCGAACCCACACAAACATGCTGACACAGCACGCACCTACTTTCGCGAAATATGGCTGCTACAGGCGAAGGAATATAAGATTCTATATTATATTAGAATTGTACTTAATCAATTAGGCATGTAAACAATTTAATGAAACAAACAACTTTTAAGAGGGCATCTTAAGTATCTTCATTCCTGTAACTATTTAAATATAACGAAAATGTATCAACTGGAGATAACAAAAGATAAATGTATATTTAACAATGGAAATAACTACAAAACGACTATCTCATCTTTATCAGCGAACATCTGAAGCCACAAAAGGGAATTTCCTCTATAGCGTTATTGAGTGCGAGATAAACACACAATGGTTACTCATAAATATAGCTTAAGTTATCGCTGAAAAGATATATAGCGGTAGGTAAGGGCGTCGTATCGCGCTCATGACAGTTATTGCGTTTTTTATTCGTAACCCCCCAACAAATTCTATTTACTGTTTACCGTGAGTTAGGTTATAGGATTTTTCCAAATTAGGTTTCGCAATTTAACTAGACGAAGCTAAAACGTCCTGCGTCTAGGTACGGATATAATAAATGAGTACAATGACGGTTAACAATTGAATATGATACTTAAAAATAACACCGGTTACATTTCCAAAATCCAATCGTTATTGCTACGAGTTGAGGCTTAAAGTGCATTTTTTAATGGATTATAATTATACCAGCTTTCATTCGTATGATCATAGATGTTCATAGACGTTTTTCTCTGATAGCCTGGTAAAATTTGAAAAATAGCTGAAATATGACAACGAATTCGCATACATACACACATATATTGACTTGAAAATGTTTATTTTTCTAATCAGTACATACAATGATAGACGAAGCTAGAGTGGACGTTGAGAAATAAATAAAACAAGTAAAAATACGTCATTTGTTTTACGTGTGTAATAAAACGTAATTCCATCGAAAATGTATGTGGAAAATTTATTTACTTAATAAATACTTCTTTCTGAATTTTTCTATATTTTTAATAGTTATATTGTTCTCGGATTAGACGAATGCAACAAATCAGAGATCATAAAAATAAGTCCATCCGTTCTTAAATTATAAATGGTGTTAATAAGCCGACTTTGTTTTATTAATATATATATCCTACAAATATATTAGAAATCCTTTGATATAGTAGTAAGATGAAAATAAACAGGAAATATATGAGGAACGCTTTCACACCGTAAATTGATACGTTTTATTATTGTTGACTATGGTCCCATGTCAACTGTTGCTTTCAGAATTTAATATGTATACGTGATAAGAGTCCACCTACATATATGAGAATCCTTAAGGGGTTGGAAAAGGGAAAAACCATGCTTCAATGGTTTTTATGCGGTATAAAAAAATATGGAAGATACTACATAAATAAAAAACAACTGCATCAATTTGGATGCAATCTTTTATGCTTTAAAACATAAATCTAACCCTGGTCCTCGCATGGATGAGAAATACCCACTAAAACAAAATTCAGTTATATCCCGCGTTCCTGTGTTTAGAGGTACCGAATCTCGCTTTCGCATTCTATCGGAGCAAGACGTTGCAACCCCTAATGGGGAATGAAGTTGACAAATTCTACGTCGCTTTCTGATTAGCTTTCTGTTTCTGATTGTACTTCAGTGCTTTCTAAACTAAATTATTCATTAAAAAAATTCAAAATTTGCCTTTATTATTTGTATAGGTTAGAACAGAAACTAGATTATGTGAAACTGGCTAAAACTTGAAACAGCTCCAAGAATGTTTAGCATAATCGGCGGTTACCAAATAGTTCCTTAGATCCTTAGATAGGTTCCTACTCGTGTGGTTACAAGGGAATTTATTGCCATCGTGCAAATAGTTAATTGTTATGTTTGCAAAGCATAAATATACAACACCATTTCTCGCGTATGGCGTCATAAGCTATTATCAAGTAATAGTGAACTGAATAAATCACATTTAGCAAGTGTAAAAATATACAAATAGCCGTAAAAAATGTAAAATTTCACATTTGAGACATTTTTGAAAAATAAACTATTTTGAAAGTTTTAATTAAAATATAAGTTCATATGTGCTACAGGTTCTTGTTAAATATTATCACTGGTCATTTTATCAATCAACTTCTGAAAGGAGGAAGTTCTTAATTCGACTATATATACATGATTGTAAGGCTAATTATGAATCGATTTTAATGATTACTTTTTATTAGATCGGTCATCAGATCAGAGCAGATCCCAAATATTTTTTTATGAAATTAAACCAATGCTTGTAAAACTATTATTAAGCTTTGCCATATAGTAATAGATCACAGTGGATTAGAATACAGCGTTATAATATAAAGACAGACAAGTTGCGGACCACAGCTTTTATGCCCCTTTTTCAAAGTACAAAGGCATAAATTACAAATCAAACAATAGCGAATCGTTATCAGCAACATAAACTATGGTTGTGTTTATTGAATTCTGTGGTGAAATCCAAATCACTAACCTCATTGGATTAGGTTCAATACACAATTTCCGCTCCCAGGTCGTATTAACAGGAAATAACCACCGATAACTCACTCAATGCAGCTCTAGGCAAATGTTTGAACAACTTTCATTGTTTATGAAAGGACGAAAACCAATATTATGGAAACGGCGTAAACTCTAGAAAACTGGGAACAAAGAAGTTATATTTCAAATTGAGCGAGGAAATGGACAAATTGAGTAAATAAAGACAAATGAGTGCAAATTGTGGCTGTAAGAAGCCGAGCGGTTCATTCGTCAGGCGGAAAAAACACTAGAAAATATTTCAAGCAATTTCTTAGTGAATGAAAAAGTTTGCGGTTTCAATTTCCATTCAGGACTCTCAATGCAGTCCATAATTCGCCGCTGTTCTTCCATTATTAAGGCGAGATGCTCGTTACCCTCATTTAGCTGCAAAGAAAAGGCGGCGAGAAGCAGTTGTTTCAACTGGAATGAAATTCATAAATCACTGATACTGAGATTGCAGACGGCGCCGTTTGGTCTATTTCATGGCCTCTGCATATAAAGGATTTTATTTTAAAGTGCACGAAATACATGTATGAAAAATTTTAAATCCCGCCATAAATGTAACATTTTATTTTGGCTTTGCCCTAAATTAAAACATCGTCAGCTGTATAACACGGAGTTGCAATAAAGAAAATTGCTTCGTAAATATTTGCACTCGCTACGTATTATGGATTTAATGATCCATTCACAACAAAGGCATTAGTACAGTCGACTGTTCCATAATTTGAATATTAATGAGACGTCAATTTCTTTTTCATTAAAATCCCCATTATCTTTGATTACATTTCATTGTGTGAACGTGAGAGATATTTTTTGGAACAGTTTTTTGTTATTTCATTATATATGATGCGTAAATTGTTAATAATCATCATAACGCGTTTTGATCGAATTTCTCCTTATTGAGAAAATTTGACACGGGATAGATCTTTGTCTATTTTCTGTCATATTATTCGGTAATTGAAGATCAATTTAGGCTGTAATATACAGTTATAAAACCTAGAAATTATTGATTACGTACGGATTATAATACTTTATCACTGTTCAAGTTAGCTCTAGCTCTTTGTTTTGCTTATTTTTTATGATGAAGCCGTTGGGGGGATTATCTTAATTATATTTGCAAATATTTGTTATTTAGTGATAATTATGATTTACGTAAAGGAGACGATAAAATATCTACTTACTGATTTAATTTTGATAAAAATATCAACTGACTGAAGAATTCAATTTACTGATTTTGTTCTTCTATCATAGTTGAATGACTTGGAAGAGTTATTCAAAAACAATTATATAATGTAAAACAGGTTTTTAAAATGGTGTTTTAATTCTTTTAATTAAGGTCGAGCATAGGTAAGTTAAATTCACATTGTTTTCATATCCATTTTTGTATCATTTCATACGCCAACCACAGCTTCTGATTATAATTAAATTTGTAACAAGATTATATGAACAAAGAGATAACATATTAATTAACCATCCATCATCACGTTTTTCAATTTAAATATCAAACATGGCGCATGACTTAGATTATAAAATTATAAATTTTTGTGAGTTTTAATCAGTGGTAGGTGGCCGTAGAATAACATGATTTATGGCGTATGTCTACTATTGTTGGTTTAATGAGAAAGCCTTGTCAACCTCACCCACATTACAAACCATTCAACCCTTATAAATCATCGTGTTTACCTCACTCCGTCTTGTGCATAAAGTTAACGAAAACCATTTTAATTTTATCTTTAAACACCTTTGTACCAATTTTAATTAGATTTCAGACAAATTAAAAGCTTATAATATATATATTATATATCTATGTATACTTATAGTTTAAGAATAAAAGTTTACAAACACCTGCTCTTCAAAAAATGTCTTGAAGGCCTCAGACATGTTTTTAAATTATTTTTTTATCTAAATTGTGATCTTAAATAGTGTATATATATATGTACACGATGAAATAATTAATCAAAATAAAAAATAAAATATATAAATATGTTTATGTATATGTTTTTTTATTTGAATTAACATAAGATATTAAACCTGTATTGCTTAAGTACCTAAACTACACATTTTATTAATTTACTTACTTAATTAAAATAATATTTAATGCTACAATATGGCGTTGACAGTTTTGAGGCTATTACAAAACTACGCGAAACATAATATAGTAAAACAAGGCTACAATATGACGTAGGCAGCTACGGGGCTATGACAAAGCTACGCGAACAAACAAACGATGAAAATACCAGCCTTACGAAGTTCTTCGTCGAGATTAGAACGGTCTCAACAGTACATTGTTATTTCGCGTTTATCAGGACGCTTTATAAAATATATGGCCCTGGTACGCCCTCTAACTGTGCAATGAACTTTAAATCCCCTTTACACCTGGACACGCCCATCGAATACAGTTGTTGTGGAAACGCGATACAATCGTATTTTATACAACATGCAAGACTTAAACTTAATTCTAAATTAAATGTACCATATTTTTAAACTTACTTTGCGCTCGCCTTTGTAACTCGATGAACTGTCAGAGGCAAGTGCTCTCTCTCTACAAGTCTTATCTATCGAGTTATCTAAAGTAGCAATTTTGCTCTTGGCATTAAGTTTTTGTTTACGTTCTTGCAGACTGAATAAAACGCTTTAATACCAAGGAATTAGGATTAAGAGGAGTCAATTATGTCGATTCCGATAATCAATTCATGTTAGTCTGAGAACCGAATGCGTGATTTTAGGACTGTTTTTAATGAGTTAATTTATTTGTAAAATAGAAAGAAAATGATGTTAGCAATTTTGTCTGAGTAGTTGGTAAAAATTTTCTTCCTCACCCTGAAGGTGAACATTCGCTATCACATAAACTAGGTATAAAAAATAGTCTTATGTGAGTTAATAACGCAGTTAAGAAGCTCTGGTGCTCCTCCAAAAAAATAAACTTATAAAAGACATACTATGAACTTGCCTCCAAAAAGATAAATTAGAATTAAAATAACATACGTCTGCTGAAATGCATATACATATTTTTGTGAGTAGCTTAAATATAGTATCAAGTTTTTATTATTAATAAACAACAACTTCTTCTATATAAATTTAAAATTTGGGCTTACTTGTGTACGCGTGTGTATGCGTTATAGAGAAAGCATCTATAAAAAGCTGTATATCGATTCAAAAAATAAATCTTGCTGATTTCATACTACGTGTATCTACGAGATGAAAAGCTTCAGCAGCAAATTAAAGCATAATCCTTTCCAAAGAGAGATTATGAGGCGTTATCCTTTAAAAGCTGCTTAAAAAGCCGGTAAAAACTTCATGGATATAATTGAAAGGGATTTAAAGCAATAGCGGTATAAGAATGAAAAAAATTAAGTAGAACGCTTAAGATGCCGACACATAGTCTTTGTGCTTGACAGTAGCCTCGTATGTCCTAAACGAATGGACCAATTATGATGCGGTTTTATTGTTTAAAAGTTATCGAGAGACGATATCTTAGCTACAATTTATGAAGATATGAAAAAGTTTGGAATGGCTTTGTATTCTAAATTCAAATTAGTTTTTTTTTAAAAAAACATGACATTCTTTTACAAACTTAAGAGCACTATGCAGATGAGTACTGCTACCTATTAGTAGCCAGTTATAAACATGGACTCGGATACAGCGGTTGTGTTGTGGCTTGCATACCGTCGATGAAAACGTCATTAACGAAGAGAAAGTCGACAATTTAACGTGCATCCGTGACAGAATGATGCATAGTATATTTATAACGTTATACCTAAAGCTCAGAGAACACGACGAAAAGTTTTTCAACTACTTTCGAATGTCATTAACATCGTTTGATTAATTACTAAAAAATATTCAAGAAGATTTAACTGCATCTAAAAATTATGTGGTACGGGATACTGTTTCTGCAGAAGAAAAACTCGTGATTACTTTGAGGTAAGTAATAATTTTTATTGTTTTAATATTTATAATAGTTTGCATTTTTGAAGTACTTAATACTTTTTATTATTTTAATATCAACCCAACTTTTGTATCTATGAACTAAGAAAGAATCAACTTAACAAAAAAATGTGAATCATTTAAAAAAAAAATCTAAATACATCCACAATACGTCCACTCGCTCCGGATACGCGCATAATACTGGACGCAGCATATGGCGCCCGAGTACCTCGTCTCGCGCGTCGCTCGCGCCTACGACGCGCGAGTCGAGAGTCGGGCTCATTACCAACGTCTACGCGCGTATTACGCACGACTGACGCTTCATCTGGACGGAATGTATGTAGCCGTAGTAGCTCGGCTACGCGCGTATGCCTAAAACGCCTCATCTGGACAGCGGCTTAGAGTCAATTTTCTCCCTCTTTTTTAATGTTTCTGTTTAATAACTCTATCGCCTTGTTCCAATGTAATTATTGTCTATGTATATTCTCTTTGTATTTCTGTGTAATGATTATATGTATCGTTATGTCTAGCATGTTGAATGTTTTGGAACACAAATAAATAAAAAATAAAAAATAAAATACAAAGTATTTATACACTAATATAATTAAGAGGTAAATAATTTGTTGGGATCTCCGGATCTACCGTTGTTATTCTTAAAATTCTTAAATTGATAGGAAGATTCATTTTCTGAGTGTAAAAAGCTATATTTTATTGTTGAACGCACTCAAAGCTAGTTTTCAATATACAAAGCTTATTCTACAGTTACTCATAAATAATACACGAGTAACTTGGTACCTACGTCTCGTGATTAACCGCAAGTTAGATGTGCGGTTGTGTCTCAACGCTACACATCCTACTTGCGTCTTATCAGTTACATCACCGTGTACACACTGAGATTTCATTTAAGAAATTGCTATATTATGTGATATGGTTGGTATTCTGAGACGCTTTCAGAGTAATCTTTGGAATTTCTAATCAAGGTGACTATCATGTTATTACAAGAAGTTTAATCTTAAATTTTAAGTTCTTTTCTTTTCTGATCTTTTTAACAGCAAATATAGGTAATATAAGTGAATTGTTGCAAGTCATTCCCAAGCGTTGATTCCATCATGAACATCCCATTTAAAAGTCGGATTTTATTCAGGTGACATTATTTAATTTAATTAAACATAGTTGATTTAAAAATGTGTTCCTACAAAAATAATTTATGTATGTAGTCAGTCCACTATGTGGCAATTTTGTAATTTTGCGTATGTTTAATATTATAACTTAAAATAGTGGAATTTGAATATGGATTAATTTAAAGTTAAGTTAAGTTCTTCAATCTTCTCTTACATAATATTGTAAGGCGTTGAACTATACCCATAAGAACAAACATAATAATTGGTTATAATCTTAATATATAATATTTAGAAAGTTTTAATAAAATCTATACTTATAAGGATATAAATATTATGTCACAAGTTATAAAGCATGAACCAAAAACAATTAAAAATCCATTCAGAGAAAAGCTCAAGTTTCGTTATTTGGCAAACGCAATATGGTCCGATTAGTCTTAAATCTGTTTGTCGGCTCGTATAAATAAAGCTGGTTAACTCTTGATTTCACGTGTCCCTGCCTCTTATATCGGGCGGAAATTGCGAAGAAGAGATGCCAAGTTACAGTCCTGGGTCTTATTTATTTTTATTAAGTTGGCCTGGCGTGGCACGACTCTGCATAAACACTGTGTTATTGCTCTTAGGAAGGATTTGCTAGCGAGCTCTGCTCTTATTCTTTCCCACGTGTCAATAATACTGGAATAGGATACCTAACTTACATTCATGAATATGTAGATTTTAGGTTATATTTTTTGTTTATAAAGCCTTAGGATTTTTATATTGAAAGAAATTGTTATAATTAAGAATAGCGATAAATTACTGTCAAATAACTTAGCTATGGTGGTGGTAATTTTACTAACATTTATTTTCTATAATTTTCACGTCTCTAGACTATTGCTTTATACAAATAACACCAAAGAATATATTATGTGTTGTACACTTAATTTATATCTTATAATTTTGGAAACAATTTAATATTTGAGTCAAAAGGTTTGAAATAATAAAACCGCGTCTTTATTTTCTAGTCCAGTTCATCTCTCGCTCTCGAGTGGAAAAATATACAGAAAATATTTTATTTAAATAAGTATGTAAATGACCATAGTTTTATGAAATATTATGAACAGTCGAAAAGTGTATAATACACTCGAGACTAGCTTCCGAGTTTATGCATCATAATATTTTTGTTTTACTCTGCAATTTATAGTGAAATTGCAGTCATTTTCTGGACATGTAAGAGTTGGGTCAGCCGAAATAAATGACCGTAATATGTTGGCTTTACGAGAATCTGTAGAGACAATTTGGTCTGATCAATGTTGTATGAGGTTGTATGTATGTTGCTTGTAGAAATCGAACTATTTAGTTCAATAATACAGAGAAGAATATTTATCAATTTCTACATTTCAACACGTTAAATGGCTTTAAATTTGAACCATAAATTTACTATTGAAAATCTTTTATAGTTTAACTCAATATTAAACTCCAAAATAGATAAAACGTAGTGTACATTACTGATATGCTGAAAAATGCTTATAAGCAGAAATACAAGGCTCTTGTTTCAAGCTGAAATTTGATGAGATCTTTGGTTCATGGGGTTTAAATGCTCACGCGCTTGTCAAAGAGATATGCGGATGCCCAGTTAGGGTTTATGTTGTATAGTTACGTTATCATGTTTATTAGTAAAGAAATAAAACAAAGCATGTAAATATTTTTTTTTTAAATATTGTATATAATAAAGATAAAGTTAAACTTATCTTTTTCAACCCAATTTATGCTATTATAACTTTCATGATAAAATTGCGAGGCACTCATCGCGTGAAATGCTATAATAATATTATCAAGTTATTCAATTTAACCATAATCGAGCCTGCGCGTAGACGATAACTTTTAACAGCTTCCTAAATACATTTAACTGCGAGAACTTATATAATGACAAACCATTAAAAGTAAATTATATCCTTTGGTACAATAATTTAAAAATGTCTATTTGCTTTTTACATTGTATATGAATGGCAAGGCAGACTAAAATGCATCTTTTTCTCTAATCTCAGACCGATTTTAGGGACTTGAAGTTAAAGAACTAAAAGATATTAATTTAGACCTGTATAAAGAGTAATTAGGTCTTTCTAGTAATATTTAGACTTGTTTAGTAATTTAGAACCACGATTTTGTCTGTGTCACTTGTTGTCGCACCACTACTAGGCGACTTTGAACAATTCTTTTTACATTTGAAAGCTCTTTGCTAGGATGATGACAGACCAATGATACAGTCATAATAAACAATAAAACACAAAAATCCCATATAGTATATTTTTAAGAATTTAGGAGTAAAAAGTAAATCAATTGTATTGTTGTTCGTCTATTAAATGAATAATTATTCGAGCATCAACCCAAAAAAATTATGATAAGTGTAATACAATATAAGATTCGCCATTACGAGTAACAATAATATAATAGTCATATTAATTAGTCATAAATATTAATAGGAAATTTATATTTATTTTTTATACTATTATTATTTATAAAAATACTCTTTTTAAAAAAAATAATAATAATAACATTTATTAAATATTTACAATAATGTACTTAAATATATTTACAAAAATACAAAACGCTCATGAAATACTTAATATTTTCATATATTACAATACTTAAAATAAAAAACTAAACTAATATAATTTTAAATTTTTTTTAAGTGATGAAATTTTAAGCTTAGAATTATTTTAAAAATACATTCAATTTCAAAATCTTTACCTTCATGAAATTAGCTTCAAATAATTTTAAATAATTGTAGAACGTTACAGAACTGTTACTTTGGATTGTTGGCGATTTGTAAAGATATCTATTGACTATATTCCAATCTCTTATATCGATAGTAAATGCCAAACATATCACGGGCTTACATCGATTTAAATCCTACGCATTTCCATTTCTACGTGAACAATTCCGAATACGAATATTAGATCCGACTTTAATCGACGATGCTGGCTCTTTTTGATATGATTTCAATGGAAATATAGGCAATAATTTGAATAGATATTTTATATTTCCTTCAACAGTATCTTGATTCAATAGTAGTCTAATGATAGAACGATTTCATTTTTATATCTCTCTGTAATTTATTTAATAAATATTTAAGTAATTATAAATTACTACTATATAGTATAATAGTAACAATCGCGTAATATACTAACAACACTTTATTTTCAAATAATTGACGATCGCTAAGAACACGTTACACAAATAAATTCAAAATAAATATTGTCAATGAAAAATAAGATAAAAGTTGATTTGACTCTATCGATATTACATTAGTTTATAATTCAATCAAGCCAGACAGCTGCACGAATCTGAATGAAATTGAATAAATTCTTCTTCAGTCGTATTTTTAATTTCTTAAGGTCGTGACGACGTCTGTTCGTACAGCCACGCTTTCCTGTCTTTTAGATCTCTGCACCTGAAGAATTTGATATACAGATTACATTCTAGTAGTAATAGTTCTCAAGAGTAAGGCGTGACGTTGTAGGAAACATCTAAGTAGTAATATTTATTCTTGAGAAATCTTTTTTATTCATACGTTTATTTTTAGTACCTAGAAGTACATGGGACAGGAAACGATACTTGATATTACTGACTACCACGAGATAAGTTGTATAATGTTGTTTGTAAAGAAATACATATTGCTTGCCTTTCCAATTAATTTGTATAAAAGTATATAAGCGTTCTTTCATTGGAATACACCAATGGTACATCTTCCACAATTCCACCTTTTTAAGAATTATTGTTACATGGCATCCATCCCGATATTATTAAATTATTAAAAAATATTACCTTTTTCTTAAATTCTTTTGTGAGTCAAAGGTAGAGTAAAATATATAAATTAACACGCCATTGTTCAGATCATAACTTCCATTATGGTGTAAAACGAAGGCTTGTTGGGAATATTTCATAGCTCCAGCGTCTCTATTATGCAGAATCGGAGGGTTCTTGTCAGTTGTAGGAACAACGTGATAAGAATTATAAAGAAAATATTTCATATTTATTAAGTATTATAGGTTAACTATGTCTGCGGCTTTATCTGCATGAAATATCATTAATATTATGTTTTATATAAGATTGAAACGGATTTATTATATTATTATGGCTTATATATTACCAAGAAAATGTGGTGCATAAATGTAGAGTCTTCTACTAACTACTCGCATATTCACGTCACATAGGTCCAATCAATTGGGCATATAAAATAAAGCTTAAGCTATAGCAGCTTCTTAAAGATTATATTTTACTAAAATAAATACACTCTATATATTAATATTTTGAAACATAAGTTATATTTCTTTTAATAATAAAACGTTCAACGAAAACAATATCCTTTCAAGCGATACAATCACATTGGGAATCAATCTTCGACTAAAAATGCTGACTCAAAGAAACAGGTTTTTGTAAAATAAGCAGGATATATTGAAATCATAAAATATACGATCACATGGAAAAATTGGTCAAAAGAAAATAAAACTTGTTACACTTTTTATATAAAGACTTTTGATTAGTTTAAGAATTTATATATATGATCCGAGACTAAAAACAGTCATAGTTAATAGTCATAAAAAATAGTTTGATTATAAAATATAATTTAAATTTCGCTAGTATTTTCGATATAAAGAAATGTTAATACATATTTCTATAGCTATTTCAAATTATAATAGGTTCTCGTGTAATTTGTAACATGTACAATAGCACCTGATTGCGTGGGGGAGAGAACAAAGCCGTATTTGTGGCGAAAGGTATTTTTTCAACAAAGAGCTTGTGCAGTAAATTTTTGTTTTGTTCTGCAATGCTTACTCAAGAGTTTAATGCTTTGAATACATCTATAAACATTGCTGATAAAGATTTTTGAGAGTAACCCGGTATATATGTGTCAGCTCGACTGGAGTTTACTCCTTAAGTACGATTGTCTAAACATACGCAAAAAGAGTTTATTTAACTGAAAAAAGATTAATACCATATGAAAGGGTAAATTAAAAAATTAATGAAAATAATATACATATATAAATATATATTTATTCATTTTATATACATTTATTATAACTAATCGGCGAAATATTTTATACTCTTGAAATAGAGAGCTTGCGTCCCGCGCTCTGCACCCTGTCGCTGGCAATAGCCGTATCAGAGTGAAGGGGGTACACAACCATAGGTGCACGCGCTCCAAAAACGTAACGAGGTCATTCATCAGTAGATTTTACTCCTCACATTTTTCTCATACTGGGCGCCTTATATATGAAAATCGATTCTTAAGGAGTAAAATCCAATAGGTAATATTTGATTAACTATCATTTATCACGAAGAATGTTCGGTGGAGTTATTAGAACTAATACATAAAGCTGAGTTTCATATTCGAACGTCGAGGCAGTATATGAAATTTCAACCGTATCACATCGATATTTGTCGTTCCACAATTAAGTATTTTCTTAAGCATTTTTTCCATGTATCACAACTCTGTGTAACCAGCTGCCTTCAGTGGTACTTCCGAACCATTATGACTTAGGAACCTTCAAGAAAAGAGCGTACCTCTCTTTAAAAGGCCGCCAACGTACCCGTGGCCCAACTGGAGTTAAGGATGTCCGTGAGCAGCGGACCGCTTTTCATAAACGAGCCTCCCGGCCGTTTGTCTCGTATTAAAAAAAATCTACTGACGATGCTTTAATATAATATTTAGCTCTAATCTATAATAATCAGTACAAACATACATTAAATGAGACGATGAGGATATTGTATAATTTATATAATCCCTAAGATGTTGAGGCGGGTTCAAAATACATACTTCGTTACTTCATGCAAGTTATTATATATTTCCTTCATTTAGGTGAGGCTCGTGAGTCTGGTGTGGTATCAGTGGTTTAACCGAGATATTAAAACAAACAGACAAACGAACACAAAATAAGGCTTTGAAGACAAAAGAGTAAGAGAATTCATTGCTAATCATTCCCCAGGAAGCTTTACAAATTAGGTAAAAGCCAGCGTTGACGCATTGCAGCAGGGAATTTCCAGTGCGGTTTTTTCTTAGCATTTTGCATGCTTTTTAATTAACTTAAAAGACTTCCAGCGAAGTGAGGCTTCCATTGTCTCAAAAATGAAGGCAAAATAACAGATGTTACAAATGAGAGGCAAGAGCTGGCATTGTTAATGAGGGCTAAATGCGAGAAAATGTGTCTTAGGAAGCGCTTGAATTTTTTCACAATGAACGTTTCAGATACTGAGTTGCTTCAAACAGTCTGCAAGCATACGAGTAGTTATGTACGTTAAATAAGATATATTTCTTCAAATATACCTAGTTAGTGCAGTGCACAATGATTCGACGCTTATGTAATAATAACTATAATCTATATATAGATAGATATATATGTATATCTTCTATATAAAAACAAACTCGGGTTATTTACACCATTTAAAACTCAAGAATGGGTGGACCGATTTTAATGATCTCTGATTTTTTGGATTTGTCTAATCCGAGAATAGAAGAATGACTATAAAAATATAGATAAAAACACGAAAAGATTTCATGAACAAAATTCGTTTCCTCATACATTATCTGTGGAATGATGTTTTAGGTGACACATTATTATTCGGAACTCTAAAGCCAATACGAAGTTCGCAGTTCTTAAGTTCGCAGGGTCCACTAGTGTAATATAAAGAGTTCAAATACTCTATGCGAGCTATATAGTGAAGCAGACGCAAGAATGTGTCTGCTTCACTAATCATTTCTTTTACAGGCAAATAGGTTATCAGTCTTCTGTGCCTTTCATTGTTCATCAACAATATGGATTTGAAACCAGGACACGCAGATGCGTAAACAAATTAACCTGAGAGATCGTTATAACTCATATTTGTACTAAAATTAGTTTTGAAACAGAACCGTCAATAAAGTAAATCTCAACTACCCGGAAAATCTTTAAAATGAAGGTAATCTTATTATAATTGCGGCAGCATAATCGTTTTAAGCTGGTAACATAATTTCATAATAAAATCAATTTATGTGATCAACTCTGGAAATAATTTGTGTGAAGATGGCTTATTTAATGGGGATTTTACATGAGTGCCGAGCGTAAGGCTGTCAGGATTAAATCCTGAGGATTATTTTGGATTTATGAATATTCCTGAACTTAAGTGTTCCTATTAAACTCGCTACTGTTCTTATAAACTAGTGCGAATGCATACTATGATATGGGCGCTTTGATAACATAGTAAATAACGTCAAAGAAATAAAACTTCAAATAAACATCTATACATAACACAGAATTCTTTTAAAATTGTACACATCATACTTATCTATAAAGGTATATAGGTTTTTTCTATTTTAATTTGTCTTCAGTATTTTATTTTTTTCATTTAATTCTATTTTGCTGAAATTTTACTCAGCAAATTCATTGTTTCTAACATGTAAGTTTGCAAGTGATCGCTAGAGGCGCTTTATGATTGTCCATACAAATATAATTAATGCTAACACTTTCGAGAAACACCAACTGGTCGTAGAGTATTATAATGGTGTTTTGATTTTGCTTGTTAATTACTTTCGTATTTCTATAAGTTCACGGTAATCAGATAACAAATCAGCTTAACAAAATATTACACTAAACTTTTATTTAACAATACAAGTCTAATTTGTTGAAGATAGAACTGTCTAACATTTTTAATTATAATTCGGTTTCGAAGTTGAAACATCAAGACATTTCTTACAAAACTGTTTCGTTGAAAATGTTTCATTGGGATCAGGTCAATTTAATGTGATTAGCATAATTTCTTATCAACTAACTTGTAAATGGGTTTCTGCTATGAATATTTAAGGATGATGATTGTTTAAACTGCATATTGAGAACATAATAACATTTATTCAAGCTAGAATTATATTCACGAAATTTAAATACTGTGCTAAATTGACTGAATATCGTTCTTATTACTAGACTAGCGACACGCTGCAGCTTTGCACGAGTATAAAACATATATATAAACATTCCTCTTTAATCACTCTCTAATAAAAAAAACCGCATCAAAATCCGTTGCGTAGTTTTAAAGATTTAAGCATACAAAGGGATATAGGGACAAAGAAATCGACTTTGTTTTATACTATGTAGTGATAAGCATGGAATAAATATCTGAGGTACTTATAACGGAAAATGGCAGCTCAAGCGAGGGATACGCCAGCAGACACGTGGAGAAGGTTTCGTAGTCTATACTAGCTAGAAAAACGTGGTGAAAGGGCCATGCTGTTACCGACCTCCGTTCGAAGGCAAGGAAATGGCGCCGTAGGGTTTTAATGGGCGCAGCGATGAGATCCACACAACCCTTTTGAATAAACAGTCGCGCCACGAAATGTGTAGTTCATTTCCTCACAAAAGAAAAAAATACATTTCCGCCATTAGCACAATTTTTACAGTCAAGTAGTTAAGCCTTGTCTATTCTTTCCTGGATAACATGTTTTTGTTTTCCCAAGAATCAAAACGAGACTCTTGAATTGACCTTGTGTATGAAAAAGTAATGCATCACAATATGTCAAACGTATTAATCAATAAACAATAGAACCAAACATAATGTATAACGAAAACATTTTCGTAAGTAGTAACTGAGTAACAAGTAACTAAGAAATATTAAAAAATTTAGATAATCGAAAATTTACATTCAAATTTAGATAGTTTTGAGATCATGTACACATAAAGGTAGTCGATAAGCCTTGTATAAGTTTTATTATTTACAAAATAGAGTTGGAAGAGTTTCTTAAGTAAAATTTGTTGCACGGAGAGCCTCGGGCTAGCGACAGGAAGTTTGCATTTTCCGTCTACGTCTCGAAATATAACATTTTGTCCGATCCCCATCTCTACCGATTTGAGGTCAAATGCTTATCGATAGTTCGATACTGCTTCTCTTAAGAAATTCTTTGCATTTTTATGCACCTCTTTATAATCTATTATTATAAATGCGAATATTACTTTACTTATAATGCCTTCATGGTGACACCAATTTATTTATAAAGGTTGCTTAACTTGTAACAATGTCTTAATATTTGTCACTTCCTTGCTGATGCAATTGTTGTTGTGAAATCGAGACAAACAAGCAACTTTAATAAGATAAATAGTTAATTTAGCACAGATTAATCTCGGTGGTAATACTCAACTATTCGTCATTTTCTAACAAAATATATCTGAATCATAGATGAAAAAAGTAGCTACGTAGTATTAGTTATATAGTGTTTATAGTTAAAAATACAACACTCCTTTTTTGGGTCGGGGATAATCAAGTTAATTCAGTAAGCATAAAGACAAGACGAAATCGTCTCTTTTAATTAAAAAGCTGAGCGTCAAGGGCATCGTAGCGGTGGCATTTTAATGTAATGACTTTATCCAAGAACCCCTTTATGGGCGATTTGCTCGTGAACCTAATGAACAAATTGTGGTCGCATCGCTGACAATGCTTATACATAAAAAGGAGTTCTAGTGGCCGACAGGGATCTCATTCTCGAAGACTATTTAAATATAATGTAACATTTGTATAGCGAATCTAGCTTGTTAACACTTTTAAAATCCACTAAGGGATCTTCATGAATGGGCAAAAACTCCTTATTATTTTATAATTATCTTTAAATCTTTTGTAAAACCATTTCCAAAGTGTACCTATAACTATTGGCCCGTCTCAACTTCACATGGATTCTATATGTTACCCGTGTCGCGTTGTTGTAAGAGCTTGAATTTATTTCGCGCGCTCATTTTAATTCTTTGACAGTTACCTAATACGTATTAAAGCCGAACTGCACATATCTTTATAACAAACTACTAATATATATATTAAATTACATTTGTGGTACTCGTTAGATAGTTATGAAAATTACCAATTTTCTGCGTAATTTTTTTAATTCTACCTTAATTCGGTAAAAAAAGTCATACTGAAGTTAGTGACCAAGGGAAATAGGGATTCATTTATTATTTTAATAGTTAATATCATAGGGAAAGATTTTTGAATCTATATGTATGCGTATCTTTTGCTAAAAATATATGATCAACGAGATGGTTATATACGTATTACAGTCACAAATAGTCACAATTACATTATATTTGTATATCACTAACTTAGTTTTAAGCATTTTAAAACAATAAGGCCCTGCGTTGGCCAATATTTTTGTATAAATAAATAAACAGCACATTAGAGGTTTTCTTTATTCAATACTAGCGACCCGCCCCGGGTTGCACGAGTAAAAAACATATATAAAAACCTTCTTCTTCAATCACTCTATCTATTGAAAAAACCGCATCAAAATCCGTTGGGTAGTTTTAAAGATTTAAGCATACAAAGGGATATAGGGGAAGAAAAAGCGACTTTGTTTTGTACTATGTAGTGATTAAAGTTGTAATTAAATAAGTACTCGTAAAAGCTTAAACGTTACACAGCAGTATCATTCCATCTGTCCTTTAAAAAGCCCAAGCTTAAACCGCAGACAAACTATCCTCAAGCGACCTATAGACACTGGAGCGCGGTATTCATGAGCCAGTTTGGCTTTACCTAAACGAAAAAGAAAATGTGTTTTCTATTGTATAAAGCCACACGTGAGTCAGAATTCCCACCCTTTTTGAACAATAAACTTGGTGCAGATGTAGAGATACGGCGTTATACGTTAGCGCGCAGCCAATTTACTATAGGTCTGAATTTGCCTAAACCCTGTACGAAAGGACAAAGACAAAAGATCGCCTTCTCGAGATTTATGAAGATTACCAAGGCTTCAGTGCGTGCTCTTTTACGCTCCTTTAGAATTGTAAATCTCACTGTTACAGTCGCTAATATTTTATGGTTATTTAAGAAAATAATTTATCGATGATTACCATATAATATAAATGTAGGTATATAATAGTATGTAATATACCCCATTTTATTAATTAGAAATATACTGCCTTCATAGCTTAGTGGTTTATGTTAAAGTGTTCTATCGGAGAATGTTCGCCTAAAGGATACGCATGTGTCTATTTTTCTCGCTAAGAAATAACTAGAATAGATAGATGAATAGTAATCGAAGTTCTTTTGAATACAGTCCCTAGTAAAGTTTTATTCAAACAGTATTGTATTCATACAAATGAGGTTGTATTGATTCCATTCTTCGTTTAGATCATTGAAAGTCAGCAAAGAGTTGACAAAGGCCGCGAGACCCGATTAATGATGTTGCGTCTATGAATATTGATAGCAATATTTGCACAGTCACTGGAAATACGATGAAAAAGCTTCACGTATTTTGAATACATTATTTTTTAACAATCTCGATTGGAAACATTGCGGCCATTCAAAAATAACACCAAATATACAAAACTGCGTACGTTACTATGGAATTTAGAAAAAAACTGAAAACGTTCCGAAAATTAAGAATTTCATTACAAACATTCAAAATAATATCATTTTCAAACTAAATGTATATTATTTTTCCTTTAATATAAAGTAAAAATAAATAATAATAGCATAACCGTTGCATACGAAAGAGTTTTAATGTAAAAAATTATAGTATATGTATATATAATACCACAATTTCAGAAAAACTTTAATACTGAAAGGTATATAAGTATCAAATATAATTAAATATGTTTGGAGAAAATCTACTTCTCTATACCTTAATACCATTTTTTAATGTTAAAATGTAATAGAATAATTACAGATAATTTAAAAAAAATACTCCAGAAAAATTACACACACATACATTACACAACAATGAAAAAACAAATGAATCCTCAAACACGGCTCGTCAAAATGTGAATTTCATGCGTTGTTTAACCAGAATAATTGTACGTAGAATGTTATATATTGTAGAATATGGAGTCCTTAGCAGCTTTTTCGTTGTATATTTATAGGTGATACCATTTTTATGGTTGTTTATATTAAAAACCTTTTAAAAGTCGCTAATACCGGCTTTATTCTCAGTGAGTATCAAAATTAGCATGAACTGTAAGTATATTACAGATAAAAGCCTCCACGTATTATAAAATAATTTCAGCTTTTTTAGCTTAAAGAAAACAAAGGAAATATAATCTTTTAAACCAACCACCATATGAAATTCTACTTTAATTGAAAACCCCTCACTTTTTCTGAATCATTGCATCGTTACGTCAACCATGAGTTTATCGAAATTTCCGATACAACTATGACAACTTGTCCTGTAGCAGAAGTTTTGCGTAACTGGTTGGGGTGCTGTATTTTTTATACAAACATTCACGGAACTCTATCGAAAAATATATTATAAAAGTCATAGTTGATACAGTTTAACTAAGCTTCATACAAAAAAAGACTTATGTGTCTTATAAAAAATTGCATACTGTGGCCTTTACAGAGTTCAATTTGTGAAATTGATACGAGAGTTGTCATTCGAGGTGGCATGGCAATCTCTCACCTTGCGAGAGTATTCTTTTCACAAATGTATCCCGGTGCGAAAAACCCGCTAGGTGATTGCATTCAACCGACGTTCGGGCTCAACAAAATATATCGACACTCCGTTTTATTGTTTGGCGTTAATGTTTCTACGGAATTTAGTATGGTTTCTATTTTTATCCGTTGGGGTTGTTATACAAATTTCATTATAAGTAAGTAGCTACCTACTCTTAAATGGCAACGTTTAACTGTAACCTAAAATACATATTGTTTGGTGACAAAAACTGTATGTATGTCATTGTTTTAAACTAATAAAATTTAAAAAATATCACAAATATACTAGAAAAGCGTTTTTGTCATCACTTTATCGCAATCGCAGAGGAAATTATCTGACATAGCGCAGCAACCATTCGTAGTGACTTCGCAAGGAGAAGTCAATACGATTGGTTTCACTAGAGATTTACAGATAACTACTGGGGGGTAGTTCTTTAAGAAAAATTAGGTTTGTTTAAATGGTATGAGCTGTCTATGAATTTATATAAGGTAAGGTTATATTAAGAAAAAATAATTATTTCAAATACCTCTGGTAACTTATAAGTACATTACAATAGGTAGTTTTAAATATTTATCTGTTGCTCGATTTTGTGAACTCAGGCTACATTTTTCATGAGCCAGTTACATTTCTACGGTTAAGTGGAAAACGATGTTCATCTTATCAAAACTTCATGTTTAGGAGAGTAATCTAGTAATTTAATAAATATTTATAAAAAGAATTAGAAATTAGGAGCTTTTTAAAGCGTTTTTTGTATTTATTTATGTATCTGTGTATTCCCAATTATTATTTTAGTAATTCGTTTGTCTTCGTTAATAGTACAGACTACATATTATACAAACATGACACTTCTCTCAATATCGATATAAAAAAATTATAAGTATTTATAAGTAGTATTCGATTGTCCCAAAAAGTGTGAAATATATTAATAGGAAAGTAGTCGTACAAAAGCCTTCTTGGCAATATGAAGGTTCTTTATACATCGTTAGGTCTGTCCGAGGCAGGTGCTCTTATTGAACGGCGAGAAAGCCGTGTCATGTAAGAAATGAATTATACTACTATTTACCGGAAGATGACATTTCTCGAATCGGCCCATTAATTCGTAATGGAGCGACAGCAACATTTCATCTATTTGGCTGCTCACCAGGACTAGCTATTTTCGGTGGCGTAACTGAAAATTTATAACTGAGTTCTAAATCGTTGGGTAGCAAAGAGGAATTTATGTTGTATGCTCTATTTGTTTATATCTAATGGGGATTTAGCATGTTTTTTTTCTTCGAACGCTTGCCAATTGCATTAAAACTTCCACGATTACAGAACAGTTCGTCGATTAAGGAACTTTCCTTTTTCTCTTCGGAGTTGAAAACAAACAAGTTTATTGTATTAAGATAGCGTAAACGGTACTGACTATAGATCTCAAATTAAAAGTGCAGTAACTTCAGATTCATTGTAAATAATATCATATTAGTTTGTAATATCAAATGTATAAAGAAATAAAATACATATCCAAGAATATCTAGGTTAATAACCTTGTATTTACTAACTTAATATTAATATATTATTAACTCACTCAGCTTTTCCGCCTTTTCCGGTCCTCTCCCGTATCTCTTCAGTCTGATACTTGACGGCAACGCTGGTCCTAAACAATCTCATGGCTCCAGCGATGAGATGGCCTCCAAGATCCTGTTCTATTCTCTCTAATATGAGGGATAGTTGGTATACGGTATTTAATATGATCTAAATAACTATGTCTTCCTATATAACATTTATATTTATATTATACTATGTACATCCGTTCGGCAAGAAACAAATTAATTTTAATAAATTAGGTCTAACATCATCTCATTCTGCAAATATCTACACTCATAAAAAGTGTATCTTTCTTTATTAACGTTTGCTTTATAATTACTAGCTATTTACTTGCTTTTGAATAACGTTAAAAAATAAAATCGCATACATATAGAACAACCAGAATATTTACCATACACTACATTCTACTGAAAATGTCGTCTAGTAGCGATAATGAAAATTTGATGGGGCCGCCACATTAGAGATTATGTATAATTCTATGGAACTATTGAAACGCCTAGCCTCCGCCACATTAGAGATTATGTATAATTCTGTGGAACTGTCAGTTGAAACGCCTAGCCTCCATGACTAAGAGATTCAGATGTGAAGCTTCGGAAGTTCCGGGATTCGATTCTCGAGATCCAAACTTATTTGCTTATCAAACGGCAAAGAAGGGTGATTACCTACTTGCCACACAATAAAACAGACATAGAAATTGGCTTTATGTATATTTAGAAAAAAGTCTTTTTTGGTTCACAATCTACTATTTTATTTATCGATATTTAAAAAACTTCTGTTCTTTGCTATGAAAAATGATTTATTTAACAGAAATTCAATTAGAGCCTTAAACTAATATCGTGTAGCTGTTCGCCAGTTTCATAACCGGAGAGTGATTGATGGCAGGGATACGTTTTTCACAAACAAAGCAAAATAAATACGTAAAAAAAAAGATGAAAATTCTTTTTCACTATATACAATGAAAATATTAACTTTAAGTGACCAAGTAGGGTCAGAAAAACCACCTGCGAGCTGTTTTGGCGATCCCTTCAAAACCTGTCCACGAATATAATGTAGGTTCGATATCGAATAGCTTGTTCGATCAGTCCTGTCATACCTGAATACTATAAGATTTAACCACAAGCCTAAAACATGTTAACAATTTCGCATATTTCAATTATATTTATTTGGCGATTTAATATAAAAATTGGTTGGCGTTTTTTGTTTTTAATATACTTAGCGGTACTCCATCAAAAAATTTCAACTAAAATTTAACTTGGTTGAAATGTTTGTTACAGAGTTCGTACTTAATTAATAAAACACTCAACTACGATTCGTGTCCTAAAAGTTCGGAATATTAAGTTCTCTTTTGTAATTTCATTACTGCGTTGTTTTCACAAGAGTCCACTTCATGATCATACTTTTTGTATTAAAATTATCGATCGAAACTTAAAATTGAACTATTACGCGTTCCTTTTTCATGATGCATGAAAGTTTTAATCTTTCATAAATATTAGTTGTATATTTGATGCAAGAAGGTCATTATTAGATTCGTAACAGTTCATTGTTGGAGGCTTTACATTTTCAATACCTCTTGTGCACTCGATCGATTTACATACTTTAATATTTACTTAAAAATAGTGATGCGCGATTTGGATGCTAACACGTCAACCGTCGCCAATGACTGCCTGCAAATAGCTTCTCTGCTAAAGAACACCCATCACCGCAGTGCAGATAACTTGAATTGTCACCATCTCATTGGCAGAACGGATACGTCATATGTCAGCTTAATCGAGGTCTACCATAGTGTAATAACCAACACACTCAAGTCTGTAACACATTGACTTGACGCTCCGTTGTGCTTTGCGAAATATTTATATTTTCAAATTAATCAATATCAGGTCTCCCAACTCTAGAAATCTATGTAGTTGGAATGTAATAAGTTATATTAACTTTTACATAAACGTATTTTCGTGCATTATTGTACCTTTTTAGACACCAGACGCAAAAACAGCATTGTTATAAATAAGATCCTCAGACACACAAATATGTCTGGGGATCTGTGTATCTGAGGCATCGTAGCCACTAAAACAATAGACTTAATGGATTTTTTGTTTAAAACTGACGTAATTGAAATGGTAGCTATAGTTTAGAAAAATCCGTTCATCCATTCAAGAGGTGTTCTTATTTGTAATTGTAATAAAATGTCAGGTTTTTAAAAAATCTTTTTAATTTTACAGACCATTTGGGTCAATCACAGTTTTAGTATTTACGAATAAGAAGGAACAACATCCCAATGTAATTTCGAAAACATCTTCAGTCTTCTTTTTAAAGGATTAATGGATAAGAAAAACTTATTTTCGACTCAAATATGGTTGATTCATTGTAAGATACCAATCTGAAGAGGAGGCCTTTGTCGAAAGACAAGCTGTTGAGACAGAATGGATGCCGAACAATATTTAGTTTAACAATATATAGTTTAGTATATAAGCACATTTAATTTAGTTTAGATTGTAAATTTAGTTAAGGTGTTAAACAGCAAAGGCTTATTTATTTATTTACAAGTATTATTTATTACCAATCCGAATTATTATAATTTGTTGTTTAAAACTAAATTAATTTTAGTCTTAATTGGAATAAACAAAGCCATCTCCAATTACCTCCATTTATTTAAGTAACAGTGCTCCTCATTAAAGGACCACAGAGCGTAAAACAAACTCAGGATACGAGGGAATTGCCTAGTTTAACTAAAGATCTAAGTTAATTAGTAGCAAAGCACAATAATTAGTGCCGCGGGATGAGGAATAAAATACACATTGACACTGTTTGAGTATTAATTAGTTGTTTGCACACAAATAATTAATATTTCTAGAAACATGTTTTAATGCAAGTGTAATCTAGTGGCTAGGTATAGTTATTTATCTATGCTAATATTATTAGGTTGAAAAATCGGTTTTGTTACTTATTTTTACTTCATTTGTTACAATCATTTCATTGCTTGTAAGGTTTTAATCGTTGTAACGATGAATATAAACGAATGCCATTACATTTAATTTTATTATCAATTAATCAAAAGAAGTTTCTTTTGATTTCATAAGGCGTTATTAAGATGCTTTAAATAAATAAACAGATTCATCATTTTTTGAATGAGGCTTGCTACAGTTTCTGCGTGATAAACGTGCAAGCATATCTCTTCGAATGAATGATTAAGCTTATTTGGGACAAGTTAGTGACAACAATCCGTTATTTATAAACGGAAAGTTATCTCTGTTTTTTGTAACGTTTATTTATGTCGTTTATAAAATTTATTAAAAAAACCTATTAGCTAACTTCAAGCTCCAGTGCAAATCGGTGCCGAACAGTAACAGAAAATCATAAAATAAATATCTGTAACCTTAATCATTTCTATTTTATTTATTACCCTTTAGTGCACTATGAAAACTGTTTATAGAAATAATTTTTTTTAAATATTTTTATAGATAAAATTTGTCATATAATGTATTTAAACATCAATGTCTTAAGAATAATTATTCGCGGCACTGAAAAACAAACTATGAACCATTAAAATTAGTTTAAGACACGAATCGCGTGAGACGTCAGGGGAGTCGAACCAGCGCCACTTTATCTCTAAAACAAACAATAAACAATTAACCTACCTACCTACGTGTTCACGTGCGAAACGGTCTTATTAATAGTTTTCAACTTTAATTGCGATAAAGTTTTAATTGATGTAGCGTAAAGGGAACTCCTGTCTGTTTCAGTATTAGAACGAATTATGGTGCAACTATTTATCCCCAAGCGTATTTGTACGTGGATTGAAGTACTAAAGGGCTAGGTCAGGGGTCGGCAGTCCACGGCTCACGAGCTGCATGCGGCTCTTTTCATAGGATTTAATGACTCTATAAATAACTCACCACGTTGCCACAGCACAAATGAAAGCCTAAAAAAATCAAACGGCTCATTAATAGATAATTCACAATTACTCATTTTTATTCATTCAACTTGCACGTTCGCACTAATAAACTTGGAGTTGCGGCTCCCTAAAAAATGGGAGATTCTTTAAACTTGATATGTGACTCATCTCACTTGAAAGACTGCCGACCCCTGGGCTAGGTGATAGGTAAGCACGATCTTGTCTCCTGTAAATATATTCGTTAGTGGTTTCATTTATCCGTTCGGTTGTTAAAATCTTTAAAATTTACACATAACTCCGCCGACACACAACTGACACTCCGACATGTGACATTTAGTTTTTAGCAGAATACGATCTATATAGAATCCCTATATAGTCTCTCGTTATTTTATTTATAAATTTGAATTTTTTAGCTTTATAGCACATTAGTATCCTAATTAAATATTTTTTACAAGGCTTGCATTGGGTGCTATTGCATGACATGTCAAAATTGCAACAAAGTTTACATAGTCTATTATGTAAGAACGAACACTAAATCAGTATCGTGTAATCCCGAGCGTCTAACTTAACGAAGCGTTGAGAAACTTTTTAGACCCTGTACGTAAACAAACATTCATATCACAGGATTATAGATCTAAAGGCATTGAAATAAGGACTATTTTAGTTACCAATAACGCAGATTACCATCCATGTCTGCACCCTATTTGTGGGATTGTACTTTTTCTATCCTCGTTAGTTCGTATGTAGTGCAATTATTCTACTTAATTTTAAATTGCATCCTTTAAAGCTCCTTTATCGGTTCAAATATACTCTCTAAAACTTTGATAAAACCTATTTTGTATTTTAAAAATGTATTAAAACATTATAATACAGTAGTTGAAAAAACTTCATGAAATATTAAACTCTATGGATTTAATGCTTCCTTATCAGCTCGCAAAATTGGATCGTAAAATTAGATTGCAATGACTTCTAAAGAAGATGTAGTATACACGTTTTTGATATTTTATATACACCATAAATAGATGCTTTGTTTTAACCTGTTTGTAAAAGATCAAAGAAAAATACACTTAAGGTGAACACAAGAACGTTAAAAGAATATTTAGGTTACAATATTCTCTCAATAAAAATTACTTGGCAAATGGTGTTGAAGATGTGACAAATTTATTTTGATATGTTCATAAAAGTAATGTTTTATGAAAGAAATTTAAAAAATAATTACAAATAGCGTATAACAAAGTGTCAGAATAGTGTCTCGTTTTTACTGTTAATAATAATAAGTTTTAAATCTTTTTATTTCCTATAAACCTTAATATACCCATAATACATTTCTATATTTTTAGTTTGTAATCTTCATCTTCATTACAGGAAGCAGTGCTGGGTATAGGCCTCCTCCAATTTAAAGCTACTTTTAAGTACAATTCGAATTTATAGGTTTCTTGTATGTTATCTTTAGGGAGTAAGTAGGATACGTAATGTTAGTTTTCAGTTTGCAAAGGTATATTTTTATTTCATCGTATGTTTTCAGCGATGATGCCGAGTTTGTGAAGTTTCTTCTACGCTGTTTAGATTTTTTAGGATTAATGTTACTCTTACTATTCGATGTTCTGGCGGGCAATCTACGCTGCTTAGAAGTTCTATGTTTGCAATATTCTTAGGATTATTGGATGTAATAAAACAGAGTTCGCTTTTGATTTTTTCGTACGGCGAAATCCATGTTTATCTTTGTTTATTTTTCTATTTAAAGTACGGATTCGTTATGGATAATTTATGTTCAAGGGCATATTACTGTTTTTACTGTTACTAGCATATTATAAACTACTCTAATTCAAATTCTATATAATTTCTCTATTCTATATTTTAACAACATAGTGTATAACCATTTTCGTCTTCCTGATTGAAACATTTATCGTTTTATCAACAAGCTCAGGATCTTTTAACTAAATAACAGTGAATGAAACAGTTAAAAATTTTGAATAATAAATCCATTACGTTTAATTAAATCTACTATTGCAATAAGTGGAATGACATTCCCAATATCTCTCTATTCGCAAGACAATCTCAGCATCAAATTACTTGTTAATGACACAAATGGCATCTCACTAATTCTTGTATATGAGGCCATAGATGGGCTCGGATAATGGAAATCATTACAGGCGCGTCTATCAAAGCATATTACGTGCCATTCATGGATAATTACATTGAAATGCAGATTGATAATTAAGATTGGCATTGATATGACATTTGGAAGGAATTACTTGGTATTCGAGGTAAGAAAAGTTTCGTCTCCTTAAGGTCGATATTTGCTTGCAATATCAAGACAATTATCAATCCTGTCAGCAATCAAGCGAAATAGAAATATCACATTGAAATTTGCAATAACTGACTAATCGACTAAGAATTAATCAATAAATAATTCCTATATACTTGGACGAAGTCGAGTTACCTTTTGTTGCTGAATTGTGAGTAACCTTTTTTTTAAGGATTGCATTTATATTTTTTTTTTGTAATAAAATTCATATTAAGATTTTCTTTCACAGCATTAATAATTTGTAATAATAGTTATTTATCTCTATAAGACTAAAGTTTGTACTCGATACCGCTATTATTCGTTTTAAATAAACTAAAGGAACTTTAATAGTGTCACAACTCATTAGTGAAACGTCGTGAGTTTATACTGTCGCAATAATTCTCAGTGTTGACGTTATACTATTGGAAATGATTACGCTGAAATGCTTTAGAATGTAAACGTGTTTTAATCAATATGTAATTTGTATTTCAATAAATAATCAACACGCTGTTGGCTTATAATTATTGCTTTAACTATTTACTTGTTCTTATAATTACATAAGTTTAGTCAACAATTAAGAGACATAGAAGAAAACTCAAGTTACCTAATCCTTGGTAGGACCAAATAATGTCCTGGTCTGCTATTCCAGTTTACGAAACAAAGAAAAATTATTTTACTAAAACTGACTATTAAAATATAAACGAATATCAGAATAACACAAAATTGCTTTTCGAATTCTACGTCAATTTTTCCTTTAAATTTGGTGCGGTGATTGCAGTGTTTATTTCACTCATCGTTTTACAAATAGGTGGTCACGAAAACAAAATCCAGTTCCAAGCCAGCAAATGCTTCAAAACCAAACCTTTTTGTTTCCCAGGAATCAACTATAATATGATCTTCTAAAATATGAATTGAAGTTAAACATATACCTAGCCAAACTAAAAACGTTAAGACAGACTCAAATTTAAAAATATACCTTATATATTTTAAAGACGCAGCCTAGTAGTAATTATATTGCAACACAAAAACTGTATATATATATTTTAACAGTTAGTCTATAAAATTAAGTGCTGACACCGGTTTTTATTATATTATATTACTAATATATTATATAGTATTGTTATAATTCTGAACACATTTCACGAAACTCGTCACGGTAAACGTTAATCAGTAACTAGTAACGCTTTGACATTAACCGCTGTCAGCTTTGACGGCTCTGTAATTACACAACCGTTACTGAGCAACTCGAGAGTACTAGACTCGTTTAATTTATTTGCAAAATTTCAGCTGCTAATTAATGATGAAACTTAAAAAAATCAACGAGCTTTTTGGTAGTGGCGATGTTTTTATTTTATGGGTTGTTTTATTTTACCTACTACTTCGTCTAGCCTATACAGAAAATTACATCCCGAGTCTTACGAGCCTTACGTCAACGAATCGTTATACAAAACGTAAAATGAAAAATTTTTACCTCGTAATTTCTGTTTATTTCATGGAAAAAATTGAAACTAAAAGTAATTTCTTATACTATTCCATTAAAAAAGATAAAGTGATTTTGTTGCAATTTAACTAACGAAACTCAACTTTCACACCTCGATAACTCAGTCAGACAAACATACCTCTTTCTTTGTATCGAAGTTTAAAAACAAGATTTTTAGCTATCATTTTTCGAAGCAGCATTCGCTTTTCAATCTTAAGTTAACACTGATACGGTTATAAAACAGACTTTAAATTTTACGAGATGTTGAACAATAAAAATGCTCGTAAAATTCGGAAATACAGGTCTTTTTGTGTAGACATTGCAGTCTTAGTGCAGATCCACAATGAATTTGAAAAATAACTCTATAATATTGTATGTAACATGTTTCAAGTCCATCAATGCAATCGTATGAGCGTAGTAATTTACTTATTTCTGTATTAGATGTTGATGCAAGAACGTGGCAAACTTTAGATTGGTAATTATGTTAATATAAAATGTCATTAATATACAGAAAACGTATTTACGAGTTTACCCACCTATTAAAGGTAATCTTACATAATTCTGTACAGAGTTACTGAATTACTGCACAGAAGCACAACGATGACTTTGTATTTTTCGATAGCATTGAACTAGAGTAAAAATATTTAACGCATATCGAAAAATGCGCCTCTTTCGGTTAACCGCAAACTTATAGAGCCACAATGGGATTGAAAGATTTAAAACAGTTAAAATCTTATCAAAAATTTCCAGAATAAACTCTTAGTTGAACTAACAGTACTTTTATCGCAAGTATGGTCAAGTATTGTTCGATATCATCTGCTTTACAATATGCATGTAAAATGTTACGTGCAGTGTAGTTCGTCGCGTTTCGTAAATTACGATAGTTAACTCATGGTTGCCTTATATTGTTTTATTACTTAATCAGTAAAAGTGGCTGTATCACCTATTAATAAAACATTTTCATATTAAAACCGTAGAATTCTAAACATTGCATAGAAAATTTTAATGAAAATAGTTTCGCAAATCATTCAAATTAAAAGTATTATCCGAACGTAATATCAAAAATCTGCCAGTCTAGACAATGTTTATATTTATTAAAATTCTTTTTTCTTTTTTGGAGCTAAAGTTAATTTTAACTAACCTAATGTATTCAATGCAGAATAATACTCTACTACTGATTAAAAGATCATCCTTAGACCAGTCTACAGTAAAACAGTTTACGAGGCCTATAAAGAAATTTTAAAATGAAACAGACGCAGAAATGGATTTAATCTATTATCTATGATAGAAATTAGAAATTAATGAACTTCACATTTTATGCTTCAACGAAAATTTATTTCCTTGGGTTTAAATCTTAACTTTGCTTCGAGTTAATTCTGACAAACTTTGGGAAAAATTACTGTAATAATTTTCGACTTGTGAACATCTTTGCAGACGTCTTTAATTGGATCTTGACTTCAGTTCTAACCGTCTTAACCTCTGTCACTTGTTAATTATTTACTTGAATAACCTTTGCGTTAATAGTAAATGATAATAGTCTTAAATATGACAAGTAGTTGAATTTTAAATTCAAATAAATGACTATAATAATATAACTGAACATTTCTTGGTATTTAGGTCGCAAATTGTGGTATCTGACCTCAATCTCTATTGTACTTCACTGTTCTTTTCAGATTTGCAGACTTTCTTGAACAGCCTTTAACACAGATATTAGTGACGTTCATAAACGATAATCTGAGTGGTTCTATATTATTTTTGTTTTGATTATTCATTTCTGAAATGCGTGTGCGCATAGCTTCCTTAACGCTTCTATGCCTTCTACCTGTATCAGCACCCAGGTGATGGTCAGGACTGAAAGGGACTTCACTTGGTCAGTTCAGTGAGTCGAATCGGCTTCAAGATCTTTTGCCATAGATTCTCTCAAGCTGACCTCAATATGGATGAGTTATTGATAGTTTTAGTTCGTTATATACTAGAACTGAGTGTTTTAAATGTGAAACAATGATAACTGCAAGAGCAATGAGATTAAAGCTAAGTCGGAGACAGAATAAATTGAGTCGACGGAGCGCTAACTTATGTTATAAAAATATATACATTTCTATAGTACTTTTAGGGTTATTCATTGCATACAAATAAAAATTAAATCTTTCTAAACACAAGTTAAGTATACTTCAATATTTTAAAAGTAACACAGGTAAACACGATTTTTGAGTCTAAGTTCTGTGTACCCGATTTTGATTTCTTATACCTAATTAATATAAGAAATAATATTTTTATCTCATAAAGTTTGCTTTTAAAAGTGGCAACTTCTAAGCATTTGTCAAAAATCGTATATTTTTTCTATCATCGTATAAAGTACAAAAGCAAACTTTTTTTATATAAATTGAGTTTTTGGTTATTTTTCAATGTAAATATTCAGATAATAGTCATTAAAAAACAGACACAAAAAAAAAAAAATTTTTGTTGACTTGTGTAATTGGTCTAGATTTCTAGAAATATTAATCCCGACAAAGAAAGAAGAAAATAGAAATCGAAAATTTAAAAATTTAACATGATATTTTGTAGTATTTTACGTAATATAAACCAGAGACTGAAACATGAGATAACAAAATAAAACTTCTGAGATATATTAAATTATAAACAAGTTGGTGCGCCTGCCACTTCGAATTTGCAATAAATCTTAGAGTTGCTGTACTCTGACAGATTAACGAGTACAATGTTCAAACTTTGTTGTACAATGTAATTGAAAAATTATATTTATCTCGTCTATTCAGCTTTTATTGTATTATTGAGATATTACTACCTAGTATAAAACAAAGTCGCTTTCTCTGTCCCTATATCCCTATGTATGCTTAAATCTTTTAAACTACGCAACGGATTTTGATGCGTTTTTTTTAACAGATAGAGTAATTAAAGAGGAAGGTTCATATGTATAATAACATTTATTTAATAATGGAGAAATACTGTTATTTTTGAGGTTTCTAATGTGATGTCGTAAATAATTACATTTTTTCCGCTTTCATTGCAAACGCAGGCTGAACCCTACGAGATTAATCAAAATAATGTACTAAGTATTGTACACATTTAAAAGTTCTACAGAAAACTTCTGATGGTCTTTCTCTTATGGCTATCCCACAATAACATTTTTTTGTCATTTACTTTTTACGACAAATAATGGCTAATTTTCAAAGCGATTTTAACCAATAGAGTATTTATCCTTATCCAATTAAATACCTTAAATACATTGTTGATTTAATATTAATCTATATGGCCCTTTACAGCATATGATTTAATTAAATATTTTCGAAGATATTACAGATTTAAAAATTGCGGGACGTAGCGTTTGCAGCGGTATCAGCTGACCGGGGCGGCGGGAGCGTAATCAAAACTACTGGATCAATTTTAATAATTTTTCAGTGAGTGACATAGGCTATATATTCTATACCCGTGCGAAGCTAGGGCGGGTCGCTAGTTTGATTGTATTTTTATTAATGAGAGAAGTACTATAGGCATTACGCGATATAATTTTGACCAAAAAACGACAACTAAACGTAGTTAGTGGACAGACACATTTTTGTATCTGTTTCATATAGAAAATAATTAAAAGGACTCACTTATGTACTTCTGCAGTCAATATTTTTCGCTTCCCTAGGAATCGATCTTTTAACCTTCTGTGCTTCCATGCCAGACGATAGAGATGCGGAAGTTGTTCATGACTGCATTTATTTAGTCACTTGATCTGGAAATGAAGTTAAAGACTGAGAAATAAATAATTACTAAATAACAAAATAACAACGAAATATTAAAATTAAAATAACTTTATTTTCCACTTATTATGATACATTATATTTGTCGCCAAAGGGAGAGCAGCCTTCGCCCAGCTCCGTCCTGTATGGCAATCGCGGAAACTGACCAGAAGAGTTAAGCTCAAGATATTTCGGTCAAATGTGAAAACCGTGTTGCTGTACGGATGTGAGACGTGGAAGGTCTCTAGGGACATCACGCAGCGGCTCCAGGTCTTCATCAACCGCTGCCTTCGCCGTATTCTCGGTGTATTCTGGCCAGAGAGGATCGCAAACATGGATCTATGGGAACGATGCGGCGAGACTCCAATCGACCACCAGATCAAGCGTCGCAAGTGGAACTGGATAGGCCACACGCTACGAAGGGATTCCCAACATATACCGAGGCAAGCCTTAGACTGGAACCCTCAAGGAAAGCGAAAACGTGGCCGCCCTAAGCAATCCTGGCGGCGGACGATCACCGCGGAGGCGAAGGCAGTTGGCATGACATGGAGCGAAGTGAAGCGCGTAGCTCAAGACAGAGAGGAATGGCGACGTACTGTGGACGCCCTCTGCCCCATCCAGGGGCCTTAGGACTTCAAAAAAAAAAAAAAAATGATACTTTATATTTATCCATAAAGAAACCAACAGAACATTCTCCGTTAAGAATTCTCCTTCCAAAAAAAGCCTAATGCTAGGGTTCATTGAAAACTAAATTAAACATACAAAATAAACATTATTACTTTTTCTGTATTCAGTTGAAAGTTAGTTAGTTTGTAAAAGTTTACGTTATAAATATTCTATGTATTGGAAGTTCTACAGCTAAGTAAGTAAGTATATTTTAAAAAGATTGTTCAGTTACATAGTCCAGAAAGGTATTTTAGTCACGAAGCAGGTGATCAGAGAACTCAATTTGCAGCAAAATAATACAATTTTAAGATAGGACCGTATCGACTTTAACAAAGAGTAAACTTCAGTGAAAAATCAATAAAACTGCTTAGCTTTCCGAGTTCTTTTAACTAATTTTACTAATTTTATCGAATCTTCTGTTAAAAATTTTAAAATAGGACCCTTATCATACGTTTCAAAATAATAAATAAATGGGGCTTAATAAATAGCGAGACAAGAGTAAGATTTTATTTTATAGATCGTATTCAAAGATCTCACTCCAGCTATATAAAGCAGCTTTGATAAAGTTAAAATGTGCTTGGAAATCAACCTAAAATGAGATTCACAAAACTAATTTGCAACTCATTCCGAATGCTGCAGACATATTTTATATCTTAGGCTCAACTACATGCTCAAACTTCAATCGAGGCTTTATGCCCATTCTTCTTAATTAATTATATCTCCCAACGTAACAAGAGGGCTGAAAGTTTGTGTGTCTGTGTATCTGTGTCTGCTGTTATAGGATCTAGATACCATTATCCAGCTCCTATATGAATGGACATTTTTTTAAATAGTTTTTAATTTCATTTGTTTTAATACACTCTCTTTCATACATTTTGGGTATCGATCAAAGTAAACACAAATCAAACAATTCTACTCATACTTTTTGCTTCCACACGACTCACGTCGACAGCAGAACTTTCCAGAGAATGTTAATGCAATTGCAACAAACACAAAGCATTCCACGTGCTGTACAATTACACTTCATGCAGTTAACAAAATTTAATTTATTGATGTTGAATATTGTGTAAACACAATATTCGTTAAAAAAGAGAGTCTTACCAACTTTGAGACACCATCTCCGTACTTTAATTACTTACACATCTGAATTTCAAAGCGCGTTGTGCAAGGAATCCTGGTTCGTTCCCAGGGAAATAAATAAAAGTTAGACCGCTGCGAAAATTTTTTGGGTTGGATGACACAAAATACTAATTACCTACTTGCCTGTAAAGAAAATAAAAGATAAAGAGAATAATGAATATCTGTTCCAACTGAATTAAAATAATCCTACGCAATAGTTTTAGTAACAATTTTTAGTTCAGACATTTTCTTTACTTTGTATGAAGCAAAATTTAATCTTGTTGGTGCATAATATGCATAACAACGTAAGAGTTACCACAACTATATTATAAAAATTTACCACAAAATAATACAAAGAATTCGTAATGCGTAAAATAAAAATAGATAAGAATGAAGAATTAACAATAATAAGCAATATACGATCTCTACGAACGGAAAAGTTGCGACGATATAATTTATCTGCGCAACCGTACTACGTGAACATGAAATAAAATTTATATGAAAGAAAAAACAAGAGTGGTTGAACTTTTCGTATTAGCGTTCCGGATGCCACGACTTAATGGCGTAATAAAATAAATCTCGGCATCGCATGCTAACCGCCATCTTCACAAGTCACGATTTCATTTCTGTGTTGAGTATGCGATTGTGTATTTAACTCTGAGACGATTGAATCGAAGTTATATGCCAGGGTCTAACTCAAAAATAGATTATATCATTTACATGACAATTCGTGAACGTCAATCTTGTATAGGTACTAATTTAATGTTTAAGAACACTAGGTCTGAGAATAACAGCATCATTAAGTTTTTAACATTTCATGATGATAATATTATTACTGATCCTGAAGTATACAATTCATATTATTATATAATTACGCAGTTTTCTTAAAGTTTAGAACTTTTGGGGCATAGCTGTTATGAGAACATCATTGTGTAAATTAATAAATAATAATTAAATAAGGAAAATCGGTTACAATTTTCGTAAATGTTCCGTTAATACAATAAAAAACTAACTTTTCTAATGTAAAGAATTTAATTGAAATAAAAGCGCAAAACTTGAGTATACTGAGATAGCATCTGTTAAAATGTCGAGTGGCAGAGAAAGTTTAATAACGAAAATCTTTTGCCAAGTTCGTTAATGCAACAGACTTTGAACCTACATACCTACAGCTTAAATTAAAATTGTTTGGCGGTCGGCTGGTATTTTCAATTTAAAAGATTTTGCATTCCAATTTTATTTCGTTTCTTTGCCCGAATTTATCTAATATGCAAATTTCTTCTTTTATTAAGCGACGGTGTAAAAAGGAGTGCAATGTTGTTGTTGTTGTCTGTTCGCGATAATCTACTGAATGGATTTTCACGAAGTTTACCACTGCTCGTTATAATCGTTCTGGTTCTTAGATTGGCGTAATTTGAAGCCTATTTTATGGGATATGGTATGGTAAAGACTAATCTTTAAATTAAATACGTTAGTTATTTTAACAATTTCATACGGATTATTTGGCTTTGGCACCACAAAGTCTAATGTATATCTTAGTAGTTATCGCAAAATTGAAAATGACGGAGCGGGCTACTAGTAAAATATATTGATTACTTTTATTATAGAAAGGCAAAAGTTATTTCTCTTCCCTCAATGTAGAAATTATATGATATGAATATACGATAGTATTCAACAACACAACAAAATATTGAATTTATATTAAAAAGGAAATATTTGTGTAGATTTAACATCAAAAATAGCCCAACTTTTATTTCATATATTCAAATGTATATTATTTTAACAAAAACAATGGCATGCAAAAATACAGAAACCAAGTTATTTCGTCTATTTTTACACTCATCACATTTATATGCGCTTTCATAAAAAATGGTTGATTGAATTTAGTTTGGTTTTACTATTTCAATGTTAACTTTTGTTGTTGATATTTTAAATATATTTTTTTGAATCCTTTGTAAGTTATTTTTAAATTATTTGATAGAACAATATTATAAGTTATTAGCTATAAGTATGTAGAAATTGTGGGCCGTTGTAAATAAGCTGACAAATTTAAAGAGTGAAACTTTATACCTTACATAATAAAGAGAATTATTTATATATTAAATTAGTATTTTGTTTTTAAATTAAGTAACTAAAAAGTATAGATTGATTTAAAAAATAATCTTTCACAGTTGGTAAGCTGCATTATTTCTGAGTAACTTAAGCTATTTTGTCATGCGAACAATGCGAATAAGATAGTTTAATGTAGGTACGTAAAATGTAAAGCTCACAAAATAAAATTTCTTATCTAGTGAACCAAGTCTTTCTTTTTCTTGATCCTGTTTTAACTTGTAATTTGTGGTTAAAACTTTGCCAACGCAAATAATTCTGCATTAAAAGTTCCTAATAACGTCTCTTTTAGATTCATTGCACCTTGCAGAAAATTTTTAACTCCCAACTCTTAAGAGATGTTTGCTAAAGTTTTTAAATATTATTAATCCCCGCATTAACTTTAAACGTTCGCTTAAACTTTGGAGAACAACTTGTAAATGAAGTAAAAATTTCACGTTCAAGTTGTAAACTTAATGATGACTAAGTAAGTTTGTTTTGTTCTAGTTTGTAATTATTTTCATATCTATAGTAATTGAAGAGTAAATAACTGTTGTTTTTTTATTTGAAACCAAAAATGCGTGGCAACAAGTATAATCTCAATACATAGTCGCTAGTAAAAGTTTATATATTAAATATCTTATATATACAATTCTCGTGTCACAATGTTAGTTACCTTACTCCTCCGAAGCGGCTTTACTGATTTTTACCAAATGTTATATGCATATTCAGTAGATCTGAGAATCGGCTACTATCTATTTTTAATACCCCTAAGTGATAAGGGTAGCCCACCCCAAAAATTAATATGGCAAAACAACGTTTGCCGGGTCAGCTACTAATATTGTAGAAAATATATAGTATATTTAAATTTATAAAATAGTAGGTACATATTTACGTTATTAAAGTAAAGTCCCGTGTCCCCTAGTGGGGTATGGGGCAGATCCATTTCACATCTGTTTCACTGATCAATTTTTTATTTAGGGGCAAGTAGGTGATCAGCTTTCTATGTCCTGCCAGACCGAGTTGTTCTTTTTATCTCCACCGTGAATCACACCCAGGACCTCTCAGTTGTACCACTAGACCAAAGAGGCGATCAACGTACTTAATATATGTTATTAATTAAGTAAAAAATAAACTACAGACGTAAATGAAATAACCGAATATGAAAAAGTGCTTCAGAACGGAAGGTATGAAATTTGCATGAAATAAAAACACGTATTTTCCATTTAAAATGTTGCCCGCAGGTGACGAATGCTCGTCGATGCATATAATGCAGTCTAGTTCCCCAAGCGTTTACGGCTAAACTAATCTCAACCGCATCGAACCAAATAAACATTTCTAAATAAATTATACATTTAAATGTTTTGGATTATGCTCCGTTGAACTGTGTATGCTATGATTATGATAGAGAGCGCTTTTCAATCGGTTTGTATTATTTATGTCGTTGAAAAATTCATAAAAAGCTGATTTTATCCAAAAATTGAGGCATAGATGGCATCTATTTACCACTACACCTTTTACTAAAATGCTTTTAGGTAGTAGCGATATTATCATTGCGATAGTAGGTAAGTAAAAATGAGCCGCTGTAATGCCTCCTGGTATATAGAATTCATCCTCGCTTTCCTGTTCGTTTTTTTAAAAATAAGACCTTTCACGCATACCCATAACACGCATTGAATATCAGTTGCGTGACCAACTAAAATTATATAAATATCATTTTGTTTATTCCAAATAACTTATGTAAATACATTTAAAGAAAAGTGATTGGATACGTGAACCTAAACAATTAATATGAGTCGTTAAAGGGAAGGTACTTCCGCCAAATCTCATCAAACATTGGCACAATCATTAGCGAATTCGCCTGCGTTATGGTCGAATTAAAGCCAATTTTTCGATAATAATTTATGACCCCCTATAGAAAAACTTTCCTCTTATTTTTCTTCAAAACTCGACGCTAACAAATAACAGTTACCCAAAACACTCTGCCTAATTAATAACAGTCTTTAGTAAGTATACCATTTGAGGTGTCGCTACCAACTCAAGCCAAAAGACAAGGTGTCAAACTTGTGCTCGCTGAAAGTTTTCATTGTGTTCCCGTTGGATTAATACGTGAACTTCGTAAAGGGTTATCTAAGTTTCGGGGACGTTTCTATTAATTACCCAACTTGGAGGGGATCGATATTAATTAATTAGGAACTTGGGTTTGTCTTGGCGTCTGTCTTAATCTGAGACGATGAAGTTCTGTTACATTTTAAACTTTGTTTGTATATATTGCTTAGATCCTTTTACTCCCATACGGCAGAAGAATAAAAAGAGATAAAAGAAACAAATTTTTGTTCTGGTTTCAATTCCCGGGGAAACAAAAAATTGGAAGAATTGGAATGCATAGACGGCCGAGCGAGTAAAGAAAATATGTCAGTGAATCAGAAAAAGAAGCAAACACCTTGAAAGTACACGCGAATAACGCACAATTTTACTGTATACTAGTAGACCCCGCGAACTTTGTATCGCTTCAGAGTTCTGAATAATAACGTGTCACCTAACCTCATTACATAGAAAATGTATGAGGGAAAGAACGTGTATATAAACCGACTTTCTTTAAATATTATTAATATGTAAGCTATCCCATATTTCAAGTTGGATCAAACTGGACACGATGTGCAAATTAGATTAAAATCGGTTAAGTAGTTTAGGAGTCCATCGCGCACAAACAACGAGACACGTAATTTATATATATTAACATAAACAGTATTAAAATAGCTTACGCAATTTCTCTCTTACTCTCCTAGGCAAACTATACATACAAATATACTCACTTTATCCATTGAAATTGCTTTCCTTATCTGTCGTTGAATCCTATTTCTTTATTTATACATGTACCTATCATAGGTCTGAATTGCTTTAAGCTAAATTATATAAAATTGATTGTATGAGAATTTGTAAAGCTATTACTTAGTTGCCATGATTTATGGAGGCTTATAATTTTATCTTTTCAGCGAGCTGAATAACAAACTGAAAGTTGAACAGACTGCGTGTCTTTGTTACTTGTAAAATGTCTGTTATGAAAATATATTGGCCATTAAAATGAATAACAATACCAAACTTCGCAATGAAATCGGGCACGAATTCAGTTCCAGTTCAGAATTTCCAGGAACAGGGGAGTCCATGGAGAAACGTACCTTAACGACTTATGTCAGTTAGTTGATAAATTCGAATTTCAATTTCATAATATCCTATTAATAATGTGAAAATATGATAGCAATTATTATTGTTACTGTTTTTATTTTATTAGTATTAACTATGATCAATTACTTGACCATGTAATTTTGGATTAAGTTAAAACCTATAATTAGTACACACAACACGAACCTTATTATCAAAAAAGCCATGAACGAACCTGACCGTGACCAGCCATTAATATAAATGTGTATATAAGTTCAGAAAATGTACCAAACTGAAACATTTTTTGTATTCCCGTATTGTAAAGCTACACATCCACTTGGGGCGGTAAAATACGCTCGTTGAGCGATCCGCCGACGGATTCCGTTGCGATCCGGCCCGCCCCGTATATAGTGGACGCATTTTCATACAAAATATATAGCAAGCGGATTTTTGCGTTGCGATGCGACCCGATGCGGCCCGCCTGGTGGACGAAATGCTTTAATCAGACCCATGCAATATAATGTCAGACTCCAACTTACTACAAAATCGGCTTATATATGAAAGATTTTTTGGTATTGATTATTGATAACATTTAAAATACATGCAAAGAGTACATAATATAGAAGCAATTTATGTAAAAGTAAATTATATCGGTAGCGAACTATTACCGAGCAAAAACGTTCAGCAAATTGTAAAGTAGAGCTCGAAACTTTCTAATTAAGCAATTATAGAAAAATGACCGGCCAGGGCGCGGGAAAATAACATGTGTTAAATATATTTCAACCTATTTTTGTCTCTACTGTTGCCTGTTAACTGCTATTATTTACATAAAAGTTTAATAGATAAAAACTGTTTTTTATTATTTTTAATAATCCGATACTTCAAATAAGGTATTAAGTAAATTGTTATGGGCTGTAGTAAAACTACCTTAAAAATAACGAATAAACTGATTATATTGTATTTAATTTATAATTACGTGTAATATTAGTAGTTTAATTTTATTACAATTACCATTTATTATAATTAACATTTAAAAAAATACATTCCATGTATTGTTATTTTTATTTAAATTTAAAAACATAATGCTATATACTTTCACACTTGTCCTCCGTTTCATTAGTTTTTTCTTTTGTGAACACTATTAACCTCAAATTATACCTCGTTACATTATTATTATCAAATAAGGCATAATTATGTCGTCTATTGCCACGAACTATAAACGTAACGTGATGGAAAAACCTTCTCTAGATTCAAGAGATCTTAGCCTAAAAATAAAAGTCACTCTCTAAAGTATAATTTGACCGACAACTACCTTGTTATTAATAAACGCTTGAATAACTTCGAAGTATGGAAAGAAGACGATGAAAAAAATAATTAGAAATCTTCAAAATCTTTGACGTTCAAAAATGTATTTGTATTTTGAAATCACGATGAGTTTAAGTGTCAACTTTCCTCACTTTATGTCTATACATATTTATTGCTTTGTGATGGAGAATATTGCAAACTATGGTTTTGAAGTGAGTTGGACAGTTTGACGCTATCATAGGTCGGACTGAATATAGCCTCCCGGGTATAACAAGACGTTTGAATATTCTATTAGTAAAAAAGTAAAATCGTGAACAACGTTGAACAGTATAAAATAAATTATGAATTACAAAATGTACAGTTAAACACAAAAATATGTAAAATAAAATAAAAACAGTTACCAAATATGTCAATTACTATTAAATATAAGTTTGAACCATAACCTTAACACTAGTCATCTCTGGCGCCACTGACTATGGTGAAAGAACTTATTGAATATGTAAAGCTTTAATCTTTAAAATTAAATAATAAAAATTATGTTATGCGGGTATAACGTAACGGCTTGGTCGCACTGCTCTGCGCTGAGCTGAGCGTTTACTACTTTCTGTAGGTATAAATATTATGTAGTTTATTTGTCTTAAATAAAGCAACGCAACAAGGCAACACATCAAATAAATAAAAAAATTGGTTAAAAAGTCAAACACATAAAAGTTATTCGAAAAGATAAACATTATTCATTAACTCAGATAACCGATCTTAAAACAATTTCATATCGAAAACTCAAAAAATAAAATGATCTGAATCCAAAAATATCGTCCCCGTTAATCAAAAGCAGCGGACGATTAAAATGAAATATGATATCGCAAAAAAGTATAAAATTTGCGAGCACTCAGTTGGAGCTTTAAAAATCGTCCTTTTGTTTACGATCGGGCAATGAATTTTCCATTTCAGACACCTGCCCCCAACCTGCCTAGGTGGCGCATTTGTTCCCGCGAATTTTTCCAAGGAAAGAGGGAAAAATATCGCTAACGATGAATCAATTCAGTATCGGTTATCAAAATCTAAATAAATATTCTAAGGTAGCTATTACATTGATTTAAGTACCTGATATATCCTGTTCATTTAAAAAATACAAAATACTGGTTTACTCATAACGAATATCATTGGTGCAACAACAGACCGAACCACCAGCGTAAAGAGAACTTTGTATTTATCATTATAAAAGTGTCAGATAAATATTGTTTAAATAGTTTAATATTTTTTATATTTTATTAAGTTTACATATTTTATTTTGTATGGTATTGGCAGAATATGTAATCGTACATTTATTAATTAGGCTTTTGCTTTTTAGTTTTTGTGCTATTGAACTATTCATAATTTTCTTTAATTATTTTTTCTATAATATTAAGTATATTAAATTTACTTATCTTGTATACCAAAAGTCTTATGAATGTGTAGCAAAATGTACCATTTTATCCTTTTGTCCAGTAATCGAATGTATAAATCACAATAAAACTAACAGCAGGCGACGCCATTGCTCTTAATTTATGAGTCAGGCGTATTCAGACTCGTCCGTATCGTAGACAAACTAATCAACTAAAACAATCGCTATTACTTTAGTCCCCTTTAATTACATTACAATAAGTTACTGAGAAGATTTGAATAGTCTGTTTAATATATTAATAATATTATTATTTATTAATAATAATAATTTATATATAAAAACCAATTGCTGTTCGTTTGTCTCGCTAAAACTCGAGAACGGCTGGGCCGATTTAGCTGATTATGATTTTGAAATGTTTGTCTTAGTCCAGGGAAGGTTTGAACAGTGAGAAAATATGGAAAATTGCGAGAAAGGTAGTAAAAACAACAATTTCATTTTCCCATATACATTTTCAGACATTTTAGCGAAGGGAGAGTTTTAATGTCGTTAGGATAGGAATAAGAAGAACACCGGGTGATCTAGTATATTATAATATAATGTAAAACTTCCATGATAATAATTTTTCCCAATTAGTCAATGATTTTGAATATAAACTGAATGGATTCCTACATATAGTTTATTTTTTCTTATAATATTTGTCTCGACGTGCAAAGGCTACGTTTTTTAACACAATTAAGATGGTTAATAGTCGGACATTGCAATGTACGGTTGTGTCACCAATAAACATAAATGCATCAATCAGATCATAGAACTGTCATTTTAATCAATAAATTTTTAAATAGTTCTCCCCATAACTACTGGATATTGGCAGAATATTTTTTTAAATGAGAAGCCATTTTTTTAAGAAGAAGATATAAACAGTTCTCTCTCCGCTTATGATGAGGGCGTGTCTGTACGTTTCTTATTGAATTAGCGTAATGTTTTATTTAATTCAGATAAAAAACTTAGGTAAAGTAGGTAATTTTTATTTCATTTAGCCATAAGTGTAGAGATCAATAGATCAAAGAGTATGATAATTTATCTTAAACCTGGTACAATGCTATGAATTTAAATTTAAACATATTCGGTCTTCAAAGCGTTCCGCTCTGTCTAGAAAATGGCATCATGAATCATACGAGAAACATTCCTCGCTGACCCGGGGCACGCTTTGCATGTATGACGTCATATTTTTATCAAATTGCAAAGAGCACGATTATAGCTCCAAGCACATTATATAAATGTAAGAAAATATTGAACTGATTTTTTTTTAGAAAAATAGTAGGTAGTTTGCATTAACTTCGAAATTATTAATTAATTATTTGTTAATTATTATATTATAATATTTATATAAAGACAGGACCACAATTCAAGAGTAAGTCAGGTATGTATGTGTTTGTCATCCAAGCAGTAGAGTGCGTAATGTATATTTTATTAATTTAATGAATTTTTTATGCATAATTTTGACAAAATTTAGCATTCTCCATTCCTTCTCTATATAAACTATAAGTGTGGGAAAATTTATACTGTTCCGTCCGCACAATTTTCGTAAAAAGGGGTACAAAGTTTTTCCTTCACGTATTAATGTTATGATATTGTTTTAATGTGAATTAAAACGACAATCCTATGGCGTGCAATTAACGCATTCATAAAATCAAAAATAAAGCGCCCACGCAATCCTATAAACGAAATTAATAATCCCCAAGGCAATTTCCGAGAGCTCTTAACGGTGTTTACTTCGAAGAATCCTTTAAATTATAAGAAATTATTCTTTGAAGCATCTTTCAAGCTAAGAAATTGGTTGCACGTTATAATGTTTCGTTGTTTATTTTCTTTAACGTTTTTATGATATTGTTTACAATCCGATGTTGATTCACGACCTAATCAAGGCTCTGAAAATATTGGTTTATCGAATAAAAATATAAGTATATGGCTTATTGAAGCCGATAATGTTACCTTTTTTGTTTGATAGGTTTCAATTCAGTGGTAAGAAACTAAAAATCCACAAACATTGAAATTGAAATAAAATGAAATGATAAAGAAATAATCACTTATAAAGCAAAAATTTGTGAAATGGTACCAAACTCTATAGAAAATCATAAAATTCGTTGTAATTTTATTTTAAGCTTCTTTGAGTTGTCAAGGAGTCAGACTGCCTTGATATTCAGAATATGAGTAAGAACTAAGACGACTACTTGTGAGACGCAAACTTTTCCATGTGTCCAATTCCACTTATATTACGAATAATTTACTTACACCATTAAAACAATTTTACCATCTTTGTTACGGAAATAGATGGGAGCACTTTATTAGTCCATGCAGGAATCGCAAGTATGTCAGATAGTATAGTAATCAAAAAGAAAGCTGAGTGGATGCGACGTAAATAACCCAAAGTAATAAAATATGTATCCAAGATATGTTACTTCTATGAAATGACTTCATATTTACGTTTGTTTAAGCATTCCCGTCTCTATAATTACATCACGAATCTGTGCAGTCTTAGTTAAGGAATTCATTATAAATTCAAAGTTTAAGATGTAGCCTTAAGCTACAACTCATCTGAGTTAAAAACTTTCGGAGAATGTAGCACTTGGATTTCATACACGACGCACATTTAATTAAAATAAATTAACACGTGCTGCCTTCTTTAATTGCCTCAAAAGTTGAACAAATGACTTAGTCCTAACGTCCCTTTCTTTCTTAATATAATAAATGTGAAAGTAGTTATGTCTGTTTATCAATCAGTTACACATAAACATTTAAACTGAACTGAACGCCTTGGAAAGGCAAACTTTTATAGTGAAAAAAACCATATGGGGATGAAGTATGGCACGAAAGGCTAGATTTTCAAAAGGTAGTAAATAAATCTATTAAATAATATACATAATTCAATAAAAATAAAAGATAATCGCCGAAATATTTGTACGCGAATAACTGCCGAGTAATTGCAACAAAGTGGATAATTTTGGTTTTTTTCTGTATTTGGTAATGTCGAAATAGGTATGTAGTATTTATAAAAAAATTCAAGAGATTAATAGTACAATATTTTTAACTTCAAATTAAAAGAAAGATTGGTTGACATGTCGTGAAAATTTTGTTCCTATAATAAGTTCGAAATCCTATTACCTAACTGTTAAGTTGGGCAAGAGGCAGACACATTATTTACAGGCAAGTAGGTGATCAATTCATTAACACAGTTCATTTAAAAAATTACTAAAAATTAACATAATAATCATAAATCTAGCTCATATTTCGATCAACGCGTTAATATAGCGATAAACGCATATTTTAGGTACGCACCCCAACGGCTGTGATGAGCTATTATTAATATATTTAAGATTATTTTAAATAAATTTAATTTTAAACAAAACCAAATAATCACTAATAATGGTAGCTTTTATAAAGATCAAGTCAGTTGGTCGTACGTAGCAAATTTATAATTGGTATTACAGAAAACTTCATCGTTTAAAATTAACTCTTGCATTCAATATTGGAATAAATCTATCTTTGCCAACTATAACGTTACTTTTCGCCTTTAATTAATTAAAAAGAATTTGAATATCTATCCGTTATATTAAACTAGGTACAGATTGATATTACGTAACATAAAATGTATCATGCCATGAAAGAAATGACAGCGACTTTTAACAAATTCTCCCAGCGGACGCCTTACGCGCGCTAACTGCGCATTAGAAGCGCAATGAGCATTTCAACAAAGACAAGTAGTTGAACAGGGGTAAAAGTTCAGACAAGTAGTAGGCAACTAGTCTATGGAAACAGGTGCATGGAGGTCGTAGTCAAAAGGGCGCGCAGTGATTATGCGCGATTAGGGCGCTTTATGAGACAAAATTTTACATTATACTATGTTGCAAAAATATCTATAGAGCAGTTTATATGCAATTGGTTTAAATGTTCTAGATGACTGTACTTCTATGATAAAAACAGACATAGTTCTATTTATGAGAGTTAATAAAAGATGATTAAGAAGATACAAAAGGCTGATCACATACACCGAAAAGAAAATAATACATGAAAAGCGTAGAAATGTATTTCACTGAGTTTTACGAGAGAAGTTATCTTCAATTATCATGTACATGGACTGATTTTAAGTAAGTCTATCCATAAGAATAAGATTAAGTGAAAGTGAAGTCCCGTGTCCCCTAGTGGGGTATGGGGCAGATGCATTTCACATCTGTTTCACTGATCGATTTTTTCTTTAGGGGCAAGTAGGTGATCAGCCTTCTATGTCCTGCCAGACCGAGTTTTTTTATTTTTTATCTCCGCCGGGAATCGAACCCAGGACCTCTCGGTTGTAACGCTTACGCGCTTACCATTAGACCAAGGAGGCGGTCAAGAATAAGATTGGTATAGAAGTATATTTTCCAACAATATACTTTTTAAAAATTTATCTAAGATTTCTTACATCTCATATTAGGAATACGATAATGCTAATTCTCTTAAAATAAAGAATGATATTTGATAATATTAATAGAATTTGAAATCATTATAACCGATTCGAGTAATCAAACAAAAAACGATTAGGAATTTTGAATCTGTCTCAACACAGCCGACGTTTATTTTATATTAATATTAGTAGGAAGACTTAGTACGATATGTAAAGAGAAATTTAAAAGTTTACCTGAACCATATATCTGCGTTATGTCTCCAGCTTGTGTCAGTTGGAGTTGAGAGCTGTAAAAAGACTTTTACCGCCAGAGAGCCATACATCAAAGTGTAAAAGTATCTAGTGCACATTACTCTTTGTGTGTCAGACGCACAGGGGTGTTATGGAACTTACGACGGTTTGTTTTATCCTCGCATAAATCAAATTACCCAAATCTTTTTATATAAGTGATGCATTTTTATAGACCCTTTATTGGACAGGTTTTTGTGTGAAATGAAAAAGAAAAAGTATGACTTCACAGAACATTATACGGCGCATGCCGATTGTCATCTCTTGTCAACCTGAATATTCTTCGGATCCATTGCATCGGACAGTCCGATAAAATATACCTACTATGTTATTATTATAATGTAATGAGCAACCTCATCTGGAAAGAACACCCACGGCTTAAATTTATTTATAAGAATATAGTCTTAAAAAAAGAACTTAAAAATAATTTGCTGAAAAAATGATTAATTTACTTATTACCTGTGATAAAATATAACTACTAAATAATTACAAAATTCAACTTACCTGTAAAACATGAACTTTCAGTACTAATGCTCTTATTGCATACGCGAATACAAATTTAGGTACACTACAATTATAATTCAAGACGAAGAAGTTTGCATGTCATGACAGCGCCTGCTAATCACGAGATATCGGGTTCGAATCCCGGGTCGGGCATATCTTTGGGTTTTCAAATTTTCCCAATAGTAGCTAGGAGTGTGGAATTGAGTCCGGTGTTTGGCAATAGGCTCGCTCCTATTGGACTGGGACAATGGGACTAAAACATAATAATATCTGGCGAAAGGTGAGTGCCTGACTGTACTGTACTGAGTGCCCCTCTGCCTACCTCTTCGGTGAATTAAAACGCGTGGCAATTATTTTATTACATATTATTATAAAATTGTATTTTTGTTTATGAAAAACATTTTAAACAACTCCATAACTGGAATCCCTTTATTTATCTCAACAAACGTCATATAAAATTAATTTTAAATAAAAAAAAAACCGTAAAACCGTAAAAAAAAGTGAAAAATAATTTTTGTATTACGAATGAACCTTCTATAGATAAAAAGATATAAATAGTATTAATAAATAAAATTCATGTAAAATTCAACACGGGCATAATATTATATGCTTTTTGTAAAGCGACTACTTTGGCGCCTTCCTTTATCATTTGACACACCATTCATTGAAATCAGTCCACTGGCGGCGATGTAGGAGTGGACCAATTATTAAAATACACGTCTAATTGATACCTTCTTTTTTATTGTTATTATTAAAAAGATTAAAAAAGGATTAAAAAGAGACTTACAATCGAATTATGAACCTTTCCTTTTTTAAAATTAGTTGAAAATGTGTAGTTTAAAATAAGAAAATGACAAGATTTAGTATTAGAATATCTTTAAAACTATCAAATTAAAGAGTTTGTGTTGGGACCAACATTCTTTAGCTAAAACCGGCTAATTGAGACATTTAGACTGTTGTAAATAGCACGCCATCTTCGTTTTAGAAAAAGGTATCCCAAACAAAACGCCACATATTTTTACATTTACACAAACTTTACTTCTTAGAATATTTTCCATTTAAATCCGAAAAAATACTTAATACAGGTCAGAATTATTCTAGAAGGAAAAACTTAGCTTAAGATGTTTTGTTGAACATTCTCTTTAACTGCAGTACCTATTTGTTTTCTGAGTTCAATATTTCTTAACTATGGCGTTTGGAAGAACGAAGTGGTTAAAGATGATCATTGCTTTAAAGTGTTAATGTGATATATCTAGAAAATCCTAGAAAAATCTAAATTTATGAGGTTTTTACGAATATATTAAATATTTTGTCTATGTTATATTATGTCTAGTTTCTTGTATCATATAGAGTACGTTTCATTTCAAAAGTTTAGAATTGAATACGAAGCCGTGGGCGTAATGAGTAATAATAATACAGGATGTTCATTACGTCATGGTAACCATAATATAGCGTGTTTATAGGTGTTCATTAAAAAACGTTATTCATGTTATACCCATATTTAATACGTGGCCACTGTATGGCGCTGCTCAAAAGCGATTTACTAGCTATAATTATACTAATGAAAATGAAATGACAGAAGTGAATAGTTTTGGTATAGTGGTCGATAAGATAAAATCCGACAAATCTATTGTGTCTATCCAAGCGAAACATTTATGTTGCATTTATATTGCGTTATTCAAACCAAGACTTCTAGACTAAGACTAAGCCACGGAGACGGCTAGCTATACTTATAAACTTTCTCCAAAATAACATGATTGACAACTATAAAATGTTATGTGTATCAAAAAAATGCATAAAGAGTACAAGTTAAAATGTAAATTATGTACAAAAGCGCTGACAATCTGACAGGGCTCATAAAAAGTTGGCACACTGAACTTCCGCTTTGCATATTCATAACGAAAACTTAGCCGGAAATTTTCGGTGAGAAATTGTCATAATTTACACTAACTCCATCTGTCTTCCTGAGGTTTCTTAGAACAGCGCTGTAGTACAGGAAGTTGGTACAATTCAGCCCGGTTTAAGTTTTTGACTGTCCCGTTATAATGCATAAAGCACCAGATATACGATATTATTAAGAATACAAATGAAAAAAAAAAATGTTAAGTTTTTTTACTGGTTATAATTGGACTATCCTTAGTGACCTCTTTCAAAGAAGTTTATTAAAACCTCACTTTTATTTCTTAACTTGTAATAAAAAGGGTGAAGCCACTGTTGTAATCGTGCCTGCAAGTTTGTTATTTTCATATGAACTTCTTGTAATTTTCATGTAAATAAAATCATTCCCCGGAATCGAACTCACACCCTTCCACGCAATATGTACAGAATACTACTATACACAAGATAAACTTAGCTCTTGCCAGATATATTTTCATTTGTTTACAACCCAAGAGGTCTGACAAAACAATGTGTTTGAGTATCTGCTTTAAATATTAATAAGCTTGGGTCTAAATACGAAAAAACTCTTTATGTATCTTTTTGGGTTACTTTCATACATATAGTATTTATACGAAGTATTTTTAAAATAGATTATTCTGCTTTCAAAGATATTTCTGTAAGAACTTCTAATGTCATGGCTTGATGGCTCGTCTTTAACATTTGTTTGTTATTTGAGTATTGTATTTGTTAGGTACTACTGGCTTTGCCTGTGAATTCACCTGTGTAAATAGAAATAATTAATTCTAGCATCAACAATCTGCAAATGAATTTCATATCAAACTCCATCCATTAATATAATGTCACAGTAAGATAGTAAATCTTTTGAAATAAGATAGACTTAAGATATGCGAATACCTAATTTTGAACTCGAACGTAAAAAGTATTCTAAAATTGAAGATAATCACTGAAACATTTTGAAATCACCCACTGCTGAAGATTAAAGGAAAAAGTCTAACACAGATTGGCGAGCAGTCCCATTGGTCATCAGTCACAATTTTACTTTTTATTTTCACGGAACGAGGAGTCGAAAATCCATTAGATTTTTTCAATCTTTTTCGAGGAAGACATACAAGAAACATCGCTTTTTCTGTTTTAAATAGGACGTGAGTTCTATTCATGCTTTATAAAAGCGAAGCTGGATTTGGGCTAGCCTGGCTCGTGAGGTTATTTGGTGCCGGCAACAAAACTCACAAGATTTATGAACCTGAACGTTATCCACTTGGACCTTCAAAAGCTTTGAGTTATGAAGTATTTAGTAACATTTTTAAATTCCGAATGTTTTCGCTGCATTTTTGAGGCTAACTTGAACAATGCTTGTTGAGTTTTTGTCTTTTATAAAAACGTTATATTTAAATGTAACGTAATAATAACAATTCATACAATTCTATGTCATGTTATGACATGAGAAATAATGGATAAATTTAAATCATTTATGAAATACAAATTACTCTTTTTAACTGTCACGAAAAAGAAATCGTAATATACACACTACTTTTATTTTTTAATTTTTTCAAACTAAAATTATGCGAAATGAAGCCGTGGTACAATGAATAGCAATTCTTAAAACTTAATTAATTATAAAACAAAAAATAATAACACGAATAACTGAAAATAAAGTTATTTGCTACTTAGGAAAGACTTATAATGTACTTATAATATAAGAAAATTTCTTTAGCATCGTTGTGATTTAAAAGTCGATGAAACGAAAAAACGACAGTAAAAAGAGACAGACACATAAATTCATAAGATTTAACGTGAGAGAAAAAGAGATAGGAAGCATCACATGCTTTTTTAAATTATTATATTCGCAAATTATTGACAAAAGACCGATTTCAATGGAGTTTTTTTATATCAGGGGTAATAATATAATATCAGTACATAAAATAATAAAACAGTGGTAAAATCCCATAACCCTTAGCGCGGCATGGGGGAGACACACTTCAACGTCTGTTCCTTTGACCATTTTCGTTACAGGAATGAAGGTGTTCTGTGCATAGCCAACCAAAACATTCTTTTCTTCGGGATTCGAACCCAAGACCATTGGCGTGACACGAAGTTTCGTAAATCACTAACCATTAAAAATTTTCCAAAGTTAGTGTGACTTAATACTGACAGAATCTATTTTGAATAGGAATCCTGAGAAGAATGTATAGATCATCTACTAAAAAGTCATACCTAATTGAAAAAATCATGCTGAAAACTGAACCTTAAAATGTCTTTCATTCAAATCTTTATATATTAGCACACCTGCGGCTTCTGAGCTTTTTATTTGCTTTCGGCTGCTGCTCAAACAAGATTGCACCTTTCTAAACGCGGCATCTTGTGTGTTTTTGCATATAAGTTGTATGCGAAAGCCTACTTCGAATATCGTTGTGAATATTTTATCTTTACACTGCTTACCGCACCCAGAATTCATAGATCTAAAAACTTGGATGTTATGTTAAAAAATATAATTTAGCATTTTTATTTGTTGAACCAACGCAAAGGACTTTAATATTAGTATTATTCCTGTTATAAAAATGTTACCAGCTATTAACTATGTAACTGTGTATAAAAAAACACGAAGATAAGAGTCTTTATAGGAGCCATATAGGTAAAACTAGATTAGTTTTTAGAATTTTTGTCTGTCTGTTGTTTTCTCAACCATGAAATTTTTACAAAAATATATCGATGACTGTACTGGTATTTCTCAAATATGATACAAAATTTCGTTATATTACTGTGTTTAGTTTTCTTCCTAGTTAATTATTTTCTTAAAATACTAAATTACATCTAAAAAAAATATCTCTACACCTCATCTAAAACTTTTAAATCTTCGTATTCCCATTTTTGTAACCGGAAATATTTCTTTGAGGAAACCCTAACACTATCAGACAAACTACGTAGGATGAATAAAAAATTTCTGTATAAAAACGGGTGTTATGCCTGTTGTAAAAGCCTACTATGGGAGGATGCTTTTAGTTGAATCACTGTATCGCGTGATGCCCGCAACAGTAGGTATAATTTATTGATAAACGTAGGTGTAATGTTAATCGAAAGCCTATAAGGCTTTGATGTACCAAGGTTACGCTTTGAAGGTCTATTATGTAAATTAAGGTTGAGTGTTATATAATTTCATGTGTGTTACAGTTTAACATTGAAGATTCGATTCTATTCGATTAGATATAATTTATCTAATCTGGATTGTATTAAATTTTTTTCAACAAAATCATAAGTGAAATAAAAGGTATAAATTAATTAACGGCATATGGAAAGTGAAAAGTTATCGGCTGAGTTTCTTGCATATTCTTCTCAGACTCCGCCCAAGTTCTTGAATACCTGTAAATTTTAAATTTATTGGGCAACTTGCCCATGAAAATTAATGAAATTATATTACCTCAGATTTATCATTTTTTTTTCAGAAATGACAGTATTTCGGTCGTTCACTTATGACAGTCAAAAGCTAACTTTTCTTAAGATCTAAACGTGATTTGAATTGTGAGTTCTATTTAAACTACGTATTTTTAAAAATATTTATAACATAATAATCTCCATAACCGAATAAATATTAGTCATTACACAAAGAGACCATATTGATCTTTGACGACAGCATACTAAAATGAATGTTTGATCATAGTATCATTATATTATATTCAGTGGTTTGATTCTAATTGATAATAATATGTCGAATTATACTAACTTTGATGTGATGAATTCGATAAGAAGTAATTAGAATATTAAAGGATTTATTTACAATAATGTACTACAATATATTAATAAAATCACAAAAGGCTCATCAAAGCCGTTGGTGTGCATACCCAAAATACTGGCATTACCGCGTTGTATCGCTATACTGAAGCGTTCGGCGAAATATGAGCCATCTTTCGGGTTTCCTATGGTCTCAACTAAGCGCGTCGATATCTCTTTAAATTACTGACACGCTTCTGGCCCCCATGGACCTAAAGTCTTTACAGCAAAAGGAACGAAAATATAAGATTCTATGAGCCTTTCATATTTTTGTCTTTTTTTTTGCTTTCTGCAATCGATGCCACAAACAGCTACAGAATTAGTAAAGAGATGCGAAGACACCAGTGAGTCGACGCAAGTAGCGTCCCACACAAGCGCCTTACCACGGCTCCAAGCAACGAGTGTCATACCATCAGGACGCCTGCCATCACTGCGTATAATGCCATTCGGCTCTAAAATGGCCGGCACATTAACAAAGACTAACGCCCTACGGATACCATTTTTGATGCTGAAATGGCGAGAAAAACGACCAGCACTCTTGAGACATGAGAGATGTCGACATGATTAAGTGATTGAACTAATAATAAGTGATATTGCGTTGTGTGTTGCCTTTTGTGGTTAAATATTAAGCTTGATTTTTAATATAAAATGGAAATATTTATTCACTTACACTTACTTGCTCATAAAAATAAAAAATTGGTTAGGTAAGAGAGATTAGAGATTATATATGTTAAAATTTGAAAACATTAATTGGTGATTAAATGCAAATATACCAATCGTAGCCTCTCCTTTTACTATCTTGGTATTAAGTACATATTTTTTTTGTGTGACAAAACTGTAAATAAGTAGAGCATTTTTGATATTATTTCAAGTTAACGTTGGATAATGGAGTTAAAGTGTAGCAATAGGTACTGAACTCGACACTTACATTTTTGAGTTATACAGTTGAAATAATTTCAAGTATTTATAGTTTATCTAAAAATTTAACTACAACCCTGAGATTCTCCTACTTTTTGAAGTCGCTTAAGTATGCATTTCCAGGATAGTTTTTAAGTTTAAGCCGCCCAGTATATATTGTACTTGGTAAACAGACAGATAGGACTAGAGAAGGGCAAAAATAAATTTCACTCCAAAATCTCTGAAAACAAAGCCTTTGACACCAGTTATTCTCCAATAAAACGTATTTTTACCATAATGAGGAAGTGTAAATCGTCATGAAATAAATCTGAGTGTCAGGAAAATCCTCATAAAACCGCAAAACATTCGAAAATGATTTATACTAGCCGCGATCTGTTAGGTAGGCTTCGCGGGTGCAAAAACAGATTATCGAAATCCCAGTTATTTCCGACAATCGCTTTAATACAAGGAATTGAGAATAATTGATGTGACCACAACTTCGTCTAAATAAAGTACCCTTTGTTACTGTCTCCTATTTCCTAGTACGAAAATTCTTTAAGCTTTTTGTTTGGCTTCTGTGATGATTTAATTATCCTAATATCCTACTATTCATAGCAGAAACAAATTCAGCAAATTAAAGTTGTTAATTTAAGTTGTGTTTAGATTATAAATTACTTGTTGACCCCACGAAATTCGTATCGCTTCAGAGTTCCAAATAAAAACATGTCACCTAAATCATCATTCCATAGTAAATACAAATTTGGAAGTTGAAACGATATTATTAGTCCTTGCTATTACTACTTACTACTAATTATACATTTTGTAAATGATTTTATTATATTTAAATTTAACCATATCTAAACTTTCACACATTAAAGTAACGGTCGCATCTGAAAGCGTCCTTGTCATAAAAGTATCGACTTCTAAATAAAAACGTCCCTCCAAATCTGCAGGGACAAGAAAAATATAACGTTTTAGCTTAGTTGTTTATTGTTCATTCTTTATTCGATTTGATAATTTTTATTTCTCAAAGGAAATTGCTATGTAACTTTCAATCAATTCCTTGGTTTAAGTTTAGCGTATATAGGATTGATTGTTTTTCATTTGTTAGACTTATATAAACCGATTTTGCTCATTGTAAGTATAAATGTACCGTTGCCTTACAAACATATACACTTTTTCTATTCATATACTTTTCAATGAAAATGTTATATAGTAGAAAAACTAAGCCTAATCGCTACCAATATGCGGTAAAGTACCCTTAAGTAATTGATATTAAATTATTAAAGAGGAAGGCATCCTTTTATTAACTCTATTAGACGAAGTCGAGGCGCGGCTAATGTAATGAAATTGAACTTTCATACACTTTTAAAAATCTACATTATAAACAAGCCACAATCGGTGGTTTCCGTGGAAAGCCGAATATTGCCGAATAAAATATCTTGCTCTGCGAATTCAGTCGCGTAGTAGCAGTCTTCGTGTAGCCACGTAGCAGTGCTACGCGTAGCGATTACCGTAGCACGTTTATGGACTTAACGAAAATATTTCATAGGTCGATATAAACTTGAGTTTGGGTGAGAGAATTCAATATAACGTCTTATTAAATTTCTCCAATGTGGATTTTTATGTGTGTCTGGTAAGTAGCTTTTTCTTCAATATATAATTTATTTGGCATTTATGTATTTAAACATTTATTAATGCTCAAATATTATCACAAACAGTAAGCAAAAATTTACCGTAGAAGAAAACGATAGAGTATGAAAGATAGAAAGTGAATAGTTTACGACTAAATGTCAAATTATTTTTAATTCGAGCTCTCAATAAAAAATAATTTTTGCTTTGTAACATAATCTCACAAAATATTAAACCATTATATCGTGCTTGCAAACTACTTGATTTATAATTAATAAGTATATATAGAACCATTTTTAGGTAAAAAAGAATTATGAAGAAAAATACTTGAATCAAAAATTTTCATAAAGGCACATTCTATATAGAATTCAATAATTCTACGTATTCAATGAATGAATTTAAATAAAACGCTTTCTGTTCTCTTTATTAGAGTCCTTGACGTTACTCAATCCAATACATTATGTAGACTTAATTAGTATTCAATATCATATTAAGTAAAAATTGATGTTCTGAAATGACATAATTATTTTTTTTATAATAAAAATCATCTCTTCGTTAACACAGAATTAATTTGTTTTTTAATAATTTAACTATTTTATGCTACATTAACATTTTATTAAATACATTGATTAGGTATATCTGATAATGTTTTTTTGTATTTAGCGTTAGTGTAGGATGATTATCTTTATTTTTTAATAATGAGGTACAACAAAAAGGCATATACATAGACAAAGTCACAAGAATTACTTAAAATCGATCGGAATAATTTATATATTCAAAATGTTAATTTATGCCTTTGAAATTATTTAACAACACAATTTAATATTCTCGTAAAAGGTTATTGAAAGGTTATATTTTATAAAGTCTCTTTACATAGAGATGAACACTAACGACAAAATATTTATAAAAATATTTTGGTTACTTTCATATAATACAGGTTTATTTACAATAATGTACTTCAATATATTTACAAAAATACAAAATGCTCATCAAAGGTGTTGGGTGCGGGTGTGCAGCCCAACACCTTTGATGAGCCTTTTGTGAAATACCTATATGATACCTTTATGAAATACTAGCTACATTACCGCATAATACAAGTTACTGTGTGAAAATTCGTTGTTATGTTACTCAAAACTCTGTTTTAGGCGACATTTTTATAATTTTAGTTAACACACCAGAGAAATTAGTCAAAAGTGAACTTTTATTCCATTTTTACGCTTACGTGATATAAAGTGGTGACAGAGCTATTCACAGCTTATGTTAGCATAAATCAAACAATGCAACCAGACCTAAAACTCTGAGTATGCCTAATTGGGCACATGATTTAAAACCCAAGCCACATGAATGCCCAAAGCTTCTGCATGTAATCACAATGCTTTTGTCTCATCGTACCCGTTACAGCTTCACTTAATTAATGAGCCTTTTGGTGCTGACGGCAGACGCTCACTAGATCTTCATGAAACAAAACAATATTTAAACAAAAATAGAATTTTGACCCTTAAAGCAAAACCTTAGAGGTTGAAATCGTTGAAAAGATTGCGTTCGGACCAGCTTTTCAATTACTTGATTTGATGGATGTTTTGTTTCTATGCACAATGGGTATTTTTACATTGAAATGGTTTTCGATGGAATAAAAGACTCATTATTTTTGTATTATATATGTGGTATCCATACAATCGTTCTGTATTCAATGCAATATTATTGTTTATTGTAATCAGTTATATTGTAATAACACAGATCGTGATAATTTTTGTAAATGTTTAATATAAGATATATTAGTTATCTGTTGTATTATATTAACATAACAGTTTCTATTTGATTATTGGTAATAAATACAGTAATTTTGTATTAAAAGTAAATGAGTATGAATTAAGCTTATTTTGTAATTATTATGAAAGTTGTGAATTCACTAACTTACGTGTAACTACTAACCACTTCGATCAATGGAACTCAGCCATGGTACGCTTCGCTAGCCACTTACTTCCTCGCATCACCTGTTTGTGCACTCCGCCAATCTATTTCCCTCCGTGGATACGACCTTGGGAATTTAAAGCGGCGTAGGTACCAATACAAAGTCGATAACGCAATTAAAACCACGGATTGCGGCGCGGTTGTCTATGGGTGGCAGTAATCTCTTACCATCAGAGGACCCGCCTGCCTTGTTTTACATTATATAATATACATATTATATGTTATACTATAGCATGATATAATTAATTGATAGGTAAAACTATAATTTATTCGTTCTTATATTCGTTAATTATTGCCAGCTAACGTGTTCTGTAAATTTCGATCTTCAAGTTGACGATGAGTTTTTATATTTGATTGAGAATTTGTATTTATATACAACATCTGCTGGTTAATCGCTATCAATGCAATAATTTTAAAAGCAGAGATTATAATAATTATGATAGACTTGCGAGAAAAAAAACTGCCTTAGTGTAAAGTGCCTATTCCCAAAACATTTACCACAATTTTATATCTAAAATATGTTTAAATATTCCTCCGTTATTGAATAAAGGCTCAATAAACAATAACCGTTAACAGAAAACCATAACCGGGAAATGCAACGGAAGCTATGCCCATTAATTCCCGTCTAAATATTCCCAATACTAAGGCTGTAATCTACATTCCACCCCCGTCTAATACGCCAATAGCGGCTCGCCGTTATATCGATTTGGTCATTTTATTTGCATAACAAAAACGTTCATAACACCGCACGTATTAATTCAGGTCTGGCATGACGACAGCGGTTCTTTTATATAGCGGTCTGTTATTAGTGATAATATTACAGTTATCTCAAAGTACTTATTAATGTGGATGTGAAAGATAGTTTTCAGGGATTGTTTTTATAGTTTTATATTTCGGAGAACCAAAAATTTGAATAAGTATTCAAATTTTCAATTCAAAGTACTTTGACTTTAGGTTGGAAAATTTAGTATTATATCGTTATTATAATTTAGATAATACTAGCCTCGAACTGCGAGTTCGTTCGCTTGGACATACAAAACATAAGTTACTTGAAAGGAGTATTTTACAATCTTACTATTACTTTTATATTACAAAGGAAAATATACATATTTTTTAATAAAATTAGTATATAGATTATTTAATATATTTTTTATATAAGATTTCTCTATAAATATCTGGGAGTACTTAAAACTCGGCAATCTTCTCAAAGCTGATAAAACTTTCAGAGAAACAAATTGATGTTTCCTATTCAATTAATGTTTTAATATATTAAATATTATATAATATATTGAATTCCTAATGTAGAGAAACCTTGTTTGGCATTAGGATTGTAATACAAGCTATGCAAACGTTCCATGTCTAAAGATGGCTTCACATAATATCAAATTACTTATATTTTGTCTAGTTATAAAGCAATTACTATTAAATTAATAACTGAATTATTAAATTTTTAATTGAAAACTAAACATAAATTTCTAGTAGTTTGAAATTATTTCCCCATTACGTGGTTCAACTTTGGTTAATTCTTCAAATGCTCTATTAATTTCTCGCTAACGTGAAATTATTGTTAGAAAAACGAGACGAAGTACTGAATTAAAATAAAGTTAATTAATATTTATAGCGAGGTTTATTCTTATTATTATGTTATTTTAAACAAAAATAAAGAGTAATAATAATAATAATAATAATAATTGGGACAACTAACATATATTTGCTCTGATCCCAAAGTAAGCAGCTAAAGCTCTTGTGTTATGGTAATCAGAAACAAAGAGGGTACCACAATAAATACATATATAAGTTTATAAACAACCAAGAGTCGGAAACAAACATTCGTGCTCCTCACACAAATAAATGCACTTACCTGGATTCGAACCCGGGAACTATTGATGCAGAAGACAGGAGCACTACCAATTGCGCCAAACGGTCGTCAAAGAGTAAACAAGAATTAATTAAATAAATAAACTCAATAACTATTAGGAGAATTAAAAAAAAATGTAGCAATTAATTATGTAGAATTATGAAAAGCTAAACTCTTTTTGAGTGACACAGACTATTATACAATAGTATAATAGCGTAATAGTGTAATAGTCAAACCTAGTTATATAACGGTATAGAACCGTTATGAAAAATGTTTCATACTTTCAGTAAATCGGTTATTCTGTTATAAAAGCGTACGTGCGTACCGAGCGCTTATAAAGACTTTATTTTTTCATAAAAAATAATGGCGATCAGAATTAAATAAAATGACTCAACAACATTTTCCCATAAAAAAGCGGTTAATGTTAGACGTGAAAGCTTTTTTGGTGAAAGGTGCTTATTATGTAAAAATAGCAATCTACAGGATCACAAAGGGAATTTATTTATTATTAACTATTTGATGCGGTTAGTCTGCGTATACCTTAATACAAATTATTGGCACTAAATTTTTTTATATATTAAATAATATGTTAATAGTTAGCCAGAGTTTTTATAGTTCTAGATATGATCTATATTTTTCGTTGTTTGGGTTGCATGAGTTTAAAACGTTGGACTCATTACGTAAATGTTTGTTAAAGTTTATAATAGTAATTTGAAATAAATTTATACAATTTTAAAACTACGTCCGGATTCGGCATTAACTACCCTCACACATCGTGTCGGCTCTATCACATCAGAACGCATCACAAAGCCTGCGTCAACTGTAGCGATTGGTATATACTCGTAAATTAAATGTTTTACTGCACAGTTTTAATACACAGTTATTTTCGTAAACAATCCCGGTAACTTACACTCCGGGATCGTGGAAAGTATAAACTTATCAAAATGGGGGAAGAAATCTTACTATTTCATTCATTATTTTACTTCCACATAACATATCAGATAAGTAATCAGGTTTCTATGCTTACTCAACCCCGAAACCTTTTTTTCCCTCGTGATTCAAACCGGAGCAACACGCATAGTATGTCAGATGCGTGAACCATTTAGCCACAAACTGAATAAACACATAAATAAGAACACATATATTAAGTGACTAGAGCGAAAGTGTATATGTCTGTCTATCTGTAATACAATATTTCATAAATGAGGTACATGTCATGTAGGGGACTTAATACGTCTCGTCATAGGGACATAATATAAAGCCCCTATTTTCCCCACAGAATTAATAGAGAAAAACGTTCAGGAATTTCCAACTTTGTCATACTCAGTCAGCGGTCCCAATAACGCTTTAACTTGGTAAACTTGTTTACTTATTGCCATAACTTTGTCTTATTAAAATCGTTGAATATTCTTTCAAAGGCTCACTAGTTTTTGTATATTTTGGAAGTAGTTTAATTAAAGTAGTTTAAGTGGTCTAAAAATTTTGTAAGCAACTTGACAACGAAAAATATTAAAATAATAATGTAGGCGATAGATATGTTATGCAATCGTTTTTGCTTGACTATCCGTATATAACTTAAATCTCATTTTCTATATTAAGATGATTCGATTCGGTCCCACAAAACTCAAAGCTCGCTAGATGATGCTACTTTTGCAAATTTCTAGTTTTTATTTTTTTGTGAAATTATCTTTATATTTGTATACATTGAAATACGTTTCGCCCACTCTTTATATAAATATTGTAATATCAAAACAAATATTAAACAATTCATTGTACAAATACAATCATAATTTCACAAAAAAATAAAAACTAGAAATTTGCAAAAGTTGCGTCATCTAGCGAGCTTTGAGTTTTGTGGGACCGGATCGAACCACCTTAATTATTAGCAACTAGTAATTATATTGCAAAAAGCGTGGCAAATACATAGCCGACACTTACATGACGCAAAGGCTGTCATTAACAAACCCTCCTAATTAGTGAACTCCCATAATCTCTAGTGGGGCACGGGGAAGACACATTTATGTATCTGTTTCACTGATCATTTTCTTTACAGGCAAGTCGGTGATCAGCCTTCTGTGCCTATCCAACCAAAACATTCATTTGTTTCCCCAGGATTTGAACCCAGGACTTCCGGCGTAACACGTAGACGCGTTAACCACAGAGGTGGTTAACCCTCCTAATTAAAGTTTTTTAATTAGACAATACAAATTATGTAAATATTATTTAGCTGTTTTACTTACTAGATAAACCCCGCAACTTCACCTGGATACCTTACCAATTAATAAGTATAATTAATTTATTTAAATATATGGAACTTCTGCCAAAATGGAAAGTAAAATTAAATTTAAGATCTTAATCTAGTCAATTTACATTTTATAATAAATGGAGAAAATGAACGAGATAATTTTTCTGTTAAATATCACAAGATGTATTTTTGGTAAAGATTGATTCACTTAATACATCAACTGCCTTCCTGCACCTTGATTTAAATTTAATTTAGTAAAAACGGAACTTAATTTCAGGTAAAAAACATAATACTGATCCTTTGGGGATGCGAAGTTTTTTGGGTCAGCTCCTTAATAGTATAAGTAAGGACCAGGAATCGTACGTAATTTACGTTTAAATTTTTGCTTTATATTACATAAACTTTTAATAAAATATTATATACGATATTTGAATATAGTCTCTATACAATTTAGTAAACTACTAAATTTTATTTATTTATCCTTACGTGATGTGAATTATGTTGAATTGCGATCGATGAATAGATGAGTATGACATAAATAATCATACGTATGGTACGTATTATACATGATAATATCTTAAATAATTTAAAAATTCACCATTGAAAAAAAATGAAACCTCGCTAAACATAAATACAATTCAGAATGATTTTTTTATTTACTCAAAATACATAACTACTACCCAATCAGAGTTACCTCTTCTAGAACGACTATTGAATATTACCGGCTAACAGGCAAGCCCTCAGATTGTATTTACTGTGAGTCAGTCTTCACTCGCTCACTCTAAAGTTTAACTGATAAAGAGTCACACGGCAAGCGCATGAATGTTACCGAGAAGCTCGAACACAAAACCCCACCCGAGTGTTTACAACTTCAGCTGACCAAACAAATCTATCATTAAATGATATTTTCGTTATAGAATGTTTTCTCTTTTTATAATACTAGGTAGAGGTAGAGGAGTATGTAGGTACATTTATACTTGATTAGATTATTATAAATCTTTAATCTTTAATTATAAATCCAAGTTTATAGTCTACGGTAGGAGCCCAATAAAATTTATATTTTATTAGAACAACTATTCTGTATGGTGACTCATATTATATTAAGTGGATATGAAGAATAAATTACGTCTGACATAAGCCCTTGGGCTTACTCTCACTGCACCTGCTGACTATCGTAAACATCGGGTCAATGAACTTTGTTAGTATTGGCTTTTGCAAGGAGAAAATATATTTGATAACTGATGAAGTTTAATTTAAAATATGTGATCAAGACGTCATACAAGATTTGCGTAGTTATCAGTTAAAAAATGATAACAATTAGTTAATAAGTTTTGATTCGTTTAACTACACCGTGACACTTATAAATTCACATAAATTTTTCGATAACTTCTGAGTTAGGTACGAAGCTATGCGTTTGTTTGAGCTAATCAAATGACTCAACCGAGAGAAACACGGTTTTAAATAAAATGTTATGAAATTTTTACCATGTAATAAATGTTATATTTCATTTCAAACGTTTAGCGACGCGGACGAAATCATGGGCAATAAAAAATAAATAAAATAAAAAAGCCTTTATTATCTACTTCCCTTAAATATACATTTTTAAATATAACATTTATTTATGAGCTAACTAATATACAAAACAAAACTTACAGTTTGTAGAAGATATAAGAGCGTTAAAAAAAAATTGAAAGTCAATGTTATTGCAACAATATTCGAAATATTGACCAAAAACTCGCTCCAAAATCAAATATAATAAACACAATGTGCTGAATCACGATGTCGCTTGCTGACAGGGTGTTTAGGAATAAATTGCGGACAGTGTGAATTGACAAGTTAGTTTAATAAAAAAGCTGCCAGTAATGCGGTGGTAATTTATCTCAAATGCCAAGCGCACGTTGCCACTCTGATATACGTATATTATACTGTTCTATATGAACTGTCCGCACCTAATATGTTATTGCCATTGTCTGGCCACAAATTAGTGGCACTTTATTATTAAAATCTGGACACGTATTATAATTTCTTGAAAGTAATTTGCAGCCTACATATTTGGAATGAATCTTTTGTATATCTGTATGTTTCAGTACATAATTTTACTGAATATGTAAAAACTTTTATAAACAAGAAACTTTTTTATCTTATAAATACAGTGTAATATTTAAAAGTGTAGGTACATTTTGGCAGTAAGTAAAAACTTTTTTATTTAATTATTATGATACCAATTATGTATACCTAAATCAATTTTGATTATTCCTTTTTTTTTCGTGGGTCATACTTTAGAGGTGGTCCCATGTTAAAAATCTTACATCATCAGTAATTCATTCATGTATTCTTCGATTACAACAAAAACGAAAAATGCCCTCAATATAGTTTTGACGAGATATTACGGTTGTCATTAGTACATAGTATAAAACAAAGTCGCTTTTTCTGTCCCTTTATCCCTTGGTATGCTTAAATCTTTAAAACTACGCAACGGATTTTGATGCGGTTTTTTTAATAGATAGAGTGATTGAAGAGAAAGGTTTTTATGTATGTTTTATACCCGTGCAAAGCCGGGGCGGGTCGCTAGTTGGTTATATATTGTTGAAGTCGCGTAAACCTTAACCCGTAGTCATTCTGCGATAGTTTTATTGATCATTTTAGCCAATTTGTAAAAACACTGTATGTGCTTTTCAAAGCGAAATGTTTCTCTAGGAATCACACAAGCGTAAACGCACTAAGCAGACATTGCAATGTAATTAGTGTAATGTAGTTACGAAATTATATTTATGTTATTTTGAAAAGCAGCGGCTGTCTTGAATGTTTTATTACAACGTAGGTAAATAAAGTACATTTTAGGGTGCATATAAATTGCAACGTAAACTTTTGATGAATCTTTATATCTATAACTAAATGGTAATAAAATGGTTATTGCCGAACAGACAAATTTTTTATATCTTTAAATGTTAACTAGATTTATTTCTAATTTTCTGTTAAATTGATAATAATTTTAAACATATATGTATATGACATATCTGTTTCAGCTTCGTTGTTACAGACCTTTATAAATATCCTACATAAACGCTTTTTAATCATCTTCCTTCCGTGTTTTAAATATTTATTTTTTAATATTTCTGTCATAACTATATATATATTGTATTACTTTGGAATAAGATAAACTATATTTTATTTAATAAATAATAATTTCAAAAGTAACCTTCACTGGTGGTTTTACTTCCCTGTTTTACCCTGTGAGTTTTTTTTGGGGAAAATATCACATTCGCCAAATACAGGACGGTAGTTACTGGTTCTAGTGCCCTTAGGAAGGGCTGGGCTAAGCTCATCAACACTGCAAAGCCTGTGGTCTCTAACACAACTAACGATGTTTTAAGGTTAATGAAAGGTCGTCCCTGCATCATTACCTCACTAATTAACTAGAATAGAATCATTGTTTTAATAATTATATGAAAAGGTATAGAATCATAAATAAAGCATAAAGCTTAAAACTTTACACAAAGAGCTACAGATCGCTGAAATACGACTTTTCAAATAATTAAATTTTGTTGGAAGTTGTACAGATTTAAGGAGACTTAAAGGGAACAACAAGTAATTAGGAATGACATCTTTTTCAGACAAACGCCTACAGCCGTCCGATATCTTCCTTACGATTAATTTTTACTTATATTATAATCGTAATGTGTTCAAGATACATATAGCCTGTATCACTCTATACGACAGTTTTGAGGTTTGAATCAATGGATCAAGTTTTGCTCAGATAAGGGGTAATTTATGTAGATTACCTCTTAAGTATGCAAAAATAAACTTATTTATTTCTTATAACTGCCTCCATGGCTCAGTGGTTAACGCTTTTTTAACGTTTATTTTACTAAACCGTGTTCCATAATCTTACAAGTGTTTACAAGTTTTTCGCTCAGATTTTTAAATTAGATTTTTTTAAACTGACTTCTCTTTGCCAAGTGAAAGTTTAAAGTTAAAAATTAAAAAACAGAAAATTGATTTTTTTGTACACAAGATCTTTTCCTAATTTTTTACAAAATTTAGTGTACTTAGCATACACATGCATATATTTACAGGCAAGACAAGTTGTGTTTCAAACTGAAACCATTCTTTCTGCCGATTTTTTTTACTTTGGGCCTTTATTATTCTATAATTTCCCCAAAGGTTTCCCTTGGTCTCCAATATAAAATGACGTTCATAAATAACTTCAATAAAAAATTTCCTTTTGTTTCAGAGCTCGAAATGAAAATGAGAATAAGATCAAAAGCAGTAAAGCATCAATGTCGTGCCGTAGTTAATTTCAAAATCCACACCACACCGGTATCGAAGTGAGACTACGGATTCATGTAAAATCGAACAATGGCTTGTAAATTGATACACGTGCTAACCCTAGCGTTGGCAATACAGATAATTAGTGCAACAAGACTGATGTGCCCAAGTCACCCTAACTGCGTTTGCGGTGGCACGTTCCCCGTCGAACTCAATTGCAACATCGACGGTGAGTGCACTTAAATGCTCACGTTTCCAAATGCTTCTATTGTTTTACCTAAAGCTACGTAACTTTAACCCATGAATGATGTAATAATCTGCAAACTCTTTATTTATTACAGGCAGCATCGTTACAATAAACCTTCTACCGAATACATTCATAAATATCAGATGCGAAAATGCAAACGTACTCAATTACAGCCAGCTACCAAAATGTGCCAATGAAATAGATACATTTAAATCGGTCAGTTTCAAAGACTGTCCTCTCCCTTCATCATCTTTTAAGGATATTTTGGAACAACTTGGAGTGTCAAAAACAATGTCACTAATATTCCAAAATGCAAACAACCTTTCCGGTTATTTTGATAGAAAACATTTTGCTGGATTACGTGATTTGACTAAACTGTTACTGTCTGTAACTGGCACCACTCATCTCCCTGATAATCTATTTATGGATGTGAATAATTTAACATGGCTGAACATCAGGTGTAACAGTATTAATATTTCAGAACAATTATTTAAGCCCCTTGAAAGATTAGAAACATTGGAAATAAGCCACAATCAAATGACAAATATGTCCTCGAATGTATTCTCTCACTTAGCCTTTCTAAGGAAACTATCACTTTGGCAGAGTAATGTCACTGGGTTTTCTAAAGACTTTTTCTCGGGAGTAAACGTGCTGGAAGAATTAGATCTTAGTTCTAATGGACTTAACGAACTTCCAACACTTATTTTTAAACCTCTGAAGAAGTTACGAAAACTCACATTGTTCTCGAATAAGTTTTCGACTTTACCACAAAATCTATTCTCGACAAACAACAACTTGGAGACTGTCATAATTTTTAACAATGATGTTAAAATGAAGGAACTTCCACGTACTTTGTTTGGTAATTTACAAAGTTTGAAACACATTTATATACAACGATGTGGTATTGAAATAGTACCTTACGACGTATTTGTAAACTCATCACAATTAACGAACATTTCACTAGCATACAATGACATCGGTTCAATACGAGAATCGACATTTAACGATCAAATAAATTTGCTTGAACTCGATTTAAGTCACAACAACTTGAAAAACTTGGAACCGAAGTTATTTTCCTCATTGGTAAGATTGGAAAAATTGGACTTGGCTTATAATTCCATTGAAGAAATTTCAGGGTAAGTTAGTCGTAATATTTTCTTGTAGTGTTTTATTTTCAGAACAATGTACTTTATTTTTCCTTTACATTTCAGATCGACGTTTTCTTCGTTGCTCAGTTTAATATCCTTGAACATGGAGCATAACAATTTGAGAACTATATCTTCATATTTATTTACTAATAATAAGCAAAGAATGTCAGTGTCGTTTGCCTATAATGAGCTCAACTTTGAGAGTAAGGAATTGCAAAACAATTCTTGGACTATTAATAAGATATCACCTTTTGCTCATACATATAACTTGAAGTTGCTGAATTTAAGTCACAATATGTTTGAAGCGACGTATGATGATTGGTGGATAAATGGTCATAAGCATTTGGACATTAGCTATAATTATATCAATTATTTATGGGTATGTATCTATTGGCTCGATAGTATAAAAATGTATATATAAAAATTGTATTCATTAACATTTATTTTAAAACTCCATAAACTCAGATTATTATTTTAGTAATGAAAATGCATGTTAAATAAATTATTAGTTTAATGTTAAACGAAGACAAAGTCGCTGGCATAATATAATAACAGGTATTTTTATGAAAATAATATGACATAATGGCCAAGTAACTAAAACAAGCTTATTAAAAAACTGTGTAATACTATTCAAGTAAAAGTTGTATTATAATTTTCAGAACCATCCAACATCAAGTTATAAAACGTTTGGCAAAAAGTCCACGAAACAACTTTGGGTAGCTCATAACCCACTCAGTTGTAATTGTAAAAACTTTAAGTTCCTCGAATTTCTAAAAGAGCATTTTAAAGCACAGGTTTGTAGTTAAGAGAATAATTAATATATTTTTTAAAGCTATTAACTTTATTTAGCGCTATTAACTGTTTTTCTATTTTCTCAGATAAAAGATGAAAGTGCTATACAGTGCTCAATTTGGCAAAAAGAAGCTTGCAATTTGCGATTTATTATCTTTGTTTGCTTCATTTCAATATCAGCATCTCTATCTACAATCATCTTGTTACTATATCTGAAATACCGGAAGAATTTGCATTCCATAATAAAGGATAAGTTACATCAAATATCACACCCAAATGAAGCCAAGGACAAAGAACGCAGCGTTATCATTAAATATTCTGAAAAAGACGAAGAATTCGTATTAAAAGAAATCGTGCCAGGCTTGCGAGACCATAAAAGTCTTAAAGTGCACACAAAACCCATACCAAGTGACTGCAATAAAGAAAATTTCATTAAGCAGTTGAAAAATAGTTCAAAGAAGGGAGACACAACGCTCGTTATTTTTTCCCCGAACTACTTAATGTCAGCTTATAGTCACGTCAACATAAAGAAAATTCGAGGCGAAATGCTGAAAGCGAAAAAGACGGTTTATATTTTTACGGACATGGGTACAGAAAATTCGATTTACGCATTCTTAAAGGAGCAAAGGGATCGAACGACGACAATACTCTGGGATAAACAAAACTTTTTGAACATTTTATTGCCGGTGCTGTCAAAGGAGAAATGTAAATTGACATTTCGAGTGAAGGATACTGTGAACCAGACGGCAAAAATTGATTTTAAAGCATTGAAACCTACGAAATCTTCAGTACACGATCAAACCTTAGTTCCTTCGACTTGTTTGCACTATCAAGTTTAGTTAATCTCATTTCCTTTATGAGGTAAAGACTGACTTATCCACCACTTTTCTTCACTTGGTAGCTCCAAACCACTTAGGTATTTTATATATCTTAGCTGTATATCTTAGGATAGTGTAAATTTTTATAAGTCTAAATAGGATGACGTTAAAATGTACATTAATGTTAAGATATTCGTGTATTTGTTTGGCATTTTGTGTGGGTCAACCTGCAAGTATTTATCAAACTTCAAGGAAGTTTGACGATGTATTCAAAATTATCCATGTTTTTATCAACAATGTAAATATTATACGATGCGTTTAGATTAAAACATTTAAGTTTCAAGGAAACTGTATGTTAATATTAAGTTACAGCTTAAATTAAATATACAATACTTAACTATGTTGTTTTATTATTCTTCTCTAAAGAGTAGGTACATACCATAAACATAAATAAATGAACAGATCGCCTCATGATAAATCTCAATAAACTCAGTTTTAGATAAAAAAAAATATTTATATAGTACAAGGTTCGAGTCCTGGTGAAACAAAAAAAATGATTCGCTTGAATAGGCAGAGAATTGACTTTGCTGCTTGCTGTAACTCCGCATTGCGAAGACTTTACATTACTACTACTAAATGCTTACAAAAGTTATATAAATCTTTACAATCATAACTTTCAATAAACAATGAAAAAACGACGTCTACCTATTTAAAAACTTCACATACCTACTACGTAAATTTTTTGCGAAAAAGCATGCGTTATTTATGGCTGGCGGTTTGCCGCCACAGTGTTCATAAATTAATTAATTCCCAGCACACTGATAAACAGATTTATAATTAAAGTAATTAAATACACTCGCTATATTTACTATTTAACTTATTAATATCATATATGTTTTTAATTTAAAATATTTCGTAAGAGCATCAGGTATGCTAACTGATATCATGTTAAAAGTATATGTGTGAACGCGTTTTTAACGCTGTCAGGCTTAAACTACTCAGCATCTTCATTAAATAATTTTAACATCAACAAGAATAAGAACTGGTTATCTACCTAAAAGTAACGTCATCTGATTGAGATGAAGCTTAAGTATATTCCAAATTAAATATAGTTCTATTTAGATTAAATTAGTTACACAAACACATTTCTGTGTTTAAGTGATCATGTTCCATACACATAATTAGCTACCGTCTGTAGTTTCAAAATTGGCCTCTGTAGTTCACGCGTGTGATATACAAAGCGTGTGCATGTTTCTGTTATGTCTAAGACTAGTCATATAGGTGTACCTAAGGTGCTTGACACTTTACAGACGCAGAAACTTATTCAAACTCCACTACGGGTTACAGGTGTTACTGGACTTTCAAAACCGATTGATTTCTTTTTCCCTGGGGATCGAACCCATGATTCAGAGATGACAAGACGACGTATTATTTTAGAAAAATATAAAAATATTTATTTAAAAAAACAAATTTTTGCATGTTGGAGCGATGTGTCAGATTGGAAGTGTAAGTACTGAGATTTTATTCAAAAAATACCAACCGAATTGTTGCGGACTCGATTTTTGTAGTGGATTTAAAAAAAAATTGATTTGAATCTCGTCCTGACAAAGCACCATAAAAAGCACTTTTAAGCCAGAAAAATTAACAGTTCGGTATGGTTTCCAAAGTAGGATGGCGCGGGCAGAGGTTGGTGCTTTAGAACACTCGGGTTCCATAATCTACGAGTTGCCGTTATCGTTGAAATGGATTTGGTAAGAGTTGGCTTTCGGAAGGCAGCCTGTGTTTAGAAATCCGTTATTAAAACACAATTATAGACAAATTTACTACTCGTTTTTGGATAATTAGCCGTTATTCACCTGATTGAAGCAAGGCGTACAATATTTGAATTGATTGATGGTTCTGCTGAGTCTTCACCAAAAACATTCATAAAAAAAACATGATAGGTAATAATTTAAAAAATGTTTGAAAATATAAAAGTAATTGAAGTGTGACCCCGACGTGATTTGAACACGCAACCTTCTGATCTGGAGTCAGACGCGCTACCGTTGCGCCACGGAGTCGTTGAGAGACAATTTGAAATATTAGAGTAGTTTCTTTTCTCTATATTGTATCATTTGAAGAATACTTGATTTGAAAATCTATAAAATCTTTAGTAAAAGACTATTTTGATTAAGTTAATTTTGATCACCTACCTATATTAAAAAATACTACACGAAACTAAAAAAAATAAATAACGCGTTACAGCATTGAATGCCTAACATTATACCTACGAGCTCAAATCCACTCGTTTATTTTAAGCTTTAGAATAAAATTTTTCAGGTTTTATGATACGGAAAAAGGAAATAAAAGACCGTCACATATTTCTATCGCGCTGTTACATTGGACTTTGAGTGATGGCTAAAATTGCATTGCTCGAACAACTATTGCAGTTTCTATTTTGAAATATTTTCGTTCTTATGTACCATAATTGAAAACTATTCTTTAGAAAATCTGGGGAGTGAAAATTGGAAGATATTTACGATGAGAAAGTATTTTGAGATTATGGGAAAGTATTATTATTGAGGTGAGGTCATTTGCTTTAATTTAATAGTCTCCGTAGCTAAGGTCAATCAATGTAGGTGCTGGGTTAGAATCCAAGGAATGTTTAAGTTACCGAATGGCTTCTTTCTGTCTGTTGTCTGGCAAATACGTAATCAGTTACATGCTTATACTTTTTCTTATTTAAGTACTCGATTTGCTTTAGTGCCGTCACTGAATTAGGGCCTTGAGTGCAATTTGAATTGTCCCAAAATAGTTCCAGTGTGGCGTCTTCATGGATGATTTAGATCGATTTGGTAGGGGCTTTGTCATTGACTGACCATTCTAGTCAGGAAGCAGATTAAATTGCACTGCGATTGGTCGATTAAGTGTTAGTAAGCAATAAGAATATACCACCTCCGTGGCTAAGTGGTTTACGTTTCTGCATGATACGCCGGAGGTCCTGAGTTCGAATCCCGGAGGGACAAATAAATGTGTCGGTTGAGTTGGTACAGAAAATTGATTATTTTCTTGCCTGTAAAGAAAATGATCAGTGAAACAGATGTGTCTGCCCCATGTTCCATTCACTTAATAAGAATATTATAAGTCTACACTTATGACAAAAGTCAAATAATTTTAAATGTATTATAAAATATAAGCAAACTCTCCATTGAATGATGATTATTGACATAAATAGGTACAATTACTTATTTACAAAATCTGCAGTTAATTTGAATATCCACAAAACCAACCATTAAATACCTACTTAAAATGTTATATAAACATTGATAATAATTATATATAACAAATTATCTAAGATATAAATATTACATACAAGGTCATGCATAAATCTCCGCTCAAGCCGTTGACTACCGTTTCTAGACCTAGGTTTTCTATTTAGGAACAAAGTTTAAGTATTTAGGTTCTAATTAAATCTCAAGGGTCCTAAGCCATTTGCGGTTGTAAATATATTCTATGCCTTAGGTCATAAAATAGAAACTTACATTTTATGAACTATAAAGTACAATGTTTAATATTATTCTCAACACAGACATAGTTAAGGCTAAAAGAGAAAAGACTTATTTCGTTTAAAAAAAAAACAAAAACTAGATAAATTACAAAAAAATACTGATATGTTAAGAATATTAAAGTTATTTTTAAAATTACTATACCTACGAAATTAATTTAAGCCATTAAATATTGCTCTCTAGCTTCTTTTAAGAGTCTCGTTCATAATTATTCCTCTCCATTTCCTGTTCACATCAGAGTGAAACAGTATTTAAATTGAGGGATAATAGATAATTTTGTCCATTCTAGTGGCCTAGATACCTGGATCGTTTGGTAGCAATGAGGCCAGTCTATTCAGTACAATAACCACCTCCGTGGCTAGTTTATGCGTCTGCATGTTGCGCCAGAGATCCTGGGGTTCGAAACCCGGGGGGCACAGTAGGCTGATCACCTACTTTTCTATAAAGAAAATGATCAGTGAAGCAGATACATTCATGTGTATGCCCCATGCCCCACTACGATTACGAGAATTTTACTGTACTGGGATATGATTCTTATAATATTATCTAAATCCCCGTAGTTTATCAAAATGAGAAGAAATTCGCAATTATTTAAATGAAGTTCCTACACTTAGGTACTCAATTTCATAAATGTTTGTCAAATTTAAGTATTTAGAAATTATCGTCTAGTCATTCATGGCCTGCTGGGTCCTATAACGAAAGGCCTGTTTTTAGATCTTAAACTTCATTAAATAACAATCACTTCAAAATTATTATGCAATGCAATATTTGAAACTGCGCAATACTTAAATAAAAGAGCCTTGATGAACAAATTTCAGATCCCAAAAAACTAAAATTATGTTTAAATTGTTTGAGAGATAATCACAATAATCTTAGTTGCAAATTAGGTATGCAAAAAACATCATTAGACGTTATGTAGGTACATTAAACGTAGGTGACAACGTCGTTTTATTCAATAAATAACGTTTATATCAAACAATTTCCCAACAATTCGATTGCAGTTAACTTCAAATGCACGCGAATGACGCGACCTAAGCTTGGCAGCAGTTTTGGTTTGGCTAAATTGAAATTGTATCGATAAAACTCGCATAGTAAGCTCCATCCATACATTTTATATGGCATACGAATTTCGAATTTCGAAATTCGAATCATCAACTCGCCTGTGAAAAATTACCGCTCTGGAACCCAGACCCACGCAGTCAATTTTTTACGCGTGAATAAATTGTCAGATATTTTTCAAGCTAAAATATTAGAGGTTTTAACCATGATAATATCTCGACTGGATGGTGTCCGCCATACTCAGTTTCATCATAAGTTTACATAAGAAAAAGAGCTCGCTATTTTTCACATAGTAAAGATAACACTGAATGGATATTGAGGTTACCACATTAATGTTTTATACATTAAATATATGAAAAAGTAACTTAAATATTAATAGAAAATTTTAGATTATCTAATCAATCAATCAAATTTATACTAATTTTTACAATTCTTACACTGATAATATACGCCAACAAAATTTTGAGAAATATTTAGTTAACTTTAACGGAGTTATATTTCTGCGTTTGATTCATTGACCCAAATCGAAACTGTTTGTTTATTCAATAATCGACCGCGACGTGGGCGCGATAAATAGTTGACTTCTAATTGAGAAATTGACACAAAAATAAAAACGAAAGATATTTAAGTAGCTACTTAATTAAATCGCTTCCATGGTGAAGTGGTTTATGCGTATTGCGCCGGAGGTCCTGCGTTCAAATGCCGAGGAATGGAAGGGATGTTACAGGTGGGTAAACACAGAAGGATCACTTACTTGCCTGTAAAGAAAATAATCAGTGAAACAGATACAGAAAAGTGTCTGCCCCATGCCCCACTACTTCTACGTTTGTATGATGTATTTTCAACAATTGAGAAGGCAAACGCTACAAGGATTATTATGTTGGGACTATAATATCATAGCAATATATTTAATGATAATACACTCTAACATTTATTCAAATAAAAAAAATAAAGCCAAAAGCCAACAAGATTGGTTAATTTTTCTGATGTACGAGACGATGAAATAATACGATAATTTGTCAACGTCTTATGTTTGCGGAGAAAAATATTCAGTGAATCTGTCAGTTGGTTGGTGAATTAATTGAAATAAATTACCGAGCCGGCTGTATGGCTTAATCTCCAGCGAATATCTGAGACCAGACTTTGCTTGCCGCGTCATCAATTTAAATTAATGAAATATTTTGCATACTTATTACCAAAATTAATATTCACAGCTTCATTTGACGCAGCAATAAGCACCACTGAACTCGAACAATATAAATTAAGATCGCAATTCATAACAACTCGTTACTTTACGAAATATAATATTTAACTGTACATTATGTCTATAAACACAGAGTTATCTATAACCAAAATGTTTATCTGCCACTGCTGTATACGTAAAAATAATAATTGCTTTTGTTTCCGACATTGACGGCAGAAAGGTCCAATATAGACAAGAAGCGTCTTAAATAACAAATTGTATTTCCCTTATCCATGGCTTTGGTAATTTTTTTGTGTTGTGTCTTTAATAACGGACTTGCTACTCGCGACTTGCCATACAATATAGCATGTCACATATAAGAGTCCTGCTGCCCATCAGTGCAAGAATTTTGAGTTTATGTAGTATATGTTACTACTGAACAGATTTTGATGAAATTTAATTGGAAACACACGGGAAACACCAGCTTTCAAAAAAAATCATCAAAATCAGTTCACCCTGTCGAAAGTTCTGAGGTTGCAAAAATAAAAAAAACAGTCAAATTGAGAAGCTCCTCCTTTTTTGATGTCAGTTAAAAAGGACGAGAGTTAAAAAATGTGCCGAACAATACCACTCGAGCTCAGCTTGTTTACGATGGACCCTGCGTAATATTTTAACGGCAAAAATATTGCAATATTCGTGATGACTTTTTAGAAGCACTTAAATATCGATGTTTATCAAAAATATGGAACATAAAGCCCCATGCAGAGCAACGATCATAAATATCAGATATTGGAACTATAGATAACTGCTCAATGGCGATACGCGAAAATCGTGGTTTTATTTTACTCTTTAATACGACAATATTAAAAATATCGTTACTTGTCAATTATATATTACCGACTTTTGCAAATAATACTTTATTACTTTTTTCGATTCAATTATTTCTATATTATTGATTAAGTAGTTCTTGAAATTAAGTTTAAACAAAAAAAATTACACACTTCAATTTGTGGTAAATATATTTAGATTTTACGATATTAACAAAAGCGTTTCAAATCAGTATTTCAACCGTTTTGTCTGAACATATTTTGATTAGACTTTTATTGTCAGATAACTGATTTTATAGGATATAACCAAATTACCAAAAATAAATCTTTATTGCGTAGGAATACTTACATGTAAATTAAATGTAAAAAATTATAATTTTATACAATAAAAAAGGGTATGTCAACTTTTAAAACATTACGTAGCTATAATATAATGTAGCATTAAGCAAAATAGTATGTTACAAGCAGACATAAATTTATGAGGAAAACAAGTTAGTTTTATAAATTGAATCACAAAGTAGCCCATATTATTATGTAAATCTATGTATATAAAAAATACTGTATACTCAGTAATGTCTTAAACCCTAGACGTTTACTTGAAAATGCTTTTAAGCCCTTGTATTGTGAGTACATTGCGTGAGAATGGGAACGAATGTGTCGCATTAATTTAAAATTAAGAAAATAGCTGGAGAACCTTCTTTAAGTATTTAAGCTCTTGAACCAATAAATAAACTTCCCAAGACGATTTAACAGTCGAATACACCATAAACACAGTCTAGCTACAATAAAATACAGTCTTTAGGCCGAAGAGAAAGCATTACGTTGTAATTTATCACAGTTTCCACGCCATTTAACGAGGAGACTGCAAAAACCGCGTGTGATAAGCCCCGTACGAACTGAATTGTCTGCAAATGAAGAAATCATTGCCGACATCAACGTTTATAAGAATTTAGATAGACGTCCTAATGACTTAAAGATACAATGTCGATATGCCTTTTAATAGCGTTCACTGAATAGCGGGATTTTTCAAAATGGCTCATTTGTATTGCGTGCTAACCAACTAAAGTATAGTATCTAATTTACACTTTATGTGTGAAATATAATTTGTGAAATCTGTTGACCCCTGTGAATACTCGGGGCATATGTTCTCAGTTGAAAAATATGTTATCTGCTGTTTCCTACCTATCCAACCGAAACATAATATTTGGCACCGGGATTCAAACCTATGACCTAGGCGCAACACATAAATGCGTGGCGTTTAAAGTATACTTTGAAGTTTGAAAGGCAAAAATAACTTTCTTTTTTCGTTTATATAAAAGTCGGTTTTTCATTATATATAAATAGTAAAGTTTTGTTGTTTTTATTTTTGCATGTTTTTTTGTAATAAATAACTTCAACGAAACAGATCGATTTGCGCCTCCTACTTGTTGGCTTCTTATTTTATAAAAAAAGTATTAATTTAAGAAGGCTGATTGTCCAAAAATAGGGACGCATTTATGACAAATAGACACTATTTTTAATTGCGTATACAATGTAGTCCTATTGGGCAATATTAATTAATAAATCAATTATTTACTTGACTTATGATATAATATCCCCTAGAAAAGGAATACCAGAGCTGAAAGTAATACCTACTGTTATATCCTAGACGAGTCTTTAAAGTCGATAAGGAAAAGATATTGGAGACAGTCATGAAAAGACTTTAATATAATCTAAAAACCACAATAATATCACAATAAATAAAGATATTTAACAGCATTCCAGCATTATTTACGGCGCCATACTTGTAACATAATAGCCACGCAGTTATCAAGTCCATTCAAAGCATTGTTTCGTAAAGGGTAATGGGTTCTGGACAAGTCAGCCATGTTATTCAAGTGTCAAGAAGATGGATGGTATGTTATTTATGGAGGCGCGTAAAAATAAATACCTTTATTATGTAATAATGGTTAATATAGACGTGTTATATAGTTAAAGTCGCGATACTTCCTCTGGGTTTATATGAGTTTATTAAGTTTTAATTCAAATATGTAATTGTTATATTCTATATTCGTGTGAAAGCAAATTTGTGTTTTATTCACGCCGAATGGATTTTTCAAACAGCAGGCTTATGAAGATATAAAATATAATTACAATTGTGATTATTTTAATGACTCTTTTTTTTCCTTTCTAAAAGGACCCGAGAAAATCGCTGTTGGAGCCTATCATTTGAATGTATCAACATATGTTGAGTGGGTATCCCATAAAAAAATAATAATAAATAATTGTTTGAGATTAAAGTTGCTTTTACATGTAAGATCCTTTTATGTTTTATTTAAGTGTGCAAAATTTTGCTACCTTTATCCAATAGACATTCTTTCCTTTTTTAATCCTCGTTATTAGATCAATTTCAGTACATTTACAACGAGTTGGGTCAAGTATTTTTCGATATCGTATACATAAAATATTTACAAAAACGTGACATCGCACGTAATGTTTACACCCAAACATGAATGGCTACATGATAGAATATAATATGGGATGGGACAGGTTAAACAGGAAATTTCCATAGTAATTTGGCAGTGGTCCGGATTTTTAAGAATTTTTTGCCTTATTTGCCTGCCACTAAAAGCGGAGAGAAGCTGCCGTGAGATTAGGGCACACTATACAACACTACCTTAAACAGTCGCGCCTCGAAGTGGTATATGTAAAATTAGGATTTTTGCTTAAAAAAGGTACAAATAACTCAGAAGAAATTAGACCATTATGATTCATTCGGGAAAATACACTAGAGCCACTATTGTCAGCTTAGACAAAACTTCGAATAGAAGAGGTTTTTCAATCTCTAATACTGGGTTTTGTTACTAATACGTCTGAATTAATCGCAAGACAAAACAATTTCAGTAACGTGTCCATTTCGTTAAATCCATATCCGGCTTAAACTATAAAAAAGTACAAAATACGGCTCACAGTAAAATATAAAATATATAGCTATATATTTACAATTCTTTTAATAATTTTCCGAAACCTTAGGATATATATGCCTGCGTTACGGTGTGATCTTAACTGGTTCCTTTTAATATGCGTAATTCAGTGAAAAAAAGCAGTCAACAATAGGTTGAGAAAGTACAAAGCACTTAAATCCCCGAGATTAGCGTTTGAGTGTGCATTGAGATGTTAAAAGCAGCCTTCGCAACCCAAGTCTTAATCGCCAATCAATCGGTACTTGAGCACTAAGGCCAATTTAATTTTCCGTTTAAAGCCATTATGTGTTGCTTTTTAAGGACTCTTTTGTAGGTAGGTATTTAATTTGAGTACATATATGTTGGGTTAAGTCCTAATGTTAATCGAGATGAAATTTTTTAATATGGACAATGGAATGCAATATTTTTGATAAACTATCTGCATTTAAATTCAGAGTCAATAGATTTTATACAATATTTATTTTTTATTTCCGCACCCAAACATGCTAACCTTACACTGTAATACATAATCAACGGACATACAACTATTTATATAGGTACTTATAAGTTTAAGTTTAAACATTTGGGACAACATAGATACTTATACGACTAATAGTATATAAAATCAACCACCAATCGATACAAAATAAAAAAGAACAACCAAAAAATAAAAAGTATCAACTAATGTCTAAGTTCACGCAAATCATATATCACCTGATGATAGACACTTATGGAGTCATAAAATATATCTATGCTTTGTTAAATTTTACAATAAAAATAATCAACATGATCTGTTAAGGAGGCATTGAAAGTGATGGACAGACAATTCACAGGAGCCTGGAGGTTTATATTTCTGGTCAACCGCGTGCTGCAATGCAAAGGAATTTTGGCAAGCAAACTTGTATCAGTTAGGCCATTTAGTACCTTATATAAGTACAATAAATCAGTTAAGTTACGTTGCCTCGCAAGAGAATCAAGATTAAAATTATGAAGATGAGAGTCGTATGTATAGTGTCTGTCTTAAGTGGTAATGACGACAAAGCATACGCAAGAATAGCTTTTGAGCCGCTTCTAGCGTAGCCTTATGAGTTATATAAAATGGCGACCAAACCACGGTTCCATATTCTAGGATAATATGTACTAAAGTTTCAAATAATATGACGGCACTATATACACAGATATCCGTAGTACGAAACCCAGGATTTTCTTAGATTATGTGCTCAACAAAGACTAGTTTTTTATCAAATATTATACCTAGATCCATAATAGAGTATTTGCGAGAGACAATAGTATTAGAAATAGTGTGTGCATTAAGATCGTTTCTTAGAAATAATCAGAGTTACTATCGATTCTCATGTAAATATATCTTAAGTATGGTAAGATCATTATATTTTAAGTTAAGCATTAAAGTTTACAATATTGTTTAACTATCTTATTCCTTAGAACTTCACGGTGGTGATTCAGGCTCCTAACTGTTAATTAATTAAATATTAATTTCAATTCATTAATTGTGTGAGACGGCGCTTCGAATTCAATCATAGTGCCAAATGTTTACTATTGGGTTTCACATTGGATTGATATTAGAATCCACTCGAGAGCAATCAGGCAAAGAGTGCAAAAGCTGCATAAACTCATTTTAGTCGTTAAAATATAGTTAAGTACAATTGAGAAGCGAAGTTGCACGCACGTTTGAGTATATTAAGTAGAATGTCACGTGGTTTCTATCAAGTCTGTTGACTCAACAAAATACAATATTATTCAAGAGGAGCCTATCCTAGACAAACAGACGCGTTGCTTACAATATGAAGTAATAGTATGGACATCATGCAATATTCATGATTCAGAATGCGGCAATTTGCACAATATATTCCACGTCCCATAAACACTATGAACACATACTACCTTAGGTAGACGCCTCTAAACAAGCGAATCGTCATAATTACTCATTGCCTATTCTATAGACCACAGGTAATTAAAGCAGAAGATATCATTATTCTAATTATAAAAATAACAGTTATTATAACAGTATCTTTTTTTAATATGAAATTTAAAACTAACAAAACTGAAATGTTGGAATAAAGCTTTTCGTGATAGGTATAATAGAATAAAACTTAAATATGTCTAGGAGCGTAATTTATAGAATATGTTAATATCACGCCTTTTTCTCAAAGAAGTAGATAGTAAATATTAAGTGGCTATTAATAAATAATATACACCCAAAGTAATTCTATTAAAATTGAAAAAAAAATCAATTTGATAGTCACATAACGAACAAAAACCTAGAAGTAACATTAATATAAAAAATGAAATGAAACTATTCATAAAAATGAGATGTAATGCATACCTCCTGCGTTAATTTTGATACCTTATTTTAAATTTTTTAAAGCTGCTTAAATTTAAATTCTTTTAAATCCAATTTTGAATAAATTAATTTATGATGAGCATGAAATTCTAAAAAAATATAAATATGTTTATTTACTCTGAAAGGAGGTCATTTTAGGAATAAGATTTCATGGCTCCCACCTCCGTATTACGAATAAACATTGTGAAATAGACCGTTAGCGAATCTGCGGTATAATTTGCATTTATCTCTAAGACTCATATATGTTGCTTGTTAAGCCACTATACGTACGAGTATTATTGTTAATTTAGCAAAGCAAATATGTTATATAACATAGTTTCATATAATTTTATTCAAAATATCTTATGTTATGTTCATAAATTGTTTATAATAAAGAAGTAAAATTTATTGTTTGTTAAGCACTATTACCGTATGTATGGGTTTGGGGCAGACACATTCCTGTGTCTGTTTGACAGATCATAAACCCTTGACAAAAACCGCATCCGGGCGTTGCGATGGAGTTCTTGGGTTCCAATCCCGGGGAAACAAATACCTGTTTTTGCTAAGCAGGCACAGAATGTAAATAATTATCAGTCTATTAATTATTCCTTTTTCGTTATTCAGAAGATAATTTAAAAATTTGGCATGTTAATAAAAAATAAGGATATCTCATAAATGTATGAATAGATCTTCATAAAATATGTAACTAAGATCCATCTTCAAATAAGAACAAACGCATCAAAATTGGTCCATTCGTTCAAGAGCTACGTTATAACACTGAAATGCACATTTATATAACACTCATTTTGCGTCGGGTGATCAAAAGGAAGCCAGGGATAGTTGCAGAAACACCACGAACAGCTTTCTCACAAGTAAAATTAATGGAGGACAAATATTCAGGTATTCATTGTTTTGCTCAATGAAAGACTGAGACTCAACTGAATTCAGATGTCTTTAGTGAATAACAAAGATGTCTCAAAGCACATTGTTATTCACTTAAAACTACGAGCTATTGTTGCGATACAACTTTAAGACAGAAATAATAACATTTGGCAATATTTTTTATTTATACTAATATTATAAGGAGTTTTTTTTTTATTTGTCTCAATTTTGTTATTGATTTTAAAGATTATTTGGAAAAATTAATTAACAGAAAATAAAATTGAATTCCTAGGTAAATTGATTCGTATTCCTTGAATTTTCTTAAAATATTAAGAAATGTACTAATTTTATTCTAAAAAGTCACTTAAAGAGTATAAAATAGCTGAACCGTACGCTTAACTCATTATTCTTTTTATTAACTTTAAAACGAAGTGCTTTGAAATAGCCAGGAGTATTAAATTTAGAATCGTGATAAACTTAAATGTTCCAACAGTTTGTGCTACAATTATTACATTTTAATGATTATTTTAAAACATTCCAGAGATGGCAGTATACCTTTTATATTTTTTTAGAATAATTTGTAGCAACACCTTACTCTTGGTAAGTATTTATTGTTAGTGTCAGCTTTTGTTTCATTGATCATGTCTTTTACAGGCAAGGTGATATGCGTAGTGAACTACTTAGTGACGGAAATATGCGTAGATTCATATTAAATTTACAAAGTTAAGACAGATACGTCAAGCTTATAACACCCCTCTCTGTGTTGGGGGTTAATGGTTTTATGTTTTCATTAGTAGACCCGTGCCTCCACCAGCCCGGTTATAAAATTCACTGTTGTGTAAATTGACCCAACAGAATCGTATTTCATTTGATTAAATAGACGATAGCGTTATGAGATACCTTAGATATCAATTTTCCGGTATAAATAAATCAATTTCCTGTTTCTAATAAACAGCACCGATTTCAAAAAGTCCTATAACTTGGCTAATAAAGATTTATCGGTGTGATAAAAAAATTTCATAGCGGTGAGTCGGCCGTAAATAATTCGAGGCTACCTGCGAATGCTGATTTGACACGGGTCAGGAGCCTGAAATTCAGCCGTGTAATATTTCATTCTTCCATCTCGAATGGCGAGTCACAGTCATACTGCAAAATTGAATTTTGCCTGACGTAGCACTTTAATTTGTTTCACGATTTTATCGGATCAAAACGTGTTTAATGATTATTTGATTAGTATTTAATTACATTTTACAAATTTGCACTCTTTAATTGTTACATTACAAAACGATTTTTAACAAAATTAAATTTCAAATTTATAATATACTTTTACAATTAAAACATACCGCGAAATCAAAAACATTCAGATATGATTAACTACAATTTCAACAGAGTTGCAAAAACTATACAAATTGTATACGTGAAGGTAATATTTAAGACAACTTTTATGATACATAAAATAAGTTACAGCGGTAGACGAGATGCTTCTGACATTGAGTGACTTACAACCACCCTCATTCTTCTTTAAAGCTAGGTACTAATAAAAGAAAATGTAACTATAAAAATGAATTACTTCCCGTGTTTGAAATTGTTTCTAAGTCATTCAATATTTTATAGACACCTCCGTTGGCCATAGGACATTCAATATATAATGTCTCAGTCCAGGGTCTATATGTAATTTTATTAAATAACTAGCGACCTGCCCCGGCTTTGCACGGGTATAAAACATATAAATGAACCTTCCTCTTCAATCACTCTATCTATTAAAAAAACCGCATCAAAATCCGTTGCGTAGTTTTAAAGATAGGGATATAGGGACAGAAAAAGCGACTTTAGTTTATACTATGTAGTGATTGTGGCGAAATATCTCTTCTGAAAGCAATCAAAGGTTACCCATTATCCTAATCTTGGGTTGGGCGTTAGATTAATATTAGAAAACTGCACACTTACATTATATTGGTACAAAAAAGCCCACAATGACTATTCACTTAGATAGGGAAAGTCGTTGTGGATTTATAGATAGGTTTTATTATTGCTTTAATGATAAATTAGTTCGGTCGGCTGATGTAGTGAACGACGGGTCGGGTTTAGTGTTGTCGTTAACAGGTGCGCGTGCTGGCCTGTTTAGCTTAAGGCCGTGCCCCTCTGTATCAGTTATGGTCTGGTCAGACAGCGTGCGGGTCGTGAAGCTGGCGCGATCTTATGTACCAATTACTAAAGTAGAGGTCACACAGGGGACGACACATCGTGGCGCTTGGCCTATCAGAGATCCGTTGCGGTCCCGATCCGCCCGCTGTCTGACCAGACCATTAGAGTGGGACTAGTGAGATTGACTCGAAGCTAATTTAAACTGCGTACTTGGCTACCGGCCAGCATCATTATTCAACAGTTGCTCTTAGAAGGTAGTTCTACAGTTTTTCTTAGAACAGGAAACTGTCTGATTAGGTAGGGATTATAGATTTCGAGTAAATATGAAAGTCATTATGCGAAGTGTATTTATGTTTAGCGTGGTGTATAACTTTTAATGATAAATTGCTAAATTGCTTAAACTTTGTAATAAATAGGTAAATATAATATAATCAGTGGTAAATATTAATTGGTATCAAATCAACATTCACAATTATACCCCCTTTTATTTATATTATTTATACAAGGCAAAAAGAAACAGGAATCCTAAATTTATATTTAAAGCTTAAAGCTACAATAATGGCTACTACAAAACCCAATTTAAAATTCGAACTACAAAACTAAAAAGAAAGGACTAATTTGCATAGTAGCGGAACTACGAAAGCTCGAGTTTAAAATCGGCCATAGTGTTAAAATTTGTTTTCGTGACCCGAAACAAACAAAAACAATAGTCGTTCGTTCTATTTATTGTTCATTATTTAAGCCTTCCGGTTAACCATATATCCTTACCTATTAACTGTTGGGACACTAAAGCTAATGTATTCGTAGTGTATATATAAATCAGGGTCAAGCGAGGCCCTAAGGGTTCATAGATAAGCTCAACGGAACGAGGATGATGGTAAACTGTATAGCGGCAGTTTTAAGTGTTAAGAAAAATTAAAATAGCGGCCGTTCACATATGCGTAGGCTAATTTACAAATAAATACGATAATTTAGCCAACGAACGTTGGAATAGTATGAATTTGAAAATAAAGTATAAACACTGAAGCAATTTAAATGTTATTAATTTATTTAACTTGCAATTTTTTTCTTTCACTGAGGACGCTAAGAATATACTCGTATGCACTATATTTTGTAGCAATTATTTTCAAATATAAATCTTAATTATTGATAGTCATAGATAGATAGAGAGATAGATTAAAGATTCTTGCAAATTTGTTTTATCTTATGTTGGTATTTAAAATGTATCTATCTTTCACGTTTCCGATTTTAATTGCACCTACCGAAGGAAGAAATCGACAAAACTTGAGAGATATGTTAAAAGACTCGTCTATGATAAAACGACTATGTACAGATATCTCTCTTCCCTAGCTAGGGGACAGGAAATTTGATGAAGAAAATATACTTGCATAACAACATCCATGTATTCGTAGCAGATGTTCGTCTCAACTCTGTCACATTACAAGGGGCTTTATGCCTCGCCCCAACCTTCCAAGTAATGGCGTATTCGCAAAACTTATACAAATTTAACTTTGTATGTATTGCAGGTTATGCCTAAGAATTAGAGACTTTAAAATTGGTATACCAAGAAATAACATCACTTGCTTCCAAAACAAAACAAAATAACCTACATTTTTATATATACGTAGTAGTCGGGTCATTTATAACTCAGGACCAGATGAACTGGATTTAATGATCTTTGTTTTGTTGGATTCGTCTAATCCGAAAATAGCAGAATAACTATCAAAAATATAGAAAAATTCACAAAAAAGTGCTTATGAAGAAAATTCGCTTACTCATGCATTTTCTATTGAATGATGTTTTAAGCGATACATTATTACTCGGCATTCCGAAACGACACAAAGTTCGCGGGGTTCACTAGTAAAATGTATTACAAGTAGGATTTAAGACAATTTACAAACCCCCAGAAATGTATTATAATTGCATACATCTCTTAAATGGATAAACAGAAAAATTGTATCAGGCATGCATATATATCACGTCAGATTTCAGACGTAAAAACATCAAAATAGGTATATTCGTAACAGAGAGACACACATACATACACAGAGATGCATCAAACAATTTTTAATCGGGATTAAATATTAGAGTAAATACAAAGAGAGAGAAACAGACTCACACAAATGATAGCAACTCATAAATTCATTACAAAGTTTAATTATGCAAAGCCATTTTAATTTAAGTTGTAATTTTTAGACGAGGACTTCATCAGAAAAATAATATCAAGATAAAATCTCTTAAGTAGTTGGATCCCGACATCCCTTTACGTTTCCTTGGCTCTTAGAGCCGGATATCCGTTTCCATCTTGCCCCTTGCTACGGAATTAACTTACTATTATATAATAGACGACAAATTCTTTTAATGAAAATAATATGAAGAAGCATCGTTGCTACAATATTGTTTTACTTGCTTCTAATAAATGTTTGTGTCGCAGTTACGTATACTTACGTATTTAATATTAGAATAAACCTTCAGCTTATTAGATTATAAACTATAAAAGAAAAATCATTCAGCGTTTCAACATAAATATGGAAGTCAATTCTTATTTTGAATTTCATTACGATCGTTCTATATTCAATTCAATGTTTTATGTTGAGGATATAACGGAAATGATAAATCACTTCAATTTCAAACGACTTGCCAATTCCAGTGCCAGCCAGAGGTCTATTTGTCGTTGTCCCCATCGGTTTCTTGAATTAATTGGCCTGCTTTAATATAAGGAATACCTATTAGCTTCGCTTGTTCTATACGTAATTGAATTACTTTTCTTTAATGTGATACATGGAATGATTTTGTTTATGTTATAAACTACTACCCTATTTAGAATCAAGATTTGAAAAAAAAATTAGAAGTTTACAAAGAATACAATTGTTTTTAAAATGTTGTAAGTAATCTTTTCATGTAAGATTTGACTTTCATTAAATGTATAAAGTTTTTGGAAAACGTATCTATTATAGGAGTATGTTTTTCAATATAATATTTGCAGTTCATAAGTGGATGCCACGCCGTATATGCCTCACCTTACTCACTTTAATTATTTTGTTTCTACTACTCAATATATACGATTGAATTTTTACTAATCCATCAAACAAAATAGTAATTAGATAGGTATTTTGTTTAAAAAACTGAAATAAATTTGGTTAAATATACAACAGAAGCAGAAATAAGCGTTTGAATGTACTTTAACTAACTGTTGTGTGTGACTACAATAATTTACCTACTGAAATATAGTTTTTAATTAATTTCGTGATATTTAATTGCAGCTTCACATGTTTCTGGACTTCCAAAACTGTAAATAGGCTATTTGTCTGCCAGATAATCTTCCTGTTTTAAAAGCTTTCGAATTTTGTAATGACAGTTCATTTTGTTGTGTCAATTAGAAGCCAAGTTGTTCGTGAGTAAGTCTAAATTAATAGTAAAATTCTAAATTAGTTAACTATTTTAAAACTTAGCCAGATGAATATATTTGTTGAATTTTTTATAAAGGTACCGCAGAGTAAGGCTGAGGTATTTATAGTTCAAAGAAAGATCCCCAAATCCTTTACTGGCTAACTCCTGTTTTGGGGCGCACATATTTATCATCTGCTTATGCTAATAAGGGATGGTTTAGATTTAATTAAAAATTTAAATCAGTTTGTAGTTTGTACAGATTTAGTATTAAAGTACAGTTTTAGTTTATTTCACAACATCAAAGCTCTTAAAACATGGAGTTATATGAGTTGTAATCAAAGTATTTAACTTGGTCTTATCATGTCGTGAACATTATTATTTAATTATAATCTTTTCTGGTTTTTGTTAAGAATTTCAGTTATTAATAACATCCAAACAAATGTACAAAGTAATTTGTTAACAACAATACTTATAAAAATTTGTTATAAATACTTATATCGGCACAACAAGGTTGCATATCTTCGGTTGGAATCGGGATGGCACCTGATTTCCAATTCTTTTCATTTAAAATCATGAATCGATTTTAATTTAGCATTTTAAAACGTTTAATTCATTGTATGTTGAGTACCTGGAACTCCGGCCTTTGCGGGCAGTTGGATCGTTTTTATTATGAAACTTGTTTACCGCCGATTCTAGATTGGACAGGGTATAAATACGGGCATTAGATGGCTGGTTGCACACTTAAAAAATTGCTATTCATTCGCAAATAAACCAACAAGTATCAAGAAGTGTGTGTTTACTACATTCATAAATGACCATCCTGATAACGATACGTTTTAAAAAGAAGCAAGTCGTCAATATTCCGTCAATTACTATAATGACAAGCCAAATAGTCCCAGGCATATTTTGTTTGGTAAGAACACTCTAGATGTGTTGAAAGTGATCTAATTAATGATTTTTACTATAAAAAGTAACATAACGTTTTATAGCATTCTTACGAAAGAAGTTTATTACACCTAGCAACACTAACAATTTATATAATATGATTAATGTATTGTTGATCTAAAGTTTTAGCCAATCTCTTAGACTATAAACCTTGCTATTAAATTACGCGTTGTTTAATGGTTGCGCGATATTCCATTTCTTCCCTCCCCTCCCCCCCATGGCACGTAATTTTATTGTTGGGATAAATTTTACGACATTCTGTACTTTATAGTTGTTGAGCCCTAAAAGGGTTACGGTATGGTGCCCGTCCTATCTTCGGAATTTGTTATTGATAAATAACTTTCAAATATATAATAAATTGCAAATGCTACTACGCTATGAGAAAATGAATCGAAATTGGTTTCTTAAGTAGATAAATGCCGAATTTTACTGTTACAATTTATGTAAAAAACTATCATCTTCTGTTTATGCCTCTTCTATCTTAAAATTTCGAAATATTTATCAGCACTAATGAATAAATCGCCACTTAATTTTAACAGTTAGAAATATATTGTCTAAATAAAATTGTAAAATTATATTGTATTGTATAAAAATATATAAATTATATTGTATAAAAAAGTAAAAACTAGCGGACGTTTAGGTCAGTCTTTGCTTATTAATCAAAAAGTAATTAATTTTAATAAATTTTAAAATCGTTTTTGATAGGCTTGATCTTCAGCTGAATTTCATCCCATCGCCCTCATCGCCGTAATCCCAACCGGAAAAGGTTAATGCTTGCTCTTGACACCAATTAAGAAGCCAAACAAACCCTGATCCAGAAAAATTATAATACCCCTTTTTTGTATTGAGGGTTAAAAGTAACTCTATAGTACCCTTTTTGATTTCATTAAAAGTGGTATTTATTAATCCCAGACAGAGTTTATACCATATACTATGGCTGCATACAAGTAAGTAGCCGCTCTCACTCAGTAATTGGTGTGGGTTTGTAGCAGTCAAAAATATGTAATTATACACAATTTTAGAGCCATTTAAATATATTTACTAAATAAATAGATGAACTAGCGAGAAATAAATTTAGTTTAAAACACAATTGTGAAATATTTTTATAAAGACATTGAAAGTCGATGAGAAGTAAATCAAATTCGCATCAATGACAGACTAGCCGTCGGAGCCAAATTCTAAATTTGAATTTTTAAAATTAGAAAAGCTACGACTGTGCATGTCAATAATGAGATTTAAAAAAAAATATGTTAGATGCTTAACTAGATATTATGTTTTCACGTTGACATTGTACCAGGCAGTCATGAGTTTTGCTATTTTAAATCAAGTCACGTATTGACGGAACAGCAGGGTGGCGAGACGACTTCGAATTATCCATTCGTGTTCAATGGAACCCAAGCCAACCTTTTGCTGTAAGATTTTTGCCGTTTTTATATTTAAGTATCAGTTTTTCTTATTATTATTATACCTTCAAGCCAAGTCTTTATTCTGAGAGACATAGGAGGCTTGGCTTTATTAGTTTCATCTTATTATTTTGTCGTGAAAGTTTGATATTATATAAAAGCAATATTATTAAAATAACATTATTTTATTCCTTCCAGATATTATCTTGGCTTAAATTTATAAAAATTGGTTAGATATTCGGAGAGTAATTATAATTTCATAAACATTAAGTTAAAAGCTGTTACATACATTACGATACAATACTATTAATCCTTTAATATTGTATATTCTGTATTAGCTGTGTCCACTACGAAATATACGAGAAACTTGCAATATTGTTCGTGAAAACCACATTTTAATTTGTGGAACCGTGCATTGATTCTCCTTAATTTTGTTATTAATATAGATAAAAGATGGCGCCCGCATAGCCTACTCCCTGTGTCTTATGTGTAAGTTAAAATAATGTTTATATTAGCACGAGTTATTTATCTGTTGGCAACTGCTAACAAGCGTTTTAATTAAGAAGATACATTGTATCATATATATTGGTTGATGCTATGAATTATTCCTAAATAATATTTAATCAGGGTTATTGTTTGTTCACTTAACAGTTATGACATTAATTAGCTTAAGTATAATCTAATTGCTAAGCTGATTAATGTTTGACATTTGTGGTTAGGTTTGATGCAATTTTAGGGACAGATAATTAATTGGCTTATACTTAACTGGAGTTTTGAATAAGTAACAAGTTACATCCATAACTTATTGGGTTATTCAACTTTGCAGAGGCATTCTGCATCTACATTCGTGGTTAATTGGACCACCCGTTTCGATGGAGATCCTAGGTTCGAATTCAGAGAAAATAAATGTTACATTTACTTAGAAATTGCGTAAATGTTACATAAGAGCTTACGCTATTTCACTTAGATTTTACTTAGTATGAAAAAAAGTAAACATTTTTTTTAAATTGTATTGAAATAAAGTTACCTGCTTTTTTTTAAATTCCACTAAAATGAATCAAAAACTGATTATTATTGATACTTTGCAATTTGATACCAGTACTTTACTTATATAATCCTCAAATTACAATTACTCCGAGGCAAGGAAACCGCATGTTGGTTAATGTAAATTTAATAGCAGCAAAGTTGTAACGAATTTTAAAGTCAACTTTTAATTACGCATTAAGTCCGTACTATACTGTATTACGTATAACTTGACATTATTACGTTATAATTAAAATACAAAATAAAACTTCTTAGAAGCATTGTAGGATAAATGAAATTTCCTTAAATATAATTGAATTTTCCAATCATTTGAACACATTTGGGGCGGAAAACGAGACCATCAAGATGAAGTGAATATGCAAATTATATGGAAAACCTCAACTTTTTGAATGCGGACAATTTTCCTGGTCTTTTAACTCAATGATCAAAAATTTTGTTCATAAGAAATACATTCCGAAAAAAAACATATTCCAATTTAGAATATGACCTATTTAAGATAAAATGTTTTCATCGAAAGTGAAGGATTTTTAAATAGAAAAATATGCCATTTTAAAATTGAAATAAAAATAAGAAATTCAAACGTAGTTTAGTACGTTAAACATAATACAGTCGGTACGAAAGTCTAACAGAAAATCATAAACTAAATATCCTTAATCCTTACCCACCGGCATACAAAACTTTTACATGTATTTTAAACTACTTGTGCTCCACGGTTTCACGCGCGTCAATTTCATCGTATCTCTAAATTTGTAAAATAAAACATACAAATTACAATAAAGTATTTTTCATTTTCCTTAGAGATTAAAATATTAGTTAGTAGTTACTTTAAAATATGAAGTCTCTGTCTGTCTCTCAATTATTTCACAGCATTTTGGTATATAAAGTATCATATAGGTTAATCCAGAGCATATTCTATTGGCGTGCTAAATATCGCTCAAATCCGTTCAGCCGATTAAGCGTGATTAAGTCACAAACATCCAAACATTCTCACAAACTTTCACATTTATAATATTAGTGGGATATCTTGTGTTAATTATGTATTACTTAAATAAAAAATATTAGAGCTATTACTAGCAAATTCGTCCGCGTGGTCATACTATATAGCCTATATCAGTAAGAGTCTAGCTTCATTATCAATTCAAGATTTTTAAAATCGGCACCATCCTTTTTGATTTTACAAACATAAAAAAACAAATCTTTCCTCATTATTTTTTGTAGATTAATAAACTTTAAAAATAACAATTATTGAAATTATAATTCTCCACAAAATATCATGGGCATTGGCAACTTAAACGATATTCCAGACTTCTCAGAATTCTAAGTAGTGAGGAGGTCTAGTATTCTACAATTAGTGCATACGAGATATTAATTGCCAACTGCGGTTTCCCTTAATTGAGTAGGCAACTATCATGCCATTTTATTAATACCATTTAATTAGGAATGAATTCTATTAAAATGTTAACTTATTTTGTATAAACAGGTTATAGTTGGTTTATTTTATGAATCTACTACGAGTTTAAATACAAAATATTAATACAAATGTGTCGTTAAAGTTACTGTTCAGTATTCTGTGTTGGGTTATTGCTAATACTGCAGTAAAATGAGCCACCTCCTTTCGTTGTGCCTCTTTGGTCGGGCGCGTATAAAATATAAACCTAATTCAAATTAAAATGACGTTTTTGGAATCTTTTTTCTCTTGTTTTTTTCTGAACATTAACGCATCGACATTACAACAAGACAGTCTTTAGAGACATATCTATTATTTAATATACATATTATATCAAGTTACCACTTCCCCATCGACGAGGGTGAAGTCTGACCAGACCTGTTGTATTGCGCGAAGGCAAGAATTGGGGAATTTTAGTTTTATTGATTTTAGCCTGACACAGAACTCATTGGGGATCGTTGATTTTTTACATACAATAATACAGTTTATTTTATTCATTTTATTTTATTGCGCGCACAGTTACCCAACGGATAAATAAACTCAAAATTATAAATGTATTATTATGTATGTATAAGTACATGAGAAATCATACATTATAATACGTATGTATAACCTAATAAAAAATAGGAATAATTAACAGAAAAGCCGAAATAGAACTGGATCGAACTCTTTGAACGAATCATAGTGACTACTAGACATCTCTGTGTGTCGAGAGAAAAAATAACAGACCATAGACCAAAAAACAATTTTTATCCGTTATCTGTTAGCATATATCATCTATATAATCTGAAAATAAATTGTCTGAGTCTTTCAAAAAAGGGGTTTAATTAAATTGATAATTTATCGCCTATTAATTGGTCCCGTTGGCTTTTCAAGTTTTTGGAAATGCACGTTGCATTTCATACTGGTAATGAAACGAATTAAATTTCAGCTCGACGCAAGAGTTATTATAAAAGGATTTTAATACAATTCGAGAAGCGTGGGTCGAATACAGCACGGATATTAACATATTAATTTTCGTGTTTAAAATTTTTAATAATATTTCCGCTTATTTATATAAAATTGGTAAGAAATCTACGAACAACTTTTTAATTTTCTGTTAAGAAACACAGACAATCTCACGCATCATATAGTTAAAATAAAGTGTGATGATTATAAAAGCTGCTTAAATAAAAATATTGTTACATACGAATACTTGGCAGTATGTTTTTTTATATAAACGTGCTGTTTTTATATTTTCCACAAAATTTACACTTGGAATTCAAGCGATTGTAAAATGGTATCTATAAGCTTTACATTTTGAACAATATTATAATAATAAACTTTTTTCAGACATTCCATCCATACTGAAACAAAATAAAAGACGAAAAAAATAAACTAAAATAAAACAACATTTAGGTGACAATAGACAACTACCGTCGGTAAGTTGCAGGCAACGGCTTGCCTGCTAGATTTGTAATAATTGAATTCTTACACGTATCAGCTCTGCACATGAAGGACGCTAGTCTCTTATGCTGAATGGCATTGAACGTATCTACCCGCGTCAAAAAACACTGCCGCCAAAAAATATTATGAATCAGATCAACTTCAATATAAAATCAAATAAATGGAAATGTATCCCGTATTTATGTATGCGCGTGGATTAGGTTTATAGATATTGGCACAGTTAGTGTACGAACACTATGCAAATTCAATTGAGCATTGCACTCTAAGCGACAACTTTGTTGCTATGCAATTGGCTATTAGCGCAACCCTATGCGGGTCTGGCCACAGGCCGCGCTCAAACTTCGCGTCGGATAACTTTCCGCAAAACCGAGCAGACTCTGTCATAATCTGGAATTATATTTGAATAATACATAAGCTGAAACTTCGTAGAAATTGAGAATTAATCCCTATCTACATTGCCGATAGAGCTCGCCATCGTATTACGATGGAAAGTTATTACTCCGATGTACAATGAACATCACAACCGCTACTTTGTAACCTATAAGTAACAGGTAATTTGAAACTGACGAGGAGAACAGGTTTATTCGTTTTTTGACTTTTTTTTTTACCTTGGATAAGTGAGTTGCTTCTTTCGGAGAAGATTAAATAAGATAACAGCAGTGGCGTAGCGTGCCCTGTATCAGGATTAATTGGGGGACCCAAATGAAGAGTAAAGATTTTTCACAAAAGAAACAAAAATTTATGCATTTAAATAAATATTTATTGATTATAAGTTATCGCTTCCTCCTAGAAATTGAGCTAGCCAAACAGTTCAAATTAAATATACACTTTTCTTGCCTTTTTTCGGAATCTTGATTTATTAAATCATCTATAGCTAGCGATTTCAATTTTTCTAAAATTTCTGTCTCGATAGACAATAGTGACAAGTCTGATATCCATTCCTGCCCCATTAGGCCCCTGCCCCGTTAGGGGCCTCTGTAGGACGGGGGCCCCGTATCATTGATACGGCTGATACGGCGGTCGCTACGCCCCTAGATAACAGTGTATATAATGTATTTATTTCGAATTTAAAACTAAGGACACACAAGTTGCACAAATGCGTTCTTCTTGTTTCGAATTTACTTTGATAAAAATAAAACTTTAAACCAAAAATATGAGTCTCTCCTATTCGACTATACCGCTCGAAAAGACTGTAAAATCCAGTAATATTTGAGTTTATTCAAAATATCCAAATTATTCAAATTCAGATTAATTCTAACAAATCCTTTCTCTTAAATATTAGGTTCATCAATCATATAAAATAAGTTTTTCTTTGTTCTATATATACTCAATTTTTCATCTAGTGTAGTTCTATTTATAACTTGTGCTTTACTTTAACATAAAGCCGGCTTCCTCCGAAACGTTGGCTGTTCCAAAAGGCGCCTCATTCTGAGAAAAAAATATCAAGCTATCGGAATACCTCAACAAGAATATTCAAATATAGGGATAGTGTAACTCGAAGAGCGTATTTTTCCAGTGTCATAAAGCCATCGTAATTTAAAACAGAGCCGTGACCGGAACGCAGCTTGGACGTGCGCCAGCGACGCGGGATGCAACCTTATCCCAACGTAAACTTTTAAGAGCGTTGTAAAGCGTTGGTCGACTTTCCCGATTCAGAAAAATCTAGGAAAACGGATGTTCTCAAATGTGTATTGACGTGAGGTAAGGTACGTGTACAATATTAGTTTTTTAAGTTCCCTGTGAACTTCGTAGCACCATCTTCAATTGAATGTTACATTTACACATTTTTTAAGAACTAATTGAACATATTAATTAGATTGTAATCATAAAACAATAATATAATACAATATATAATGAGACAACGTATGATTTTACAAATTATATATAATTGTCATATAATTTGTATTATGTACTTTTCTTTTTATCTTAATTCAATAAAAGATCTCAGCTGTTGATAGATAATATTATCTTATCTCCTACTGACCACTAAAAACCTTTCTTCAACCTATTTATGTGTAACAAACATTGTTTCATACAAAATTTCGATTTCTTATTATAAACTGTAAAATAGAAAAGCGCTGTGGCACTGAAAATTCGACAGATTTTTAAGACCGTCGAGGAACGATAATGTGAAAACGACTTCGTAAGTAAGTGGTCGTAATTTTTTACTGCTATGATTGTAGTGCCCGATTATTACATTTTATTATAACCGCTACGTTTTGTCTCATTTCCTGCACTTGTTATTTACAAAATATAACTGCAACTAGTATCAGACTGCCAGCGTCTTTATTATAGAACTTTATTTCTTTTATTATGAAGAGTTTCATTTCTTGTAACAAACGGATTAAAAGTAGTTTTATTCAAATGTATCCATATTTTTAGATTTAGAATCTTGATCTTAAATACGTTACATTAATCTTTATTTTATAATGAGTAGAAACTCTACTGGACACTTGAATAATAATTGTCTATTCCTGTAGTTAATTAAAAAAACATCACAATATCTGTTCAAAAAGACGTTTGACCTAGAATGTAAATTTTAAGTGTCATCAAGAAAACATTGCTTTATAGTAGAATAATATAAAATACTAGCTGACCCGGCAAACGTTGTTTTGCCATATTGATTTTTGGGGTGGGCTACCCTTATCACTTAAGGGTATGAAAAATAGATAGTAGCCGATTCTCAGACCTACTGAATATGCATATAAAATTTGGTAAAAATCAGTAAAGCCGTTTCGGAGGAGTAATGTAACTAACATTGTGACACGAGAATTTTATATATAGGATAATTACTTTAATCATAATATTTCCCTGCGGCTTGTCAAACCCTTGTCATGTTACATAAACTCGAAGATACACGTCCTGTGGGAATACCTTTAACTTTGTAGCCATTACACGCTGGTTTTTGACCAGAGTGCAAGGGTTTTCCAGTACGGTTAACCTTTTGTAACTAAAGTTCGGAGCTTATTCTAATAATAATTGTGTTGAGAAAGCGCTCGTGTGGCTGGTGTTTAACACAATAGAGTCTAGACCGCCCACCTAGCATCATGTGTACAGTGATATCGTCAGAACTTACGAGGAATTTTGTCCAAGCACAATAAATCGTTTTATTCCATAATACGTGAAATCTAGTGACACATAAGATTTGAGCGTCTGTTTCACATATAATTTTTTACAGCCATTTTTGTTTCACATATCATTTTTATTTTTCCATTTTACAACCATTTATTTGTTTCCCCGGAATACAGGACCTGCACTATTACACGTAGGGCACACGCTTTCATTATGCTGAATATAGTTGATTATTACACGATCTGTGGCAGCGTGCACAATAATTCATCATCGACATTCGAGTAAACATTTCATATCTTTTGAGTGTCCTCTTGAGAAAAGAAAGACAAACTATATTGCACCGACGTGTGGAGTACGTAGACGGAGTCGAATTCTGTATGATATTATAAAAACTGACTTTGAATACATACGTTTGATAACCTACTCCAGGCTTAAAGTAATATTGTAGTATATTATTTCTTTTTAAAAGCGGAAATAAGATGTGTTGCATTGCTTCCAAGACAAGGTTTTATACCGCTCTAGTAAGTGTAAATACATTTTCGAAGTATGCCTCTTAGTAGGTATTACTTTTGTGGTTTTAATCTGAAATATGAATGTGAAACTGATCAAGTTATAACTCTCCTGAGGGCATTTCTGTACATGGCTGTATCGATAATACCAAGTTAAAATTTCGGAATAAAATCCCCACTGGGATAATTTGTATTTGGTCAAATCAGTTGATATTTTATCTATTATACAAAATACAATTTTGTTAAAATTTATAGATACAAGATAAATATTACAAAAATGTCTAAAAATTCTTATTTTGTTACGCTTAACACACTATTTTAATAGAAACAGCACAGATACACTGATTCAATATATAAAAACTATGTTTTTATGTATTTTTTAAAGTAGTGCGAAGATAGACAATCAATCAAAACCTACCTAATCGAATACAAAACTGCATAACAGATCAAATCTTATCCCAATTAATAGTTACTAAAGCTACTAGTGATTTTATAATTATAATTGATTATTACTCTCTAACAGCCAGGGCAACTATGAAATCAATTATGTATTTAAAAAGGGAAAATAATTACAAACTTCTTCCCCTACTAATAAAAGCCATAATTCAAAACAAGCATAATCAGTGAGCAAAAAGTTTGTAAATTCAAAACTAATTTTAATGCAATGCAAAAGTAATTACAGCGGGCGAATAAATCACAGTACGGTTTTATTAAAGCTACATAAATACATAACTATAGTGAGGGTAGCGGGTTAATCTCGGTTGGCATGCGTTGCATCCTATTAAATTAAACGTTATAACCGTCTGTATGTTCAGATTCGGTCCGTATGAACATGTGTCGTAACGTTTACCTCATGTATCATTCAGACGCCTGCATCCGATCGTGCGTTTAGCTTATATCCAACCAGTTTATGGTGATGTAGAATGACGTGTTGATAATTAAGTTATCTAATGCTTACACTTGATTATGCCCTGCGGGATAGTATTTATTATTAAATTACTTGTACCTATTTATATAGATAATATAATTTACCTATGCTATATATTTAATAATGACTATTTGCTAATCCATTTTCAGCTCGCATATTTTCATATATAAGGTAAGTTAGGTGGTAGAAGAATCTTTAAAAGGGTTATGAAGTTAAAGCTTATTATATAGCTAAAGTATTTATTCGATTTATGTTAACTTTTGATAGTAAATGTATAACATTTGAATTCTAACAACGTTCGCCACCTTAGCTAACTGGTTTACTTACCTACGTCTTTGCCGAAGATCCTGGATTCGACTTGCGGGTAAATAAATATTTATAATAACATATTATAAATATTTTGTTTGCGACAGTACTGAAGGTAGACGTCCTACTTAAGCGACTAGGGATAACAGAAATTCACTTTAAATACTTGAGTACTTATTTTGATACTAATGTATATCATGTTATTTTTGTTATGCCTTTTATTATAAGATTGTCAGTATTTAAAAATAAAATGATAATCTCGTGTATTTACAGTTCTAGCCTAAAAGTGGGATGTTATTAGGATTAAATACTTTGGTTAAAATATTTAAAAGTGCAATAACTCTTGCTATCATCTCTGGAGCCTTAATGCAGGCGTTCTGACATCATTACCGTAGCTTAGATATTTCTTCCCAGCTCCACGTGATAAATTGCAAGAAAAGTGCACTATCATCAGCAAACATGTGTTAGGAAGCTATCCTATCTCATGTTTAATGCACGAACCAACGTAATTGCTTTTGTGATTTTTGCTGAGCTACTATTCATTTTAACGACTAGAATTTACATTAATAGCAATTGTTAAGAGAGCTTTTAAATCAATTTTTATTTAAAACAATTTTTTTTTCATATAAATGTATTGGCCTGGTTGAAATGTAATTTTAAAGAAAATTAATAAATTTAATAAAATTAATCGAATTGTTTTTAACTTAAATTATTTAAACTATTAGCTTAAACACTTATAACGATATATTAGTGCTTAATGATAACAAAGTGAAGGGAGATATTTTATATTAATCTGTTGGTCAAGGTACTTTAGTTCTATGGGCAGAAAACGATGAACTTCATTTACAAATAGTGAAAAATGAGAATATAAACACTATTTTTATAGAAAAATCTAAAAAAAAATTGTTAAATAGTCCTCTCAATTTGTTAGATATTATTATGTGATGAAATAAAAAAAACTGTCTCCTTGTAATAAAAATAAAAACAAAGTAATATTTTTCGATATTTTTATGAACGTAGGTATTTCCTCTATAGAGCGGAGTAGGTGGACCCGGGTAGATAGTACAATATTTATTATTTAGAACACAAATCGAAGTACATAAATTTTAAACGAATATTTCAAAAAACCGCAGGTATGTCAACGTTAAAACCACATCCCGCATTGTCATCGAAAATAGCCGTTCAAATCTACAAAATTATTGTTAGCGAGAAATAATTAAATTAAATAGAATAGCAAATTTCCAATAACTTATGAACTGCATTATACTCTTAGTATCGATCGAATAATCATCGTCCCATAATAGCTTAGACGGAAGCTGATTAGATGCCAATGCAAATTGACGTCAATGAAAGGATTCGAAAGCTTCATGGAAAACAGAACATGGCTGCGCATGTTTCAACTACAAAGCATGTACTTGTGAGAGCATACAACTCAATAAATCTCTCAATCCAAATCGTCATATCACAATTCATTGATGTGTCACTCTATATTTTAGGAATTTGGATTTCTGTGCTAACATTAACTTCAAAAGCCAGTCAATACATTCTTGAGTTATCATCAAAGACGCTATTCCATATAAAATGTATGACCAAATTTCCTTCGTAAATGTCATTGTCGTGATTTTTTCCGATGAAACAACAAAAATCTAAATGTATGTAAAAAATACTTTTTCTTTTGGGAATGTCCATGAGCGATTTTTATAGTTTTAGATAAAAATATTGTGTGAAAACAGTTATTTTTTTTAAACGTCTAACATCTTTTAATCGTTAAGTTTTAGGGTCATAAAGTGATTAAAAACCAATCAATATTATTTAGATAAATTGAAAAGCAAGCTACATTTTAACATAAATCTATGCACACTGAGAACATCCTAGTTTTTATTGAACAAAAAATAACTCAACTATTTCTATTGACCAATATTTACTGACCTGTTTTTCTATTATTCTATTCCAACTGTTATTGTTTATGCCAACGTCAAATATTCCTCTTTCCTGGTCCAAACACAGGCAAGATTCATTGAAGTTTTCGGACAGTTCAAACAAAAGAACACTTGCCTCGGGCTAGTGGATGCATTGAAGTACGTGAGACGTTTACCATCAGCAAACCCGTCTCTCCGGTCAAATACATAGGTATACATGCCTTAAATCAACTATATAATAACTATATCGGGTGAAATCGTTAAGTGTGTACAGCCGATTATTCCGAAACTATTACAGATATCAAAAAACTTTAAACTGGTATTGAAAGTACTTTACCTAATGAGTAAAATTACAATAATAACTTTTTAAAAATAAATCGAGAAATATCCAAAAGAAATACATTAAACACTCCCATACATTTAGTATGAGATAGTGGATAGTTGAGATAGTAAAAATTAAAACTCCAATTGTAAAAATTTGTTAAGTAAGCACTATATTATAAGAGTTTGTAATCCTTAAATGCTACTAACAAAGCTATAGGAGTAATCCTGAAATAAATGTTATTATTATTAAATAATTTTCCTCGAATATTGTCTCTTGTGTATATTTATTTAAATCAATCATTAGATTTTATTTCATCGGTCAATTTTTAGTTTAATTTCTTTGGAAAAAATTATATTTTAAATTAATCGAATTAAAGATTATGATGTAATATCTTAAAATGTTTATATATATATATTACAAGTCTTATATTAGACCAGAGCGCCGTAATAGCGATATTAATTGTGATTCAGGGTGAGTATGAAATTTGCATCGATGTCGGAGAGACGACACCGCATGCAATATGAAACAGCTTATCAAATATGTAGCGAGTGTCACCAGACCGAATATCAAATGGATAAATACGGAATAAGCCGGTCTAACCTATTATTACAGTAGCTTGAGATCTGCCCCGGATTTTCACCGCTGTTTTAGTACGTACCTATTTGGGACCTCAAAATTTGTGATTTCAATTCAGAGGAACCTCCGTTTGATGAGAGCGCTACATATCATATATTTATATATAGTAAATAAACTTTTTATAACAACTTCAAAATTACATTTGGTTCACAATTCGCTTGTATGCTTATTACATAATTGTAAAGCCAAATAAACCGATTTGATTAGATTATTTTTGATTTCATCAGCCATTCTTCAAATGTCATATACATTTTATCTAAATCAATTGGAAACCTTTTGAAATATTTAATGAAAAACATACAACATTTCCTTTTTTAAGAATGTGTAGTAAAGTTCATATAACATTATAGTATAGTGTATATAGTGATTTTAAAGTGCATTAATGCCTAAGACATAAATAAAACATAAATAATAATTGTACAAGGCAAATAATTGGAAGTGGAAGATGACAATCTTTAAAAATATAATATATATATCTTTATTATTTATCTTTTATATCTTTAACCCTATGGCACCGGCTTGCAAAAGGATACGTACTGAATAGAATTATAATTATCATATAGGTCTATAGGATAACGAACTTGTGTGTAAAAAATATCTAAGAATTCTAAGAATCGTTACATTCTAATCATTAGTTTATTTTAAAAGTCTGATACATAGTTTGATAATGAATCTGTTAGGTAGGACATTTTAGTGGCTTGAATAGTATTTATTCGAAATTTATATTTATTTTAGAAAAATGATACTATGATTATTTAATGTTAACAAAAAACTTGAAAAGTATAAAGTAATTTATTTTTAATTTCTAATCTATAAAAAGAAACAAAAATATATATAGGTGCAAGTTTGACTATGGTGTCCATGATGCTACAAAAATAAGCTGTAGTTCAGCTACCATCTCCCAAACATATGAAGTTCATACATTGTTTCAGAATTAAATATTTCATAAAATCAGAGTAATAAACCTATTTCTAGATCCTTTTTGTTCCCATGCTCCACTAGGAGTAACTAATTTGTCACAATAAGAAGTGCAAATAATTGGTTCTCGTTTTTGTATAAATATACTATTGTGAGCCATTTGGTTGCACGTACCAGCCAGTGTGAGGCAGTCGATTCATTTACTTTTATAGCAGTTTTTCGTGAATGATGTTCTTTTTAACCCTTACCAAATTCGATTATTTCAATGAAATCACGCACAGGACGTGATTGTTTTTAATGTTCCTAGATTTATTACTTAAAAAAAGAAACCCATAATTTTTGTTAACCAAACGCAGCCAGAATTATTAAGCACGATAATAATTCAATGTTTACACCATAATTTAAATTTGATTAGCGCGAATATTGGTTTTGCGTAAATTCGTATCACAAAAGCGTGAACTACAACCTACTACGATATTGGAGTAAATTTTCGATATTGTAGTACATTTTCAGAGTAAATGTAATTGGAATAGATGTTCTGGACCGAGTAAATCCAATTTTCTGGGAACCATTGTGGCCTCAAGCGTTAGCTATGACTGGCCGTAAATAAAGAAGGAATTCTATTAAAATGACACCTGCTCTTACATTCTGTAACCCTCCAATGGAGAAGACAAATTTTTACATCTGTTTAACTAATCTTCTTTACAAACAAGTAGGCAGTCAGCGTTTTGTTCCCATCCAACCGAAACATTCATTATTCCCCGGAACTCGAGCCCAGGACCTTCAACGCAACAAGCGTCGTTAAGTCTTTTTTTTATAAATGTTTTTTTACACTACAACGCTTCTCTATCTAAAATAAGAAATATAAAACTCACGTGAACACAACGCGTGCCTTATATGCACCAGCTTGCATTTTTACGTATTATTAAGTTAGATGCAGCCAAATGCCACCCATTAGGATGTAGGTAAATAATCTTATATTAAAACAGGGATATTATAATTTGTTAGATTTATCTTTCAGCAAGTTATTTAAAAATACTTAATAATAAATAACTTTAAAAACCTTATCTCAATTCAGCTGTTTAAGCATGACCAACTTTCTTATCTATAAATAAGATGTTATGATTGTCAAAGCTTCCAAAGTTCTTTTATAACTTAACGCACAAAAATCTTTATAGTCACAGGCTATTTTACTTACTTAAGTAAATTACAACAGAAACATAAAGGAATATATCACTGTTCATGATTAATCCAACTTGAAGTTCGTACAATGGGTTCAGGGGTAACAAACGATACTAGGAGTAATTCAATAAAGCAGGCCTTCTTCAATATTCGCCCGGTTTGTAGGCATTTCACATACGAACATCTTGGCTCAGGTGGGCACAGAAATTGTCGTCCATTACGAACCCTATTCGACCATTTTGAATCTACTCATGGTTAAACGTTAGGATAAGATGGGACGCACATGTACAAGCCTAACTAGCTGGGTTCGCAACTTATCCGCGTGGCCTAATATGAAGTTTATTATATTTTAATCTAACCACCCACGTGCGGAGTGAGCTGCTGTGACAAATTATTACACGGTTTGCATGCTCGATGCTTAAAAAATCTAAAACAAAACCAATAGTCAACAAATGAACAGAAATAAAACTAATAATAGATTGTTGTAAAAACCTATATGTTCCGTTAAGCAGTTTTTTATTTTTTATTTTTAATAATTATAAAGAAAGTAATTAGCTAACCCTCATGTTAATTTAATCGTTATAACTCTCTTAGTAATATACAGATATAGTAAGTAAATGTTTTATAAGAATATTGGTAGTCCGTTTGTTAAAAGATTTTTGCTTTTGTCAAGTAAGACAAGACACATATGTCTGACACATCTATGTCACAACGAAAGCTTAGTGTTGGAAGCATGTTCCAACTCCAATGTTTTTTTATTGGTCTAGTATATGAACGTTTTTATCAGATATAACGCATTGTCTCATATACGCAAGTAGAGGGGATAACTGTCAACAAATGAACAGAAATAAAACTAATAATAGATTGTTGTAAAAACCTATATGTTCCGTTAAGCAGTTTTTTATTTTTTATTTTTAATAATTATAAAGAAAGTAATTAGCTAACCCTCATGTTAATTTAATCGTTATAACTCTCTTAGTAATATACAGATATAGTAAGTAAATGTTTTATAAGAATATTGGTAGTCCGTTTGTTAAAAGATTTTTGCTTTTGTCAAGTAAGACAAGACACATATGTCTGACACATCTATGTCACAACGAAAGCTTAGTGTTGGAAGCATGTTCCAACTCCAATGTTTTTTTATTGGTCTAGTATATGAACGTTTTTATCAGATATAACGCATTGTCTCATATACGCAAGTAGAGGGGATAACTGTCGACCTGAGTTCGACCTTCATGTCAGTCACTACTCACTACTCACTAGTCAGTGTCAGATGGAACGGTAAGACGTGATGTAGTGTAGTGGTGAACCAATGAATTATAATAAATATAATAATTATTTGTAGTGATAGAGAAAACTACATTTGGATAAGTTGCATATATCGTTTTATACTGCACTGGTAGATTGCTAAATAAAATATAACATATACCCTGTTATTAAAGCAAAATACATATTCACACAATAATCACATGATTAAATAAATAGACATCTTTCATATTACGGCGCTAATATTATTTCAGAGCTTTTAGTTTGAATCTAGATCTCTTTGTGGCTAATTATTTAGTGACCACAGTCAGTTAAGTCCATTTTTATCTCTCCACTTCAAAATAAAGTCTAATATCATTTGATATTTTGTCTTTGATCTCAAACAGGTATGCCACATTCTTTCATCAAAGCGCGGGTCTAACCCGTGTTAGCCGATCTCTGAACTATGTCATGTTTCATATATAACTTAATGTCGCCCCTAAAGCTCACAAAACATCGGCGTGCGATATGTGGTGAGATTTTTGATTTGACTTCTTACGGCAACGTCGTAATAAAAAAAATTATTGGCTAATTTAAAAAGATAACATCAATAGCTAAATAAAATAGATAACATCTATATTAGTTATAACTAATATAGTTAGGAACCGAATAATTGAACTAAGTATGGGATACTGAATGATTTCATTAACTTTATCTATGAAACAAAAAATTATCATAATATATTCAATATTATACACTTCTTTCTTTTAATCTGTTTTAACCAATAAATGTTGAAAATCATTAAGTGAGACTTTGGTAATATATACTCAAAGAAATTATATTTAAAGTTAAGAAGTATTAGTTCCACAATTTTTTAAAAAATCTTGATACCTGCTGTAACTTCTTATTACATAATTATATGAACGTCAATGTAAATATTATATTTCATAATGAGTTATGTTGCCTGAAATGAATAAATAAATATTTCGTTATGTGATAATGTGTAGAAACCTTAACTTCTTATCTTTTTAAGTTCATCGCGAAAGTAGCTTGAGGCTGGGACCAAATGAGTTCCGTTTCGGCGTATTTTCAAAATTTAATGGTACTCGTTTAACTTTTTATGAATACGTTCGGGTAAAATTCTTCGTAACGGAAGGAAAACAGAATTACATCGAGTCTTGTGTAAACGAAAATTGATTTTCAAATTTTAGATAATTGTTTAATTAATGTAAGCTGTTTAATATGACGAGTCATATCATTAAGTAAAGATAATTATATAAGGTTTGTTATAGACTTACAGAGAATGATTATTTCTAGTAACAAGAAAAATAAATTCTTCTTGGAAAATGTTTCACTAAGATTATCTAATACTTCACAACATACGTTGTAACCAATATACCTAATAGCTTACTAATCCTAGAAGAAAAGCTTGTAATTTTTTATTTTTGTAATCTACCTCAAGGAAATACTTACTAAGAAACTTCAATAGTACCTTTAATATAAATAGTAACAACATTTCTAATTACATCCATTCAAAGAAATTCCATAGATAACCCCACGCATAACACAAGCTCTATTCAGAGCGAAAGAAAATTACATAATTACGGGAAAAGCTTTCAATAGATCTCGAATAAGCTTAACAAGTAAAGAGAAATAGAGTAAGTTCATAGTACCATAATTGCGAGACCATCAAGGGGAATGAATGCCTCGTGACGAGCGCTGATGCCTCTGAAATGTACGTATATGTCGCTCTTTTGATGAAACCATGATTACTCCTTACATATTCGTGCATATATGACGGTGCGAACGTAGATAAACTGGATGTGTTCTAAGGGGAAAATGTCAAGTGCTTTGTCGAAGGTTCGGAGATTCAAAAAACATGGTGAACGCACGGTGAATGATTTTAAAAGTTAAAATAGACATATAAATGTTTGGTGTACCGTTACAGAAATAATTATAACACAAAATATGTCATAGTAAATGTAATGTTTTGATGAAATTGAATCGTTGTACATTTCAAAAAATAAAACAATAACATATCTGATATTATGTTAAGCAAGAATTTCTCATAATCCAATCAAACCCTGAGGGTTTATGTGTGGATTTTGTAAACTTTTTTTTTTTTTGTAAATTGGCTAACAAACAACTCCATATAACAAACCCACAAAACGCATTATTTGATGCATTGTACGTTTCGTGCAAAATTTTAAATACTCCACAGATTAATAAAAACTATTTTATTAATGCTTCCAGGCAATATGACTCTTTGTTATTTTCCATATATGAGTTGACGCGCCTTTGTATTGCGAGCATTCAAGCTATGGTCTAAATAAAAATGACTGCAATGCGAATATGAAACCTTGCTACGTATTCTACCATTATTTGAACACTTGGGCTAATATTTGCCAGCAAAAGTGGAATACTGGCGGGATAATACAGATATTATGTACTTAACAATATGTACACGACCTGAGCTAAGTAATGGATTACAGTGCTAGAGACGTATTTAGTTCTCTTAGGATAATTAACTTCCGCATCTGTATGATAATTTTGGTGAATACAATTTTACTACTAAGATGTTGGAATTAATGGAATAACTGCGGGAATGAATAGTATAAGAGTAACGAATTTTTCTTTAACAAATTACGAGATATGAGTAACAATTTACCCAGATATCTAGATCTCTAAAGATTTGTAGATATAAGTAGTTTAAGAAAGCGGTCTCAAAGATACAAATTGCCGTAATCGCTAGCTCCACGAACGAGAGCATAACTTGACGACATCTATGATACGAAACAACTATAAATACGAAACGCCTCGCATATTATAGAATCTGGAATACTAGATTTCCTTCTCGCACTAGATGTCATCTGAGCATGAAAAAAACCCTGACATCTTTTAACCCTATCTTTTCCTGGTAAAATATTATTTATCAAATTAATTTAATAAATTTTACATTTATTAAATTGATTTGCTTACGTCATGTGACTATTTCATTTTATAGACACCGGAATTTTTTTTTTAGATGAAAATGTGATTGATTTTCATTTATGCCTAATGATGCATTTAATTAAAATTATGTGATGTTTAACAAAGTTTCGCCAAATTTTATTATGGTTTATACTTTATAATATCATAAAATATTAAGTAAATTCCCGTAACCCCTAGTGGAGCATGGGGCGGAGACATTGCTGTATCTGTTACACTGATCATTTTCTTTGCTGGCAAGTAGGTGATCAGCCTTCTGTGCCTACCCAACCGAAACATTCATGTGTTTCCCGGAGATTCGAACCCAGGGCCTCCGGCTCAACACGCAAACGCGTAAACTAATTAGCCACAGATGTGGTTATCATATAATATAAGTAATATTAATTATATTGAAATTACAACTTTGTATAGATAAAATAAATTGAATCCGCTCCAATTAGTGTTACATAATAAAGTGATGTGAATTTACGATACATTAACTTCATTTGTTTGGTTCAAATAGGTTTTGTCGTGGTTATTAATTAGCTTTACTATGATCAGAAATGAACTAACATTTTTCGAGATATTGATGATTTATTCACATTTTCTGGTTTGAAAATACAAAATTTCAAAAATACATTAAAATATATATCTTCTCTACAATATATTGCCAGGGTAGCCTGGAAAAGTGGTTTGTTAGCTAAAAGATCGGAATCATATTTTATTTTTTTATATTGCTGTATTGTTTTCTATCTTGTACCTAAATGTTGATAAATAAATACAAAAATAATCTAAGAAAGCTTGTCAATGATTAATTAATGTACCTATTTAGTTATTTTGTATTTAGTTGGAGTTTGTTTCGCTGTTTCTTTTCCTCGACTTAATTAATGGGAAACATCAAAGGGATGGCGTTTTTAAAGCAATGTCAAAAAGATGACGGAGAAAAATCCCGGAAACCGCCTATTTAAAATTAATTAATCCAATTCATTTAACTTTAAAATGCCTCAACTAAGTGGGGCACTAAATAGCCAAATTTCAGTGTCTGTTTAACTACCATTCTTTTCTTCTACCTTTCTATGCATGTATTTGATCTTCTATTATCTTCAAATCGGAACATTTTTCTTACTAATATGAATCAAACAAACTGAAAATCATTTTAATAGTTTTATGCGTTATGGCTTTTGAATGATGTACCTTACCGAACATGGTTTTGTAATACATGTTATATTCATCGAACTGAATAACGAATTAAATAGCTGGCCGAATCATCCAACATTATTTTATTACCAGCAACAATGAATATAATGTTGCCGCAATATAAATCATGTTAATCTCATTCCATGTTTCATGGTAACATATTTTTCACTTTTATCCGCTAGCATACAATTTAGGTCCCTGTATATTAAGTTACGCATTATAAAGGTAACTTATGCTAATACGCCACCACGCAGCTCATTTTAATATCAGCGTGGGGCTTGGGCTGTGTATATATTGAACAAATAATGTTAATTTATTCTAGTTATATTTTATTTTTCAAAAAAAAAGAGTAAGAGCGATTTCGATAATAAAACCTATATAGCCCACGTAGACCACGTAAAGAAAGGTCCCATACGGCTTTCTATTATACCACTTCTACAAAATTATCTATTGTTTGTTTATTATTTTTAAAAATATCTTAAGAATTATACAAGCCTAAATCAACGAGTCCAAAGTTTCTGAGCATTTGATAACCTATATAAATGGTTAATACCTAGTAGGAAAATTTGAGGAAGTCGTCGAACTGAAATAATATTATAATATTAATAATTGCTGGCTTCGATAAGATAAGAATTTCATATTTTAATAATAAAGTCACTATACGGATTCCAGTATTATTTGTTTTGAAATGTTTAACAATGTATTCTAAGCCTTTGTTCTTAGACGTCTTATAACAGGGTGTTTTCACACAAAGTAAACAATGAACCCTGTGACAATATACTTAAATTAATTAAACGAAAACCTTTATGTAATATATTTCGGCTTTATTTTCTTACGCGTGAACATAATATTTTGCGACTGTTCTTTTTTCCCTGGTTTTACTTAAAGGTTGTACTTACTTACAAAAGTCTAGTGTAATAAAAAACATAATAAAACAAGAAATAATTATACAATCCGGGAAAAAAAAATTAAAATCACATAAACCTAATACTTTCCAATTGAAAAGTTATGATTTACTGTGTCTGAATAAATGTTACGCGACCTCATTTCTCTTCTCAAAATTTATTTCTTATATCTTCTTATTTTATTTCTTAGGGATCTATTGTAGCCTAAAGGCGACCTTAACAATCATTGTATAAAAGTTTCGACACGAAAAAATTCGTTGTCATCTATTAAACAATAACACAGAAAGTCTACTAACAATATTAAAGAATAATTCCTAAAGAAAAATAGAAACATCAATAAGAAATAGGCGTGTTTATTATGAAAACTTTTCAACACGAAAAGGATTCATAAAAACGGAAAAAATACTAGGATATAAAATTTTTCGCCTGTAGCGAGTTTAAAAGACTTGGAAACTGCTGTTAAATATTGTGTCTACTTCATTTCTTTTTGTTTAAAGAGTTTATACGTTGTGTAAGGTTGGAAAAGTTATTTTGGACGTATTTTAATAAAAAAATATAAATAGGAATTTGAAAAGAGTTCCGCTGAAGACATATTTTAGGTATTAATGGCCGCTATAGAACTGGCAGTCGATAAGCAGTAAAAATATCGATCAATGTCTTTGATTACAACAGCTGAGGTACTTAACATTCATATATAATTTTATATAATGATATAATATATCATGAACTATGTCAATGAGCAATAATTCCATCTGTGATTTGTAGTTTTATTATTACAAACAGAAGAAATATTTTTATCTTATAATGTTAATACTAATTATAGAAAAGTGTGAGCTTTTTGATATTATTTCTACATTAAATCACAACAGAAGTACCTACTAGTTGAATGCCAAAATGTAACAGTAAAATTGCAATAAATTTCACAAATATTTCCGTATTCGAACCATCGAGACAGGCTTCAATAAAGTATTTTTAACATGAAAACATTTGTGAATACCGACTACATTGGTCTTGATTCCTGGTTTTTTATTTGGAACTCAAAACTGCAACTGAACAAGAACATTTTATTGTTGATAGCGCATTTTAATTACGCACATACTATATTTGTTGTTTGAAGTTCAGCTGTAGTAACCCTTCGAATAAATGTTATATATAATTTATTAAATATTAATAAATGAGTTATCATTTTTTATTTTTAAAGCTATAAAATAATAAAAATATATTTCAGTCTTAACTCTTTATGGATTCTTATATTTTCGTTTCTTTTGGAGTGGAGACTTTGGGTCCATGGGGGCCAGAAGCGCGTCGATTGTTTAAAGAGATATCGACGCGCTTAGTTGAGACCACAGGAAACCCGAAAGCTGGCTCATATTTCGGCCAACGCGTTAGTATAGCAATACAACCCGGTAATGTAACCAGTATTTTGGGTACGCACCCTAACGGCTTTGATGAGCCTTTTGTATTTTTGTTAATATATTTAAGTACATTATTGTAAATATTTAATAAAGATAATTGTCTTAATTCATATTATAATTTAAAAGGGAAGCGATGCAATAATTCTTTTTTATAAAGAGCATGATCCGAGAAATAAAACAATGTATGAGAATAAGTTTATATATCAAACAGTTATTTATATTCATACTTTATAATGCTATAAAAAATACCTACATCTTTTATCAGCTGATCTCCGTAGCTGATTTGGTGACATATCTAAAATTGTTTCTTTTGAAATGCAAAGAAGGTAAATTAAATACAGATGTGGGAGTTAATCCATTTTTCACTAGGTGAGGAATGGATAAACTTCCGCATTAGGTTCTAAGTTATGGAAGTTATTTTTATACGTTATGATAGCTTTAGATATATTTAAATTCTAAGCCAGTAAAATAAAAACACAAAATCATATTTACCGACATCACGTTTAACAGTTTTCCATAAAACTGAACGTATTTTATCAAACTATTGTTTCAGAAGTTATAAAACCGATAAGTCCATCGAATAAGTGCTAAACTTCGGTCCTTGTTCATGTCACGGCAGCTCAGATAGCTTTTGTTTGGACATTATGTTAACGTACAAAAGTCATGTGTTACTTTAGAATATATAGCATTAGTTTTTTAGGAGCAGTGTTTTATGATGTCCTATGACTTAAATGAGTTAGTAGGTGTGGGATTCAATCTTTTCTAAACTATGACATCACCTCGGCATCTCAGAATACTGAGAATTATTGAGAATACCCAATAAAATTACCTTAGAATAGCTGTGTATTAGTGCCTATTTATTACATTTATCTTTGCAAACAAAACGATTAATGACTAACGACAAAACTCAAAAACCGCCTTTAAAAATGTTTGCATTGATAGGAATGGCATAGGCTATATTGTAGAATTAAGTCGCGGATAAAAAGATGTTTCAATCAAATTATTCTTAGCGTGATGTTATATTATAGCCAAAGAACTTTTCGAACCTGTAGCGCGATTAAAAAAATAAAGAAAGAAACCCTTAAGTTTTATTGTACTGGTCAGTTCAGAACACACAGTACAGAAAATAGGTAATAGTCGAGATCCATTTTTTGTATTCCATGACATTTTGCAATCGTTATAAGCCCGTGCCGAGATAAAATCTTACTGACAACATCTGACGTTCCTATTACGATCCTTTACGATTGGAACAGTTTTATTTTTATTGCTTCTCTTATTTTGTATATATAAAAAAAAATCTAGCAAGACGCTGCTTAAACGTTCTGTTTAGTTAGTAAGCCATTGAGTTTATTTCGCGAAATTGGAGATAATTTTAAAAAACCCGACACTTTGATTACAAATAATAGTACCTCATGAATATTGATTCTTTTAAACATCTGAATTCGAAAGTCTAACCTTTAAAAAAAACCAAATCGAATTCGGTCCCTTCCAGAGACCTACAGAGACTGAACTTATAATAGCAGTTCTAAGTTCAGCTTATATTTATAGTTTAAGTAACGTGTTGTTACGCGTTTTGAAAATAGTAACAGAGTAACCTATTTACATAAATCAAAACCTGCAAACATGGTTGGATGGTATCAGTATACATTTCAATATTCATGTTTCGTGAAGACCGAGCCTTGAAATATTCCCACTGAATATTCCTGCATCCATTAGGGAACAATATGCCTAATCTCTCCATCTTAATTATTTACCAGTTCTAATTTGCAAAATTTTCGACGACAGGTGGAGAATACGCATTGTCATTACTTGAGCATTTAATTATACATATACAATTATATGCTATGTAAATTATTTTCATTGAAGAAATTTGGAACATAGTAGGTAGTACATATGTATTTACATTGGTATGCGTTCTTAAAATGGTATTTACAATTTCACCCAAAACTGTTTTTACGTGTTTTCCGAAAAACGTGAAATTAATTAATTGACCAAAAATTGTACTGTAACAATAAATTATAAATGGAGCCTGGGGAGGCCACACTTTTTTCTGTCGTTTACTCGGCTTACATTTAATGTGTGTTTCGCCGGAAGTCCTGCATTTGAATTCGAGGATACAAAATAGTTGAGTGGACACAAAAGGCTGATAAACTGGTCTGTAAATAAAATGATCATAGACTTCAGTTATTATTGCTTTGTTATTTATTTTGTCATAGGTTAAAAGTGAATTTTTTATTACGTTTTCCAAGGATCACTCTTATCTCCTTTCATAAAGGTGGGGAAAAGTTTAGCAAACAACAAGTTTTATAGATCGCTCTCAAGATATAAACTCTTATGCAAGTTGAATCTCGAAGTTTGAACACTTAAATCCTTTCTACTTTATTATATTTCAAAGTGGTTTGCTTATATCTTTTTAACAGAATAAAATTAAAAAGAATAAACAATTAATAATCTACCTAATTTGAAATTTATTTTTAAACGTGTTACAATCTACCTACTTTTCTTAATTACTTTTGGCCGACTACTCGTCATCGAACGATCGTAACGTTAGCGTTTCAAACTAAATGATTGACTGATATAGGAAAGCTTACCTTTAATTTTTTCTCATCTGTTTATCATATGAAAAACTTAATGAAAAAGTGAAGTTTTGTCTCCAAGGAAATACGTGACAATACAAACACAACGTAATAATATTCGCAATATAGCGAGTAATACGTATCATTTCTTGTCAGTTTGTTAATCCTATGACGGATGTGTACGAATAGAAGTATTAATATTATCCCACAGAGAAATGACACCAACAATCAACAGCCAATCCAAAATTATAATTGTTAATTTAAAATAAACCTTAATATTCATAAAATAGAGTACCAATTCGAACAAAAAAAGAACGTGAAAGTTTTTTTATTACGAAAGTAATCTTCATAAGATAATCACATAGGGTAAGGAAAAAATATTCACATTTGGGGAAAATAAACAATGAAACGGCAGAGACATGTTACTTCAGCTTCAGATGCCGAATTTATCTTTTGTAAGCAGAAAGTATTAGAATTATTAAATATGAGATAAACTTCGATAATTCTTTACAGATTGGAGACAGAGTGCAGATGTATATTTTTGCGTTTAACTTAATTCATAGTCTTTCCTTTAATTGCGACTTCATCTGCGTAGTAGGTACAATAAAATTAACCTTACACTCTAATAGGTTGATTAACCTTAAAACAAAAAAAACTTCATTGTTGTATACTTATTACTGAAGGTGTGGGGAATTAAGTTTTTAAAATTCTGTAAAACTTTTTTAAATTAGTGCAGAGAGAGATCAACGACCATCCACGATGTCAATAGTTTTTGTTCATTTCCTATTTTAATATCATGTATTTTGTATTTCTGTCTTTATCAGAAAAAGATCTATTAAAGCTTTTAGTACTAACAGACTATAGAAAGAAAAGTAATGCATTTGTATTGTAGCAAAATAAACAAATCCATTTTTCCATTATTGAATCAATTATTTATTATTCCATAAACATTGACACGAACTGACACGTTACCAATACTGGCAAATGTAATCTTGAAAGTAGATATGAAATAAGCCGTCATGTAAAATTTATACAATTTCAAGTTCCATCCCGACTCGATAGATGCTTGAGCATTTAATAATACGCCTCACGAGACACGAATGCTGTATTTCCCAGAAATATATCACAAGGACGACTGCATATATAATATCCGTCCGTTCCCTAAAACTCCAAAATTTGAGGTAAAAGGACCTTTTACGCGACTTTTGTTCCTTTGAAGTTTGAATGGAATTCAAAAGCTTAAAAGTTGTTGTACTTTGAGTAGCCTATAGTTTTTTGTAAACGCATTTCGTTTACAAAACATGAAAATTTGTTTTAATAGTATTTTTTCTACGTTCATAAATTATAGTTTGCTTTATTGAATGAGTGATTTATTCGAATTCCTAATAATGTATTTTTAAAATTTTATTTACTTAATTTTAATATGAATGGGATGTGATGTATATAACTTACAAGCAGCAGCAAGCATGCAATAGTGAAAATATATTGTAAAGATATTATAAAGTAATGTATGGAATGATAATGGTACAATAAATATTAGCCAAGATAAAAAGGACGTTAATTACCTCGTTAATTTTAATTTAATTGCGTTAATTTTTTAAAAACTTCAACAATAAAAAATTCACAACATAGGTATGATTTGGTTTGTAGTTTCCTTCACCAACGGTTTTGATTCGTGAAATTTCCTAACCCCTAGTGTGACATAGGGTACATACATTATTGCATCTATTTCATTAATTAGATTTATTACTTAAAAGGTATATTTTTTATCTACACCTATATATTATTAATTAATTAATCTGTCAACTCGAGACTTCCTCAATCGCTCATGAACAAAAACACCCGGTCCTTTTTCCGCATCCGATGTTAACAAAGAAACAAAACCGGGCGAAACCGGACATAACCCTGATAAGGCAACCGGATCTTGTACTCTAACGAACTAGTTATAGTTAAGCCGAGTATTCATTAGGATGAACGTGTATGGTGATTATAGTGTGAACACAGCCATTTAATTTGGACAGAGTATATAGGAAATAATCAACTTAAAGAACTAACGCCTGGATTTTTTATTTCAATAGGTAAACCACTACGTAGTTCGCTTTAGCTTCATAAATTTCCTCTGTCGTATCGATTACTGTTATTTATTAATAGATTAAATATTTATAAAATCAGGAATGCCTTTAGCCGGTCATAGCTAGTGAGCGTCTTTTGGGACCGATACGATAACATGACTTCTATTCCAAACCAGACCGCCTCCTAAGTCTAGTGGTAAGCGCGTAAGCGTTACAACTAAGAGGTCCTGAGTTCTATTCCCGGTGGAGATAAAAAAAACTCGGTCTCGCAGGGCATAGAAGACTGATCACCTACTTGCCCCTAAAGAAAAAATCGATCAGTGAAACAGATGTGAAATGCATTGGCCCCATACCCCACTACGGGACACGGGATTTTACTTTTTTTTCACTTCTAATCTAATACTTAATATTCCAAGCCTGAAATCACAATAAAATAATTTTCTTGTGAAGACAATTAGAGCCCAACTCTTGACAGATTTTCATTTGTTAGAATGACACTGGACTGTTACCTCCACCTCACTTCCATCGACATGACGTCTGAAAACGCCATTCCAATGATCCGACATAACCACTCTTCAGCCATGCGCCGTTATATTACTGCCGAACTATATTATATTACCGAAAAACTAAACAGAATTTTATTTATAAATTTATTTACATACAGTATAGATTTCAAATATTATGGCTTATTGTCAACTTCACTCGCAGCTGCATTTTCAAATGTCCTAAATAGGGTTATGTTTTCCTTAGTAATTTCCTTTCTGAAATGATTAAATGTATACAAAATACCATGATTATCACTTGAGTAATTTGGACAGAAATAACAATAAAAAACTCAAAATTGCATTTATAACATAATGTTATAAATGGTATATTGTAATCAATATACCAGAACTACTTGTTCAAGAATAGATTGCAACTAGATTTACTTTGATTTTCTAAAAAACGGGACCAACGGAGCTTTCTAAATTAGTTCTATAGAAGTGAAAATAATCAAGGCACGGGTTAATCTCCCCAAAGCGAATCACACATGAAAGGCAAACCGAGATGAAACCAAATCGTCTCTGATTAAATCGCTCGCTAACATTTCTATACATTGAAATGATTAGACGGGCGTTATAATGTAGGTAAATAATATATACCTACACGCTAACTCATGACGATGTCCATGCGGTCCTATATATAATATATTAAAGTTTTTGTCATTAGAAAAAAATAAGCCAGTCAAAGAAATTGTGAAACCGAAACAATCATATTTTACAGTATTAATATAGAATATTTGACTACGGTTTATCTATGTACTTTTATGTTAAAAACTATATGCATACAAAAGAAACGGACAGAATACTTTAATACATAGTATTTCATAAGTTTCGTATAGTTTAAATTTTATCTTCCGTGGTAGTTGTTTAAATTATCTTAACAGTAACAATGTATCTTAACACTAAAATCTCGGAACGGTCACATCCACACTAAAGATAACATCGAATCACTAAAAGCTTTTCTGAGATTGTATTAAACTATTGATAGAACCATTTTATTTAAGCGAGTACCGTCTCATACCAGTACATCAGGTAAATTACAAAGGACTTTCTTTCTTAATGGCATGGCCATCGCTATGTCCTTTAGTGTACCTAATAAGGCAGAATTTCAATTCTTTTTCAGCAGACTTAAAAAGATAAAGTTTTACATCAAATTTTTTTTTTTTGTATAATCATTCTACAAATTAAATATTTTTAAAATAGTTAAGTTTAACTCTAGAGTCTAGACTCTAGGCCACCGCCTTTCAAATAAAAACTTTATAAAGTGATTACTTCTGTTTTATTTATTACTTAAAAGAGCACTTTGATGACGGTATATAATTCTTTCAAATAAATTTTTAGGCTATCATCATACATTGGCGACTAATAATATGAATTAACAATTGTAGAGTATACAGACCCCAAGTTTGAGTTCTATAGGATAAGAGTGTCCTGTATCTGTGTACTTATGTATTACACAAAATATACAGGTATTTTGGGTAATACATAAGTAGTATTCTTGCTAGATGTCCCGTTTTGTTCCCTTAATTCAGTCTACATTTCTTCTCAAGCTGAAACGGTGGCCTTCTACGTAACACTCATTAAGTGTGAAACTGTATAAAAAGAATAGTTCATAGTTTTAATGTATCAAGGTGTTCCCAACATTCTCAAGATTGTATCGAACTATTGACAAAGCCATTCTAAAGCGTGTACCGTTTTCTCACGGTACGTCAGGTGAAATGCTAGACACAAAGAACATGCTTTCTTAACATTTTCCGGCGTTTCCTTATACGATTCTTATTTGCTCGTATCTTTTAAATTTTTGCTTACAGACATGACGTTCGAGTTACCTTTAAGATGTCTAAGAAATCGTTTTCGTTCTATTTTCATTTTCTCTTTGAAACTTAAATTCCTTCATATGGTTAAGAAAATGTTATGTCGGTATATAGTTGTGTCGACTTGTTATATAATTTATATTAAATTATAATTATATATATATATATATATATATATATACTGGTTGCATTAACGCGTCGTATCGCTAGTTCTAACTCGTTAAAAAATAAGCCGTCATCGGTCGAAAAATAAGTCAGATTTTTGGTAACCAAAAGTTTAAACTAAACTCCACGAAGTGTCTTTAAACAATTGACAATTCTGACTAATTCTAATTCCACAAGGAACAAAAATATACAAATCACTGAGATTCATTACTTTTTATTAGGCGTCAATATAGATGATATTCATAGATAAAGTAGTCTACTAAGGCATAAAATCACTGTTTTGTCATTGACTGACTGAAATATCACGAATACTCTAGGTTTGAATTAGTTATATTTATGATACAGCACTATTTTAATAATTAATGAACAAAAAGGGCCAGTTTTATGATGTGGTTAAATACAGACATATAGGTTTATATCAAAATTTCAAAAATAAAAGAACTTATCATGCATAAAATATTTATTATAAAAATGGGACATTAAAAAGTTTATCTCACATAGAAACGATGAAACGCGAAGTATTCACGGCTGAAACGTGAGAATTTGAAGTAACATTGTGGCTCGCGGCCCCGCTTTTATTTTGCAAGCCACGATTCATGGCAATGAATAATTATTTCAACAGTTTTATTCCGCTTTGCCGGCTAAATGTGTGTAACGAATGTCCAGTTGAAAACATCAAAGGGTAATAGGATGTGTTAGTGTGCATGGTTTATTTTGTATTATCACGTTTTAAGAGGCTACCTTCCGCTCGGTTCGCATTTTGTGGCTAAGTTTACCCGTCTGATATTCAATACGTGTTATGCTGGATGTCGTGGATTCTAATACCACGGCAACAATTAAATCACTCTTCTATGCTATTTTAAGTACTATTTTGTATTAAACGATCAATAATATAATTATTTATTTATTTGAGAAAGACGCACCAACTATTATTATAATTTACCTAACTATACAACTTTTCTACATCATACTTTATATGCAACTGAATAAATTAACAATGCCTTTTAGCAATAACTTTATTTGAATTTCCTTTAACTACATTTTACTACAAAATATATAATTGATTATAAATACAGATATAATGATAATGATAATAAATAAATAATTATTTTTATACTCTTCAGGTGAAGCCATAGTCACCGGCAAGTATAAGAAGAAGTAAATCATTCAATTGGCTGTTCAATTGCGTGTTATAACGTAGTGTTAAAGCATGTCAATAGTTGAAATTAATCGAACAAAACGCGGGCGCTTGCACCAATTGATTAGACACAAATTGAATAGAACCAAAATAAATTGATGCGTTCGAAACTACTGCCCGCAATTTATCTGATAAAACATTCAATTCCTTTTATTACAAATAGTATGTCCCGTGCGTAGATATTACAATCAATTATGCCAAAAATTTACCACCGTCGTCGCTAATTCAGTCAACTGTCCTAATTAATCTCTTCATAGATTTTTAAAAATAATAAAATATATTGGTACAAAACAACATCGAAGCGACAAAACAAGAACATAAATACACATAATTGTTGTTAATTGTAAATAGGAAGAGGTGGTATGGCCGAAATTAGACCCCTACTCCACCTGCCTATCATTCTTTACAAAAAGCACTTTATATATACTAATAATATATTCAACAGCTTTTGGTGCTATAGACAGTGCGTACGTCTCACAATCTAAAGGTTCCAAACACGAGATTGGGAGCCTTTGGATATAGAAATATCAGGTCATTTCTGAGGATATACCTCACCCAGCTCTCTGAGACCCGTATTCCAAAACATACAATACCTTTTATTTCATATAGTTTTTGCCATTCGTTATATAACATTAGAATGGAAAAATGTACGAAAAATCAAAATTACTAAACAAAAAGTCTGAACAAATATGCACATGCAACTTTATAAGAGGATATATAATAAAAAAAGGAAATAAAATCAATTGATCTCAACATATAAAATTTAAAATGTACCACATTATAACATAAATCGTATGGAATATATGTAGTAGCGACAGTCGAACGCTAATGGCTTTTCTTTGTAACTGTAATCGTTTAGTTTGAGGATTATGGAGTCGTTATCGTGTTGTTTCAGTGCTATCAGCGAACGTTTACTACGAATAATTACTTTGCCAAAGCCATAAATAGTAAATTTTATTTATCTTATTTATTTCATTTTTGTTGACAAGATTCCATTTGAAAAATAAATTTCTATTGAAGATTTGAGCTCGTTGTAAGACCGTTTTGTTAAGATAAAAATTTACTTTGCTACAAAAATTATACTCATTTTAGCATTCAAGTTGGTTTTAAATTAACCTTATAATTTCGTAACAATCATACAAAAAACATACAGTTGAATTGAGAACCACCAGTTTTTCTAAGTGCATTATAAATACATCTTTATTGGTGTCAGTTTTCAGTTTTTGCCTCGAAGCTATTTAGCTATTGCACCTTGCAAATATTTGAAAGGTTTTAATCATAAAATAAATACCTTTATTTTAACCAACTTCCAAGTATTTGCTGTTTTAAATTATTAAATCTGCTATTTATAACTTTATAGTGAATTTAGAATTCGTTTATAGGTTTTCTTTGATGATTTGTATTACTAAGGCAAAACATTAAGTGGAAATCATGTTTTTACTGGATTGAAACCGTATTTTATTGAGGTGACTTTTATTCGCTTTAAAGAAAACATTGGTTTTTAAAATACATTGTATTGCATACTCTGTGGCGGAAGTAAAATGTATGTGAGGAAGCGGTCCACTTGTGTATCACGTAGGCCGCGCGTGATCTCAACAGAAAACTTTGTAAGTGTGACTTTGGGAATACACGGATATTTTTACGAAATAAAACTTGCAACATCCTTATTTCTGAACTGAGTGATCGAGCTTCACTTGGTGTTTTTTGTAACTTCCAATTTTCTGGAATATAAATTTATTTTATCCTACACTTGTCATTTTGTTTAACATGCACTTTTTTAAATAAATTTCTCTTGAACAACATAAAACAATTAAATGCATAATATATACTAAGGTTTTTACTTTTATTTCAAATTAAAATATTTATACCTTGGTCCGCCTCCTTGGTCTAGTGGTAAGCGCGGAAGCGTTACAACCTGGGTTCGATTCCCGGTGGAGATTAAAAAAAAACTCGGTCTGGCAGGGCATAGAAGGCTGATCACCTAAAGAAAAAATCGATCATTGAAACAGATGTAAAATGCATCTGCCTCATACCCCACTAGGGGACACGGGACTTCACTTACTCTCAGACTCAATTCAAAGCTATTTTTATGTATCATTGCTTTTAAATGAGTTCTGTTGCCGGGGACACTACAAAAAAGGTTTGTAGTTAAAATGATTAAGGGAACAGACACAGAAATGTATCTGCTAAAGGTTATGGGACTAACACAATAAAGGTTATGAGAGTTAATTCCACAAATTATTACAGCACTGCAAGCAGGAAGCTGGACGGGACAAAAGTGTTATATAACGTTAAACAGATAAACTTAGATAATCTAGATTTATAGACGTCTTTTCATTAGATCCTTTTCATTAAGAATTATGTTAATTAAATTGCTGTAATAAACTAGGTAAAGATTAACATCGCTCGAAATAGATAGATGGTTTATATAACCATACTAAAAAAAAAAATTTCGTTTCACGAAACTTTCCTAATACATATATAATATTAGGATAATGATAACTACTGATTGGTTTACATACAATTCGTTCATGATGTCTTCTTTGTTAATTTACAAAAATTGTCTCAATAATACTGTTTGCATTCTTATTTATATTTATAATTTTAAAATAATTAAAAGACAAACATAAGCGGAGAAAGAAGAAGAGAAAAGAAATCTGTAAATAATAGCAAAATCTTAGTTAAAACAACCTTTTAAAAGTTTGTTTTAACAAAATTTGTCCGACCGTTCAAGTCTGAAAAGGTGAATTTAATTAAACTTTCACAATGCGACAAAAGCGCCATATTGCCTACCTTATACCGTAATAACTAAAACGTATTTATTTTCTTGATAATAGTCTCGCAACGGCTGGCGTTTCTCAGCTCCTTGTTATATTTTGAAATCTTCATGAACAAAAAATACTTGTGAAGGCGTTGTGAATTGTGTCGCTTCGAGGAAATATGACGCGATTCCTTCCACGGCTTAAAAGACGTTCGAGTGGGATGTCGTTTCAGAAAACATGGAAAGAATAATAAGCAGTTCTCTGTACCTTGACTAGAGCAAGACGTGATGTATAAGCATTCCGAACTAGCTGATGATATTTCTTGTAAGAAAAGCTAAGTAACAAGATGCTAGTTTACAAAAAATACAAAATAATTTCTTCACAGAATGAAAATCGTTATAATGTTTCCACGTTAAGTGTTTTTGTTGTATATTCATACACAGACAAATACTAAAAAAATACAAAATAAAACAAACGAAAGAGAATGTTTCGCTGGACTTATCTCTCTCTCGCTCTCACATCACCTTAGTGATGACAGTGTGTGTTGGTTGACTTAACAATTTATTATATCTATGTAATTATTATTTATAATTTGGCAAAAGCTTTGAATAGTTATGGTTGCAATGAAGTCAGTTCGATGTTGTTTAAAATTATAGCAACTAAATATATTTAAAATTGATAAATTCACAAAACGATTTTAAAAATGCTATTCAGCAGTCTTTAACCATTCTGGCTGTGTGCCAGATATACTGGCCCATCGACAAAGTGACATCGTTTGCACAAAAAGTAGTCAAGCGTGATTAGTAATTTGTAGACTAAGTCTATTGAATGACGAGAGAATCCACTTTCAACTGAAAATCTGCTTTTACTTAAAATCTATTTTTATAAATTAATTGCATTGATGTCGTGGACGCTCGGGTGGGGTTTCATCTTAAAACTTTTCGTTAACAGGTGCGGGTGCTAGCCGGTTTAGCTTGAAGCCATGCCACTATAGCAGGAGCGAGGATTGACTCACAGCAAATATAAATGGCGGCTTGGTTGCCGGCTGCTATTATATATCGGGCTGAGTGAGCTGCTCCTTGGCGCTGCCCCCAAATCACCGCCTTATACCCACAGGGCGCGAACCCAGTTTGTCTGTGGGGCTGCAAGGCCGATCCGACCTGAGCATGGGCCCCACTCGGCCATTATTCTATAGTCGTTCTTAGAAGTAGCATTCACTAGTAGTTCTTAGAACGGGACCATTCAATAATCTGTCTTAGAAAAGGAAATTCTGTCTGATTGGGTGATCGTTGTGTATCATTACATAGTATAAAACAAAGTCGCTTTTTCTTTCCCTATATCCCTTTGTATGCTTCAATCTTTAAAACTACGCAACGGATTTTGATGCGGTTTTTTTTAATAGATAGAGTGGAATTGAGTAGATGAAGAGTAGATTAAAGAGGAAGGTTTATATGTATAATAACATCCATTAAACAGTGAAGAAATACTGTTATTTTGGAGGTTTCTAATGTGATGTCGTAAATAATTAAATTTTTTCCGCTTACATTGCAAACGCAAGCTGGCCTTGGACGACGTATATTTATGTTTAATGTGGTTTTTTTTTTAAATGGTTACTTGATAAATTTCTAATACTAATATCATATCTTTTACATCATCTGCTTGGGTACTATAAAAATAGTCAATACCTCTAGGGAGTAGCTAATATTTAAGGAAATATTTTTAATTATTCGGTATACCTCTGTTTCGGGAAAAAATATGTCTTAGTAAACGGTTTTAGTAAGAAATATAATAATATTATTCGTAAATTTTGAATATTAATACAAACTTAAAGTCTTTTTAATGTGAAATACAATATTATCTTATATTAATCAAAGTCAAGTAAGCTACTTTTCGGTAAATATAAAAAAGGAACTCTATGCAAAGCGTAGTTTTCGTGTTAATGGCTTTGTAATACTCTGCGGCACTGATATTATCACATTGAACTTCATGCACGCCACGTCCTCGCAATTTGTGATTTAATGTCCTTATTCCTTTGTGAAACTGAAGAACTATTACATAATTTCTTGCAAACATATATAAAACTTTTAATATTTTAAAAATTTACAATTTTTAAACCAGATGAATTTTTTTTAATTCTTAACTATAGTATCAAATACATAGTCACACTCAAACCGCTGTTGTTAGATAAGAATTAGATTAGAATTATGTTAAATTTGCTCAAGTCAATTCAATTTACAGAATATGTATGTACCTTAACCCTGAGTTCACCAATAACTTTTTCTATGCTTTTATATTGTTTAAAATCTCTGTCTATATTAATTAATAGTGATTGGGACAACTCACATACACTGTTCTGATCCCAAAGTAAGTAGCTGAAGCACTTGTGTTATTGTAATCAGAAACAACGAGAGTACCACTATAAACAACCAAGACTCGGAAACAAACATTCGTGCTCATCACACAAGTTAATGTACCGGGATTCGAACCCGAAACCTTTCGATGCAGAAGGCAGAAGCACTACCAATTGTGCCAATCAATATAATAAATAATACACTACCGTGACTAGACTTCCTAGATTACCTATATTAATGCCTAGCTTAACTAAAGAGTAGTCAGATCAAAAAATATGTATACATAAACAGAGTTTAAGAAACAGTCTTGTTTATTATCAAAATGCTCGATGAACGCTTCATAAAAGCTCCAAAAATTTGACTTTTATAAAGAAAACAAAACAACGAATTATAAATAAATATACGAGAAGGTAAACGGGATCCTTATTTAAACATCTCCACGCCTTTTTCTTTTAGACGTTTTTGTTTTTAACTTCCAACGCAAGAATTCTAACGAGTCTGTGTGTCTGTTTGTGGCATGTTAACTTCTAAATGAATAGACCATTCCAATGCGTTTTTTTAGTTGAACACTAGCGTGATCCAAATGTAATTTAGCTACAGTTTATAAATATTTATTCATCCATTCATCAGATTGTACCTGTACGTAGCTTAAATGATATAAGTACGTTATAACTTATATGGACATAGCTCTAATTATCAAGTTTCCTCGTTTTGTTTCGCGAACGTTGCATAAAAACGGTCATTAATGTAATAACTGCTCGTAAAATTCTCATTAGGGTCAGATTTCCTGTGGGGATATTGGTTCTTACTCAAATCACGTTTTCATCACAAACAAGTCAGAGATAACGATTTTTATTACAAATGGAAACCCCTATCGACCATCCAATAGTAATTTTTCCAGAAAAGGTCTTCAAATCACGATCATTCGAATTGCTGATGACCGATAACTACCGCGGTATTTCGATTTTCTCTTTTAAATTTATATTCAGACTAATTTCTTATATTTTATTATTTTCCTTATCAGGTAGATGATCAGTTACCTATACATACTTAACTGAAAAATTTCTATTTTTTTTCTGAATTTGAATTTAACCATTCAGCTACGCAGTTGTTATTATTTTACTAGAACATTCGTCCAAGTGTATGTTTCTACGAAAATATAAATTCAAATACGACATATTTTCGAATTATTTATTTATATTATGAATTATTTATTCGAAGTTCTTAAATTCTAAGTCTACTCGAGATGACGTCTGTTTCCAATACGTAGGACAGGCTTATGGTAACTTTTCGTAAACAGTCGTGATTTTCTTAAATAGAAGCCCAAACAATTATTAATTTTATCTGTTTACCGATATATACTTTATTCTACTTTAAAACATGGTTAGGGTACGTATTAGATTCGACCCTCAACCATCTTCATACCTACTTAATTTTACATTAAATTTAATATATTAATAAATACCAATAGTACACAAGCATAAACTTTTATAATCCGCTATTTGCACAAGATTATGACGCTGTTCTATAAAAATATTACCATAATAACATAATATGCAAGACCTAGTACCGTTGTTTAATCTAGTTTTAGAAAGGAAATTACATTATTACTTCATGCAAGAAAATTGCTAGAAGTAAAAACCCATATCTGCACGCGTTGCTATTAAGGCGGTATAATTAGGTACGTTCTGCAAAGAAACATGATATTACGGACTATTAACGATCTAAAAATATAATAAGATTTACCCAACGTACTTAAAAGGTTTTGCAAAAGTCGTATAGAGTTTCGGGTTAGTCAAAAAATACTTCCATAAAGTGTTTGATTGCAGTAAACAAAAGAATATCGGACTGTGGTTCTACTATCTAAAATATTATTATTGGTTCAGGTGAAATTCTGAAACACCAAGAAAAGTATGGAGTAAACATATCTTTCGTCAGTTTCACATATTATTTTACTTATAGACAAAAAATGTTGTCTATACACCTTCTGATACCGAAATATTTTTTCCCGGGAATCAATAATAACATAGCGGTCTGATAGCGTCTGCGAAAAATTGTTAAATATTTATATAAAATATTTTAAAGTACCTCCAGCAATAATTGCGCCAACTATCAACAACAGTAAAGACCTATCGAAAGTTGAAATAAAATTCTGGTTTATCCAGATTTCATCTGACGCCTTGAAGTCAATGTAATTGTAATTATTGTGCACCGATGCGATATCGAGGTCTTTAGTGACAGTAATGAAGACAATTTTCCAAACGAGAGGTAAAGGCAATTCTTTTTACGCTAAACTAAACAAACTGACGTTCAGCAACAGATGGAGGGAAAATATCGGACGTCCGACTTTAAGAGCTAAGGCTTTCATACCATTTTCTTTATGAATTTATTTCTGTTCTCATTTTAGCCGTCACATATTCTTTAGACAAATTACACCAGAATGATATGAAGATTATTTATTTTTATACTTTGACATTATTCTAAATGGCAATTTAATTTAAACTGCTTCTCAATAAAACGTTTTATACATGCCTTTATTATTCTATATCACGTACCATTTCCCCTAAATACTAAAAACCGCCTTTAATTCAATTACCGGACAGGAAAAACCGGCTTCGGTTCGGTAGACGTGAAAATATGTCAGCTATTGAATCCTAAGGGATTAAGTTATTTCACTAAGCTAACTTTTTACCTTTAGATAAAAAGTATATAAAACTATAATGTAAACGTAAAGTAAGTATAAAGTCTTAAACCTTTTTTTATGAATATGAGAAGAAAGAGACTTTTTGATCCTATGCAAAACATTTTACCTAACAAAACTCGCTTTTAGTTTGATAATACACAAGTATTAACTATCCCATAATGTTGCGAGTGAAATATATATACGATTTTCATATTTTGTTATGCATAAATTTTCTGTTAGGGTATCAAACAAAGGGAACCTACTATACAGACTAAGTTTTACCGACGTGTGTACTTAGCACTTACTGGCGTATTAAAGGTAAATTGATGCCATTATGAAAATGTAGGCGAGTCAACTAATGGTAATTGCACAAACTCATAATTGGACCTTCGGGCTATACCATTTCAAAGTGGTTAGGTACCGCTGAATGTTCTGAAGCAATTAGACACGATTAGAGTAGGTGTATATTCAAAGATTTTAATAGTGCATATTCACTTTAGTTTTACCGAAAGGAACTACTTTCTTTTGAAAGTCGATTTATTTTAACTATAAACGGACCTCAAAATTCACTGTAATTATTATAAAAAGTAATAAATGAAACAGAAATGATAATTCTTTGAGGAAAATACTTGGAAGCCGGTGTCATAGGGTTTATATGATTTTGTTTTATACTTTGGTCCCAATTTTTGAGAGCCTCGTGGCTAAGCGGTCCTCTAAGGTGCTGTAACGCCATGGCTACCGGGTTCGATTCCCGGTCTAAAAATAATATACAATTTAATTTGTAGATTGTATTCGGTCGATGGAAGAGCTGACAGTGGCCGGGCGAGTGCCGTAATCCTGTCATTATCCTCCGTGGGAATTCCAAGGTGAAGCTTATACGGATGCACTAACTGGGCCGGCTCGTCCGGAGTGAGATACTACGGGCTCTCAGAATACCAGCGAGAAACGGTACTTACTGTGTATCGCTGAGTGAGTGAGCGGTGCGGTTTTCCATTGGCGGCGGTGATCTTTTACCATCATGGGACCCGCCTGCCCTGTTGTCTGCTATTATAAAAACAAATATATATGGGGATTATTTATGACTTTACTCACGACTTCATATATATCCTACAGAGAGACATTAGTTTCCTATTAATGAAAGAACTTTTGAAATTCATCTAATGGATGGATTTTGTGTTTTTATCAATCATCTCATTAAAGTGAAGTCCCGTGTCCCGTAGTGGGGTATGGGGCAGATGCATTTCACATCTGTTTCACTGATCGATTTTTTCTTTAGGGGCAAGTAGGTGATCAGCCTTCTATGCCCTGCCAGACCGAGTTTTTTTTTATCTCCACCGGGAATCGAACCCAGGACCTCTCGGTTGTAACGCTTACGCGCTTACCACTAGACCAAGGAGGCGGTCAATCATCTCATTAAAGTCTGATAATGTTATACACAGTACTTTAATAGATAATATGTTTTGTAATAAACGATTCTAAGCTTCTACCACGAACAAAGTTGCATTTTAACGATCCCAGACGACGTCTTTGGCATAAAATGAGATATCAAATGTCTGGTTCAGCTTTGTAATAGGGCTTCAATTTTTGCCCTTTGAAATATAACGACCAAATTAACAACCTCTAAAAGTATTCGATTTGGTTTATTAATTTCTTTATAAAATTTATAAAGGAATTTCTTTTTTGTAACACTCTCGCGTAGGTAAATTATAGTTGAGCGTTTTTTATTTCAATATAATAATAATTATTTATTTATTCATAACTTACAGATAAGTAGAATGCCTGGCGTATATTGACAAGTTTTTTTATAGTAAAATAGGAACTCATATTTTACAAACCTATCCCAGCTTCGCAAGGACTTCTTAAAATTACTCGCGTTGTTTCACTTACCGTGCGTATTGAATAAAAATTAGATTAATGCTATGATGAGTTTAGTAGTTGAGAGAGATAAATACGCAAAGTAATTTTTAAGTTAATTTAATACTTGTACAATACAATACAAGTACAGACGTTGGATATCGACGCGCTTAGTTGAGACCACAGGAAACCCAAAAGCTGGCTCATATTTCGGCCAACGCGTTAGTAATGTAGCCAGTATTTTGGTTAAGCCCCCCAATGGCTTTGATGAGCCTTTTATATTTTTGTAAATATATAAAATTATTTTATTGTTAAGTACATTATTGTAAGTTAATTTAATATAATTTGACACCTCATTATGTTCTTCCTAAATCCGTCCATTCGTTCTGCTCAGCACAGAAATAAAGGGATCAATACTAATTTGGTATTTTCGCAAACTCGACGTTTTACAAATTAGTATTCTGTTTGTCGGAAGGTTAATTGGATTGTTAGTCAAATTGACAAACATTACTGTGGCGACCGTTTGCCGTTTAATCGAAATTTAGCTGTTATTATGTTCCTTTGTTTTTATTATTAACTTCAGTAAAATTATAATTTTTTTTTCATTTAAGCTAGTATCAAACATTGAAAAGAAAACAAAATTATCGAAAGGTCAAAGAAAATCTAATAATAAGTTAAATAATTGTAATAAAATATGCGCTGTAATACTCTTAAACTATTCTTTTGACGAAAAAAAATTGAACTCACGTTCTTAAACTCTTAAATTTTCCAGAGCTTTAAAGTAAACATTCATTTATCAAAAACTCAATATACAAAATGTAAAAACCAATCATTGTAGTAGGCCGTGGTCGGCGGACTAGTAATACTGACTCCCGTTTACCTTCTCTTTAAAAAAAACAATAAAAACCATGTGTAATACAATATACTCATCTGTAGCATTAATGTCGTAGCACGCTACGCCGTAGAACTATTTCTATTTGAAGCTACGGTATGTCTACGTATTCTACTATGCAAAGTTAGGCGTTATCTGTAAATTATTGCGTAATAAGAGAGCTACTTATAGCGTATAGGGACGGGCGCTATCACAACAACGAGCGCGTCATGTTTTATATAATTTTCTAAAGATTGTGTATTATCGAGATTTTATATGTAAAATTGGTGGAGTTTTGAGCATAAACGGCAATGTACGCGATAAAAGAAAAGTGATATAATTAAGTAAAACGTGACTTTGTGATGTGGTCAAAATGTCTTATAAGCCTAATATTAAAATTTCCGTGATTTTACTTGGGACACGAAATAAAGACATTAATTAAAATAAAGACATGGCTTAACAGTCGTGTAACCAAGCCAAAAACCTTTAATATTAATTATTACCAGCATATTATTCTAAATAACAAAACGTTTTGATCATTTAATTTGGTTTCCAGTAGTAGTATGTTTGCATGTATAGGTCTCATTTATGCCCTTTTTTGTTAGATTGTTCGTGTTAAAGACTTTGTTTTAAGGTTAATTTATACGAGAACGGATATTATTTCAATTTAGCATCAAATTGCATAAATATTTTCTGTACACAGGTACTGTATTTGATTTTAGCTTTCAACTTAAAAAACACTAACAGCTAAGCTTATTGTCCAATTTTTCATAGCATAAAGACTTTAGTCATGCTTTTGTCGACGTAGTCCTCAACTTTCCGTAATAAACTATTCGGGCTCAAAAAATACTGGTTTTGTAAAGTTGAGCAAAGCTCGCATAAATTGTTCACATAATATGAACATTTGGAGATATCAGAGTTCACGCTCCATAAAGCAAATATTCTACATGAAAATCGTTATGTGAAACAAATAAACTGTTCTTTGTTACGAATACGCCTGTTTATTTGGCAAACACCGTTTACATTTCATACGTAAGTTTCTACCCTTTCACGATGTTAATAAGCTAACAAAACAAAAATCGATTCCACAGATATCGTTAGATGGTAGAATAATGTTTGCAAAGGAAATTGCGCAAAAGCAATTTACAACCGGAATAGTTGTTTGAGTGCTCCGTTAGGTTTATTTAAATTATTACGGGTTAGAAGATATAGTGTATTAAATACAATTTTTATTTCTACATATTAAATGATCACATATAAACGTCAATCTTAAATTCTAAGTTTAAAGGATGATAAGAATGCACTCAATTCTGAGAAGAACATTCAAAAATCCCTTTTATTTTCTTTTATGATTATGTTTTCGTTAAAATTACGGTCTTCTTCTATATTTCTATGTTATTAGCGGCTCACCTCCACCTTCCTTTCAATATAAACTACATGAAACTCCAAGAACCGCGTGGTACATCCCCGATGCGATGGACGGTTAAAGTAAAGGCGGCGGGCGGACGCCCCGATTCACGAATGTACCCGATTGACGAGCAGTAGGCAGAGATGGCGAGACGTCGTGAGGCGAATTATGTTGACTACCCCATTATGACCACGACCACTCTGAAAAGAGAGTAGCGACGAAGAAGAAGCATGAAAATCCATTCAACATATTGATATTGAGATAAGTGCGAACATACAGTCGCGGCGAAAGACTTTGTTTTATGGCATGGTTGTAAATTGCCTTTTTGTGTGCAATAAATGAATATTACGTTTTGTAAATCCTTAGTAGAGCTAAAAGTAATTACTTTGACGTATTTCACATATTCAGCACAGAAATAAAATCACGGCTTTCAATCAAATAGGAGTGGTCGAAATGGAAACAAAGATTGTTTTGTTTCGAAACCTGTAACGTTGAAAGGATTGACTGGACATTGTTTTTAATTTTTATCTTTACCCATATAACAACTGATAAAGCTTTGATTAAACTTTGAAAGTGTATTTTAGATCATGTTTAAAACCCTTTTAACATATTATAAGTAAAAAATATTTACAAATATACTAAATTGTTTGTATCTGCATCACCTCGTAATAACACGTGCGAAATGAGCCACCAATAAACAATTACAATCTCAAAAGGACCTGCGTGTGAATCTGTTCTATCCACGTATCCACGTAAGACTTTTAATGGACCGGCCATTCTTTATGGCAGTATCCGTTAAATACCTAGGTATTGAGAAAAATAATAATTATCTTAATCTACGAATACTGTATGTAACGTGTTTGAAACAATGTACAATATAGAAAATAGAGAAATATTCGAAAAATAAATAATATATTTGAGTAAATGCTAATTATTATATATACAAGCGGTACCCTTTTTATATAAGTATAACAACATGAACCAACATCAAGAATATGATTGAATGAAAAGATGACGAAAAGTGCTTAAGCGTTATTTTGAGAGAAGAAAACTAAAAGAGAAACTTTTCGATTTAAAAAATAATGCAAAAATGCATTTAAAAAAATGCAATTTCAACACAAATTTAAAAGTGCCCTAATCGCTAATATGATATAGAGGCAATGTTACTGTTAGATTTGAAATTTGAAATTAAGAATCTCTAATAATAAACTAGTTCGTGACATTTTACGGAGGCGGTTAACACAAATGGCAGCGGGTGAAAGATCTCATAGACAATATCGATTTCAGTAATATTAATGTAACCTATAACATGAACTATTGCAGTTTCGGATTGTGGTTGCGATGCAACTCAGTTGAACTCATTCTGCCCGTTACCTGCACCACCCATCATTGTATTCGATATTTTGCTGTCTCTGAACTTTTGTTATTGCTTAATTGTAACTACTCAATTTCATACAAACTATTAATTTACGATTACTGAAGTACGTACGTACGTTTAGTTTCATATGCAAAAGCAACCAATTACATTATGTTTTGTATTAATTATATTGTATCATCAATTTATAGTTTGTTACATATAAATCATTAAATAAATAAATACTCTCGACTTTATTCCCATAAAATTTATAGCTAACAGACAAATTACACATTATAAAGCAAATTACAAACCACTGAAATCTATGAATTGCTTTCATGTTTGATTGAAAGAAATTTGACAGTCCGATTGAATGTAAATCGGCGCCATTTTTAGTTATCATTTAACTACAATATTACAAATTCATACCGTTTAGTTTTTCTTATATATTAGGTATTTTTTCTAAACAATAATAAATACATACTCGTACAGTAAACAAGACTACGGGAGTCGTATCTTCAAATCAGATTAGTAAGATATAAAATTCTTTAAATTCTGTGTTTATTTCAAAAACAATATCTACTATCTAGTCCATAGCGTCTTTAGGTTCCTATTTGTGCAGTGGCCGTTAGGGATTCAGCTAATGCAGCAGGATATTTGAAACACGAAGAGAAATCACCACCTCGCTCTGCACTCACTCTAATTCTGTAATCCTTAAAAATACGCCTCTATTTTCTCAGCTTAAATGGCTTTTGCGAAATGTTTTTCTAGTAAATACTGGCTCAGTATTTTTCGACACTTCGAAAACGAATTATTGGATATATAGTACATACTGAAATTACTTTTCAATACTTTGCCTTTTCAATTCACTTAAATGTCGTAACCTCTTGTCCGCTACCTTGGGGCAGTTAATATATGTTAATGTTGCACTGATCTTACAGGAAAGCAGTCAATTAGGTTTCTTGCTTATAATAACTTTGGAATCGAATATTTTCTTCTCAGACCGAACCCTGGATGTTCGCGACGCAATTTCAGAGATGGTTATAAAATGCAGATATATACCTACAGTTTATACTTATAACAGGTTCATTATCAACGACTCAAAAATTAATATAAATTGTGTAATACAATATTGCAGTAATTAACACATTCGTTTTGGAAATTTGTGTCGATTATTATGAGTATTAATGAGATGTATAATGTACATTTTTGTTCTCTGTAAATTATTAATGTACAAATTTCGTGTATATAGTAGTTTCATGTATAATATATTAATATTAGTATATATAACGAAGTCGGGTTATATTCAGTATTTATAATTCAAGAACGGCTGACCAATTTTATTTTATTTTGTGGGATTCATCTAATCCAAAAATATCAACATAACTATTAAAAATATGTAAGAAAAATTGACAAATGTGTTTATATTCGGAACTATGAAGCGATATGAAGTTCGCGGGTTTGCCTTCAAAATACTGAGTAATCACGTGATTGTATCTATATCAGACGCCATTTCAAATTATTAGACTTCACTTTAAAGTTGAGCCTTACCAAATTAAACATTTTTAATTTCTACAGGACTTGAACCCAGAACCTTCGCATCTAATGTCCCGTAAATCCCTCAGCAACGGGGGCAGTGAAACAAACTAATTAAGCGTACAGTTTATTGTAGATTAAAAAATACCTTCATTTATATTCCCTCACAAAGTTTAACTCATTTCTGAATGATCGATGAAAAAGCTCTGCCTTCACTTATCTCAGTTGCTGACAGTTTAATATAAAAACTCTTGACTCCATCTCAATAGGCGCAAGCGCTTTCAACTCGATAGTTAACTAAGATAACGTCAGCAAGTAAAGTTGTATTTCCAATGGATACTTGATGTTTCTGATAGTAATATATTTATTTAAAAGAATAAATTAAATTGATGTCTGTTTATAGTAACAAGAAGAGCGTCGGTTTAAGTGAACAATAATTTACAGGCCATGATGCTCATTTTGCCCCTCTCAAATGAAAACAATGTAATCTTTATATCCACGGGAGTCGAGCTTGGTTCTTCCTGATAATATACATTGCAGACGAGTGACCAACTAAGTGAAAGAAGTGATTTACATGTATTAGGGCTGGTCACAAGAACATATTTCAACGAGCGTTTGCAAACTATCGTGAAATCGAAAAATTAGTTTTTTCACTATAATTATATTCCTGCCATTATGTTTAACATTTATTCGTATAACCACGAACATGAACGCTTATGAACGTCACTTAGTTCTACGTTTATAAGCTGTTGTAGAACGTGCCCAAATTTAGTAGAACAGCCAAAAAACTCATTTAGGTTATAATTTTTGCCGACCATTTCACTAAAAACTAACGCAACTAAAAGAACGTTTTGAAATAAAACAGATCATTCTCAAGCGCAGGTTTCGTTCCAATAGTCATTTTTTTTATAATAAGCCTTAGCAATTAATTGACGCTTAACGTAAGGTTTAAATTAAAGACAATTCTTGTACCTTGGGATTTTATTACAGCGTGTATATTGCCATAAAATGATTTATTTATTAAACTGTCTATTCAATTTTTACAAGAAAACAAGGCCGAATGTTACGATGAATAATACTTGTATATTTCAAAGCTGACCACAGGGAAGTTTATACTCGAGTATTAATAGCTGTTAACAAAGTTGTAAGACGATAGAGCACTTAGGTTCTAGTCAATGCGCTAGTTTGTAAAGCCATAAGACAACTTAAGACATTCGGCCGAGTTACGAGAGTAAGCGGTAAACTCTATACTTGTGCTGATTTATGCGATAGCGATTAGTACGGGACAAATAAGGGAATTAAACTTCGTAGAACACTGTGCTATCTGAGACGTAGTCTTCGAAAATCCAGAATATTATACTACAGTTAAACGATGTCTTCGGAAATCGATGATACGTATAGATTTTAGAATTAACGAGAGCTACGGATTTCGTTTTGAAAACGATTATTTACTGAAAATTGTTAATTGATACTTTTTTTTTTTAATCTCCTTTTTTCTTGCGATCTGCCCAGTGGGCATTAAGCGAAAGTTTAGTGGTGGACGAAACGTGTCACAAGTCATGAGTGGTATGTGCCCAGTGGCCCAACCAGCTAATAATATACAGTTCTTTCTCCTAATCTTTGATGATGTCTTGAGGAGCTCTTCTCCTAATTCTCGAGAAAGTGACTGTGTTGGGTTAATTGATACTAAATATGAATAGGCTTAAATAGCCGTTTTCTCAATTTATCATGTTTTAAGTTTTTGAATACAGAATCAATTGAATAGGATTATTATTTATAATTCGCCTCTATAGCTCAGTAGGTCACTTATCTGATTTTAAATTACGGAAGGATTCTTTTATTCAAGCAATTGGAAAAAAAACATTATTTTCAGTAGTAAAGGACATACCTAGACAAATATAAATATATAGTTATTAGCTACATTTACAATAAGTCTTAAAAAACTTAACAGGATTTGAACATTCCGGACCCTGTATTTTAATATCCATTACTCGTAGTCTCGTACTTCGAACTACTTAATACTTCAAAGTTCAAACTCCAAAGTTCTTTGAGTTGGCCTGGTTAACTTGATTTTCGATTTTGCAAGTATGTCTTAATTCTTATCGCAATATAATAAGTCTGAAAAACATCAGACATTCCAAATATTAATATCCTAGTAATTACAAATTACATATGTTTTATCATAACATCGCGGATATACAATGATACTAAATACAATTGTAGGAAATACATTGATCTTTTGGCACTTAGCCGTAACATTTCATTTTTGTACCTAGTTTATACTTTATTTCTATCTTTTGCGAGCGGACGTGATCGAGATGATTCTTAGCTACTATTTATGAAGATCCTTTCCATCCAAATCCTGTCCAGATTCAACAAATAACAATCACGAAATCACTTAAAATAATTAAAAAGTGTTCTAAAACTTTTGAAACGGGTTTTAAAATAATCAGTTGTAATTAAACAGTGGAAATGAGTGAACTTTTAAACTGCATTTGCGTCGAGGGCAAAGGCCTATCGTACCCATTAGAAGATTAAAAACGGAGAACACCTGTGTCGCAACAAAAACATTTCTAGGTTATGTTTTACCCGTTGCACCCTATTTAAGTTTATCTACCATTATGCGAGTTCCCTTTGAATTGTTATCTTTGATACGCAAGCGATTTGAAAATAAAAAATCTTGATTAAGTTTTCTCTACCAATAATATAATTAAATAAAATTTGTGTTTTTGTTTGTAATAAACTCAAATAGAAGGAGATTTAAAAAATGATATTACGAGAAGGTAGAGCCTGTCTAAATGACTATTTTGTATACCTACCTATACAAAATAGGCACATGAAGGCATACCTATGACTACATGGGCGCAGTCATGACTTTACATGCCCCTTTTGGTACATAATTTAGCTCCATAATTTTCTTCCTTAACATAAAAATTAATTTCACATACAATCTATGTGAGTTGTCTCAATTATTAAAAAAAACCAGTTTAATCTCTTCAATTTTAATATTTCTTAAGGAAATCAAAAATTCGGAATTCTTCATTAATTAAAAAAATATTAATTCAAATATTTGGAGACCCATCTATTTGACTTATAGCGATTAGGGTAAGATTTTTATAGATAGGTATATATTAATTTAAAAATTTAATTTAAATTTTTTGTATTCTGTAGAGTGTAGATAGTGGTTTTGAAGTGTCAGTTATCATTACTTGCGATATGAAAATTTACATTTAAATTTTGATAGCTTTTCGCTAAACGTGGTTTGCATTATGCATTGTGTAGAAAAAATATAATAAAAATAATAAATAAATATATAATTCTAATAAAAATATTCATTTCTGTTTTGTAGGTACTTGATTTTTATTTTTTTATTTAGTTGTTGTTTTTTATCTTAAGTATAATTGTAAATAAATCAGTTTTTCAGCAATACAATATATTTAATTAATAATATAATTATGATATGTGTTTTATGCTAATTAATTATCATTAATGTGCGACATTTTTTAGTTAGATAGTTTACTGAATAAAGACAAAATTAGAAAGCTTCTTGACAGAAAAGTTTTTCTTCTATTACCATGGCAACTCCAATACGGTGCCATAAATTCTTATAAAATAATGCTAATTTATTTATTATATTTTATTCGCTAGACTTACAAAGACGGATCGCTAGTAAAAAACTTCCGCTTAAATTACCAAAAGCAAAGATAAAGATAGTAAAACGAAATATAACTGTAGGCATATTTTATGAGACCCCGTCATAAAATTGTCACTCGCAATAAAATCACGTTATCTTAGGCGCACAAAATTGAGTGCCGCTACTGAAGCGTAAACATAAATTGCCTATTAATAATGAAACCATTCATGAATTTTATGACTCACAGCCATAAAAGTAGCATTAATTTTGATTAAGTCATTTAATACACACATAATAATTAAATCTTATCCATACTAACATTTTCAATTGAAAAACAATCTAAAAGGTTAAAAATTCTTTGTTTGATGAGAGCATTTTTTAAATAGCAGAGTAAATTTTTTAGTAAGTGAAGTGTCACACAGGGGGATTTGCATGACAGATGCCTACCTATTACCTACTTATAATACATTGCAGTTGCCTGAGATTCGTATTAACATAAGCGCGGCTAAGGTCGGGGTAATACCGTATGAATCCCGTGATCACGTTAGATGACTATATTATACAATGAAAATAGGAGCAACTCTATATGTACTCATATATAATAATGAATATATATGAATAATTTTTATATACTCCTGTATAACACATTTAAATTTTGAGAAAAGATATATTTAAAAAAGTTCACAATTATTAATCATTGAAATGGTATTCTGAAAGTTGGCTAGAGGGCGCTGTGAACCGGTGTTCCACTTTGGTGGAGCTGGAGCATAGGTATAATCGAGTGCTTACCCTTTTTGCTTGTATAATTATATTTCATTAATATAATATTTTGAGTTATTAATGTGTTCAAAGTGTGAAGATGTGTCCTAGTGGGGTATGGGGCAGATGCATTTCACATCTATTTCACTGATCAATTTTTTCTTTAGAGGTGAGTAGGTGATTAGCCTTCTATTCCCTGCCGAGTTTTTTATCTCCACCCAGGTCAGGTCCCGATTGTTAAAGTTGAAGCTGAAGTTAAAGTTGAAGTTGTTCAAAAAGTAAATTTCCGTAACCCCTAGTGGGGCATGGGGCAGACATATTTCTGTATCTATTTCACTGATCATTTTCTTTACAGGCAAGTAGGTGAGCAGCCTTCTGTGCCTACCCAACCGAAACAATTAATTGTTTCCTCGGGATTCGAACCCAGGACCTCCGGCGCATCATGCAGACGCGTAAACTACTTAGCCAAGTAGGCGGTGTAAAGTTATTCAAGCAATGTTATAAAAGCAAAACGTATGAAATGTAACAAGGAAAGCATTAATTAAAAACTTCCATAAACAAGTTGTTATTTAATTCGACAAAAGAAATGATATCGAGAAATTTTTAATTAAAATTTCATTTCCTTGTTTGTTATTCTCGCAACTGAACGAAGAGATCATAAATTACTGTTTATCAATTTATCGAGTTTTAAATTAATAATTACTATTAGAAGTATGAATTTCACTCCAACATAACAAAACATCTATGCTAAAAATCATATAAAACATTACAACCATATATTGTCAATTCAAATATACTTAAGAAATATATAATATATGTACAGACATAAGATATTACAATAAGTTTCTTGAAATTAACTTCATTGTCTGGTTTTGTTTGTTTTTCTGTAAAGTAAATATGATCCTAGAATATAAATTACTATAAATTGCATGCGTAGTGGTGCTGAATTTTATTAGTTTTTTTTTAAATAAAATCTTGTTTTTAAAATGTCCTTTTTATGTCTATTTATTACATTCACAATTTAAAGAAACCATTCCTCGTAAGTCTGTTTAAAGATTATAATATGTTTTCATTACAATTAATGAATTAAAACGGAAGTAAGAAAATAAACAAAGCACAAGAATTGAGGGTGACCGGAAATTGAAGAGCCCGGATACACTGTTTCGTGTGTACACAAAGCAAATAAATCATTTTAAATTCAAACAAATATTAGAGGTAAATATTCAAATTAATTTACTGACGGTTCAAATAATAAAGTGCAAATATAATTTAATATAATCTAAATTATAATATTATACTTTCATGTTTTTTAGTAACATTTTTCTGTGAATCATTAATTATATTCAATTCAAATGATAATAATTGACAGATATGAATTTAGGGCATTTTTATTTTACCTTACGAATCACTGTTGATTTTCATAAATTTCAATTTAAACTCGACAAACTATTTATGAAACCAGATAACTACCTAGGAAGCTAATTATAGTGAAGGGTTTTTCTAACGTCCATATCATTTAAATTTATTAACAAGTGCAGCCTTGATACTCAATTAAATTAATTACGATGTTAGGGGATTTAAACCTAAATGAATAGAATAATGTATTATGTACCCTTTGCCGACATTTAATTTGTTGAGAGCAGGTAATCAAAGGTTAATTGTTTTCATTGAATTAACTAAATAGCAGTTAAAGGCAGAAACAGTTTGCTATTTATTATGGTCAATCACTGACAAAACAATCAATTAATCTTGTTATTCGAATTGTCTGAATAGATTACCGAATCTGTCAAAATCTATTACAATGACTTATTGGAACAATTTTGATATTGAACAATTGCAAGATTCAATAAATATATTTTGATACTCATAAAATATTTTAAAATTAACGAACATGATGTCATTAAGCATAACATTAAAAGCAAAAATGTAGAACTGTGCTGCTCAGGCGTAAACAATTACAATACAATACAAATGTTTTTATTTAATTTTCTAAATTTTGCATATAATTAATTTTAAATAAAAAATAAAACCGAACTCAATACACACTAAATATTAAAAAATAAATTTTGCACTATAAATTAACTTACTATAAATAAAAAGATGTAAATAGTGTTGATAAATAAAAATCATGTTAAATTCAACAAGGGCATAAAACTGTAATGTTTTGTGTTTTGAGTCTTGGTCAAAAACTTTGGTAGAGACCTCCTTTTTTCCTATATTTACTTAGATTAGGAAATTTCGCTCTTCTAAAAAGTAGGTAGTATGTACTTAATTCTATTTAGGAAATACGCATCACTTATAAAACATTTTCAATCACAAAAGTAATGTGATGAGGATAGATATTTGTTATTCTGTATGTGGTGTCTTAGTAAAGTTCTTGGAGTGTGTGTAGTGTATTGCACATGTGTGGATGTGATGTTTGTGTTGTGCATGTGCGTGTGTATGACGGTGTATATGTGGGGGATTACCCTGTTCAACCAGTCTCATTAGAGTCTGGTTATCACAGAGATAAATCCTATTCAGTCTATATTTTCTAATTTACCGCCAGGGACCCTGTATTTATTACATATTATTATTTTATATCTCTTCATAATTTACTTTCTGAAGGGAGTTCCGGCTCCATTAGAAGGCTACAGATCCAATACGTAGTGGCCCTTTCGAAATATTTTTTTTTTTTTTTTAATTATATTAGGTTTATTACAGGTTACGGAGGAATTCAATATTATTACTTAAGCAATTTTCTTGGAGAAATCCTCAACAAGAGGTATAATAATAAATAAAAGACAATTTTTACCTTATATAAGCAAAATACTTGCTATAAATTTATCTAATATTTCATATTTTGTGGAGAAGCCAATCAAAGGTTAGTACCAATTCATTGAACTAATAAACCCCTTAACTGGTCGTCCGTTAACAAACGCTGCTCGTTACCGTTCTTCAATGTAAAATAATTTCTCACTTATTAATATATAATTTAAATTTCAAAATGTACTCCGGACGGCTTAAATTAACGAGGTTTTTTCATTCAACTGTGAACAAGCCTTCATTTCGGTACAGCTTAACTGTTTTTGATCAAAAATGTGGAAAATTCCCGTTTAATATTAATAAATGTAACATCGCGTTTAAAAATATCGGCTTTTTGTAAAGTGGTTTATTGATATGAGTGGTTATTTATCACTTTAAAAGTATTATCATTGTACTGTTTTTAACAGAAGTTATAAACAGTAAACTTAAAACTGCCTTCGAAACTATGTTGATTACGCGTAAAATATTCAATGCACTTACCGCAAAATCCGAGATTCGATTACCGAGAATACGTACACCTTTTTGTATTAAAAATATTTTTTCTGGTGCAGGAAGAAAGGCAATACATTATTAAAAAAACATTTTATATTTATAGAAGCAGGAATAATTCTGTTGTATACGTTACGTTACATTATAGCTATAAAGCGTTCTCTAATATTTCAATTGTGTAGAAGGTAATCAAAGTAGGTATATATCAGTAGTATCATAGTATTAAATGAACTCATAAAACACAAACTAAGGTTTAAGCACTAATACCCGTTTGACCCAAGCTTTTGTCGCAATATAGTACGAAAAGTCTAACATAGACTAACATCAAATTTTAATAAACTAGTTTAGTAGGGTAACATAATAGGAGTAAATATAAATGTCTAGTAGAAATAGTATTTAAATAAATCTTAATCAATTTAAGTGATTTTAATGACAATTCCTGTAAGAAACTTCGTTATAAAGGTCATTTTGAAGTTGATTGTGAACGGAAAGCGCAGACGAAATACATCTCTCGAATTACCTAAGGGCATTTGGGAACAAGATAATCTTATCCAACGTTTTCTCTTAATTAATAACATTTCTACAAAACCTTTTGTTGTCATTTAGTATAAAAGGCGTCCGATTTACCTTAAATTTTAATTAAAATACAGCAACTGTAAATTGCGTTCGATGACATTAATTTTGTCATAAGAAAAATACAATTTTTCCTAATGTATAACAAGAATATTTAAAATTTTCCCATCAATGATTGATGCATATAGCTATGTGTTAAATTTCATCAAAATCAGTTACGTGATATACGCGTGAAAGTGTAACAGAAAAAGTTACTTTTGCCTATAAAGTATTAGTACTGATAAAATGTACATTGCACGTACATAATTCGAGTCACCTGCTCCATACTTTCCTTACATCACATTTATGTGACAGCTATAACAGACGAGACATCTAAATAGCTCGCCAGTGAATAAACCAGCTACGAATTGTGATATTTTGGAAGTAGATTGCCTTTGTGACATTCCAGCCATGCTCAGATAGTGTCAGGAGTTTAATATTCTATTTTACTGCTCTAATAAAGTTACGAATTCATTTTTATGACTCACGAGCTGGTTTAAACATGGAATTAGAATAAAACTGATTTAGTATCATTTTGAATGTCATCTTACCACAACACTATATAGAAAGAAAAAAGAAAAGAAAAGTTTATTGAACAAAATGGATGATGACACTATTAAGCTCTTATATTATAACTTATTATCTAAGATTTATTTATCTATATATTTATTTGCCTAAGTGGGTAGGTTTTAATAGTTTAAGTGGCAATGTAATGAAAGTATTTCGAGCGAAAAAAGTGACAAGTCATGAGTCACTCAACACATCAACCATGAGTTCACTACCGAAATATTCAAAGGGTCAACTGTTGAAAACCTGTCAACCATATACGTGTACATAGTTGCCACATAACTACTATACAATTTATAAGATTGACAGCATACATATGATTGTGTAAAACCACTAAGGATGTTGCCAAATTTCTACACAAATATGTCCTTGTAAAATAAATTGAAAAATACTTGACCAAACTTGTGATAAAGTAACACTGTATCCATTCTGTAAAGTGGTTTGCACGTAAATATGCCGACACGAAGTGTAAGCTATGGCAGACGCATATTTCATTATTATTAATAGAAATGTTCTGATATAAGGAAAATTGAACTGCTTGGTGAATTAAAATCAGCACTGGGTTGCCCGTTGCCATATATTTATTAGCGGAGATTTGTACATCAGTTTCATACATTTTCTATAGAATGACGTTTTAAGTGACACGTTATTATTCGGAACTCTGAAGCGATACGAAATTCGCAGGGTCCACTAGTGTAGTAATTACAGATTATAACACTGATAACTATATTTATTCGTACATAATTTCATATAGCAAAGGATTATAATATCATTGCTGACAGCAAATTGCTACAGAATAAGATAAAATCTAGCATTTGAAATCTAAGTCTGACTCCAGACAAGTTCAAGATTTGATTTGCATATTAAAGTATGGCACGCGTAGTCTGGGAACGGCGCCAGATTTACGAGTTTTCATGAATTATCCCCGTCTTCAAATTGGCCTGAATTGGTCATGTAAAGTGAAATGTTACATCTTATTTCGTTTGTTATATATAATATGTTTGCAGAAAATTGAAATGACGTTGGATGGGACATATGTTGAGAGAAAAGAAAGCGAAACGGACCAAAATCGTGACTAAATGGTATCCTAGAGGAAGCCGAAAAAATAGAGGAAAACAATTTAAAAGGTAGGAAGATGATTTTATGAAAGAAGCAGACTCAGTATGGATGCGTGCAGCAAAAGACAGAGATAAGTTGAAAGCCTTAGAGGAGGCCTTTGTCGAAAGACAAATTGTTGAAAAAAAGCGGATACCAATTTTTTTTTAGTTTAATACAATTTAGTTTAGTGTGTAAACATATATACATAATTTAGTTTAGAATGTAAATTTAGTGAAGGTATTAAACAGCAATAGAGGCTTATTTATTTATTATATAATATGTTTTATATGGTAGACAGTCTCTCAAGTTCGTCTGCTATTGGGTTGACACATTTCTACATTTATTTACTACAAGTAAGTAATAAATCAACCGCCACCTTGGTCTAGTGGTAAGCGCATAATCGTTACAACCTGGGAGGTCCTGGGTTCAATTCCCGGTGGAGATAAAAAAAACGGTATGGCAGGGCAAAGAAGGCTGATCACTCACTTGCCCCTAAAGAAAGAAATCGATCAATGAAACAGATATGAATTGTATCTGCCCCATACCCCACTAGGGACACGGGACTTCACTTTTAGGTACTAAATCAGCCTGTGCCTTCTCAGCTGAGCACACAGTATAATGTGTAATTATGTATTAAGATGAAACTTTTCCGATCATAAAAGTAAATATCCTCTGTAAGCCTGAGTTGTGGAAAATTTTTTATTCCTGAATTACGAGTTTCATTCGGTAAAAACATTTCATAAAAATCTAAAACGTTTTAAATGAATTCTGGTACGACGGTAGATGATTAAAGGTACCTTTGTAAAAGCGTGATTAATGTTATGAAGCTGTCAAAATATATGAAAGAATAATATTAATTCGATGGAAAAATACCGGCTTGGTATACTTACTTATTTGTTGCTAAGACATCCAATTTCTATAATATTTTCAAAACTATTTAAAATAATTTTCATTAAAAAAATTCTTTCGTGTATTTCAAGTGTAAGCAAGTGTGTTGTTCTACAATAATTTACTAGACAAAAACCAATTCACTTAGGTCCAGTAATAAATGCCACTTAAGCAGGTTACCGTGTGCTCCTACAGGTGTACGTATTGCACGCCCGGCACCCATTTTCTAAATTAGCTAACTTCCTCAATTTACTCTCAAGTCCCTCGTTACATACCATCTAGGCTTATTTTCCTTATTTGCGTAAGACGACACAAATGCTCCCAAAATAGGACCTTTGTGTGCTTAAATTACTTAAATGGTGGTGTTTTTGAGATAGAATATGTTTGAACATTCTTTGTGGAAATGAATTTTTCAATTACTCACCCGTAGATACGTTGTTTGCTTTTAAATTGTTTTTCCTTCGAGTAATACGTAATTTCACTGTCTTATAATGGAATTTTCCACTTTAACGTTTTCCAATTATTTACTAACATAGTAATTTAATAATTACTTGAAATAATAAATTGACTTTTGCTTAATTATATCGGCAAAGATGAAAATTATAAAAACAAGAAAGCAATGACGTTCCGTAACTTTCATACCTTTTATATTTCTACACCGGTTTCATGTAAAAAATTATTAAAATTCTAGTACGTTATAACAACACTTTTATCAAGATACTTTGGCATTACTTCATTGAAATATTTAAATATAACCAGCGACTTGTGCGCACGGGATCGGAAATAAAGCCTGTGTCACTCAATAAGAGTCAAGTTTCCCATTAGTGAAATTAAAATATTTTCTTTTCATAATATCAGTATAAATGATATATTTAAAACAGTATAACTTACTTTTTAATATTCACACAGATTGCAAAATAAAATGTCTTGTAAAATGAGCGTTTAATGTTGTAATTTTGTACTACGAGTTGTTGACGTAATGAAATGAACCCCGCAGTGAATCTGCATCACTCTTGTGGTTTTATTCAGTACTGAGAAGTCTGATAATTGCTGAAGAGACGTTTAATTAGACACCCCTGCTTACAGTTTAATAAACCTGATATTATTAACTAATAACTTTTAATAATATCATAATTATAAAAAAATATTTGTACACGAGATAACTTCTAAAGTTAAAGGAGTAAACAGCTCGTTTTTTAGATTTTTTGTCTGTTTGTCTGGTCGTTAGTTTTGTCTACCATGCGAAAGCTACTTAAATGATATTACGTATATTAATGTATATCTAACTAGTGATATGAGTTGATGCGTGAATAATGAGAAAAATTATGATTAAATATAGAAGCAAAAAAGTTTATTTCATAGTTACATTTTCAGTATCAAAGTCAGTACAAATAATAGGTCTATCCTCATATGTAAAGGACACCATGGGCTTCATTTAGTGGTAAAAAATTTTCAGGCAAAATAAATTGTTATAATAAAATAAAGCCAAGGTTTCTCTTAAATTTCGAATATCGAGGGAATTTTCCAACCAAAGTCGGGAATTACTGAAAGCGAGCATAAAATACTGTAGTACTTTAAACTTTAAATTTCACACTCGCATGTTAAATGAGAGCGATACGAGAGGTTACTGGATAACTTATACAGCAGAGCAAAAATTAAATGGAAACTGGAATCGTTTTAAAATAATTTAAAATTATCATAAAATATATTATTATAAGAAAAATTCATGGTTAAAAGTTTTTAAAGCAGTTTTTTTATTTTTTAACCTTAAACTTTAGTCTTATAAGTTTCTGAGTGCGTCATTTGGCATCGTTGCTCATAAACGAATCAAATTTTTTGTATTCGTTTGAAAGCTGATGAAATTGAGATGGTTCGTAGCTACAATTTATGAAGGTGAATAGAAATTTTATCATCCAGTTTCAGGTATGTAATTAACATGCCTATCTCGACCACATAAGCCTCCAATTGAAAATACTGCATCAAAATTGGTCCATTTCTTTAAGTACAACAATGCTCTAGACAGACACACATCGAGCTGAATAAGCATTTAGTGTCGAGAGATTTTTAATTGCAATTGTTAATTGAAATTCAAAGTATTACAGAAGTTTCGTGACACGGGAGCGTAAATTATGCTAAATTATTTCGGTGTCGAAAATGACAGTTAGCAATAATATCATTGAAACAGGGAATATTGTGCAAAGTTTGGCACCTTTCACCCTTTCGCTGGCTGTTTGTTAGGTTTCAATTATTTTTATGGCACTGATGTAAATTATAAATATATGAAGACTTTAAGACCGTTTTATATAGTTTTTTTTGTTAAGTATCAACCTACTGGGTCTGTCTCTATCGTCTATTTTAGTTACCTATATAACGTTTTTTTTTCTGACAAAGACTTCATTAACTAAGGCTTTTCTATAAATTATATAGTAAAACCTTCATTTCTAATTTTTCTATAATTTTTAACTGATTCTATATCTTGATTTTAGTGAGAAAAGTGATGTATTAAAAAATAACAAATACATACTGGTACATGAAAAATATCTAAACTTTATTCGAGCTAAAAGGATTTTCTTGATCCATTAAAATATTTTCAATTACATTAGCTGGACAGCTCTCCTCACGAGACATGTATCATATAATATTTATATATATCACAGTTAAGACCCGTTTTTAGATATAACGCGTTTTCACTAGTTAGAACTAGTTTTCACTGAATACCTTTGTTGAAACTAGAATTAACTAATGTTCAAAATTGAATATCAGTTAAAAATTTAGTTTCTCTAGTGTTAGTTTTAATAAAGCTCGGAGTGAAAACTAGTTTTATCTAAAAATCAAAAATATTAGTGGTAAATTCTAGTTTTCACTCGTTATTTCTAGTTTTAACAAAGGAATTAAGTAAAAACTAGCCCTAACTAGGGAAAACGCATTCTATCTAACAACGGGTTTTAACTGTAACATATATATATATATGGATATCAAAATTAGTAGCAAACTAAACTATCCTGGTAACCAAGCTAGGAGGGTAGACCAACTATAACTAAAAGAAAAGCTACATCAGCTGTCGAGACAAAATAAATTTAATTCGTCCATTTGCCTACTATTCCATACAATCTTAATCACGTACAGATAGATACGTTAAACTTAAGCAATGCATTACATCACTCTTTAAAAATTATATTATCATCCAAATTTTTATAATAAATGAATTATGAATAAAAGAGCAAGAAAAACAAATAAAAAATTTAATCTAAACGCTGTTAAAAGTCTGCAAAGTAAAAACTCTAATATCAATACAATGTTTATTTACGTAAAACAAAAAAAATCACGTTGCTATATTATACATAACTGCCGCCGATTTAAGTAATTCTTTCGTTTGCGAGTTCAGGATGATACACCATTTGACGCACTAGTTAAATTCGGATTACAGTTACTATTTGACGTTATTTACGTATTTAACTGTTAAATTATTTAGGATGTAATTTTGTAGATATGTGCATATTAAATATTAATAGTAAATTAACTCATAAGCTTTAATAAATACTTATTTATATTATATTTTTACATAAGCAGAAGAAAATTACTTTTATCTAAAAATGAGCGTTCACTTAACATATATTTATTTGTGTAGAAATATTTTTAAATGTTGAGTATGAACAATACTAGACAGGGTTGTCGCCTAGATAAAATTCAGTCAGCGTCACCATGTGATTAAGCCTACTTATTACTTTCATGTTGGCTTTACCTCATAATTAAGATAAAATAGTGGATTCCCCGAAATATCTTAGTTTTTATATTAGCTTAGCTTACCATTTTAGTATATATTTTTTTAAATTATTATGTATCCTACCTGACCACAGCGAAGCAAAAAAATTGTCTTTTAAAATACATAACACTTCACTTGATGGTAAAGAAAACTTTGAACATGGATATTTTAAAACTTATTTCACGACCCGTTATAAAACTAAATTTTAGCTTTTTTACATAATTAGTAATTTAATTCACAAACCCGAGTACGTCTCTTTGATTTTAAGTGACCGTTAAGACTAATCCTTTATCATTTATTGAAAATTAGTTGGGTGACTTTTGTTTATATGGTGATCTTTAAACTGAATATCGAACTTATAAATGAATTTCAAATACTTAACATAAGTTGATGATACGGCCATAACTAAAAGACGTTATTAGGGGTATATACAATATCAAAATAATCTATACAAACATCAAAGTTTTACAAATCAAACAAACCCTCATATTCATGGAAATTTATACGACCCTACGTAAAGTCGTGAAATTCTATTCTAAATAGTGAAACAACATCAGCCTACGCCTTTGATTGACTTGGGACATTGTGTTGGAGTTATTGAATTGTTAAATATCACATTGATTAAGTTTTCTAAATTTATAAATTACAATTATTTTGGAGTTGAATTTGCTATAGTATGGTATAATGGTCTCTCAATAACAAAATAAAAATATTACGTCTTTTAAATAGTAAAATAACAAATCTATCAACATCGATCGTAATGACAGCAAAACAAGTTTGGAATAATTTAAACAGCAAACTCTTGCGTATTTTTCTCAATTTTATTAAACGAACGAAAAATAAAAAAAATGAATGAGTCATAACAAAGTATTATATTCATATTTTACATATGTAATGCATTAGTAATGCATACTGTCGACGTCCGAATAAAATTAAAGATAAAGTTACGAAATTCAAAAAAATACTTTAGTGTAAAAATTGAAACAAATTATTCTTACATCAAGTAAACGTACGAGAACCCTAAAAGTGCAAAACGAATGTGGATTGTAGATCAATAACATCTAAAAAGAAAACATGTTCCAACCAACTCTAATAGAAGAAAGTATAAAATAATCGATATATTATACAAATAGCCGCAGCGGAACGAAGATTTTGTAATAAAAGAAAGTTCGGGGAAACCCGGTTACCCTCGTAATAAAGAGAGGCAATTTTCGACCGCTTATATCTCTTGTTTGTGTTTCAAACGTGTTTCAACGCATTGTACAAACTTTTTGTATCATACAACAGATCTCATTTACCAAAAGTAATTTCTGGTAAATGAGATCGCTATTTAGAGTGCTATTTTTTCGTAACATTATCAGTACCTTTAGATTACTTTAATTTATTTATCTGAAATTTATTGCGATTAATTGGTATGAAAATATTAAAGTACTTTCATATTAACAAATGTGGTAAAAATGTGATCTTCTGATGCCTTATAATTGAGGTCGCAGAAAAAAGATAACGGGCCTTTAATAATATAATAATAAACCGAAATATTTTGTTATATTTTTTAGCATGTCACATAATATGGCAAATCTAAACTAAAATATGACACGACTTTTGATCTTGATACGCCAAACAAAGAAATACATAATATAATCAACGAACTACGAAGCGTATGCTAATACTTGTCAATAGTAATGAATAGAAGCTTTTACAAATCACGGTAATTTACCATTCTCAATCGGTAATTTATATTGGTTCGGAAGCTAAAGGAGCTCGAGTCAATCGTTATCACAATCCCATGTCCAAACGGTAAGGAATTAAATCAACTTGCAGCGACAAGAGAGCCGCTATCACGGAAAGTAAACTGTAGTAATTGAGTTTGGATTGCTTTAAAGATTTATCAAGGTAAGGTATCCGTAAACATTACTCCATTTTAATTAAACGAGTTCCTTTCAATAAGATCCATATGGAATATATTCATATAAAGGTAAGTATAAACTTACTACCTCTATTGCTAAGTGGTTCATGCATCTGACATATATTTCGGCGAAATCTGTAACTGAAACCTAATGAAAAATAAATAAGTAAATGATCAAAACCAAACACTTTAATAATTAAAGTGTTTTTTTAGTAAATCCGCTAGTGGGAATCTGCGTTATTCCCACTAGCGGTTACATATTTAATTAAGTAAAAACCACATACTTTTAATAATAATGAGAATTTAAGTATCAAAAGTTTTGATAGAATTAATTTTAATGTTTGAGATTTATTGTGCCCACGTTTCTGTATAACGGCTATTAGATTCCTTAAGTGAGTGACGCATACGTTATCAAAAAATACTTTACCAAAGTTAGGTAGCACATTTTATGTCATCGGTTACCAATTTTCAATTTCAAAACTCATTACATTGCTTTTTTTCATCATTTTATCATTTGGTAAAAAGTTGGCAAAAGTTCACTTTCCAAAAGTTTAATAACGTTATTTCAGTATTAGTCAGCAAAAGCACTTCCGCGTAAGACAGGCGAAACTTTTCACTTCATAATATTAGTATAATAAAATAGAGCCAGTGCAGACGGCTAGAATGATGAATGCGCCACTCGACTGAGAGTCATAGCTGTTGGGAGAATGTAGTATACTCTAATAACTTTAAGTATGAAAATTTTGTTTATGTTTTCAGTGCTACGTAATGCTACGAAGTGCTACGGACTGCTACGTAGACCACAATGCGATTACTAGCAATGTATTTTTACGAGTTCCACCCGTATTTTTAATTTAATGAAATTGAATACTTACTGTCTTTAACAGGAGATTTGTCTGCGTAGTTCAGCCATAACTAAATATTTATTCTATCTTCTTTTTCAATATTTGTTTTTTTGTTTATTATAAGTACAATTATGCGTGCTTCAGATGCTTGGTATCATATAATATTATTTATACATTTAAAATACAGCCATAAAATTAATGTAACCGCAACCTTTTAAATAGTATTTTAACGATTTCATTGGCCTTATCATTATAGTGTAATAAAATGTATCCGTACATAATGTGGTGTGGCTACACAGCGGACATGAAGTGTCGGCGGTTTGGGAACAATAAAATAGGTAATTTAATTTAATCAACCGGAAATACTATTACGGTTTTAGTTTATTATAATTTGTGGAAAATTTAGGAGTTTAATTTGAATAAAGAATAGAAGCTTTGTTAAAATACGACCACTGTATGATTTTATATCTATAGTAATTTTTATAACTGTATTTCTGCAATTATTTACTCATACTTTGTTTGATAAAAACATTTAAAAAATAATTGATATTAATCATCTATAATCATGGTTTATAATCTGTTTGAACTCGATACTGAACTATTCTCGACCAACAAGATACTACTAGTATCTAACTTATATTTAAGATCCAATAAACTCATACATTTCAGTGAAAAACAGTTTTTAACGAATTGAAATGCATTTAAATTTATACTCTGTACACCCGTAGCCATGCAAGCTGTAAGCAAAAAAACATCGGGATGATTTTAGATTTCTGATTGTAAGATTTTTGCAACCAATTGAAAATTTATTAAATTTGGTTCTTATGAATATCAAAAACTTACATGTTCGTAAACAAAAAATATGCTATTTTGCTTTTGTGACACTGATTCATTTTTTAACATAGATTTATTTATTATTCTTGCCATACCACACATTTTTGTATCTTGAATTTGAACTCAGGACCTTCCACGTAAGGAGCATTTCACTATAGACTAATTTAACTATGGTATTATTCCCACTCCTAACCTTTGTCGTTCTTAGAGGAGGAAACTCTGTCTGATTGACTCGTGGTTATGTATTCTGACTAGATGGGCAAGTTATCGGATGACGAGTATTTATGTTTAATGTAGTTTCTATTATTATTTATTTATTTATTTACTAACAATTCGTTGCAATAAACAATAGGATACACATAATAACTTAAGCTAAATGGAGTGCAACGGGCGGCCTTATCGCTAATCAGCGATCTCTTCCAGGCAACCCAACAAGGAAAATAAAAAAGTAATGAAGGGAGAGTGCATGAAGTGCGAAAACTACTAAATCCTTAACAATAACAAATACGGTTCAAACTAAAAACTAAAAAGTCTAAGCGGTATCAGCTGTTGCATGAATCACGAACGTTTATAGAAGTAGGATAAGACAAGGACAAGAAGTGCCTGTGGAGGAGAGATTTGAAGGAAGACAAGGTGGGAGCCTAACGAATATTATTTTTAAACTTAAATTGATACATTTCTAACAATATATATTTTCTAAAAAATTTAAGAACTACTTTCGTATTTATAATTTATATTTGGTATTTTTCATAAAACCAACAATTAACCAACAAATTGTGTAAATAGTAAAGATTAATATAACATATTAGTTAGATACGAGTCATAAATAGGAATATGTAAATATCCTAAGTTTTCACGACAGGCAATACATCATCTCCCTTATTCATTTCTATAATATCATATAATAGTTGAACATACTTCAGCGTGATATATGAGGTTTAAGACGCTTTCAATTCAGCTCTCAATGAATAGCGGTGATCCGTCTTCCTAGTACAGGTGATGTGTTGCTACATTATGTAAATGGTGTAGACAGCCTGCTTAATATGTACATAATACACCTTTATTAAATGCACATGCTGTCATTGATTAACTTTATGGAAGCTTCTGTATGTAAATCAACAAACTCTATAAATACGAAAGTTTGGATAGAGGGATGTTTCTAAGATGTCACCACGGCCAAACGGATATAGATAAAATTTGGTACATAGATTGAGTTCTATATTCTAACATAGGCTACTTTTTATGGCGTAAAATGTTTCGGTATTGTCCTCACGAACGATATAGCGGACCATAATATTTATTCAATAGTGTTTGCGTATAATCACTGACGTAAGAGTTAAGACATCTTTTTTACGTCAAATTATATAAACATTTTCAAAAAAGCTGATATGAAAAGACGCGAATTTTTTTACTCTTCCTCTTTATAAGTATACCATATATTAACATTGCATATTTTTGTTTTCCCACTCTGAGAATGACTATAAAATAGTACCCATAATGAAATGGTCTAAAAATATATAGAGGAACAGATAAATGAGTTTTATTTAAGCCCAATGAGTTAAAACTAAATGTGAGAATTGATTTTCAATCCAAATATCTGTGTCATTTATCTTATTCACAAAGTCGTAGAAACTAGATAAATTACCTCCCTTCAACCTAGCTGGGTTAGCGAATGGTAAGCGCTAGCAATGATCTAAACGCCATTAGCAGCTCAAAATGTTTCACTCGATTTGCTGTTACACTCTCTCTATGGAAAATACTACACAATCTTAGCGATTGAGTATGCAAATCTATACCGAAATACATATGTAATGAGAACGTGAGTGGTGGTTACGGTCTATACAATATGTCTAGTATTGGTCTTGTTTGAATTCTAATTAGAGGAGTTAATAAATAAAACAGACATAATAGTTCTACAAGCCAACATAACTATAGATATAAGCATTGATTGAAACTATTGAGGAAGTTATATTGTTGATCGGGAACACTGTATTCTGTACACAATTATATAATTTTTCTCATAGGGTATTAGTTGGTACTTAATCAGCGAATTTTATTAATCTTACTACTAATATAAAGACTAGATATGTGGCCTTAATAGTCTTCGAACAAAAACAACAATTACTCTGTTAGTCACAAAGAATATATGGTGTATACTCATAAATACATATGACTAGACATTCTTATAGCTGCTAAGTGGCAACCATTTATGTTATGAAAGTAGTTTGCTTTGGTAACCTATTTCCAACAATAAAACGGTGATCTTGTGGATTAATTGGAAGAGGAGACCACAGATTTAATCATAAAGCAATGAATAGGGGTTATTTTGCAGGCGGTAGCGGCTGATAATATCGTGTGGTGATTGTGGTTATTTATCGATAGCTGGTAATTTATTGAGAAAATATTTAGTTCTATTTTTATTGAAAAGGGAGTGTTATAAGTTTCACTTACCTGTGTGTCTATGGGACTGTCTGCATAGATAGGTAAAGGTAGATTTTAGACTTTAGATTTGATTTTTTTTCATCTTTAGGTATATGTCAGCACTATGCAGCTGTGACTCTTAATTGGATAAGAGATAATAATATATTCATAGATTTATCAGTTGCTATTTGTGTTGCGAATGAAATAAAATAAAATTTCAGTAACTCTTTGTGGGGCAAAGGGCAGACTTCTTCACAGGCGAATAAGTAATAAACTTTCTGTGCTTACCCAACCGAAATATTTCAATCCCCTGGATTCCAAACCAGCGCAAAACGCTAACGTATTAACCACTTGGTCACGGTAACAGTTATACGTGCCAAATAAGGAAGCTAGTTAACTTGATTTGTTAAACTTTTCTCAAGGGAAAGTATGGGATTGCTAAATCTATTGTGATGATTTTTATATTCGCTTATAAATTAAAACCCATAGGACATTAGATTTCCTTTACGTGTAATTTCCCAAGGGCCTCTCCACTATTCGGGTGGGGTGATAACTTAAATAAATATTTATTACACTGAACTTCTACTGTACTAATAAAGAAGGATTTAGATTGGCTTTTAGATAAATTGTATAGTAATTGAGATAAATGTTATTCCATTTAGAGAAAAAAATATTTTGATTCAAAAAGTTAAGGTCCGTTTCATTTATAATCTAGACTCTAGATTCTAGAGTTAGGGTCAGCCTTAACACAATAGCTTAATGCTATAATAAGTAATTGAGACAACCCACATAAATTGCTCTGATCACAAAGTGAGTAACACTTAATCAGAAACATTGAGGGTACCACAATAAATACATATATAAGTTTATAAACAATCAGAACTCGGAACAAACTTTCGTGCTCATCACACAAATAAATGCACCTACTGGAATTCGAATCCAGAACCTTTTTTGGCGCAGAAGGAAAGAGCACCACCTATGGTGCCCATTGGCCGTTATATAAATACATCAATACATATATGTTTTTTTTTAATCATAAATGAATGGTGGGATGATTATTAATTTCAACAAGTCTTATGAACAACAAGTTTTCTTTTTCTTAAACTTTTTATTAAAGTGACATTATATAGACCATTTAATAAATCTGTATCTAGGAAACTACGCGATTATCTATCTAATTAGAGTTTTTGAGCTTAAAAACGAATACAGACTTGCAACACATTATTACACCTTTCCGTGAAAATACAAAAGAGGATTTCCATTAAGACTACTAGGCAAAATAAAAACAACGCTAAAAGCTGAGTTTTTCCTCCAAATTGTGTTTTCATGTTCCTAATTACACCTTTAACTATCCAGCATTTGCAAAGCCGAGCCAAAATATATATGTCTAACTTTGTTCGCTGAAATGAACAGAAATAGCTTTAATTTTTACTCAAATAAGTACATAAAACTACTATTCAATCCATCAAACGATTTGTTTCTTTATAACAAACTTAAAAAAAGATAACATTATTTATTCAGTTCAGTCATTCTGTGTTTTTTTATATAAATGTTTGCTAAGTACTACGTCATGTATGAACTGTTTTCGTATTTTTTCGTTTACAGCTGTTATGTACGTTTGTAATAATTAATGTATAAGAGATTTCAAATCTTTATCTTTTTCTAAGCATCTAGTTGACAGTATTTTTTTTTTTAATTATAGTAAATAAATTTTTAATCTCTTAACAGAGCCTACTTCCCCCTCAGGCAACGCATCTGCAGCCCAACTGGCATTGTTATCTAGAGACGACGTCTTCACTTAAAATCAGATTAATCTATTGCAAGTTTACCATTTAATCCATAAAAAACTATAGATCTTATTAAAATTACGTCAAAATTTACCGATTAATACGTACAAATGCTGACGTAAATGATCTCAGCAATTTCGAATGCACTTTATAGTTGTGACTCAGTACTCAACATCAATCATTATTATTTTTGAAAGCCGAAAGTTCTCGCTTTCATTATGAAGCTATCAAAATTTTACTTCAACGTGAATGGATTCGCGGATGGATTGAAAATTCATTTCAACTCGTATCTCGTAATTGGTCCGGGCCTTTAAATTTACACAACTACATATGGATGTTTTTATTGAATTTCTAAGCGAAATTCGTATTGCTTCTCTATTTCATTATACTTGTTTAGTAATATAATGACTTTATTGGTAAAAAGTGTAATCACACAATTCTCTAGGGGAAGATACGTTTTTGAATCTCATTTAAAGATCTAATACAGAGAAGTAAATGATCGCTAAATGAGCATAAATATTTCCACAATTTGTGTTACTTTCTGAAATCTAACCTCGTATCTTCACTGTACGCAACAAAAATGTGATGATTGACCAGTTGAATTAGTTGAGTTACAGAGGCATTAATTGCTGTAATTTAAATACAGCATTTAGTTACAGTAAATTATAAAAATTACAATTATTTTACTCAATTTAAAAAATATAACTAAGTTATAGACAATACATCTCCTTAATAGAGACAATAAAGAAAAAATATTTTATGTATCACATAATCAAACAATCATAAAGTGTTGATCATTTACCTATATATACAGTTGTAATGTCTATGTAAATTATGAATAAATTGTTATATACTTAAAATATTTTCTTTTTATCCACGTGTTTCTGCAGTACTGAAGGTTGGTCAGTTCTGAAAACCTTCGTTTAATATAATATCCTAATTTAAAATGCAATAATTAGGACAAACGACAATAAATAGTACCGTTAATTTTAATAATATAAAAACGTAGTAAATTCTGTTTCATAATAAATTCAGGACAATTGGAGTAGAAACAAAAATAACTTATAGCCTGTGGCGTATGCGTTTTTGCATACAGTGGAATAAAAGTTGATTAAATTGCCCAGGGATATTTTGTTTTGTGCTTTAATTATTACCAATTTTTATAAAAAAAATATATTACTTGTTATCCCAAAATAAATTAATGCATGTGACCTACGCGAGTAGGTTTAATTTGCGGCGGTTTATTAAAAAACTTATAGAATTTTTCAATAAGATATTAGGAATCTGTCAATCCCATAGTAGCTGAGTAAGGTTTCACAAAATCGCTAAGGTGCTGTAAGATTTTACATACAAGTAATTAAGGCAGAGTTTCGATAAATACTTTACCAAACTTGTGGCAGAGCTACTGATCAATCTATTATCTACTTAAAGAAAGTTAAAGGGTGAAGTCTTCATTTGACTTTATTAAATGATTTATTGATAAATTAAAAACAGAAAGTTTTTTTAAAGTGTCTCTTATGCAAATCGAAAAGAAAGATGAGAATATTTGTCAGGCTAATTTAAATATGAATAGATCGAATATGATTTTATTTAAACATTGAGAGAAAATGAATAAAATTAATTAACTAAATCCCGCTTTCAATGAATAATATGACGTTTGTTTTTCATAATAAATATATCCAAATATAAACAATGTGACAATTTTTAAACTTTGCATCTCATTCATTGAATAATAAATCGTTAAAATATTATTTATCTTTTATTATTAATTACGAAGCTTAAAGCTTACTTCATTTAAATTTTAAATCATTTTACTAGTAATTCAGCTAATTATCTTGGAAAGTTAGAGGTGAAAGGTAGTAATTACAGGTCGATGTAAAATTTCATTAAAATTTCACCTTCTTCTCGGCTCATTAGAGGAAACTCTTTGATGTATGTTAATTGCATGCGCAGTAATTATATTGACTTGGAAGTAACGTGCAAAGTTTTAATATAAGGTAATTAAATGAAATTACACAAGCAGTGTATTCATTATATTATAATAATAATTTTTTTATAATAATAATTGGGACAACTCACATACATTGCTCTGATCCCACAGTAAGTAGCTGAAGCACTTGTGTTATGGTAATCAGAAACAACGAGGGTACCACAATAAATAGATATAAGTTTATAAACAACAAAGATTCTATATATACTAATAATTTAAAAACCAATTTTTACTTTGTTAGAAATACGAAACTGGAATATTTACTAGACCAGTTTTAAAAATTCATTCATTTATCTAAAGCTACGTTCTCTGAATGACGCTAAGTGTATATCGTACGTATCTGAATATCGATCGAAGTCACGAATAAAACTATTATTTGTATTAACATACAAAAAAATTCAATTTCGACCAATTCTGTCTCCAATTAATCTTTTTTCTTATCAAAGCATAATTATTTTAATTATTCGTTGTAAATGTTTCGCCAACATAGTATAACCCAAAAATGGTTAGGTTAAGAATGCAAATAACAAATAATAAACAAAGAATCTGCCAGTTTTCGAAATCGGAAAAGCCGCTTCAATGACACAATGAATTTTTTTACTATTGATGCCGCTTCGTCGTCCTGGTATCCCCTTACTTTGTCTGCATACAGCCTTTGAGACTTGATAGTTCGCTACAGAATTAAAAGCTAAAAAAATGTATGAAGAAATTCCTCTTATCGTTGGTTCTGTGTTAGCTTATCCACGGCTCTAAAGAATATCGAAATAGCGATTTTTTCATTGAACGATCTATTATTTTAAAGAGATTAGAATTATTTATTTTAAAGCTTTTTTTACACCATTTTTATTTAAATCATTTATAACTCAAAGACTAAATTTAATGATCTCTTATTTGTTGGTTCGTCTAATCCGATAATAGCAGAATAACTATTTAAAAATATAGAAAAATTCACAAAAAAGTGTATATTGAGACAATTCGTTTCCTCATACATTTTCTATGCTCTATGAGCTCTGAAGCGATTCGAAGTTCGTGGGATCCACTAGTTTGTTAATAGATATGATTTTAAAAACAAACTTTAAAAATTTCGACTCCTCATCAAAATTTTAGCAACTCAAAAATTACATATACAACTGAATGTAGACATATAAATATAAATATATTATATATTATTATATATATATTATTAATTTTAGAGTATTTTTTATTACAAATTTTTATGTTAAAATATATTCTTAGTTATTTTATGTAATAATTGTAAATGATATGTATTAAATAACAGGTTATACTCCTTTGTGAAAATATAATACATATATATTTAAAAATTATTAAGATGATAAATTATTATATTATATATATATATATGTATATATAATATAATAATTTATCATATTCACCTAGAGAGCTATCAGCATTATTAAAAATCCCTCAGCTTTTGGAATTCTCAACACGTAGGCATTAAAATATTTAAATCGATATTCCATTTACTGTCGGTAAAGACACCTTTTCGAAAGAAAAGTGTCGTTTTGTATAAAGCCCACCGACATTACAATATACGCGTCATTAATTTCTAACAGAAGCCAAGTTTTGGAACGCATAAATTACCTTAAGTGACTTTGGACTACTTCTAGTATTAAATTATATTACCAAAATATAAGACAAAGACTTCACTCTTAGGACTTAAAATAATATAGGCAATCATAATAAATCATATAGTAAATCATATAATTATGCGTCGTCAGTAATTATTACATACCATTTACTACTTTAAAAATGTCAACCCATAGAACCTGCGTACATTTGCAAGTAATCGCTAGTGGTGCTGTAACATGTTTTGTTTCATTAGTTTTGAAGGATTAAAGAAAAAAATCGGTTTAGTATCCACAAAATGCATGAGGCATATTGCACATATTCATGTTCTTGACTTTTTTTAAATGTTATTTACAGGCAAGTAGGTTTCAGCAATATGTTGTTTTTCGGGATACAACCCAGACGCAACTGAAAACGCGTGAATCATATAGCCACGGAGGCGGTGAAAAACAAATCATGAAAGACTGATTGAAATCCAATTATCCTTATTTCACTTAATATCATTTACAATCACTTTCAAACAGTAATCTTATATTTTAACTTTAAGAACATCCATGAAACTCAGCCGGAATTTTTCAATCCGAAAAATATATTACGTAACGCATTTTGTATTTGGACGATTATTAAGAAGCAAAACTTGGCATTATTGCCATGGCAACTAGAAATTCGACTGGTGAAAATTCAGTTAATTTTTCGATTGGCATAAATCGGACAGTCTTTAGTAAAGAAAAAAGAAAAGTTTAATGTAGGTAATTCACCAAACACGTCCTATTCAGATCGAGTCAATAATCTACGTTTTAAATCCATTATTTTAACCAACTTGACTATAAGTAAATATATCATATGCATCAAAATAATGTATTGACCATACCCAAAATGTGTAATAAATAACTAGTGTAGGCGCGTTGCGAAAGTCAATTTCCACATTGATTTTCATTTTAACCGTTCGAAGTGCACACCGCATATCCTAATTTAATTTTAGAATTCACGATTGCGTCCTGTTTTGCTCATATTAAATTAACACTCATTAATTATAACGGTCGGTGAATACGAATAACACGAAGTATAGGAATTGTGGACAACAATGGCGCAATTTGAGAGCCGCTCCGGCGGACGTGTGAGAGAATTCATAATAACGTCCAATGGTCACATTTGTTATTTTATTACAGCGCTGGTTACGGTAATGATAATAAGAATTCACTGAGGGATTACTGTACTCATATTCAACTTAAATAAACGCATATTAAGGTTTTATTTGAAGGTACATTTTAAAGAAAAGATTTTGAAGTGAATAAGCGCGTATATTTAACGAAAATTTTACAGTTATTTAATTAATACTAAATAAAAATACCGTCAACCCGTTAAACTTGTTTTCTTTCAACGTGCAATACTCGTGTAAATATGTTACTTGGTATTTTTCGTTACATTTCACAAATGTTTTAAGTGAATCCATTTGCACAATTCACAGTGAACTAGAATAATGAATAGTGATTCTATATGTCATTCAATTTTCAAAATTGTTAATAATTATTGAGATTGAAAAGTAGCTAATAATTTTTTTTTTTTTTTTTTTTTGGTGAGACTGTCGAATTTGTTACTTTGGTACCAACGTATTTAGATTTTACACTTAAAGAGCGCGTAAACAAATTTTTCAAAACTTAAACCTTCAAGATGAATATTAGAATAAAAACTCAAAAATTAAGGTAAGTGTAGTGTTTCCTAATACACATTAAGTGTGCTTCAGTGGCTCACCACTACTCAAAGCACAGACCCGCATCCGATCTCTCACTGTGTTACTATGGAATGCCAATGAATTGGTTGGCATCCAAACCCGCCAGTTATATTGAACTGTCTTCTTGAACTCTCCCAACTCTGACACAGAATGGTTAGGCCTTGAGGCACCGGCTACCGACAGGTTGGGACACGCCAACCGTCTCACTTGTCTACGTGAGACATTGTACTGTATCTATTTAATAAACACAAATACTACTAATGCAGTTAAATTCAGGTAAAGTGCAAAAAATATTAACCCTCACTTTAAGGTATTAAACAGTAATTAAGGTTAAATAAATTGTTTTAGTATTATTAGTACTAATTTCATTATGCATCTTACAATTTCCTGCATGTCACCTCAAGCGAAAAGTATGCAATTATGGAGTCTTAAATGCAATAATGTAATGCAATTACCATACAATTAAGTAATTACAGTAGCCTGCACATGTAACCAGTGTTTACGTAGCACTCGAGTATATTCAAGCGCAACAATATCCCCTCACTAAATAAATCTTGGTATGTACATACCTTAAGCTCAAATGTGTAACAATTTTCACGGTAACCTATAATATAAAAATGAATCGCAAAATGTGTTGGTAAGCGCATAACTCAACAACGCCTGGACAAATTTGGCCAATTCTTTTTTTATAATATTCCTTGAAGTACAAGGATGGTTCTTACGGAGAGAAAAATTTAGAAAATTTTCGAAAAAATAAAATAAAAGAAAAACATTTTCCTCATACATTTTCTATGGAATGACGTTATAAGTGACACTTTATTATTCTGAACTTTGACGCGATACGAAGTTCGCGGGGTCCACTAGTATCAAATAAAATTTGAGAATTTTTTCATTTTTATTAATTAATGATAAAATAAATTTAATTCTACAGCAATTGTTCTTACTAAATTGGAAATAGTAACAATATAGTGCTAGAAGTTTATTTAACTTGTGGAATTGTTTTTTGAGATTTTTACCTTTACATCGTTACGCACAATCATAATCTATCATCAGATTGTGGTGTGTGCGATACAGGAAATAAAGAAGCGAGAGTAAACAGCTTGTCGAACTCCCGAATATACTTCAATATCATATCGAGGCCATCATGCATCACTTTATATGAATAATCCTTATATTTCACCCTTTAGTGGAAAAAGAATAACCTACGCTGAGTTATAAAACACTTATTTCATTAATTTGTGTTATCAAAATGTTTGAATAATAAATCGGAAATTATATAAATTGTCGAATTTCGAAACAATCTTCACATGTTTCAAAAAGTTCTTCATAAATCAGATTGTATGTAATTCTGTACCTTGGCAACTTTATGTAACGTTTTCATTGAGTTTACACGAGTTTGTCACCCGCTCTAACTTCTTTTGTTTAAAACTTTCACTCGATTCCTAAGACATTCCGTGATCGACATAAAAAGGTGGATTCCCCGACGAATATTTGAGTACAGTGATGGCGATAAGAAAACGTTTCCTTATTCACAAAGGCAAAGGAAAACTTCAGCTTTCTGAAATTATTTGCATCTAAAAGAGGTTGGTACAAACTATCCGTGCCGTGAAAGGACAAGCATTTCCAACCATGACAATAAGACGGAAATATTTAATGGAACATTAAATAAACTTTCTTAACTAAAGATTTTGCTAATTCCAATTGTTTGCACCGTACTTCACAGTATTGACAAAAATTTAAGTCTGTCTACTTTTATCTGTTTGAAATGTTACAATTAATTTTTATTTCATAGGAAATATCTTGATTATGTTGCAATTAAAGAATTAAAAAAACAGTTTTATTATAATTAATTAATTGTTACTATTATGACTACGTTATTATTCTGTATTTCAAATGATCACTACATTGTTTGTATGTGTTAGATAGTGTTCAGTAAATAGTGTTTTTAGTAGCTATTAAAATTAAATAAACTTTAAAGATATTTTTTTTTAAAACTCTCTGAACTTAAAAGGGAAGACCTTCAATTTGTAGTAAATTAAAAACGCTAAAAATAATTTTAAATGAATGATCTAATCGGAGACTTACAGATAATGTATGTATAATATGATACATCTTTGATTAGCCAATTCCTGCCTATTTGCGTAACGTAAACAGTGAGCTAATTTACATTCGCTTAGCCGCTTATTTGCACAAGGATATAACCAAATTCCATTGTGTGCAGCGTTGTGTATTCGAGAGAACAATGTGAGGTCGTTTCCTGAATGTTTTATCGACTGTAACGTAAGCAAACAAGTCAAAACCCGGCTTTGGCCGAGGTGTACATAACGCTGCCTTCAATTGTCAACGTTATAAAAGTGGCTTAAAAAATATAAAGTTATTTCAAAATACAAAATACAAAGAAACGTCTATAATTTTATTGTATATATAAATACTTTCATTGTGCCTTGGAATCTCTTTTTGTAAATTTAAGATTGAATTTAATTCACCACAATTAATTTTAATATTTATATCAAATTAAAAAATATATTGAAAATGTATAAATAGTTTTTTACGAAAATAAATCCTATGTGTGTTATTTAAATTATTTGGGAAAAGGATACTAATTCTAGAAACCAATTAAAACTAGAGGAAATATGAAGTAATATCGCAGTGAAAGCCTGTCCCATTTAACGTGTTAATTAATGACTTGAAAATAATTTTCAATAAGGAATTTTATTTGATAATTCTTAATACTAAAATTTATTGATAAGCGTGAAATATTAAAAACTTGACTAATTTAAAAAATATTTTCTCTGTCAAAAAACCGGTCGCCATCTTGAGTTAAAACATTTACAATATGAATACGAACATAAACAAGCAAATTTAATTTTTTTTTTTTCATATACCATATGAAAATGGATTATACCAATGCCGAATAATCCCGGAAATGTTGGGTTAAATTAAAATCTTAACTAGCTGACCCCGCGAACTTCATATCGCTTCCGAATAATAACGTATATGAGGAAACGAAACTTCTTCATTAACACTCTTTCATTATTTTTTCTGTATTCTTAATAGTTATTCTGCTATTCTCGAATTAGATGAATTCAACAAATCAGAGATCATCAAATTCAGTCCATCCGTTCTTGAGTTATAAATGATGAAAACTTTGTTTTAAAGTATATAAATTAATATTAAATAATATGTCAATTACTTTTCATCAGTCATAATTCAATTCATTTGGGATTCATAAAATGTTCGATTCGTTGAATTGGTATTACATACACGTGCAAGAAATAAAAGAATTTTGACGAGAAAATAAAAACGCTTTCAAATATCGAATACAAATAAAATCTGTCAATGGAATCTTTTTAAGAATTTTCTAAAGGAAACACGATATAAATATATATATTGTTTCTTTTTTACGTCTGTATCAAGAGCTTACAGCTATGTAAAGTCAAAAATCATATTTAATTCATGTATATACATCGAACGCTTATGAACTTAAGGTTGTACAAGAACGAATACATATCTAATAAAAACAGCCAGGATATTTAGGTTTTACATTATACCGAATTATTAATTATATTTATTACGTTAAAAGGTCAAAGTCTTATATTTAGAAATAATCTTAAGGATTTATGATTATACCTATAAAAATACTATCATTATTGAACTTTCATTTATTTTTGTGCTAAATTTGTGTAAAAAGTTCCGTTTTATTTCTTGATCAGTAACTTAGAAAAAGAAAAGTAATACAAAACAGACTCCAAATAATAATTTATTTGATTATTAAAGACATATACAACAGAAGATGGTAAGGTATATAAAATACAACAAAAAGGCACAAATACTAGACCGAATTCCAAAATCATATACAGTAATGTCAATAAACAAAAATAGTCAATTAATAGTAATAAATTCTTCATAAAACTAAATAAATACCTATTATATATGATGAACTGATGAATCAAAAATACTGTATTTTAAGATGAGGATCGGCTATATTTGAAGGGTTCGACTGGCGATATCTATTGACTTATTATACAAACGACCAAAATCTTGCCAACCCGACGATATATTATCATCGATAATAATATGATTGCGGTCTTTTCAGCGTAGTGCAATGAATTGTTGAAGTATGATATAAAAAAAGAAATTATACTTCGTTTTAAGTGATAGTCATAGTGAAAAACCTATGAACTAAAACCAATTTTAAACCTAAAATACATTAGTATTAATTAATTTTTTAAACAAATACACTACAATCGAAGCCAAAGACAGGAACTTGTTTAAATTAAAGTACGAAGTTCTTATAAAAAGTTTCTTACTATGTATTAATTCGAAGCTAATTTACTTTCTTACTTAAATTCATTAAATTTCGAGGGCTCGTCCCTTGCATAGTACGTGACGAGAAAAATAATTTTTTTCGTTCCCTTTTAAAAGGGATGTCATTAAAAAGGGCCTTTGAAATCAATAAAATGTCTCTACGACGAAGGAATTTAAGAACATTATAATATTTTTGTTTTCAAGTAGTATTTTCAACGAAATATTAAGTTAAGCTTATGATGACCTATGTACATCTACACATTCAGTCACCAGTGGCAGCTTTTATCAATTCATGAAATATAATACACAATATAATAACACACCTAATAAAATATGTCCAACGCACAAAATAAAGATTTTTTTAATTGCGTTGTTTATATTCCTTGTATATATTTGTTAATAAAGTGTATTAGAAATCAATAAGCTCTTGACTGATTCCTGAATCAAACGTATGAATACGCGTTTATTATCGTGAGCAAGAATTATGTTCTTTACTCTATTTCTTAGCAGATAAAGTTACTGGTACGTAAAATAAAGTCAACTAAGTTCACCAAATTGCTAACAATTAATAAAATAGGGCATAAGTGATGACTGTGCACGGATTAATCTCTTTTTGCCATCTCACTGCTCTGCTATTACGCTAATGGAGCGACAAAGGTTTTTCTAAAGAAGATATAAGAAGAAAGAAGAATAGAAGATATATAGTTTTCTAGATATAACTGTATTTATTTCAAGCAAATTAAGAATAAATCACTAACTTCTCATATTTGAGTACTGCATTTTATATGGTGATTCTTAGAATTTATTCGTAGACTTAGCTACGCTTCTACGAAATGTTGCGAAAATATTTAGTGCTACGAACGTATTATAAATAAAATTATAGTTTTATAATAAAGTTTAAGTAATTATGGCATTCTTTATTTAAAATAATTTTATAGAAGAACTTTCTAAACTAAGTCAGTCACACGGAAAAAAGTTTTTGAAGGAAAGAACAGAAGATTGATCGCCTACTTGCGATTTATTACTACAAACAAAATTGTCAAAACAACAAACGTAGAAATATACTACTCCGTAATTAGAGGTTACGGTATTTTCAAAACCAAAGCTAGGTTAACTGATCCATAGTAAACGCGATCAATAATAAAAAATACAGTCAATAGAAAATATTTCCAAATACCTAAGGTATAAGGTACTTGACTATTAGCTGCGAATGATTATATTTGACGATGTTTTTGAATTAGAAAGGCGTTTTCGACATCTCTCATATAAGTGGTGATACGTTTGGCTTAATGTTTCATTACTACGATTCAAAAAACAAATCCTTAATAGTATTTCCTAAAATATTGTGTAATTTACAAGAAACACTTACAGAGTTTCAAGTAATTGATATGGATAAGGATTCTTGTGATTGCTTCAATTAAAATTGATACTAACGACCATCGATTGAGGTCAGAAGGTGCAGCAACATTGCGGCTCGACCTCGGCATTAAACCAAATTTGGAGTTTCTAGGAAATAACCGGCGGCGTATCGAATTTTAGTGGCCTCGGAACATTGGAATCAGGTGCTGACCTGATCGTTAAACAACCTTACTAAGAACCAGTCCCTATAATTGGATTTTAAACAATATTTTCTCACATTATAATATTACACTTTCGTTAATGCTTGCACTTTACTTACTTTAGATTAAAATACTTTATACTTCTAATTTATTAACGCTTGATAAAATTATGTATAGTAAGTAAACTTAAGAAAAAGAACTGGTGAAAACAGGTACATGTTTTTAAGACCCTATTACATATGTAGTGAAAAAAAGTAAATAAATATACCTTTTGGATATAGACCAAAAGGCATAATTATTTCCTATTTTCACGAAGACACGGCTAATTAATTTTTCTGTATTAACCTTTCTTCTAATAGGTTTTGCTTTCTTTTGTAATAATATTGTTAATTAGATTATTATCAGTAGGTAGTCAGGCCAGGTTGAAATCGTTTGAAAGGCAATAAACTTAATATTTCTTGAACCCATTTCGGGTTCAATAAATATTCAGTCAGACGCATGATGAAATTGTATATTATAAATAGAGTATAATTTAAAATGTATTATGAATTTCGATATAAGTATGATATAAGTGCTCTATGAATCCACATACGAGTACAAATGTTTAATGAAACATTTGTACCAAAAATATACCTGTGGTGCAGAGGACGTCTGAATGGACTTGAGTTCGTGTTAGGTAGTGAACCGATTAGATAAGACCAATCTGAAAAGAATGGCATATTTTTACTTCCGTACGTCAAGATTGAAACGTCAGAAGAACTAATATAGTCCATCATAAAAGTACATACCCACATATTTAATTGATTAGAACGTCAATGACTATCCAGTTATTTTACACGCCAGCATCTTAATCGTAAAAACTTAATATAAGTTGTGCATCATAAATCATCTCAGTTCGATGGAGATAAGTGATTGATGGAAACGCGAATTGTCACGTCATTGTTTTTGTTATTCCAAAATTCAATTTAACTTGATTTACGGCTCGAGTTTTGTTTTGTTTAGAATGATTTGTTCAACGTCACGTTTGTTTGCGGAAAAGCTCTCATAGCGCATAGGATTATATTTTCGTTATTATATTCTCGGATCAGAGCATACATTATCAAATATTAATGTAAAAACAACAAGTATGTACACCAATTAATCTCGGCACTATGAAAGATACTCTTTACGCTTCACCGGGCATAAAGCATGAATATTTTGGCATCTATTTCACTCATAATTTTTTTTATACGCACGTAGATGCAGCTTCCTGAGTCTTCCAAGTAAATATTTTTTGTGTCCTCGTGATTTTAGTTTCATCCATAACTTTTCATATTAAAAATAAAGCGCGTTTTCCACTTAGCTACGGAGACGTTCAAAGTCAAGGAATAAACTTCTTTTTGTTGTATATTATTGTTTTAAAATATTAACCGATGTAATGGTGACTTTATTGAATATTTACAATAATGTACTTAAATATATTTACCGATTATTATTTCGTTACCGAGGTAACGAAAATAAGTTATTTGGAACAATTTGCACTACTTTATATTAGATGCTGAGCCCCAAGCCCCAATAGTAATTATTGTAGACCAGAAAAGGCAATTAAATTACATAAAGTTACGTGTTTGTGGTCACCTAGTTTACCTAGGATGGTCTAAGTATTAAATGAGTTTGTTTTAGATAAGCGGTAATATCTTGCATTTCTAGATTATCTCTCAAATTAAACAAAACCCTGTACCATTTTTAACTTAAGTTCAAAAATAGTGATGATGTGAAGTGTCACATAGCAGTTATCACTTGTACTGACAAATGACATTGCATTGCACATGTCAAAGTATAATAACTTATCATTGACAAGACTACTTTCTAATAACTTAACATAACCTGTTTGTAATAGAACACTGTTAATAAATTATAAAGTATAGATTATGATTGCCACTAAATTAAAAATGGGGAAAGATTACATATTTAGATCACCTCTAATAGACCACTAATTTTGTGCCGCACCAAATAATACCAATTAATTGCAAGGGCGGAAATCAGATACTAATTTCAGTACATATTTCCATTTATAAAGGTAAAATACACCTGCAAAAAGGTCTTAAGGTTATCGGGGTGTACCAAGCTTATAGCAAAGATTGTTAAGATTTATTAGTGCCCTTTGACCTGCAATCGCAATAATCCCGAACATTAATCCGACGGTCAATGCGTGTCACTTTACGACTTGGCACTTATAGGTGTGTTACAGACCATAAACATTTCGTTTGATTATACCACTGAGGTTATTGGGGTTATTGTAAATCAACGGTATTGTGATTTTGAAATCCCTGTTTATAAGACATTATAATACGGCTCAATAATAATTGATAGCGGCGGATTTAGAAGAATGTTGCAAACTGCTTTTATCTTTTCTAAATGGCAGGGTACTTACCTAGCAACATTGAAGAAACTTCCAATGTGCTAATTCCCTAACGTTTGTGACTTTAAGACAGACAAGGTAGGTTTCTTTGCGACATAGATATTATATAGATACTATTTTTCGATATATATTTTGTATCTTTTTTTGGAATGGCGCGCTAAATATACGCCACACTTATCATGACCGTTTTGTTACATAAACAAGACACAAGGTTCTGTATACCAATATATTGTCAACTTTTTTCTGTACATTTTACATATTTCATTACTTACATATTTTGTTTTTCGTTCACTTCAAGAATAATTTTGATAACAATAAAGTTCTATTTTTTCTTTGCGATAAATATATTTATAAAACTAAAAATATATGTATTATTTATATAATATATATATATATGACTGCCACTGTATACGGATCGCTGATTCGCAGGAAATGTAATGGAGAACTGAACGTTAATCCAAAATTTACTGTTTCCTGTATTTCTAAATATATATTAAGAAAAATAAAAACCCCTTACGATTATTGATTGCGCGCTTTAGTCGCTAGTATATTTTTAATAAACATAAAATAAAAAGTACGAACAAATGAAATTGAATACAAATTGAAATACCTCGAAGTAATTCATTCATCTCATTAATATATGAACAGGTTTTTCCGAAAGTGTAGCTATTTACCACTTCGACCACGCCGACTTAAACATGAAACCACATTATAATGCATACAGCTACTATGTCACAGACAGACCAAAATACACTTCAAACATATACTTTTTCGTCGAGTTAATTTAAAAAAAAAGCACTTTCTATAATTAATTCATCCATAATTCATTTTTCATTAATTTATAAGTGCCAGATGTAGTTCGCTCTTTTGGAATTTTAAAGATTAGTTTGTTTAAAATGCAAATTTAAATCCCTATTTGATGAGCGTTTATTTAGTCTTAGAGTTTCTTAGTTAGCAACTTCGACGCCTCAATGTTGAAACTTTGATGAGTTTAATGCGACTGCATAAGCCGCTTTGAACCAAATCTTTGCTGTTAAATATTAATTTTACAATTTATTTATATCTTATTTTCATTTTTGTTATTAACTATGGTGTCTCGCAGGTTTCAAATTCACTTAGTACTGTTTTTAGTTACTGTTAGTTTGGGTATGATGTGTTTGTTTTAAGTACTGATTGATAGATTTAAGCTTCACAATCCAAGCTCACCTCTATAAATGTTGCTCCATGAATATTATTGCACAGTCTTTTGTCTCATTTTAGAAAACCAAAAATATGTCAGCGAAAAAGTGACTGAACACTTTCGACATAGTTTCAAGTTAAGCAACATCTCTAAGAAAGGGTAGATGTATAATGTATAGTAAACTAACTGTAATTAACGGCTAACTTAGAAGATGTAGACTCAAGAGTAAATACTTACAAAATACTGCACCAGAGATGAGATGCCTGTATTATTATCGAGCTAAATTAATAAATAAAATAATTAATGCATTTTTCTACATGAAAGAGTTATTAATGTCTCCTTGTTGACTTTGACTTTGACTTTGTCCGCTCTAACTTCGTAGGGATTTGCTATACGATGATCGCGTCGTCTCATTTAGGTACTTAATTATTATTTTTATTAATTATTATTATATTTGAAAAAAATAATTACATAAACTCGATACGTCGTTGTGTCAAGAGATAGCACTAACTTATTTTAAATACTTTAAAAGTATTTCTTACATAAACGAAAATAATTCCTAGATTTAGTAATTCCTTTGTTTTTATATACCGTGATAGGAAAACTAATTCTCAGGATCAGATTGAAATATATTCCGTAAATGTTAGCAATCATCTTTAAATATAGTTTTACTTGAAATATCAAACTCAAACACATCAGAGTCGCGGAAACCCGAATACTCAGGAAATGCTGATCGGGATGAAAAGTTTTATCCAACTATTGAGTTCAGTTGAAACGATCTGATCTGGGTAGAACTGAATGCAACTTATGATCGCAGATGTCGCAACCGTATGGTATAACTTTAATGTACTCCGCACACTACAGTAGGAAATGTATTATGGAAATGCGTTGAAATTTTAATATTAAACATTCGAAATCTATGCCTACTCAATTGTTGGTTAAATCTGATATATATATATCAAATTTGTACAGAAAATAAGAAGTAAGTCTGGCTGTAACTAGATTTAAGTTTTTCTATACAAAGACTATACCTTTTTCAGTGGTAAAAATTTTCTCGTGTTTTCTCGTTTCTGCATTTACAAGAATATAGTCTTAATATTATTATAAGCTTGAAAAATTAAAACTTAAAATATATATAAAACAAGTAAGTTATACATTGTCATATTTATTTTAATGAAATATACATATAATAAGAATTTCAAAAGCAGTGTGCAAGACGCATTCCACTATGGTAAACTTGTGCCGCGCTCTCAAGTGCTCGATGCATTTTCCTTTAAATATTGGATAGAAAGCTTTTAGCAGTTATTGAATATTTATATTCGACTAGCTGCAACTTGGTCTGTGTGGAATTGGGATAAAAAGAATAGCCTTCATTCTTTTTTAGTAAGCCGTCTTTCTTTTCGGTACACAATTTTTAAAAATCAGAGGTTTTTTATAAAGCTACCTGATTGTAGATACCTACCACGTCAGTTCGAGTTGCTACAAAAGAGTGATATACAAGAGAGTGCTTAGTAAAGATACCAAAAAGACGAGTTTTATAAGAAAATAAGATTCTCTTTGATAACAGAGATTTGATTCGTAATACATAAAGTTCCACAGTCATGCGCGGCCAGAAGAACTTCAAAAATGACTTAATCATGAAATGTTCGCGAGTTAACAATTTTACGTATTTAAATATAAAATTTAATTTTTCAAAAAGCGATCAAATTAAAAATTTAACTTTAGTATTAATAAATTTAATTTATATATTTTTTATATTTAAAAAAAAATATGAAATTAAATTTGATATTTTCTTGTATAATAACTGTCTAGACACGGTGCAACATAATATTTAATGATGCTGGGAGTGCTTAAGAGTAATATTCTGAGTGCTTCGTAATTGAAGCTTCGCCATAAAACGCGATAAAATTATTCGTATTAAATTTTCAAGAATATTTTATATACGTACCTTCAATTTAAAACGCATCATAGAAATTGATTAATTTTTCTTTGCTAAAAGTTGTAAAATAAGTAGCAATTTAAAAAGTAATAATTTAAAAAGGTATCTTCAATGACAATCATTTTATATAATATTTGGTTTCCGTAGGAGGTTCATTACCGTCTCCGTGCATAGATTGTACTGGCTTCGACTCTCGGTATAACAAAGAGAAATGATTTGTTTGGTTAGGTGCATATATAGCTGGGCGCCTCTGCCAAGAAACCTGTAAGTGACAGAGAAGCGAGCTACACACAAAATAATATTTAAAAAAGTGCTTATTTTAACTTTCTTTTCGTATAAAGCTTTTAAATAAACGTAATAAGGACGTAACTTCTTTTTAAAGAATTTTTTTTTGTTTATTGCCTTGATTAATGTTTCCTTTTGCTGACCTTTACTTCCGCTTCATGAAAAATAAATTACTTTTTAGCAATTATAATGGAGATTGAATATTCAGTCTTAACTCTCAGATAGCAAAATGTGGGCCTGTTCCAAATGATAATTAATTCGCATCCTTTGATGTTCTGAGGGATTCTCATTTGGGTCTCCAAGCAATTGAATAAAAATTAATTGCTGGTGAGATTTTACATTGTTGATCGTTGTCATAAAAATAAAATTTTCACTTGAAAGGCTCTGTACTTATTAGCTCTGTGATGTTGCGTTTGACGACATTTTGAATTGTATTAGAAATTAATTACTTGAGAATCATTAAAATATTTAACAATCTATCACTTATTAGATTGTTAAATAATAACTCTTTAAATTGTGTATTTTTAGAAAACTTTAATAAACGCGAAAGATAACGTATAATATTACGCCACTAATAAAAAACCCTGTTGTTATTGGTAGATGTAACCATTCCTTACCATTTTTCGAAATACTACTTTTTACTATTTTCAAAGGCACACATGGTAGAGGATTGCAAATTGATTAAGTCTCTTCATTTGCTTTATTAAGCCTTTGGTGGGCTAGAGCCAAATTCAATTAAAATTTCAATTATCGTATAAAATTGACTTTAAAAAGAAGACTATTCATATGGAAGCAATATGACTTTAAATGGGTTGCCTAACGTTGATATTTTTTACATTATTTACTTGTGAATACAGACTATATAATGTATCAAAGTGTATTGAGTAAGTCTATATTTTGAGTCTTTGCTGACAATGAATTTAAGGTTTTACATAATTGTTTATTTATTTTTAAAGATTTTGTACTTAGGTAACGTCTTCTTCAGAAAAATGAATTTTATGGTCAAAGAATCAGTTGTCCTAATACATAAATTTGGGTGAAAATTAAACCACATAACAATTTCATACTCGCAATTGCAAGAAACAAATAAATAAGAAGTTCGATACTACAGACAGTACGGAATTGATTTATCTCGTTAGGGAATCTTAACTCGGGCCATAAATAACAGAAACGAGGCGAACATTCATAAAACAAACACTAATTCCGCGCTCGCATTATATCACAGAGTAGCATATAATTAATCCGCTCAGCTGGGCGATAGTAGGGTAGCCAGGTAAAGGGTTCACTGGAAAACATGTCTGGGTGTTTCCCATGTAACAAATTGAAAGAAAAAAGATAAGCAGAATAAATTACCGAAAGGATTGTTCGCCATTTCAAAATTCACTTTAACATACCTAAATAAATAATTTATTGACATGCCTATATAAATGTGTCTTCCCTCACTACATGAAACAGAAATTATTATTCTTAGTAGAATTGCATGGTAAGGCTTTTAGATACACTTTAAAATTGATCTGATCATAATTAACATAATATTTTTCATTTTAATATTAATATTTAAAATCATATTTCATAAATTGAAATATCTAGTTGATTTAAGTTTGGGTTAGTATCAGATGTTTTTTAATGTTACATTTTTAATTAACAAGTAAAAATCTAAGATATACGTGATACCTGGCAGCCCTAGGTGAGGGTATACATGCATAGCGTACGTTGAGACCATGAATCATTTTATATGCATTGGTTATTTCAGTGCAGGCAAAAAGGCGTCGAGTTCGAAGATAAAAGACCACCACGGTACGCAGGATGATGCAAAATGCATCAAGCGGGCAAACCATTACAGAGCGGCTTTTTTCAATGAATTTTTAAATGGTCACGGACCGGGTCGGATTTTTAGGTCACTCGAAACATGGTGCAGATAAGGGAAGTTTTCCGAATCTATTGGTCGTTTCTGTATATATATTTCATAAAAAGTGTGGCGAAAAGATTTCGACTAATACTCAGAGAATTTACATTTTTAAACAGAGCAGATGGACTTGCAAAATTATCCATTTTAATAAATAAACAATAAGAAGACAGCCCCAAAAGGTTTTATTTAATGAATCGTGTAAAATCAAAAAGTTTTTTATTTTTTATTCATAAAAATAACTTCCGCAAAATACATTTATATTGTATGTAGTGTTAACAAAAAGCAGACAATAGTTGGTACACCATTTATCAAACGTACGCAAACACGAAACGTCACAGTCGCATACATTTATCACGATCAAATCTCAGAATATACAAAGACTTCATAAATTATTTGGAAGGAACGTGCAATACGAAGCTTGAGATATAATCTTAAGGCCGGACGATTCGCCCGAGGTGGTTTTACTGTTAAATTGCTTGACTTTCCCGGCCTGCTTCATTTCCGATTGAGAACTTGAATGTCCTTTGACTTTTTAAGCGACGTTTTCTTTTTTCCAGGGACCTTTGCAGCTATGAGAAAGTACTCTGATGTTTTTCATCTTTATTCTCAAACAGAAGGTATGTCACGTATAGATATTTTAGTTTCTTTGTACATAAAGAAAATACTAAGCTACATTATAGCTTACCTAGATGATCTTAGGGTCATGGATTTCAAATAAATGTTTCGGTTGAGCAGATACAAAAGGCTGATCACCTTCCTGTTAAAACAGTGATCAGCAAAACGAATCTATTAATGAGTCCCTATATATTAAAATATAGTAATCCTACTTTTTCAATTCCAGGTCGGCAAAATTTTCGACACCAATGCGTCAATTTTAAATGAAATGTCTATCGTAGCATAAATGGTCGTTTAATCTTGAGGATGGCCAGGCGTGGGCCGGTAAAGAGTAGCTCCCATATGGGATTAGCGCCAAGCACTCCCGCCGTGTTTCGCTAACTTTACGGTTATGACGCTGCACTTACGACTCTAGGGTTGCGCTCGTTAGGGTGACTAAGGTTTACTGCAAGTCATAGCACCCTTTTTTAAATAATGCACCGAAACTTTGACCTACATTATAATTATTAGATTCCAAAAAAATCATTGACGAAAAAGCACAATCTTTCTTTAATTGTGCATACATTGACCCAATAGTCATTACAAAAAAATAACGCTTCGTCGGCTCACGCTTGCCACTTTGTACTTCTCGGAGTAGGTGTGGAAATGACTGGAGATTTTGTATCTTGATTAGTATATTAGTATGGACAGAGTAGATGATTTAGTTGTAAGAAATATTTTCAGCTTCTTTATATATTAGATAACCTAATAGAGTTTCGACGGTCCTCCCGTTTCTTAGTTGAGTATATTTTAGTATATTGTAAGAAGATGGACACCCCAGTAACGGTTAGTTTATGTCTATTATTACACAATAGCCACCGACTATGGCCCGACGAGGTACCTTGTGTAGTCGTTTGCAACACTTATAGATTAAGTACGTAGACAAAGTTACTTCAACACGGGTTTATTGGCCTATGCTAACAATGTACCGTATAATATAACAAATAGTTACTAATAATAACAGTAAATATGTTGGGTATGTACGTATAAAGTGAAGTACTAAAAATCTTAGTGAGGCATTGAGCTCACACGAGTACATTTAGGTACTTAACTGTTAGTATAAATTAAAACAATGATAGTAATTTCTTATTCTCAAACATAGGCGCATTATTGAACACTTATTAACTTAGCATAAACGAAGTTCATAAATGATCATGTAATTGATATTTCATTCAATAATTTTTGAGTTTAAGTTGAATATTTGTATGTAATATGTAGTCGTGCATCTAGCGTTTGTTTTTTAAATTATGCGAAAACGCTAGATGCACCGACTAAGTACTATGGAATTACTTTTTTTGAATTATGGAAAAACTTTTTGCAAAATTTCCATAGTAGACTCACGTTGACGTACAAGACATCAATGAAACTTTCACCAGACTTGCCAGCTTGGACGACATCTTCAAAATCAGTTTCAATTAATATCAGACCTATCGTGGCATAGCGCGTAGCCAACTAGCGCTGAAAGATTTTCCATACAAATAACTTATGTAGATGCTTTCGAAAAATACTTTCCCAGACTTGTGGTAAAGCTCATCAAAAAGGCAGTGTATTACTAAAAATTTACCGTGTGAAAATGTTTTCAGATTGACATAAGAACACAATTTAACATCTCAAATTCTCAGTACCAAGCATATTGTTTTTAATTTACACTTCCTTAGCATTGCGACGGCAGGCGTTAGTTCGCGTTAAAATGTATGAGTTCTGACAAGAGGAGAAAACATCCTTATTCGTATAATGTAGAGTACAATACACAAAGACGGGCAAATTGTCTGTATTTGAAGCTGGTTCACTTAAAGAATTCAATGAACTTAATAACAAGCCTCTTCTAAGATTTAGTACTGACTACTTCTCTCAGAGTGTGAAGGTCATTATTGAAAACAATATTGGTAATGGTTGGTCAATATTGGTATGATTAGTACAGTTAATACTTAGGTTTTACGATGCATGTTTTTTAAATATATTTTAATTTATTTAAATAACAATATTTATGTTTTGTGAGTATACCGTACAGTGTATACCTATATATTGTAAGGGAACGCTAGAGTTGTTAGGCGTAGGTATAATTTAACCCTCTTTTTTCCTACCTATTTACCTTTACCTATGATATTACACCATACTAAAATACAGACTCCTGACGTCATACATCTGAATTCAAAAGCACTTTCAAGTTCTACTTATAATTATTTTTAGGAAAGTTAGGTAAGTTGCGTCTGTTCTTTTAATAAACAAGAATCTTCTTTCTGTATCATACACAATGAAAACTTGATTTAGGATTTGACTTCCCAAGAGTGGTGTCAGCTATGATAAAAATCTGAAATTAAATGGATATTTTATTCAACAAAAACGTTTTATATTGTCACTGTTATCTGTGTGTCACTTTTCAAATTACGCGAATAAGGCAACTGTTTACATTTCACACTTTTTGAGTTTCTTCACTGAGCACATTCTTTTTAGCTGAAATTATTTCTTTAGCTTCACGATGTTTTTGTTGATGCTGTGTTGATGTTACAGTTGAAAGAACTTTATTTCTCTAAGAAGTTTCTTAAAAATCTTTTTCTTTAGTATAAAAGATGACACGAATTGTAGACACCGGTTAACAAGCTTTGTCTGATTAATTTGAAAGCCAGTTATCTAAAGCTCCTTTTAAACTTTCCGAAGTTTTTGTATTTGGATCAAGAAAATGGTTTTTAACACGACTATCCTTATAAAACGCTGATACCAGCTCAGATTTATGACATCAAACATTAAATATATTTCACTTAGAGGTCCAGGTATCGATTCCCGAAGAAGATATAAATAATAAATACCTCTAGTTATCTACTTCCTTGACCCTAATAGATAAAGAAAAGTGTTTTCTATATGTCCCATTGTTAGACGGATTATACCATAATCCATTTCAAATGTATTTGAATGAAACAAAGAAGTGTTTGTTTGAATGTGTTTTATTTTTATTTTCAAATCGCAGAACAAAACATTTAAGTTCAATTCAAATAGGGGAATCTTTACTTGTATAATACATCCTATGTTATTAAAAAATAAAAATCATATATTTAGAAATTATTGAAAAGTCCTACTGCCAATCAATACAGTTTGACAAATCCCCGGCAAATAGCTAGTTTTGAAATGTTAAAAGAATTTTTAATTACTCTTTTAATTAAATACTGAATATTAAAAACCCAATTACCATAAATCACTTTTAAATCTCAAATATTAATTCGTATATCGTGTACAACAGCAGGATATATTAGCATTGCCTTCATAAATTTTAATATATTAAGGTCATTTGCATAAACTAGTACAATATGTTTCTAGGACTTTCTTAAAATAATTCTGTCAGCAATAAAAATTCTATAAATGCGGCGATAAGGAATGTTTTAGTGTGTCTTATAACTGTGCGTGTCAGCAATCGGAACTAATTAAGGCGACTATAATTAATTTGTATTAGTCTAGCTTTTTGGCCGCGTAAATTGAAAGCGAACTTCACGAGAGCTTTTACAACCACTCAATTTTTTAAGGTTTGCCGTACGAGCGAATTTAATCTTCAAATAAATTTCCTAAAATAGAAATTAAACCATCGTTTAACATAGAAAAATAAGAATACTTATTTCAGAAAAACAAGACAAAATAATTGATTTTTCTTTGTCTCTATAAAATTTAGTTTTAAAAGTCCGATGTCAACACAATAGATACTTGAACGTCCAGAATGGAAGGTTTCTATAACAGCACCCCAAACCTGGCAGAAAAAAAGACGAAAATGGAGCTGGATTGGTCACACGCTTCGACGAGGTCCCCGCTTTGGAACCCGCAGGGACGAAGAAAGCGAGGCCGTCCAAAGGTGTCGGAGGTGCGGGACATCGGGATGACGTGGAGCGACGCCAAACGCGTGGCCCAGGACAGGACGAGATGGCGGAGCACAATGGACGCCTAGGGGTCGTAGGACTTTACAAAAACCCCAAACCTAAAAAAAAATATTTTAGCATTATATTTTTTGAATCTTATCCACAAAATATTTTCAAGTACATATTGATTATTGTTTCTAATATATTGATTCGTGCCTTTAGTAAATAATTTAATGTAGAATTTTTTCACAATACGGAATTGAATAAACTTTTTTTGATGTCATGATTTGTGTACATCTACTACCTTCTTAGTACGCTCTCGTATACTCAATGAAATATTTAAATAGCCGACGGTGATGACGGCAAATTATGTACTTGTAATTATAAAATATTGTAAAATATTTTTACGACGATAAAAATCTAAATTAATATCTTTAAGATACTTAAAATTAAATTGATCCTTTCAAGCACCTCTTAACTTTAAGACTGATATAAGCTGGTTTTAAAATTTTCCTTCATACAAGCTTTGATACAATTAAATAGCCTGTTCTAATATTGAGGAAAAAAATTATTTTTGTTTGCAAAGAATAAACTCAATAATAGACTGATTTTAAATATTCTCTCACTGTTGCTAAGGTTTACTGTTTTTGAATGACAGATATGTCATATGATATTTAATTTAAAAGAAATCTTAATACTTTAATATGTAATGCCAACGTTGACGAAATTAAGAGTAATAGCTATAAAAAAATATATTGTTCAAAAGCATACTTGACAGAAGCCTGCCTTAGGAATTTTTAGCTAATCTAAATATAATAATATATATTACCTAAGTTTGTTTATAAGCCATTTACAATATAACTACTAAACTGATTGTTTATATTAAGTATATCACTACATAGTATAAAACAAAGTCGCTTTTTCTTTCCCCATATCCCTTTGTATGCTTAAATCTTTAAAACTACCCAACGGATTTTGTTGCGATTTTTTTAAATAGATAGAGTGATTGAAGAGGAAGGTTTTTATCTATGTTTTATACCCGTGCAAAGCCGGGGCGGGTCGCTAGTTTTTAATATATAAATATTGAAAAATCAAGAGAGCTTTAGCCAACTCATCTTACCTAATAGAAAGAGTCAATCTCGGAATTTACCGGCAAAAGATGATTTTTTGGCAACATTATTTCAGCGTCCTAATATTATCTCAAAAGTCTTATAAGATCACATCTGAACGTCAGATATTTAGAGACAAAGGTCCCAGAATGTAGGCTTTTGAAAAATTTTATGCAAAAATCTTAAGTACCAAAACCCGAAAATCATTTTATTTGTTTAAAAGTGAAAGTAAACGAATAAAAGGATTACTTTCAAGACAAGAAGATTACTTTCATACTTACGAAATTTACTCGAATTCCTCGAAAGTGATATAATCTTGAGCTTTGATCCTGCACTCCAATATGCTTCAATCGCATTACCCGACTTGCTTAGAGTAACATTAGCCTTTTGATCCCTCGGAGATCACATCATAAAGGATTTAATTCAGATTAGTACTATAAATAACATCTTCAAATGTACACACGCCGATTGCATTGAACTCTGCACAAGATCAGTATGATATTGTTGACATGCTATTCATGATATTAGTTGGAAAATCTTGGTATTAGAAGAACTAATCAAGATCTTTTCTAGATGATCAACAGTAGTATGATTGTCTTGTATTATAGCTTACATTACCACAATCTTACAATTAGTTAACTTAACCCCAAATTAAATTTCTGCCTGCAAAGAAAATGATTATTTAAAATGTCGCAGAACAACGTCTGCTTACTTACTAGGGTTTTTATGTATTATGTTATTTATTTTGATTAAGTTTATCAGATATATTTATTTATTTACACCTCTTTTCCTACTTTTTGTTTATTTATTTTACTAAGATAAAATTCATATGATATAAACATGGTGTATCGTCAAGGACGGATCGGTGGCCCTCGATACATTCTTTACACAAGGCCAATGTGAGGCAATAGGATAAATCTAAGTACTCACCTGCACCGCAACGTGGTCTTGATGCAATAGTTTCCAGTGATTTAAGTCCGCAAATATGTTAAAATTATGAAGTTGGGATAATTAATACGCACAAATTTAGCAAAAATCTACAAAAATATGTATAAGAGTAGAAAAAAACAGAAAATAATTCGAGAAAAAAAAAGGAAACAATTAAAGTAAGAAAAGAGTCAGTGGATTATGTTTAAATATGATAGTGTCCGCTTGTAATTTTGTTTATCATTTTTGCTACGTTAAATTCCGTATGCGGTAGTCTATATTTTTTTAAAAAATAGATTTAAAAAACTCAGCAGCTCGCTTCAGCGATGACTTAATAAATTAACGTGTAGGCAATCTGTACAAAACGATTTCCTCATTAATTTTGCATTCCCTTATCTCATAAAAAGCTCAGTCTAAATAAAACATTTCCAAGAGATGAACGCCAGAATACATTATGTAATGATGCGGCATTACTCGGGATTGTTCGTTTTATCCGAGAGATATAAAGTCTTTAATCTTTTTATATCTAAATTGTTTTAATTTACAACGGCGGCGTACAAAATTACCCTCTAAGTTAGAAATTGACTAAGGATACACTTCCCTACGTTCACTATCGCTATTAGACGACATTTCGTGTTTCTTATTAACACTAATATAAAGGGAATTAATATTTTTGTTTGTTATGAATAAACCTAACACCTACTAGACCGATTTTACACTTTTTGCACAGATCAGAACAGACTGTATCGTGAATACTACTAAACTAGCAACTACCTTATACACACAACTTTTTTAGTTTAAAATGAACATTCAAAAACAAAGAAAATAATATGCATACACGCGTGATTCCTTCAATTGTTTAATGGAATATACATTTTTTTATTTATTTATTTTCATGGAAGACAGCTTTAAAATGATAATGTAACAGATGTGTAGCAATTTGAAAGCCAATTACAAGTCTTCACGTATAGATACTGGTTACAAAATTAATAAACTATTATATTACAACTGTTCACACGAGAATCAACAGTATAACAACCATACAGGGCTGGGTACAAATTTGTAAAATATTATATAGAAGTAGAAAAAGAAAAAACAATAACACTAAAAAAAAAATAATACTAATTAAAGAGTCTTTAGAAAAAATTCAAGGCTCAAACATCTCCTTGCTGAATGCACTGTGGTAGAAAATAAATCAAAGTTGTGTTGCTTACAGATGCCATTGAAATTATTGCTCGTTCGTATAATAAAACTATTTTGTCTATAGTTAGTTGACGCATGTGGTACATATATGGGTGGATTAAATCGATATAATTTAGAATTTATTTTTGTCTGTATATTTCTCTAATTTATGTTTCTCAACTTACAACTGAATCAAATAATAATATTTGAGATTTCTTAATGTAAATATTTCCTTACATTCGCTACTAAGATGTCTAAAGGGACAAAAAAGCAAACGGTTCGTTAGATACCCGCAAGCATAAAACGATACTCATCGTTTTGGATAGCAACGTTGTGAGGTATGCGAGGGTTAAGCCTAAAAAGAATGTTCTGGTAAAGAAAACAAATTGCTACAAGCGCACGATGGTGTGGGATATTAAATTCTTTCCCTTCGTTGTACACATTATTTCAAGCCAAATATACGAGTTGTTTATTGTTGGGTGATTTCAGGTATCTAACTGAAGTAAAGTTAAATTGTTGCATGTTAATTATTTGACCATTATTCTCGCATCTTTTAGTCGCCTCCGTGGGTAAATAATTCACGCAGAAGGTCGTGGGCTCGAATTCCGAGGAAACATAATATAAATGTTTCCATTTTCAAAAAATTATATTGATTATAATTATATAATTATATTGAATGATTTGTAAAATGTAGAATTATGAGTTACACCTCAATATACAATATGTTACATGCACATTTCTTGTATTTAATTAAAATAAATAAGACTATAAAAATGAAATTCTAAAATCCGATTGCTTTAAGTATTTTTAGAATCTCCTTAATTGTTAATTAAACATTAAATTTCCAGTTTTTCAGAAGTTTTAATTAAAATCAGCACGAAAGCAATTAAGATAAGTGGGGTAAAACTTGTTTTTTATAAAGCCCTTCATTTATCTTCGGTTCTTGCAATATTTTTTTTTTATTTTCATCTAAAGTTCTAATTGGCTTTAAAATTTCAAGTATGAACGCTTTACTTGCCAGAGACAGTAATTAATCTCGTCTATTTACCTGAAGTCTGGGCGTGGATATAAAACCCATTTATACAATATATACCGTTACATTTTGTTTATCAATTGGATGTTTTTGTTTCTATGAAAAGTGAGTAAGGCAGAAGTACTATAGTCATAGTTTATTTATTAACACATACAACAAGAAAACATAATAAAGTGCGACCTGTATCTATGCAATGAAACGTTTTTCCTTTTACTCACTGATAATTGCTTACTTAATATAAGTTACTCGTGAAAGTGGCTAGAAAATGGTATTAAATAAGTAAATAACAGGTAGTTGCCTGAACTTTGTGAATCGAGAAAAAAACAAGCAAGAAATAACAACATCTAATAGTAACTATATCCTATTCCATTATTATATCATAAATGCGAAATTTTGTGAGGATCTTTAGATGTCTGTGACTCAATAACACCTAAATGGCTGAACAGATTTGAATGAAATTTGGCACGCAAATAGAACATATTTGATACTTTATATACCGGTAGTGTGTTCCTATGGAATAATTGATAATGTTCTTTTATTTAAAAAACGATTCTTATTTCTTGTCTAAACACTGGATGGACGTGATTTTTGATATTAAATCATACTTTTTATCCCGGTAATTTTTATGTTTCATTTTATATAAATTTAGAGATTCGCGTATTTTAGTACGAGATTAATGCAGGCGAAACCGTAGAGCACATCATAATTGTACATATTTTCAAACTAAAATAATAATAAATTCAGTGATTCCAATATTTTCGTTCCCTTTGGGTTAGAGGCGGGATCCATTGGAGCTAAACGCAAGAGACATCGACTTATTTAGTTAAGGCTTCCGGATATCTTAAAGCAGGTGTATTTTCCGTCCAACCCTAGTCTATACAATGTTATATGATTATCGCTATCATTAAAACGTAGTAATACAACGTGCATATAAATAAATTTAAGTTAAATAAATAAATAAAATTTATTTTTAAACTTTAATAATTTGTTTTTAAAACATTGTTGTTATTGCATACTTCCAATTAAGTTTTCATGAGAACAGTCGTAATATTTGTATAATGTTAATAACGTTATTTTGAACATTATTAATTAGCGTAATCAACAAATATTAATTAATATTAAGTACCTACTGCCTCCTTGGTCTAGTGTTAAACGCGTAAGCGTTACAACCGAGAGGTCCTGGGTTAGATTCCCGATGGAGATAAAAAAAACTCGGTCTGGCAGGGCATAGAAGGCTGATCACCTACTTGCCCCTAAAAAAAATCGATCAGTGAAACAGATGTGAAATGCATCTGCCCCATACCCCACTAGGGGACACGGGACTTCACTTCACACCTACTGCAAGTGAGTTTTTACAAAATTCCAAATTTAGAGCGAACAAGTGTTTCGGAATTTCATTTAGTTAATATCAGACATAAGTAAGTTGATTAGTAGCAAATTTCACCATGAGTAGTTTATTTTTTAAATCGTGTCTTCAAATGATTATGTCTTATCAACAGTACCTATTTTATTTTGAGATTAAAGTTTTAGAAGTTTTTTACAAAAATTCAGCAAAACTTGAAGAATAAAGTGTCCAATCTGAATGTTAATTTGTCCGCTCATAACAACTCAACGGCTCAAAAGATTTCGCCAAATGTTACGTTATTAGAGTTACAATAGGATTTTTTATTCGAAAAACAGCTCCATACAAATGTTTTTGTTACAGATAAAATACTTAAGCATTTATTAAGAATGATTTATTAAAACTACTAAGTAATTAACAAAATGGTATCCTCTCAAGACGGCCGTGAAATATAGAAACTAATTGTACAGCTGTGTTTTTATTTTCGTTTTCGGATTTCCCCGGAGTAAAAGACCATTGTTAAATGGCCGTTGAGAATTCAACAATTTTTGCGCAACTTTTCGTTAAAGCAGTATTTGGGAATATTAATATCGGGTATTTTTTTAACTATCAATAATTAAAATCAAAAGTACGCCCATATAACTGTAGTGACTAGTGATTAGGTACAAAGTATTTATTTAATTAATAATCAACCAAACTACTTTAGCTACATTAATTTATATCAAAACGAATAATTCTTTTAATACATTTTAAGTTCGTATTCCACTAGAAAATACGAAAACACTTTAAGAGCGGCGAGAATCATGTGTAGCTGTGGGCGGATACATAAATTTTTAAATAAACATTTACATTAAATTACTTTATAGGTTACAATAAAATATAACGTCGTCTTCTGAAAACGGTAGATCGTACTCTTTTGCATTAAGAATTCCTCAGATTCCCTTGAAGCACACGTAACGTAATTGAAAACATTTTTCTGAGAAACTCAACTCATTTTTTATCGTCCCTAAAGGTACTTGTCCTTGCTATAACTTACGAAGGTTACAAGTGCTGTCAACGGAAAACTTGTTAGATTTAGAGAGGTTCCAGTGTTCCACCTAGCCGCACGCCACTTTACGCAACTTCGCTTTCATTTCGAGATCATTTATAAGTCACTTCAGAGGTTGGTATTCCATTATTGACCACAAATGTTTTTCAACGTTTTTAGAAAGGCACAAAGTCAATTGAAAGTTTTATACTGCCTGTTTATGGATTTAAGTAAAGGAAATTCTCAATTGAAAATACGGAATACCTAGACATGATACCTTTTAGTCTCGGGAATGCTCCATTAAAAAATAATTGTACAAATAATTCTACTTTGAGTATTTGTCCTAAATTTATTTATTATTAACATTGAAACTACAATGATCCACAAACAATACGACTACAGTTTTAAAAAAAGGAAAAAAGAAAATAGAACCAAAACAAAAATCTTATTAATAAATTAATTTACTGTTCGTAAAAGCGTTCATCAAAGTAGTCCTGAAAGTAATTAGTTTCAGTTGAGTAATTACTAAAACCAAGAACGGGTTTAACATGTTTACATACAAAGTATATTTTACTACAGTTATGTACTCGTTTAGTCCTTATCTCTTATCTACACACGGCTATGAAGGCTTTAAATCTTTGAGTCTGGGCTCCAAAAAATCGCAAATGACTTATACAAAATACATATAAGTTATAAGTACGTAAAGGTAATATATTTATCATCCACAGATAATAGTTATCATAGTAATTAACATAAAGTGCACTATTTTAAAGATGAGATGAGATTTATCTCCATCTTAGCGTAGTTAGTTACACATTAGTTAGAAAAAATAAGGAATAAAATAGCTGATTATCTGTTTGTCGTTCTATAAAATGAACATTGAATTTTATATATAAAATTCTCGTGTCACAATGTTAGTTACCTTACTCCTCCGAAACGGCATTACTGATTTTTACCAAATTTTATATGCATATTCAGTAGGTCTAAGAATCGGCTACTATCTATTTTTCATACCCCTAAGTAATAAGGGTAGCCCACACCAAAAATTAATATCGTCAAACAACGTTTGCTGGGTCAGCTAGTAAATATATAAAAGAATAAGTTTGTCTCATGACCACTAGAGATGACTAAAGATTCCTTATTATTCACATTAAACATTCATCTTATTCAGGAATATGACCACTTCTTGCCAAAAATCAATTTTAACCAAAAACTTTTCAATTGTATCGACAAGAAAACACGCCCAAATATTCATATAAAGATTTTTTGTTAATACTTGAAATATTATAATAGTAAAGAATCTATCATTTTATCTTTTATACCTTAAATAAAACATATTATAAAAGACTGGTAATTTTTGAAATAGGCAGCAGAGAAACACACGTCCCTTTGTTATTTATGAAGTAGAAATCAGGTCAGGGTAATAAAATAAAATGTAGTAAGCAACAAATCGTCAGTTCGCGCGGTCGCAGCTATGTGGAGTGTTCTAGAGGTGTCAAGAGGCTTGGCGAGGTGCCAGGGATTGCCTTCTTGAGACCCTCACATCATCTGTGTGCCTATGTAAATTATATGTATATATATGGTTATAAAAGGCGAATATGTAACAAAAACGGCAAAAGAACATACAAGGTGGAAAGAATTTAGCGTCTCCGTAGTTCACACATCATTTTAATTTAAATAATTTTTACTTCATCTGCGAAACATTTTTAGCATTCATATAAACTTTTATCTTTTATTTCGTCGCACATATTTTCTACTTGTGTATGTCTGTATGTCTTATTTGTTTTTACATATACAGAAGGATATAATAATGTAGTACTAAAAAATTCAGTTATTACTTTAAAAACTTTGAAACTTTATGAACGTTTAAATAAATTCAGAGAACTGTATTTATAATATAGAAACATCGTATTTGACGTAAAAAAGTTATTTCTAGCCTAAATCTACTTTGTGTTTATTACATCATTATTGTACAATATTAAATTTTCATGTCACTTAGCAGAGTCGAAATTCATCAAAGTACATCAAGAGGATTATTCATAATTACCGAAGTATGCCGGGAAACTAATTAGATACTACGAAATTTCCTCCTAAGTATCACCTCTTTGATTGATTATAATAAATGAAGCGTAGGTACTCGAGATATTTCAAAGGTAAATTTTATTTAAAGTACTTTGATTGAAGACCTTCTTTCGCTAAAAATATTTCAAGTAAATTGAAATTTAGTCGCAACTGATTACTTTACAAATTGCATTTGTCATTTTTAGAAAACTTGTTAATTTGGGTAAATGGGGGTAATGGCAGGTTTACACGCAGCCAATTTTGCTTTCTGCCAGTCAGTAACTAGCCAATGCTTGATTGCCCGTTTTGTTTACATATTTTTGTTGTATTCTTATTACCTCGTCTTTTTAATAACCCAACTTCAGAAGGGATAGAAGTGTATTGTAGGACTATTGATGGAAGATTAATGTATTTTATTTACGCGATTATCAGTTCACTAAAAGAACAGTTTAACAAATTTATGACGAGTATTTAACTTCTTACTAGAATTCCCTACGTAGTGAGTTAAATAATTGCAAAATTTTCTTTTAAACAGGTTAAATTTATTTTATTCTGGAAATATTGAAGTAATTACTAACTTTGTATCGCTTCAAAGATGTCACCTTAAACGTCATTTTATATAAAATGTATGAGGAAACGAATTTTCTTCATAAACACTTTTTCGTGAATTTTTTCATACTTTTACTAATTATTTGGCTATTCTCGGATTAAAAGAATCAAACAAAATAGAGAACTTTCTTTAATTCAGCCATTCTTTAAATATAAACAGTGTACCTAATCCGACTTTGTTTTATATATATTTATAAGATATTATTAGTCACTGGTTATTCCAAATGAGGTATGAGACTGAAAACATTATCGATTTTCCACATGGAAAGGCTTCCAAATGGAAATTCGTTATACAGTGATTGAAAATGGATAGGCTGATTATTTGATAATTGCCCATTTACAGTAATTGGAATGAAATTCTTCTATTGTGGTTTCATTTTGTGTAATTTCAATAATTTATTATATGTAAAAATTTATTGTTAGTAACGAAAATCCTAAATAAAAACTGAAATAAAATATACAAGCCAATCATATTAACAGTACATAGTCCTTAGTTAAAAACTAAATTTGAATATAATTAATTAACAAGTTAGTTTTTCAAAATAACTACTTACTTAATGTGTAATGTCTGTCTATGTGTGTGTGATGTCTATCTCGAATCGTCTCCATGGCTTAGTGGTTCCCGCATATGCATTTTGCGTCAGAGGGTCTGAATTCCCTTGAAATTTAAAGTAAACAAATAAATATTTACACAAATAACAAGAACAAATACAAAAATTGTTATTGTTACTTACACATATGGATATTATTAGAAATAACTATTTTGATTTGATAAATGTGTCTGGGCTATGCCCAACTAGGTAATGCGGAATTTCACTTTATTCTCTTTCTGGCTGTCTAACGTAACGTCATAATCTCGTTATCTAAAAACAAATTTTAAGATGAGGATTTCTTAAGTTTACCGGACAACATTGCAAAGCAATCTCTCGACGGAACGTCGGCTCATGACGCGACGGTAGCCATACAAACGCAATAGACTATGACGAAAAATGCCACAAAAAATATGATGTCTCTTATTTATCTTTATGTTTGCTATGTAGGTATATCCTTATTATATTATATAATACTCTAAAAGAAGTTTGTTCATCTTTAAAGTCTATTAAATAACTGCCTTACCTTAATCTACTAGAGGTTAACATTGTTTATCCGTAAATTTTCTAGTCGAAGGAGCACATTCTCATCACGCCCTAAGTAGCTTATCTTTAGTAACAGCTTTTCGTAGACGGTGCCCCGAAATCACCAATTTCTTACTTGATTGGACGCCTTGATGGCTTTTCGAACAAAGAACTCTATCTGAATGAAAACAAAACATGTTTATACAGTTAGGAGGGAAATTGCATGGATGTGACTACGCATCAGTATAAATTTTGACAAATACCTTGATTCGATAGATAAATAACATCGTATAGAAGTACTTGTTTATTCAAAGTTTACGGAGACAATATCGAATATTACTTCACCAAACTGACGGATGTAAATAAGTTTCTATTAAATAATGTAAATTTTAAGGTGCCGTGTATTTATCTAGCTATGGTTCAAGTGAAAATATTCAATCTTTTGTACATTTTCACGATATTTAGTAAATTTTATGCTAAATTTGATGAATCAAAGCAAGCGATAAATCGAAATGTTCAATTTATATGCATATTACCACCATATACTTATAACAATAGATTTTTTCCTTTTAAGTACATACAGTCACGCTCTTTATCGATGTTACTAATAATTTAAATTGCTAGTCTATATTGGAACAAAAATTTCGTTGTCATTCATCATCCGACACGCACGAGACCAGCATAGATATTAGATACACATCATTAATAAACCTGACATGATAAAGCAAAAATACTTTTATTTAAATATGTTTCTTTTTAAGTACTAAAAGTTTTAGCGTACGCTCAAACTCAGCCTTAGATAGTCACGCGTGGGATAATCAATTAGTGTTTTGCGGAAAGTGTTGGGTCTGTTCCGGAAAAATAAACAATATTTCTGTTTGAAAGTATTTACTGGTCTTCAGAGAACAATTAAGCGGCAAAGCAAAAAATTTATCTAGCTCATGCTTGACTATGGATTACGGGACTTTATTAGTTAAAGATTTTCCTTTCAGTACTAAGATTCACAAAGCCAAAAGGGACTTTAGAAAGGTGAGAACAGTGCCGCTGTAGATAATATTAGAAGAACCATCGTCTTTGTGATAAGTAATGTCTACTCTATTATTAAACTAAGCAAAGATCTAGAGACTTAACAAAAGATACACCTTTATGCAGATAATTTAATCAAAAATATTATTCATAAATTTAATGGAACTGCATCTAAAATGCATATATTAATCCTTTAAAAAAATAGTAGATATATAATTAACCTTAATCTATTTGTCTGTATAAAAAGTAACTGTGGATTCAAATATATTGTATTTTCAGTCATATTACTTAATATTTTGTAGCATTAATTTATTTTAAATTATTCTCTGAATGCCTGCATCATAAAATTAATTTGGAAACTCGCATCGTTGCAGCCTTAGGTAGCTTAGCGTATATGCGTCAGCTGCTCGGGTGGACGTGTAAAAAAATTCGTCAAATAAAATTATAGTACGCCTTATGAAATGTAACTAGCAAATCTTACTTAATTATTATCAGTTAATTAATTAAAAGGAAATTAACTTATATTAACTTAATATTATTATATTAAAATAACCAATTATTAAAAAATTGGAAGAAAATTACTTAATTTTATTTTACCATTTTCGCAACATCCCATACCCACCGCGGGTGCGCCAGCTGGCGGTCGGTTTCCTTATTAATAATTCGAGATCTATTGAAAAAGATGACAATCGATCGGCTGAAAAATACCACCTAAAACGCAATGCTACCTCCCTTTCTAATACAATTACAAACAAAAAAGTTTATACACAGTAAATTATCCAATATTGTACTGTCTTCAATCTATTACATTAAACCTGAGGCTCTCATAAAATATAAGGTTAGGGATTGTTGTCCCCTACAATAATAAGCCAGAACTTTCTAAAACTCAAGCAATATTATGTTTGTCCTTGTTATAGTTTGTTTTATCAAATCAAAATATTTATCAAACTCCACTTTAATAATGCCACGTTATTTTTTTTGTAATATTGTTTTCTTTAGGAGTAGCATTCTGCTAATATCAGCTTAATAGATCTCAGATTCGTTTGTTAATGCAGTTGCAGTTATGTGACGTCATCTGACAATTTAAAAAAAAACTTATCAATAAAAAGTTACATCAATTAAATTGAAATGGTAATTTAATAGACAATCCAATACCTAATTGGATATTACATGAATGCAATCTGCTTGCTACCAAAATATTCTCATCAACGAATTAATTGAATTCAAACTACAGTTGCCAACTTGCAAATCAAACCGATCGCCTGCCAATTAACTCTGTTGACCTGCATAATACCCCATGATTGGCTGGACCAAGTATATATTCTCTTTGACCATAATATGTATACTTGGTATTTCAAAGAGGGTACTTAGATACCAAGGTATTGTTGTTGTTTGGAACATGGAACATCACTCATAAACTTTAAACTTTCGCGATTTAAAATCATTGTTAGTAAATACATAGTTCTTCTCGTGACCACGGCCGTTACAACACGGTTGAAACGTCGAAGTAAATACATAATGTTTCTATGCGCGATATTTACTATATTCCTTTATATATCCGCTATATTTATTAACAATGGAACATCAATTATTTTATATACATTTCTTTGTATAGGCTAATTATAAATCATCTATGTATATAAAATAAAAGCTACATTTAAAAATGAATTGCAAGATTAACTAAGATTCTAAATAGTTAATTTACTCTAACTGAATATTAGTATTCTAGAAGTTTCTGCGCTAAGGTATTATGAGTGTCATAATAAATTAATGACCTCCGTGGGCTTCGGTATGATTCGGGATGTTTATAAATAATTAAACACACGTCCGATCAGATCCTAGGCAACTTCCCTGCGGACAAACTGAACATTTTGCAGAATTATGAAATATAACCTCGTACTTTATTATTTAGCGGGAATAAAAATGTTGTAAACTTTTTCGAAATAAAATGTACGAATATTTTCGTCGTTAAGATTTCTTGTACCTAGTTAAAAGTTCATAAATGCACAACAAAAACACAAAACAACGTCGGGTTTCTACAAAGTTCTGCGCATAAAGCGTCTCCTTATACCAATTTCATATTACATGAAAACTAAATAAAAACGATCGTAAAACTTATAAGCTAAAACAACACTCACAAAGGCTTCAGAGAAGGCAAAATTATTAGCGAAAGATAAAAAAAAATCGCATTACAAAGGGAAAATTATATTTAATGTCTAACAGCCGTTCGTCCTACTTCAGAGAAAAGACATTAAGGGCCCTTTGTGACTACGTTTTTGTTATTTTTCTTTATTCAATGCCTCTTAAGTGGGGGTCGTCTATTAAAATATTCAAACCGTAAAATAATAGCCTTGGTAATTTTAAGTCCTCATTAAGTGTTGCGACGATGTTATTATGAGAGAAAGAAAAAAATCATCATTTATAATTTCTCGTTCTAATTATCATGGCCTTGTTACAAAAGCTTTTGTCAAACGTACCAAGCACGTTTCTCATTTTCCTCGAATATTTTGTGTACATAACAAATATTTATTACTGTTTAGATCTCTCAGAGATTACTAAATATGTATTACTAGCGACGACTTTGCACGGGTATAAAACATATATAAAAACCTTTCTCTTCAATAACTCTATCTACTAAAAAAACCGCATCAAAATCGATTGCGTAGTTTTAAAGATTTAGGCATACAAACGGATATAGGGAAACAAAAAGCGACTTTGTTTTATACTATGTAGTGATTATTTATTTATTATAACTTAATTTATTAAAGGAGTGTCCTTTAAATATTTATATAAAGTTTAACTTCGAATCAAATAATTTTTATCATAATTTTATCTTTTCGTCTCTATAAATTGGTATTATACACATTATTAAAAAACATATTTTATAATACGAATAAAAAATATTTTAATTCAGAGCCACCTATGGCAATTGTAAAGCAACCGAATACGAAATATATTTAAAGTATAAGCTAGAGTAAATTTTAAAGTCAAATAAATCATCATGTACTAGATGTCGTTATTCAACAATAATTTTATTTTAATCGCCACCTACAAAGAATCAGGAAAACCTTACTTACGTAAGTATCAAGTAGTTGCGTAAAAAAGCGCCATCTGTTCTATTTTCTTTTTAGTGTACTAAGCTTTTCCCACAGTAAATTTTCTGTACTAAGTACTAGAAATAAATATCAGTTGACAAGCAATCAACCGTGGTTGAAAAAATAATATACCACAGATGCAAAAAATAAATATTAGCACAGGAGATGTCGTTTCGTATTTATTAAAATATTTATCAGAACTAATAATGCGTTAATTTATAAAAATGAATGTGGTCTTAAAATTAGATAGATTCGGAATTAGATTTTATATCTGGGAGGACTACAGAAATGTAATTGCAAATTTTTATTCACAAATTTTTTAATATCAATTTGTAAATAAAAGTAGTAAAAAATTATATTGTGTTAAGCTATTGGTTAAGATTTTTGTGAATTAGCTTAAAATGTAATTAATAAAGAAGATTTTATTTTCATAAGTATTGGAGTTATAAATGCAGGGTGAATAGTTGAGTTAGACCAGCCTAAAAGAAGGATATGTACTCGCATTTAAATTGAGCTATTTAGGTGACTGGGCGGAGAGGAATCACGAACCAGCCATAAAGGCTGCGCTAATTGACGTACTCCTCTAGTCTGATCCCTGGATCCGAGAAGAAGCCACGGAACGTGGTAGAATGTAGAACGGATTTTAAGGCTTTGCTGTTACCGGACCCTGTCATTAAGAGTTCTGTATCATGAAATATTATCAAATACAGTTTTCTTTACTTTGGGGCTAAACACGTTATTAAAAAATATTTTGAGGAACTTTATGGTCACTAACTTATATAGACGTATCTTCGTCATCTTTACATAGCTTAGCAGGGTAAATTATTGAAGTACCATGGAGAAACTAGTACATAATTGACAAGTCTGCAGTATTTTAGCCTTGAGTTTGTGTCTTACTTATATTGCGAAGATATAAATGAGCCTTAAAGCTGTATCTGATTTAATAAAAATAAATGTAATGATTGACATTTTTTAATAATACACAATAAAATAGTCAAAGAATAATTTATTTCTCACATAAGTCTTAGTTAATACATAACTTAAATATTAGGAGTTCTTTCTCAAAGCAACGAAATTCAATTTCCTAATTTTTTTATTAATATACACGGTATATGTAATTTTCTTTTTTCGTGTACAAGGCCATGTAATGTCTACGGTTCTAAATAAAAGTTCTACGAGATAGTTGCAACACGGAACTGTTGCTACGTAAGACCTATGGCGTAGTAATTCTAACGCTACGAGTGAGGCGTAGGCATTAGAACAGTAGACCGCATTATGTTTGCATCGCCTCTGGCTCGCCGCAATTGTGCCTGATGGAATTACCTTCAGCTCTTTGTTAAATCAACGGTATATTATTTGGACGTGGTTACTACTTTTTTACTTAAGAATTATATTTTTCAAAATAAATTGTAACACAATGCCTTAAAAAGTCTAATTAGAATTTAATAAAAATTTAAAATTATGTGGCCCAAACATGCAACAGTTACCTACATGAAATAAGAAATGCATGAACTTCAGTAGTTTAATAGAATTGAATACAGAATGCCCAAAAAATGATTGTTAGAAAAATATACAATCTTCTCTTTATTATTTCATAACTAGTTTCCTTTTTTTGAGTTTTGAGAGAGAGTTTTTCTTTTATAGCTCTAAAAAAAGTCCACAAGGGCATATGCTACACGTGGATATTTTTGTAGATATTAAGATAATTGAAAATATATTTAAACGGCGACAGTATTAATCCTTATCAAGTTTCAAAACGTTAATAATTAAATCTTTTTTAACAATGCAAGCGTAGATTTAAATTTAAAGCATTTAGAGATGAATATATCATGAAATAGAAATAAAAACATAAGCTAAAAAAATTCCAACCAAAAAAACCAAAAGCTATGTCTAAACTAATACTTAAGTGCACTAGAAGGTCTACAGAATAAAAATGTATAAATAATCATTCAGAAAATTTATAATTTTGCTTTTGTAACATTAGTTGCACACTTACCCTAAGATAGCATTCAATTCTTCAAACATTCCGCTTGTTGACATAAGCTAAGAGACCTAGGCGTCGACGATTTTCGTCAATCGCAACAAACAAAAGATTGAATGAATATTAAAGAGATGGCGACACTCGACTTGGTTTCCCATCAGACGAGACACCAGTGCGCTTTTCATACTACCCTTTTTTAGATCCCGTTTAAGATTAGGCACCAGTTCTTGGGCTGGCCCTGGCTTAGGGTAGAGTAATAACATCGATGTTTTAAAAATGAAATAAGGCTAATATTATAGTATTTTAATAATACTATGCAAAACAAGTTAATTGATTTTTGTTAAATTTTAAAATCGATAAAATTTGAAGGTTTAAAAATTAATAATCCTTTCACACAGTATTGTTGTGCTATAGTTTTAATGAAACAAAGTTTCTAATCATCAAGTTATAATGACTACGTCAAAATATCGAATAATAATGCTTATTATATTTTAAGCAAAAAATAATTTTGTGCATTAATGACCATAATTTTGTCTTAAATAGACACTAAAGAGTATTGAAATTTTATCATACATATAAAAAATTGTACCTATATATCAAACAGTATTTTACTAATCATGTCATAAATAATGGAGTGTAGACAAACACAACAAACAATTGATTAAAACGTTAAACAACGGTTATATTGTTGGTTGCGAACACGAACAAAAAATAAACAAATAAATCTATAAATAATATTAATATATTTCTCTATCGATAGCATAACATCACTAGCTCGTTATTGCACGTCAACGGTTGTAACTTGTGATGTGAAACTAGATACACTTCAACGCGATGATTCAGCATTTTCAATAAAAGCCATGACGACTGCACTCTTTCATCCTTGCTTACTGTCACGACCTGACACTGTACCTACATAGGACTAACTTTGGAACACTGTTATTTCTGATTCGCTTTCTTAATATTTCTCGGGCAAGTAATAAATATTTCCCTTATAGGCAAAGAACACACAGCTAAGTTTTTCAAAACGAATAAATAATTTGTAAAATAATCTATAGTCGCGATTCAAAAGAATAAATCGCGTAAGTTAAAAAGTGAACGAAAATTGAGACAGTTTCGTAGTATGCGCCGAACTTGGTACATTACAGAAGTTTAACCCGGCAAGCAATTTAAGTTCCGATGGACGTTTAACATAGTTCCCGTTCCCGCTTGTTAAACCGCTCAAATCTGCTATAAGTTGGCTTTTATTGAATTTTAGTATATTTTAAAACACATATGAAGTACACACAGTACACAGTACATACAGTCAGGTTTTTGAGGAAAAACAAACTTAAAGTTGCACAGGATTAAGCAAATAATATGCTTGATAAATATAACATGTACAATTTATTCTGTAATAATTCTTAGTTTTGTTAAGTTTTGTAACATACCTTTTTGTAAACTATTCGATTACTAAAAATTATTGAAAATATCAAGATAAATAAATAATTTTTATATTATTAACCTTTATATTAGTGTTTTTTTAATCAAATATTGAACATAATAATTAAACATTTTATATATTATACTGTGTTCTGAAAACAATTCAGAAATATCTTCACAATTTTATTCTTCTTCTTTCAAAATTGTGATGCAGTTACCAAAGCTAGCATATATAAAGTTGTCGTTTACACAGAAGATTTTCAAACACAGATTATATGTCATCTTTTTCCGAAAAAATTGTGTAATTGTGATATAGTTGAACTGTAAATTTTCATGCCCTAATATTTAATTTAATTTTTTAAGATTTTTCAAAATGTATATTTAAATATAATATAATTCTGAACTATATAACTATTACAGATAATTTACATAAGTTTTTATATAAAAACAATTAAACTAAATCTTAAATAAAAAAATTAATTTTATTGTATCATCATATATTTTATTATAAGGCATTTTTAATTAGATACGTCAACCGCGTGACAATGTTTTTATTATATTTAAAAAATATGTTATTTATTAAAAGGGCAAAAAATGTTAATAAATCACAACATCAATCAAAAGAGAACCAGCAATGGAAAAATAAATGTACGCAGAATTACAGTGGCGCACGCGACGTACTGTGCAATTATAATACATCGTTTATCATCAATCATCTTTCTAAGGTTTTTCTATCAATATTAAATTGTATGGTGTTACTACAATCAACCTTCTATTTTAGTGCTATACAACTGTTAGCATTAATGGGTTAATTTTAGTACAGTGAACTCTGTAACAAAAAGTTTTATTCTAGTTGATTCTTAACTGACTCTAAATCGGAAGTGCCGGTAACAAAGTTTTCAAGGCATTGGTGTACCACCCAATATTTTTCACCTTATTTCTAAGTAGAGATTACCGCCTCTGTGGCTAAATATTTCACGCGTCTGTCTGTTTTGCCAGCGGTTTTGGGAACGAATCTCGAGAAAAAAATGTTTCTGTTAAATAGGTAAAGAAAGCTAATCCTTATTTCATGTAAAAAAAATGGAGTAACGGACACAGAATCTAACCCACGCTCCACGTTCGTTTATTCTGAAACCGTAGTAAAAAAACTCATCAGTTCCATAGAAAGAGCCCATGAATTAAGATGAAATCATAAAAGATAAATTGTAAATTAATAATTTTACAAGTTAATACAGTTATAAGTAAAGTTAACAATATATTTTAATAATCACATATACCTAGTCTCTACACGGTTATTATTTACTTTAGCAAAATTCTGTGTTTTAGTTCGGACTAATCTCAGAAACTGCTTCCCTGATTGAAACCCAATTTCCGTAATCTATTATAGTAAGTTTTCCGTATAGTTAACGGAATGTTTTATTTTAATCACTTTTGAAGCGGACAAAGTCATGAGCTCTGCTAGTTTCTAATATACGCTTGCTTTGTATTAAATATAAACGGATAATCACCTTAGATCCCAGAAGACATTCTTGTTGAGTTGAACGTGTCTCATCCACATCAAGTGCTGAGTAACTAGAACAAAGTTTTGAGTTAAGCGTTAATATTCAGAGCAAAATACCTAAGCGCGCGATCCACACCTAATCAGGTGTATGCACTTTGCCGTTCATTGCATAATGCATTGAACATTGAATCTCTGTTCTAAGTATTCTAACAATTAGTTCTAAATTTAAAATAAAAATATACGGTAAGTTTCCTTATGTAGGGAGAATACGGTAACTTAAGGTAATTATGAGAAATAATTAGGAAACATCAACAAAATCAGCTGATCGGAAATCGACCCGTGAAAATTTGAGCTGGTTCATAGATGAGCTAATTACTGAAAAAAATAAACAAAACGGGTTATATACAGACATCTGAGTCCAATTAAAATAAACATATGTTTCCGATGTGATTTCAAAGTGGGATACCAGTTTATGGTCTCAAAATATTACGTGGGCGACTCGATGCCGTGGTTTTAAGTGAGGAAATGATATATTGATTTCCTTTCAATTCAAGGCACTAATAAACGCAACGTAAAGCGAAATAGATTGGCTGTATTATTGCCCTTAGGTTGGTTTCCCTTTGACGCCAGTGCATAATTCAAAGCAATTTCTCAATTCCCTTCGAAAGCGGGTTACCTTACAGCCGGCTGAATTAACCTCGCAATTTTAATGAATAAAATATACCTATGTACGTTAACCATGAGTTTTTATTGTTGATAATTAGTTTTTCCCACAGATAATTTTCAGATGGTCAGATATATTTTGACTTAGTCGCTAGAGGTGCTTTAACATTTTTCGAACAAATGAGTATCTTATGTAGATGTTATTGAAGAAAGTATTCTTATCGAAGTCATGGTTAACAGAGTTAGTTATTATAACTAGAAAGTGCTTATCAACTATCAGATTACTGTATTTTTTTAAAGATTTAATTGCTCATAATTCCCGTCTATCAATCCCAAAGTTGCTTAAGTTAACTAATAACCACTTAATACTATTTTTTTTCATACAAATTATACAAATTATCGATTAATACTAGAACTAAACCAAACTCAGATGTTAGCTAAAAGTATTTAATAGTATTTCAAATTATTTAAAAAAATAGCTTTCTAGTTTTTATAAAGAGAACGAATAAAACTCAGCATTTTAAATACCACAAACTTGGAGTTACAAGTCTTTATGTGCTAACAAAGCGATCCCATAAACAATTTTTCGTGAAAAACTTTCCTAACAGGTATGAAGCTAGCGCGTGGTTGTCAATTCATTGTTATGATTATGATATTGCAGGATTTTTATCTTTTTAGAATTTACTATGTGAGTTTTGATCAATGCGTCAATAGTAAATACACATGCAACGCCACGATATTTCATTCTGATGAGTAAATGCATACCGGAATATTTTAATATAATGTTTTAAATTCATTTTATAAAATACTATACGAATGTAACTGTGCCAGTTGGCGCAGTTGATAGTGTCCTAGTCCTGGGTTCGAATCCCAGTAGGTGCATATTTGTGGGATGGGCACGAATGTTTGTTTCCCAGTCTTGTTTGTTTATAAACTTATATAATATATATTTATTGTTACCCTTGTTGCTTCAGATTACCATTAACATAAATGCTTCAGTTATTTACTTTGGGATCAGAGTAATGTATCCCAAACTAGCAATGTTGTCCCAAGATTTTATAGCCACGAGTCTAGTTGCTGGAAGAGACTATAAAAAATAAAAACTATAAGTTGTTTTTTTTTAATTTTTTTTTTATTTTTTCATTTAATTAACATTTCCGTTTCATAGCGGAAAAATATAATCGAAAGTATGAGAAAAAAATCTTTGGGTTTTATAAATTTTACATTTTTTTATTAGAGCACGCATTTATTGTGCTAAAAAGCTCTCTTCGCCAATTTGTTACAGCCTTACAAAGGAACCTCGTTTAATATTATTTCACAAGCTGCCTCTTAAATTAAATGTTACAATGTCCGCGGTTTTATATCAAAATGTTGAAGATTAATTATCTTTGTATTTTTAATCAAATTTTCAAATGTTTAATTATGTACATTTTATATTTTTAAAAGTCGTGTGATTTATGTTTTTAAAAATTTCTTAAATTAGACAATGTAATTAATACTGTAATGTAATTAATAATAATGGTTATAAATAAGCAAGAAATAACGAATTTAAATGTTGCATATGTTGATATATTTAGACGTAATATTAGTTTTAACTCGAAATAAATATATATATATATATATATATATAATATAGAGGCTGTCAATTAAAAAATAATCATTGAAATCGATATAGTAAATCATAAATGGCGGAATAATCACGTAACAAACATTTAAAAAATCAGTCAAATTAAAAACTACCTCCTTTTAAGTCTAAAATAAATTTAACTGAACAAAAGTATGTTCGAATTTTTGATTTGCACTTGATATGATGAAAGGCCTTATTTATCAAGTAATCAATCAAATACACATGCGCTCAGGATCATGAAAAAATGGCTTTATCGAATGATGTATGCTTTTGCTGTTATAATTATGGACCTAATGCTTGTTTTTATTTCTCAAGCGTTAAAAATCACGTTTTAAAGTTTCAAAGTTTTCTTTGTTTAAAGTTTAAACGAAGCATACTTACTTATAATTAATTTAGTTTATTTCTAATTGATCTAATTTTTTTGACACTAAGTTATTGGAAACATTGGTCATTTCTTCAGGCTGATCTTACTTTTACCTGCACTTATATACATATTACTAAACCACACCACCACCACATCTTACATAGGTACTGCAGAAGATTCAAAATCGGTTAAACTACAGCCAAAATTGTGTGTGAAGTGCCGTGTCCCCTAGCGGGGTATGGGGCAGATGCATTTCACATCTGTTTCACTGAACGATTATTTCTTCAGGGGCAAGAAGGTGATAAGCCTTCTATGCCTTGCCAGGCCGAATTTTTTTTCATCTCCACCGGGAATCGAACCCAGTTGTAATGTTCTACTAGTGGTCTAGTGACCAAGGAGGCGGTATAGCCGAAATTAGGCGAAAGAAAAAATATTTCGAAAGCACCTAAATCCCGATTAATTCCCATTGAAAAGGTTTTCTAATCTATGAGTTTTCAGTGAATTTCCAGTTGACATTCCACTGCTCGCGTTTAGCTCGCGTGAAAGACTCTCTTGACCACATTTTAAAGTGGAACGTAGTTATGTGCTCGACTAGGGGAACTAGAGAAACGCCACATAGACGAGGGGTCGTGCCTTTTGTTTACACCCTCATTTTTAATATAATTGCTTCAATTTGACTACTCTGAAATAATATTGGTAATTATGAAATTCTTAACCTTGGTTCTTTTTAAGCATGCTGTAAATTGAGACTGGTAAAAAAATGGATTTTTTTAACTAACTGTTTCGATAGCAACAACATTTATAAAAATAAAGATTTGTTATATAATATTTTAATGCGATTGGTCGATTGACTACTTAACTATAATAATTTAGGTGACCTGTCTATCTGGGATCATGACAAGGTTAAAAGCATCGCCACCGTTTTCAATTGAAATATTCGACACTTTCTATATTTTCTCGTATATATTTTTTTATAGTTTCTTGACTTTTCATAACACAATAACACATACCACACGATACTAGTCCACGTTTAGTAAATCACCGAAAGCAGACTGTCAAAACGGCGTCCGCGCAGCTTCATCACGCAGTCGCGTGAACAGCGATATACTTTAATTACCTCCGTAGCTAAGTTGAAGCGTCAGATATTAATTACGCATAGCACAAATAAATGTTTTTTGACAGAAAACACGATTTTATACTCCTACGCATACAATACGTTAATAAATGTTTAGCTGTATCTGAAGTCAATGATTGCTTAGTCTATGAAATTCGATTTTACAGGTGTACTAAACCGCGCGCTCAAATAAAATATCGCATATTGGCACACGAATTAAAACACGACAGGCAACATTGCACGAAACTGAACCGCGCAATAAAGTTTTCGATCGAAATGCCCAAGTTGGATATAACTTGCAAATCCTGTAGTCCACTTCGTATTGCATGCACTCGATGGAGCACGTCCCGTGATGGTCACGTTATCCGACTTTATCCGGGTAAGCCTGGATAACCAGTAAATCGATTTCTGTTGGGAATGCGAGATATCTATGTCAGAATTTACTGAAAAAGTATTTTTAAAGTACACCAACCATAAGATGGGTTAAATAACTGCCTGGCTTCTCTAAGTAGTTATAATTAATTTTCTCTAAAGTTTTTGCTATAGAGAGAAAAATTATCTAAAAGCTGGCATATTTAATCAAAGAATATATGATGAATATATAATAATAGAGAATCAATTTTGTCAACAAGAATTTTAAAAAAGTTTTTCAGTGATGTTATGGCTTATTTTATTTTAATAAAATTAATCTATTTCAACCATTTTTTGATGCAGAAACCCTATCATGGATACTTGTCAATGTATACACATTGCAAATGCCTTGTCTTAAAGTTACGTATGGGCAATCTCAAAACCACAATCGGTATCAAACTCGACCGATCTCACTAGCCAAGTTTAGTGCAATCAAATGTCACTATTACTGGCGTAACTCCTGAACAACCGCAACATTTGTACAATAGTCGTAATTCGGTTTGCGATACGGAATTTTGGTGGCAATATCTGGTATAATAACACTTGCTCCATTAACCCTTGTGAACACAATAGACATCAAATGGTGAGTCGACACAGACATTTAAGTAACAGATTAAAATTTGAGCACAAAAATCTTTCCTATGCCGCTTCTATTCTGTCAATATATGTTTGTAGAAGCTGATTCATAATGAATTTATTCAAACATTACGGGATCGTTGCAATAATAAATTGTTTTACTTGATTGTAAGCTAGACACTTATTGAGTGAAATAGGCTGAAAGCAAGTTATGAATATGTTCGTTCTGTATTTCTATATATATACCTTTAATGCTCCGTAGCTAAGTAATTCAAGTTTAAAAGACTTTACAAACTCAGGCTTAAAGCTTAATTTTCTTTGCAGTAAGAATGATATTCAATTTTGTATGCCAAAATGTGCGCAGTTATGTTAATGTTCAGTATCTCGGCATTCTACGTTGTCTTATTGAGATCACTTTGTAAAATATTATACTGGTAATATAAATAACTAATGTTCCTATTCGTTACCATACCTGCCATAATATTACTATAAAATCTCATTTGAATTAATACTTAATAGAATAGTATAGAATACTAAATAAAAAATTAAGTAATTTTAAATATCAATTAATTACCGCTATCGAAGAAACAGTCTGCAATTATATAAAATACTGAAGTCCCGTTACCCCGAACGGAATAGATAAAATTCTATGTTTGTTTCTTCACCCTAGTAACAGGCAAGTAAGTTATCATCATTTTTCCGAGAACAAATTCGGACATAGTTACAAGGGCGTAAAATATTAACAATATTATCTAAAAACACACATAACGTAAATGTAGGACTTTGCGAATAGCCTTACAATAAACGTTTATATTTTGTCGATAGCCATTAAACTATAAAATCCCTTTGTTTACGTCCTTCTGGACATATTTTACGAGCCATATTTTATGTCGTAGGCGCACAAGAGGTGTTGGAATAATACTCTTAATATCTTTCATTGTACAATTTATGATACAAACAATAGTAAAATAAATTACGATGAATTACGATGATAATTATTCGAATACTATGCATTCAATATTGCAAATTATCTAAGATTATAAAAAATATTGACATTAATCTCTACAATGGCGTAGGTAACCATAGATTTCCACCTTTAACCATGTGCGACACTGAAAAACGCGAAAATGTAATTAATAATTCTTTTTACTAACACAGTTGGAATTGAACAATAACTACTTCTCCAGTAAAACTGTGTAAGCAATTTGAGAACAAATGATTTTCTCGCCACTTGTTAGTGGTGACTGCCATTTAAGGATCGAATGTCGTGTTCTCAACAATGGTTAAGTTAACACTCCTCACTATATAAGTACTCATGTGTTGAGTATCCTTCATCCATTGTTCTCTATATTTCACAAATGTGTTAATTGTATGAATGTATTTGATAGTAACAAATTTATATGATATTTTTATTATTTTTATCTGAATATTTTTTCATATAGATGACTATGTGAAAAAATAATTACAAAAGTTATGTACAATAAATGCAAAAAGATAATAAATAACAACAGAATTTTTGGTTGTCTCGTAAATAATCAATGGTTCAATCGATTTGATATACATATTTGCTTTACCATGCGACTAAGAGAAGAATAATGATTCTTCTCTTAGTAGTCTTTATTAAAATGACTAGTGACCAATCCCGGCTTTGCACGAGTATAAAACATATACGTAAACCTTTCTCTTTAATCACTTTATCTATTAAAAAAACCGCATTAAAATCCGTTGCGTAATTTTAAAGATTTAAGCATACAAAGGGATATAGGGACAGAGAAAGCGGCTTTGTGTTATAATATGTAGTGATATTGCAGTTGTGTTACAAAAAATTTTAATGGATTTTTTTTCTATTTTATTTCTTGCAATACTTTATTTGTTAATATCGATAGTCAAATTTACTAGCGAATTCACACAGAGCAGCGGTCCGAGGTGAGTTCATTGATGTGATTAACAGAATTTCTCTGGGCTAAGCGGCTAAAACCTTTTATTTAAGATTGTATATATGTATAATTAATCAATTATCGAAAATTCATCATAGATCAATCATTAACTACTTCTTACAATTTTTAATTTACTCAAACACTCACCACATCGGCATTAGATTTGGGAGTCTGTCATTAAATTATTTGCTATACATATAAACAATTATAAAATTAAATCTCCCATAATTTTATACTAATTATAAAACGATAGTAGAGTAAAACTAGAATTTCTAGATAAACGTATAAACTATCGAATATTTTCTGCACATTATTGTACATATAATTTAAACTACTTTGAACTACTTTTAAATTTTATACTGTTTTCCTCACTTCTTTACTTACTTATTAATGCATTACAAAATATGTGAATTGATCGCTAATCAATCTACTTTGTCTCATTGTGAGAGTGTTTTTTTTTTCAAAGTTCTTTTTTTCCGTATTTCTGATTCTTAAAAAAGTGAAGTCGTATACTTAATTAGAAACAGATATGTTTCATTTTTCAGTTATCGCTATTCATTATTATCAAGACAAAAGTCTAACGATTGCCAATATAACCTGTCCGTAGTGCTTCGCAGTACGAGTACTTATTATCGAATAATACTCTACTGACAAGCTATATTATGAAATTAAATCAGTCGATATCGCACTCATAATAATAGATTACAGATTTAAATTAGTTTCCTGTTTAACATATTGCAAATGAAAGCCAGACACAGTTCATTGCACAGACGTCCATTGGCTCAATATCAAATTAACATAGTGGATAATTTTCATTGCGATCAACCCATTGAAGTTAGATGAAATGAAGCGAATGCTCCATCACATCAGGTTTATTGAATTCAATTAAAATCTGAATTGCACCTACAGTATTTTTAATTGCAATTAAAAAGATCGTAGGACTGTATTAATGATATATGCTTATAGGAGCGTCAAATCATTGGAATGATTATTTTTTACAACAGTGTACAAACTATGTTCTTAGATTTTTGTATTATTTTAATATTATATAATGTTTTAAGTAATTACGCTAACTACTTAAATACATTTATACAGAATATTATTTTCAATTTATATTTTGTTTAAATAATGAGGTGTATAAAACAGAAAAAAAAAATTTAAGTTGTAGCATCAAGACTTAATTCCGATATTATCTTAACTTTAAGTATTAAATAGCGAAGATATATTTTTATAAGAATAAATCTTTAAACACAAAATGTGGACGACTCGTTTACTATTAAAACTTAGTAAACGTTGAGATATTCTGCCCAAGAACGAAGAGAAATCAGCTGTAATTTTCATCGCATAAATTAAATATAAATTAAGAAATTATATTTTCAATTTCCCGTCGAATATATAATTCCACCTAAAGAAACAATTCTAAATTTTAATTAGAAGCCCCGTGTTCTAAGCTAAACACCTGCCGGTCTTCAGGTAATTCAAATAAGTGTTTAGTAAGGTAAGTATCTAATTTGTAGAAGGAACTTGGGAAATGAACACTTTGTCGACTTGATAAAGTCAGCAAGAAGATCACCAACGTACAAAGGCGCCTTATTGAAACCGGATAAACGGTTATTATCTAATATCTAGACTTGCGATGGATAGAATAAGTACGGGTCATATTAGAATAGAGATGAGTTTAATTCTTAATACGTATAGGTTTTAAAAAAATATTTTTATGTAATTTTTTAAACTTAATTAACTAACATACTGTAATCCTTAATAGAGTATGGAATAGACACATTTCAGCGCCTGTTTTTCTATTTTTTTCAGTCCTCTAAACTGAGACACAAGTAGGTATTAAATACTATGTAATTTATCTAATTTCTTTGATTACCCACCAATTTTTTTATGTCCCTATCATGGTACATTTTAATCTACCTTTGTTCGTTCAAAATTGTTACATTGCGAGAATATCAAAAGATTATAATATTCATTAAAATGCGTATTTTACTCGTAATGCGGCCATTATTATACAAAGTATAGACATAATTAAAAATGTCGGCAACAGCTATCCCAATTACCTTCGATGTAAATAATACAGTATTAATTTGACTGCCGTCTATTGAAATTAAAAGTAATAAATTTCACAAAACATTTAAGACTTCAAATTGAAAATTCTGGGGGTTGCTAAACAATACTGGCATCGTTGTAAGAACATCTGAATTTATTATTTGGCGTGTTATTTTGCGAGAGCTCTTAGTATAATAGGATACATATTAGAACCGATCTTCACCCATCAGCTAAATAGATGAAATTATTTTATATCAACTACCGATACAGCTGTTAAACATCATTTGTGGTGAAAACTGTTAACCGTACGAAGAATAAAGGCCTACGAATACCGAGGACAGAATGGTAAAGGATTTTGCCACCGATTAGCGCACACTAGATGAACAGATTTTTCCAAATAACGACGATCTTTCTAGCTAAGATCCAATTCGATTATATTAGCTTTCAAATAAAAAAAACATCTTAAGGTTAATTCGCTTAGGAGCTAAGATGCCACATACAAACTCCTCTTTTTGTGTCAGGAGCTGCAAATTTATGAAACAAATTAGCAAAGTCGCCGTCAAGTTCTGGCCAAAGGCCAAAGTAAATAGGGATCCATTTTACATATATAAAGAATTAAAAAAATATAATGTAGTAGAAACAATCTATGTATTTAATTTTTAGTGAGCTAGTACTGATTAAATGCAAATGTTTAATCTGGTTTCGCTGATTCTACGACTGAATATTTAAAGCTCAAATCAGTTAATCTTCAGAATTATTCAAAGGTGAGTCGTTAGCTAGCAAATCAAAGTGAATTTTTGCTACAAATAATTCCTGGTTACTTCAGGGGTTTTCTGTTGCATCATAAGTCAAAATATTCTATTATTCACCCTGTTTTATAACATTGAATGTGGAACGAACTATAAAAGAAATTGTAAAGTCGAAACGATTTATTGAATACGCTGCGCTGCGGTATTGTTATCGAGTGAACTTTATTTCATCTCTAACTAGAATCGTTGTTAAATAGTTATGGGAAAAATTAAATTTATTTTAAATAGGAAAATAGTTTTTGACTTTTATGTCTTCAGTAATATAGTTCTATAAATTCTAGTGTTAAAAATTATAATATTTTTATTTTGTCATTCTATTTACAAATTGCAACCTGACATTTCAATCTACTTTTAATCGAGTTCAAAAATCGAGAATCACAACGCCAGTGTATGTTTTTTGTATGTGGTTAAGTATCAATATGATTTTAATTGTTCTTTAATTTGGTAATCATAATTCGGAGGTCCCAAAGAGATTCGAAACGATAAGATCAAATTTGAAAGAACAAATGCAATTAATCTTGGCCATAAGTCACACACAATTTATCACGATTCACTTTCGTAATAAATTTTATAATCCATGTAAAATATCGTTTGCAAATGGACGACAGCGCAATGCCATTAGCAAATTATCTATTTATTAAATCTGCTAATCCAGAGGCAGCACTTTGATACGGGGATGATCGCGCGAAAACCCGAAATAAATCCCTGAAGCCTATAATGTTTTCATTAAGAAGGAAACATTATGAAAGAATATTTATTTTTCATATAGTTAAGCATTTTTGATAATATTCGTTATTTTTTTAATAAAAACTTCATATAATAAAAATGATGATATAGTTTTAATATATTGTAGAAAACAATCCGCCTCCATAGCTAATTTGTCTACGTATCTGCGTGTTGCGCTGGTCCTGGGTTCAAATAGCGATGAAATAAATAATTGCTTTGATGGGTAGGCACAGAAGATTATTCGCCTGCATATAAAGAAAATTATCAGTGGAACAGATGCAGAAATGCCTCGAGGCCATACCCTACTAGAGATTTCGAGTATTTACAAAGAGGAACAGTAATTATTACACAAATATTAATCATAATATTTACTATTTCTTTAAATCACATATATTTTGGAGTTAATTTTATTACGCCTATTTCTATTCATTTGAAAATATACGAGGCCATATTATATATTTTAAATTCTATAGTCTCTTCTGAGATAAATATGATTTATTAATCGCTTTATTTACGAGTCACATCCCATATCCTAACCCGATTTTAGAATGTGCATTTATAATCGTATTATTCGAGTTGCATGAACGTAGCCCGTAGCAATACCGCGTAGCATATCGTAGCAACAGTTGCTCTTTGGACCCGCTACGTTGCACTCGCTTGAAGTGCTACGAATAAGTTTAACGCAATGAAACTTATTTAAAATGCGCTTTACAAAATTGATGCGAAATGTGAATTATTTTTGTGAGAAAATGAAGTTACGAATCGTGTGTTATTTATTTCTAATATTTCATGTAAAAGGTAACAAAGCAAATTGAAATTTAGTTATGTTATAATCCATCAACCGTCTGTATTATTTTACTTTTGGAACAAAGGTTTACTTATTCAATTTGTTTTTATCACTTCTGAAACTTGAAGTTGAATAAACTCTGATCTCTGATCTCAATTGAAACAATATGGTGCTGAAAGAACTTTTTCTTAAAAGTACATGTATATTTCTTATATTATATAAATGCAAAACTATTTTATCTTAATAATTAAGATTGTGTTAAATCAGGTTTCCAAATTATGGAATCATTTTATGTTAACAATTTATATAACTCGTTTGTCAATATTTTCAGAAACGCATTGCCTTCAAATAGTTGGTATATCAGTTCCAAGTATGAAACAACGAGGTGAATCGGTAACAATGACGTGTGACTATGATTTAGAAGGAGGTAAATTGTACTCAGTTAAGTGGTACAGGGATAATGAGGAGTTCTACAGATATATGCCGCGGTTGAGACCTCCACAACACGCGCATAGATTAGAGGGAGTCAAAGTTGACGTAAGTAATTAACAATTTTAAACATAGTAATTCGTTATCCTCTGTTGTCTGAAAGAGATTGCTTGTCAGCGATAAGATCATTCGATGGTCGTTTAAGTTATTTACGATTTCTTCCTTTTGTCTTCTTTCTTTTGCAACAAAGTTTTGAACATAATATTGAAACTCAGTACAGTGTATCATTTTTACTATGAATTATTTATGTTTGTATAATTAATTCATACAACATAATATGATTTGAAGATGTTTGGTTCACGAAAACAATGCATATGTTTTGCGGAATTAGTCACAGGTTCTTTCATTAAGGAAATTCCAATAACCCCTAGTGGGACATGGGGCAGACACATTGCTCTATCTGTTTCACTGATAATTTTCTTTACAGGCAAGTAGGTGATCAGGCTTCTGTGCCTACCCAACCGAAACATTCATGTGTTTCCCCGGGATTCGAACCCAAGTCCTCCGGCTCAACACGCAGACGCGTAAACCAATTAGCCACGGTGGCGGTTCATTCATAGGCTTCTTTAAAATAGATACCTACAGACAAACTGCCTACTGCTACTTCTATAGACAAACTCTTTAAGTTCTACATTCGTTCGTTCTTCGAAATTAAGGAACTTGACATTTATTTGTGGTCCATTACGACAGAGACAACCTTTTTTACTTTGTGGTTCACACCACTGCGCGTTATGCAACAAAGAAAAATGTAAAAGAAAACAATCAGTAAAACAGATCTATCAATGTGAATGATCCACCTCAAACTAGGGGTCGTAAGATTTCACATGGCAGAGTTAACGACAACATAAAATCGATATCATCTCAACACACTGCATAGAATTGCATAATTAAAATGTGGTACACATTCGCGGTTTTATTTCCTCCAGATTATTAAGATAGATTTGAAATATTTAGCCGCTTTATGTACTATATGAAGTAGAGATGAAGGTACATAGAATATGAAGGTTTTATTATTTAGCTGATTCCTACAAATCCGTTATATTTCTGCCATTACTATTGAACCCCGCAATTTTCAGTTTATAAAGATTTTTGTAACCTATGGTCTAATGACTAATTGGTATATTAAGCTATTTATTCAGATATAAATTCTAAAAATCGGAGTTATTGATGATGTTATGATTAGAATAATTTTGTATAGAATCAGTTTGGTAACCTTTTTTCTATAACATATATGTGATAATAGTATTAGGTACATATTATTTTTTTAAGATAAAATAGTCTTCTATATCATTTTTGGAACGCCCAACACTTAATTCTTAACAAATATTGTAACTGTGTACATAAATGTACTTTAACTAAGTGACTGTTTTGTTAAAAGTATATTTAATGAAAACCTGAATAAACAGCTAGAGAGGTCAAGCGCTCGGCGCGTGCACCTCCGGGACCTGACGTTAAAGTCCCGAGGCCTCTATCGCTGCGAGGTGTCTGAAGAGGCGCCCTCTTTTCACTCCGCACAATCTGAGGCCTTTATGGAAGTTTATTGTAAGTCAATACTTTAGATTTTACCGTACTCTAAGACTGAATGCCGGGCTGAATGAAAATAAAAACATTGAAAATATCTTTTCAAAGATATTTAATAAATTTCAGTGTGGATTGGAAGGTGTTGTATACAACATGTGGCTCGTAGACGTAAACCTCGAATTGCAGAACTATTTTTTTAATACAAAAATACAAATTAGAAATAATATTTTAATTTAAAAGGGAAAAGAAACAAACGCCTGGTAGATGTTTAAAAAATTAATTATATAATATTATACCTAATTTATTATTTACTTTTTAAATGTTTTAATAACAATAGTATTAGTTTATTCTGATGCAAAGCCATAATAATTAGTACTTATTTAATCAGTTCTTACATTGAACAGATGCAAGTTTAGGTACAACTACGGACAACTCAACTTGACATAAATGAAAAACAAAACTATTTCCAGGTGAAAAACCCTGCAAAATATTTTCTTTTTAACAAATCAAATAAAGCGGAAGCAATAATACTAGTACGGCAATAAAAACCTTGCGCAGCATTCCCGTTATTGATATTATGAATTTTGTGAAATTTTCAGATTTTTCGCGTGAAAACCCACGTATAGTTGGCCATGAACGAGTCTATCAATTATATGAGCCACTGGACGTCAATTGCTCATCTGCAAAAGCGTTCCCAGCACCGGCTTTAGAATGGTACATCGATGGACAAATGGTAAAAACTTTATTACACACTTACCAATCTTTATCTAAAAATATAAATAAATAAAATGTATTTAGTTCAGAAACTAGTGACCCGATTGTTAAAATTATTTTACTGTTATGCAGCTAGACTCAATATGATTAACAAAGACAATATATTGTAATACCCATTATTCGTATACACAAAATAATTTTGAAAATCACATTTTCATTAACACTCAATCAATCCTAGCCTGAAGCAACATAATAATATGAATTATGAACAGGTAGGTATTTTAACGTATTTTAAAATTATAAATTTAGAAACTCCTGACATAAAGTTCTTATCAAATATGTCAACGAAAAAGTTGTCTGATAAGACCTATTACTGGCCCGCGATGAAATGAAACTAAGGATGAATTTTATAGTATAAGATTTGAGTAATTACGAGTGAATATAGGAACCTAGTCCAACATATAACTCACATTGGGCTCGCAGTCGGAAAGATATGTCTCATTTATAAACTTTTACGTATTCTTTTTCGTATTTTCTTGACAATAGCCTAAAATACACAGCCCAAAAACTTATATGTTCATCTGAAGCCTATCTCATCGAATAGACTGTCATTGAATTGAGTTAACTGAAAACAAAAAGGGTTTTCAGCTTTAGCTCTTCAGTCGGGTATTTTTAAAATCTGAAAAACGTCGAAATTTCAGCATTCATAAGCATTTGAATGAAAACTTTTTCCGTTGCACTTATATAAAAAATTATAAAACTACCATTTTTAACAGCGCATTCGGTTTTAAGTGGAACTTTAATTGTAGTAAACAATAGTAAAATATTGGATAAAACGGGTGCGCTTGGTTACCTAAATAAATCTTAGGTAATATTATATTATACAGACCATATTATTATAGAGACCATATTATTATTATATTATAGAGACATCACTAATCACTTTAAACACTAAATTAAACCACTGAACAATTGAGTGATTTTTGTATTATTGATTTCCATAGGATGTGATTCATACACCGCACTAGATACGACTTCACCTTGAAGGAAATGAATTACAATTCAAAAAATTAAGTTTGTGCCTATTTTAAATAGTAATTTATTGCTTTTCATTATAATTTAGTTTAATCTTTATAATAGGTATGTAATATTCTTCGTAGCAACGTGGAAGAAAATATTGATTAAATAGGAACTCATATTAAAACAATTGAAAGTAATATTTCACATTCAAACCAAACTTATCAAAGATGGAAGTAAGGCGTCGACTATAAATATCAGCATTAGATATACGAGTAGATATGTCCAAAGATATAATCGACCTTTCACGGGATTGGAAAAGAAATGCCATGCATTTTACCATTCCCTGTGATCGTAATCCCGTGGATGATCTAGTAGATATAAATTGAAATGGAAAATTCACGTGATAAATCAGCGATTTATGCTATTTATTAATTAAATTTAAAATAAGAAAACAATCTTACGAAAGAAGTTTTTTTATAATTAATTTAACGATCAATTCCTTCCTTATTCCGTTGTTGTACGTACCTACATTTTAATAAATAATGGTTTTTCAGGTAATGGATCGGTCGTGGCTGATAGAATACGACCCGATACCTGTATCGCAAGGGTTTTATGTTTCAACTTTGGGTCTCCGGGCACCAGCCAGGCCACATTTGCGTCTGCGATGTATCTCTAGTATAGCAAATCATAAACGAGATAAAACGGTTGTGATAGGTAAATACTCAACAGTCCACTGGTGCTTAGATTGAACATAGATTATCTCATCTGTTATTGTAATGAAGATTGCAAAGGCATCTCTGGGATCTGGGTAGCGTCCAATTGTTTTAGCGTTCTTTTTACGCGACGTGACCTATTATACCTATTTATTATAAGGGAATTTATAATCAAGTGAGCTTAAATAATATATAACTCGAAATCTGTACCCGCCTATGGAATCTTGTTACTGTAGGTAGTTTGTCAACCATGAATTTACTATCGTCTAACGATATTTACGATATCGAATTTTACTGTCAGTTTATTTACATAGTGCCTAACATTGTTTTATTTTTACAGAAACAAATTCATCAAACGGGCACATAGATACAAGCTTTTGTTCAATAATAATCATCATCGGTAATATAATTCTATATCAAAGAATATCATGATAAGTGTCACAATTGTCTGGGAAAAGTTGTAAATAAACGTTTTTAAAAACCTTTGAGTTATTTTTTCTTTTAAATGTCGAAAAGAGTAGCTTTCCATCAGAGAAATAAGTTCATTAAATTTTTCAATTCGGTCCAATAGTTTTGATTTGATGCCAAGAGATAGGTACCTACCCATTTCAACAAAAACATCGTTAATGTTGCACATATGTACCTAACCTACCTAGTAGCTACCCAAAAAACTGTTGAATGAAAAACAACAAAATGCTTTATTATACTGGCTGTCTATTTACTATGTTTACGTCTTTGACATAGATTGGTTTACTAGAAGCTTTTATTTCCCCATATTATAAAAAACTATATAAAAATAAAAAATAAAAAAACGTATCCTTTCATTTTATCAATTACTATAATTTCAATAGGTACAGTACAGAAGGAAAATATATATTTGTTATCATATTTTAATAAAAATAAGAAAAAATTACATCTAAGTTAACACTGGAGAAATATTATGAAGGGAATTAAAATATATCCATGCGATCGATGGATATTATGCAAAATAAAATGTTTAAATTATAACTAACTACAATTTGATTACAAGTGAAATTCATACAAAATTAAATACATATTAATAAAACAATGTACTCCTACTCACTTATAAAAATAAAATTATTAGTCTATAAAATATTTCAATTTTTAATGATGATCTCAAAATAAAAATATGAATCAATATCCATTTAATAAATTTACATTTGTGATTACATAGTTATAGTTTTTTGAAATAATATAAAACAATAATTACTGTATACTACGACATTTTAACAATTTGAATAAATACAATAATTGTGTGTTGTCTTTAGGTATTCAACTTTTTAATAAATATTTTAGTTAACAACAATTAATAATCATGTGTTTTTAAATTACCTGAAACTTGACATAAAGCATATGATTTACAGCTTAAACTTAACTTTGCTGGTCTTCTATTAGGAGTAGGAGATTTGATTCCTAACATTGATATTAAATTATTAACCCTTTGGACAGGATTTTAGTCTAAGTCCTTGGTATACTTATTTGTAATCATAGATCATATTCATTGCCATAATATTTCTTTCATGCGTTGAGCGAATCATCATTCAAATCATTATTCAAGCTGAGATTTTTTTCTTTGCAAATAACAAATAGCAAATGGTGATACATAACTTATTAGAAATTATGAATTTTATTTATCTATATTCTATACTAATATCCAATTATTCATAAATTCAGTTAACATATTATGTAGTAAGATAATTTATAAAACTATGTTTTGAATTTTTTAAACAAATTAAGGCTTTATAATTTTTTTTATAAACTATTGTTAATACTAATCTTTTTTCATATAAAATAATGTTTTTTTTATTTCAGTTAAGAATAACACTTATAAACATTAGTTTAAACAAGCATTATACTGACAAACAGAAGCAACTTAAGTCTAAGCCATTTACCCCAAGAAATCAGAATTGCAAAGACAATTTTATTTAAATAAGTAGCATGCTATACAAATATAAGCTCAGTGCATCTAAAACAAATATTTTTTATGAAATATATTAACCTTCCTGTCCAAAATCTTCCATAAATTTCTTCAGTTTTATCATATCTTCATCATTTACAGTTGGTTTTGATGTAGCAAGTGATCGTAGCATATCTGACATAGTAACTGGTGGCTCAGCTAATTTATCACTAGGAACATCCATCCATGTCATTTCTAAAGCTCCAGAATCCCCTGGAGAGCAAGGTGTTAATAAGTCATTAGCGATAACATTTGGATCCATAGGGCTAGGGCCTGTTACCTTCTTGAAATGAGTTGCAGATTGCACTTTACGTACAGGCTGCATTAGAGCATCTCTCACGACAATGCTTATATCGGCTCCTGAATATCCATCTGTTTTTGCTGCTAACACCTTCATGTCTTGTTCTGTTAGCATATGTCTTGTGTTGCCTAAATGTAGCTTGAACATATCAAGTCTTGCATGTTCCTCTGGTAGCGTGATGTAAATACGCTTCTCAAAACGCCTACGTATAGCTGCATCGAGTACCCAAGGTATATTGGTAGCTCCAAGAACAAGAATACCATCCATATCATTACCAACACCTTGCATTTGCACAAGAAACTCTGTTTTGATTCTTCGAGCTGATTCCGATTCATTATCGGACCTCGAAGAGCACAGAGAATCAATTTCATCGATAAAGATAATACTTGGTTTGTGTTGCCTGGCTAGTTCAAAGAGATTTTTCACAAGTTTCTCTGACTCACCGAGCCATTTTGATACAAGATCAGATGAAGAGACAGAAAAAAAGGTTGAATTGTTAGCTTCAGTAGCCACTGCTTTGGCCAAATATGATTTACCAGTACCAGGTGGGCCAAACAATAAAATACCCTTCCATGGTATTCTTTTTCCAGTAAACAAATGTGGAAATTTAATAGGTAAGATTACTGCCTCTTTAAGAGCTTCTTTGGCTCCTTCAAGGCCAGCTACATCACTCCATTTCACATGTGGCTTTTCAACCACTATGGCACCTTCTAATTTTCCCTGTAATTTTTTCTTTTCTGGATCATCAGAGTCACTGTCACTGTCACTTTTTTTCTCATCACTCTTAGAGTTTGATTCACCAGCTTTCATTGGCTTTTTCTTTTTGTCTTTTTTAAGATACTCTTTAAGCTTTTCAGCTCTATCTAAATATTGTAAACATTTAGCTCTAATACTCTCTTTGGCCTTCTCACCTTGAGCTTCATATTTAACCGCATGTAGGAAATATTCAACTCCATGTTCATAAAGTCTTAATGCTTCCTCATAGTTCTTATTTTTATCCTCTTCAGTAGCTTTAGTGACAAGATCAATGGCCTTCTGTAAAGTATTTGATGAGGCCATTTTTACTTAGTTCATTCACTGTAACAAAATATAAATCAAATAAAGTACTCCATAGTGGTAAATGTTCCCAATTTTACCAAAAATAAGTAGGTACCGTCCAGCTATTTTGCTGTCAATGAGTCATGTTTATAACAATATTTCTCACGAGTCTTAATAATAAATTCTTCGGGTATACATGATATTAACATAGACAATTAAGAATGAATTTATTTATTGAAAAAAAAACGTATACAATTATTAGGTTTATTAAACTGACAAGAGAAATATAGCAATGACGAGATTACAAGCAATATATGGTAGGTATAGAAACGGGTGAAGCGTTGACCAATACTTGCTTACCTAAAACTGACTCAGATTAATATCCAGCGAATACACATTAGATAATAATTACTTGTAAAAGAACTAGGTTGGTATTTACCACAAATTGAATAACAAAAAATTATTAAATTGATTAGAATCAGAATCTACGGATTCCTCCTCAATCCTCGACATTCGACATCAATAATCAACGCCACAGTTATTGTCAAATTTAAAATAGACACTTTACCTTCAAATTTTGTGTTTTCCCACAGATAGTGTGACTTTAAATGGAAACTTAAAACACTTATTACTTACTTACCATTTACGTTGTTTCTTTGTAAGTTGTGTTTTCCAATACCGACCTATACCTATATCTACAGGATATTTTATGAAACAAAAGTTTTGCATACACGAATGTACAATCATTTTTCTTTAATGCATTCAATTTGAATTTTATTATTTTCATCAACATTTAATAAATACATAGTGAATTTATAATATTAAGTAATAACTAATTAAATGACTAATTTTTTAGTCAGTTTGTTTTGTGATGTTATTTTGTTGGATAAATGCCACAAAAAGTACCTTTAGCAGATTTTTTTATTATTTTAAATATAAATGTTCCGGCATTTTGTGCCCATGGGTAAGGCAATATTTTCAGTTTTCTGGAATGAGCGGAGCAAAATCTCTAATTTACAGTTGGTCACACTACCCACAGAATGTAAAAATAGAGCAAAATCACGTTTTTTTCAAATATGCACTCGATTTGTAGAAATTTTTCTAGCTTATCAAAAACTTATTGAATAACGTTAAATGACTTTCATCTGGTAAACATGCGTTGTTAATTTGTTAATAAATATAATGGGAGTTTGATGAATTAATAAAATAATTGTGTTCGTTTTCATATTTTATTAAAATTAAGATACATTTCTGAAAGAAATCCTTTATAACCTGATAATTAGCAAATTACAGTGGTTCTATATAACTTGAGTTTTCCAACACATTTTTTTACTTCCTCTTTGGGATATGGTTTTAAAGCTAAACAAGTAGGAATGTTTTCAGGTTGTTCAATCCATAATTTATAATCAATAGAGTTTTCAGATAGCTCTTCTGCTTTCTTCGTGAGTGCTTCTTCATTCGGAACCTAAAAAAGTTCACATTTATTTAAATGTGTAGCATTTGCTACTCTTGCTATAAATTTTAATAATAAATAATCTTATTCATGTCTATATACAAACAAATATAAATTCAGTTAAATATGTATAAAATATAAAACTAATAAATGTTTTACTTACTTACTTACTTACAATACTTACTTCTAATACCACTTTGTGCATATTGTCCAAGTCTGCTAAATATTTTTTAGTATACTCATCATCTTTGTACAAATGCAAAACTGCTGAGGAAGCATGACAAGCTTGAGCTAATAGGGAACCTACCGACCATGCTAAATCCCTTAATAAATCACTCCGTACAATAATATATTGAATTAACGGATTAGACATTATTATTATCTGAAACAACAAACTTTATATTATGATTCACTGTTCACGAATATTTTAATGGTTCATATTATTTGTTATAAAACACACACAAAAAATTCTCAAAATTGCGATCAATATTTAATTCACATTTCACACTAAACTATATTTTAACAAATCAAAAAAATACCTAGCTAGTAACTTTATATGCAATGTATGTATAAAATCAAATTTTAAACTAAGTAGGTAGTATGTACCTAGGTGGTATCAGATAAGGTAGGTACATACCAAAAATAATTGTGCAATTTTATAGATCACGTTTTAACTTTTAAATACCTAATTAAAATGACAATGAGCCATGAGGGTTAACCATAAGTGACAGATCCTCGGTAAGACCTACCTACTCTTAAAATTACCTAGGTACCTACTTTGTGCAGCTGACATCAGTCAACGTTATTTGAACGGTAACCGTCATTGTCAATAATTATGACTGTTAAAACTTAATGCAATTTTTACTATGTATGTAGGAACTAATATCAAATAATAAATATCCTAGGGCCTACGTACCAGCTCTTTGAATCTAAATTTTTATGATTTTGGATTATTTTTTGTCAAATATTAACGGAAGTCGTGCAACGCTCAAGTAATTGATTACTAATATATAAACAATCCCACGTGTTGTGTTAATATGGCTTCTGGACTCGAAAATTATGTAAACCAAACAGTGTCAGTAATTACTGCTGATGGGCGAAATTTTATCGGCACACTCAAGGGTTTCGACCAAACTATAAACATTATTCTGGATGAATCTCACGAAAGAGTATTTTCGTCATCTTCTGGCGTCGCTCAAGTAGTTCTTGGATTACACATAATAAGAGGAGACAATATTGCTATAGTGGGCCAAATTGATGAATCGATAGATAGCAGATTAGATTTAGGTAATATTAAAGCAGAACCTTTAGGACCTATTGTACATTAATAGTTATTTATAATATTAAGGCTAATAAACTTTTTTTAGAAATTTGCTTTGTTTTAAATAAGAGAAATCAGAGCTGCTAAGTATAGCAGGATAAAATAATTGGATTATTCTAAGATGTAATCTATTAACAACATTTATTAATACTTTATTTATTTTACTAAAGTAAGTCTATGTACAACAACAGTTTCTACATACCATAACTAATAAACATCACAATAAATCCTATTTAACAAAAAAATAGTATTTTTATGCTTTACATTCATGTAACATTTCCTTCTATTTACAAAAAAAATTGTCATAATATTATATTGATGTGATTACAATTATTTCGAATGAATCAAATAAAAGTATTTTTTCTCGATACTTAAATGTAACATTTTTAAAATCTAGTTTTATGTAGCAGTATATACTACATAAAATTTGTATTCATTCACCTACCATAATATTTTTTTAGTAAATTTAGTATTATAAATTTATTAAACTACAGAATTTAAATAATTACAGCCATTGAGAAAAAGGTTCTCCCTCATTTTGGTGTCTTGTTAAAATAAATCGTTTCCACCTGGCGATTGTCGTATAATTATATCCTTGTGATGTCTGTAATTATAAATATAATCACATTATAAGACTAAAAACAGAAACAGTTAATAAATATAATATTAGGATAAGGAAAAAGTAGGTAAATAAAATTTTAAGTAAGATGGTTAAAGGTGTCAATCAAATTAAAGAATGTCCATGTATATGCTGAGTATATATTAAAGCATATCTGTATAATAATGCACCAAATATTTAAGTATTGAAATTAGTTACAATCACACCACTAATTTACCATGAATAAATAAAATTATACCTAAAATACCAACAAAGAGTCAAGCTTAGTTCATATCTTCAAGACTATTCACTTTTTAATATTGTTAGATCTACACCTTGTCTGAAATAAAAACGGGGTTAAGGAATAGTGTAATGGATCCAGGAAGAGGTCAGTCAAAACAAGCAAACCACAAATATTGGCAAAAAACAAAGGATAGGTTACAAAAAATACTTTACATTAAGTTAAATGTTCAAAGTACAGTTATAAAGTACCTTTGCATCATTTCCTTATACTGTTGTGAATTGTACTTTTGGAAGAATTGTTTTCCATACTCAAATGTAGCAATCATAATAGCACAAGCTGGTGCAACTTTAAATATACGAGGTAAGAAACCAGTAAATAAACCTTTAACACCATGATTTTTATAAATTGCCTTTGCTATGTCCTGCATGTTTGATGCTCTCTGTCTTGTTTTCCCATCTAAAAGTACATAAAGCTAAGTCAAAAATAGCAAAAAAAGAGCAATTTTTTTTTAATATTTGACACTAAAAATATAAAATAGGATTACTCAAAATCATATTGGTAAGTCAAATTTTGTTGTTTACAAAAACTAACCAGTATAAATTTCTTTTTCACCTAATTCTATTTGCTGATGTGTTTTAATTACATCAAATGGGAGTGTTATAAAAGCAGCCACCTGAAAGAAAAAACATTTGTTGTATATTTTAATTGGAGTAGAAATAAATTTTAATTGTATTATAAGGGTTTTTAAGTAGGTTTTTAAAAAGTATAAAAATTTAAACTTTGAAGTAGCACAAGGAAAAATTTAATTTTTAATCTTAAAAGTCATGAGATACTTACACTTCCAGCTACTGAACCACAGAAGAAATTAAATAAAAATGTATTTTTTTCTGAATCAGGTTTATCAAAGACTCTTTTAGTTTTTTCATATGTAGTCCAATAAATACCTGAAATTTAAAGCTTTGATTAAATTTAGGAAACCTTAGTTAATATGTATCAAACAAAGCATAATTTATATACACACCTGAAAATGGCACATCCCTGAGAAGGGTTGAACTAAGACCTCGAAATAGTCCTTTAAAGCCTTCATATTTTAATACCTGTTGTAATGCTACTGAGATTTCTAAAAAAAAAAGAAAACTGATATACTCCATAGTTAAATATCCACTTTTAATATCTAGTAAGTATATTTTTTTTAAATTTTAAGTAATAAATTACATTTTCATACATAAAAAGGAAAATTGATCTCACATACCTGAGTAGGTTAATTTCTGTGATTGCATTTTTGTCCGAATAAGTTCTACTGGGCTTACAAGAGTTACAGCAGTCATTCTAGCAGTAGCACCTGCAATTAATGGTATCCACATTGGTTGACCAACTGAAAGTTAAAAATATAATTTATAAACCTACCTACCCGTTATTTATACCTTAACTATGAAAACATTAGACAATGTAAACAAATAAACCTTGAAAATAAGGTTATTTGTCATAAGCATTTTCACAATATATTACATAATAATACAAGTATGTATAATATATCATATTCTCTTCCTCACATGCAATGAGTTCTATTTCGTATTGTTTGATATAATTATGATGAAATGTTAGTTTCAGTTTCAGGAGGAGGTGAAGGAGGCTTATATATTATAAGAGGCTTATATATTATAAGAGGCTTATATATATATATATATATATATATATATATATATATTATAAGCCTCTTATATATTATGTCCAATTATTTACACTATTTAAAACTAAAGAATGGATGAACCATCAGAAAATAGCAGAATAACTATTAAAAATATAGAAGTAAAATCAAAACTATAAAAAGTTTTTAAGAAAATCTGTTTCCTCATACATTTTCTAAAGAATGACATTTTAGGTGTCACATTTTTCCTTATGCAAAGAAGGAAGAATAAAAGAAGATGAAAAGGAAATAGAAAGAAACAATGGAAGATTCATTATGGAAACAACAGTTCTACATTAGACATGTAAAGGAAAATTCAACTTACTATTTCCAGTCATGGCATTATAAGTTGTTTTCATTTTGTATCTCAGTTGTTCATATGACACAAAATAGATAACTGTGCAAGGGAGGGCTAAAGCTAGAGTTGGACTCAAACCAGACCATAGTGCCGTCACTCCTTCTATCTTTGCTATTTTATAGAAAGCATCCTGAAGAAAAAAAAATTGTGTGGTTTGTCATCAACATGTCCAGTAGTTGTGGGAGTTTTAAGTATCTTTAAGTTTTGAACAAACAAGTGATGAAAAAAAATCATGAAAAAGAAGAAATGTCAAGAGTTTTCTTATGTACAGCTTGCTGACCAGTTTATTTGACACACTAGCTTTATCACTGTCTTGTTCTGCCGAGTGGCTTTCACTTTACCCCAACTCAGGGGCCGGCTGTTATGTGACATGCAAATAGATGGACAAAAAAAATTAAAGGCGATCTAATAAATTTCACTTTAATGATGTTTACAATATTTTGTTAAAAGATGCTGGTTGATTTCATTTCAAATAACATTTTAGTTTTTTTCATAATATGTGTAAAGTAAAAAACTTATGAAAAAATAAATCTGTACAACATAACACCCTTAAAATTACTACTGTAAAAGTATATTTACCATAGTTCCATGAAAATGAACGCGTCGTGGTAACCATGCTGCTTCACCACAAGGGCATATATGCTCCATAAGTCCATTACAGTATAAATAACATTTATTAGAAAGCAGCGCCTTCTGTTGAGCTTGTAATCGTATTTTTACTACATCCAATGGTGTCACTAAAATAGGGATAGGTATATATAATGAACAGTTTCCTCTATTATTGAAATTTACTGTAAAATACATTGTTTCATGTAATAATAAAAAATACTTACTAAAAAGCGAGGTTATCAGTGCACCGGAACATGCCGATGCCATTTGTTGAACGGGTGTTATTCGAAATTGAGGATCATCTTCGCGAATCATTTCTTAATGTTCCTTAACCTATTACTAGTTTTACAAAACTAACCTGCACCATAACAATTAATTCACACATCTGAATAAAAAATCCAATTTGTATAAATATTTGTTTTCCAATATAGATTTGTCAATTGTCAAGCAAAAATCAAAATTGACAATTATCTAATGTCAACTATGATATATATTACATATTATAAAGGGCAAGTATACGCTTTTGTGTGATTTCAATGAATAAAGATATTTTGACTTTGACTTGACTATAAGTGCCTTTTCACATGTACCGGTTGCTGGGTAGCCGGCGTCGGATACCCGGTGGCGAAGTGTATGGTCATGTACATTAGCTTTCACACGTACCGGCGTAATTTGCCCGACATGTGCAAATTACGCTTGGTACATGCCCTGATAGCCACCTTAACCGCAATTTGACCGTAAGTTATTCGTTAACTTATAGGTAATCTACGGCCGCATTCTGAAAGCATTTTGATTGTATGAGTTGCTGAGCAAGGATTACCTTTAACTTTCCTTTAAGTTGGCGACAACCAGCGGTAAGATCTATAGATATGGTAGTCTGTGAAAATTGGGAGTTTGTTTTTAACAGTGGATAACTTATCTGTATAAGGTGTAATACACACTAGGACAAAGAGATCTCTATTGTTATCGGTATTACAAAAATATCACTAGGTGGCGCTGCATACATTAAAAAATTATACACCAAAACAATTTAAAATAATTTTCAAAATATAAATTTTTATTAAATATTATTATAAAATAATTTTATACATAAAACAACATGACAATAATATACTATAACAATATAAATATATTTTAAGTGACTCTTCCTCAATATTGTTATGAACTTTGTCCTCCGCCTCCATTTTCATCTTCATTCCCTTTGTCCTCATTCTTGCCGTCTTCATTCCTTACTTCCTCCTCCTCCTCTTCCTCCTCGTTATCACTTCCCGGAGCCCATGCATTTTGGAAAAATTCAGCGTCACTTAATCTTTTTTTTTAGCGTTATTTTCACCGTTCACAGTCTTTCTTTTTCGTTGATCAACTCTGGAGTACGCGGCCTTCAATGCTTTCTGAGTGGCCAACTTATATTCTTCATCTGTCATCTCCGGATACATATTTTGAAGAGCGTCTAAAAAGAGAAAATTAAAAGCAAGTTAATATTCCTTGAAGGACAAAGAAATTAAAAATTTTAATAATTAATGGGTACGGATACCAACGTCGTAAATCGTACGTTATTCGTAAACGGAATATTTGTTTTTTAGAACTTTTTCTGCCATTCTGGCCTTCCCATACTACATCGGTCAGAAGGTCATCTGTCATCAGCCGGTTACCTCGCAGAATCTCCCTTACATTCTCGGTAACATTGGTTCTTCTGTTGAATGAATCCAACCATTTTCTCTGCAAAAATAAATAATATCAAGATAAACTACAAATATAAAATAAATAAATAAAGTAATCGTAACTATTTCTTTCATCACTAATTCTCATGCAAATAATAATACTTTCTTGTTCAGTTTTTTGGGTCGAATTATTAACAATTACTGATTGAACTTTGTCCTGGTGATGACAGAGTTGTTAAGATCCTGTACCAGAGAGTATCCACTACACTTGGGCTGTTGAATACAGGCAAGGTCTGCGCTGTAAGATGCTAACTAGTGTAGACACTATGACTGTAGATGTAAGATGCTGAACAGGGTATAAACAGCAAGTTTGATAGATAGATCACTTGTATAGTTAACGTTGAACCACCACCAGAGTCACAGGCAATCAGTTTGGAGTAGTGATGATGATGAAGAACTCGGAGAATTAAGGTTGCGTTGTTATTTTTGGTATCGCCAATGAAGGGTCGATCCGAATGTGCGGGGTCACCAGATGTAGGTGAATGAGGGTCCTATCATTATATAATTGTGGTATTATAGTAATCAGCCAGTAAAACAATGTTTTATATTGTGACTTATTGTGTATTTTATTCTCAAGTCCTAGACGCTAACATGACGCTAACTTACAAAACAAAGCTGTCAAAATGACAATTAATAAAATGACGTTGCGCACGCCACAGTTTCTATAAGTTAATACTCAGTAAATATAGCTAAAACTTCTGATAAAAGTATAAAATTGTTAATTTGTTTATTTTCTACTTTGCGTAACAAATAATTAAGAAATATAATTTTTTTACGTTTAACATATAATCTATCTTTATTACATACTGAAAATTACTTGCAAGTTTGTGATATTCACTGATTTCTTAAATAAATAGTATACATTGGTTATGACAAGCAGATTAAAAAATTTGTTAGTTTTGTTTTAATTATTTAATTTTGTATAAATTGTACTAATAATTGTAAAACTTCGATTCTTAATTTGTATATACATTTTATGTTAGTGTTAAAAATAAATTGAAAAATTTTCAATACTTGTAATTGTTAATTATAATATAAAATATAATTCTTAAAAAAATATTTGTATTTCATTGTTTTTATCATGTTTCAAAAGTTCCAATGTCTTATAAACTCGGTTGATTATGTTAAATAAAAGTATATTTTTATTTAAAAATATTTAGTTAATAAGTCAAAGACCTTTAAATAAATTCTTGGTTTGTTATTATATTTATTTCATTATATTTGAATATAAGTTAACTCTTTTACTTCAACATAATTATATAGTCAAAGTATAACAAAAATAATGAATAAGTTTACTCAATAATAAAGAATACAGTTAATTTTGATCAAAAAATTGTTTTTTATTATACAATATACCTGCCTATGTTTTATAGGAATGTTTTTTATCAAAACTTAAATTTTCAACGCTGGTCTAAGCCTCACCCTATTCATCAATTTGAATTTTCAAATAATTCTGATGACGGCATTTTCGCAAAGCTTTATTACATATATTTTTTTCTCCCAAACAATATTTATTACAAAATACAATCCTACGAAAGTTTAAGCTTAAGTTTACTTTTTTTTTAAAGCAACTCAATAAAACAACCATTCAATGATAATTTGCCACTTAATTTCTTGGATAACTTAAAACCAATTTCGAAATGAAATTTATATATAATATATTGTCATGAGTTTTCTTCACAACGATTGTAGTTAAGTATATCATAATTTTCTATAGAAAATTGTTAACAAATTTACTACAATATGTTGCAGAGCAAGACTTACCAATGATTTGCTTTCAGATGACGGCCGTAGATTTATAATAATTTACTGTGTATTTTGAACGTATATTATAGGTAATTTTAGGACAGCAGCGCTTTTCGTCAAGTTGATGCATAACTTTACTGAAATCACTGCACTCTAAGTGGTTGTAGAGTAAGCTGTGGCTATCAGGGTGGATTGCATCATAGACCATCGATTATCGACATAGATTAAACAAGCATGGACGTAATATTATGTTTAGTTGAGAGAATAATATACCTATCGTTTATTAAAACTAGGTATTACTACTGGAACTCAAAATTAACGCTGGTTGCTAGAACATAATCAATACAGAGGTAGCATGATTCTCGCCTTATCGTGATCTTCTTCTTCATACTAAATTGGATGAAAATAATGAGGTTTGACGTCCGGACGTCTAGATTTATAACGTTGAGAGCGCCATAAGCTACAATACTCTATTGTTCATAGTAGATCATTTTAAATTCAAATTGATAAATAATTCTATAATCTATAGGAGGCTGATGTTCCTATCGTGATACATATGGAGGACGATAAAATATTTTAAAATAAAAAATTTAAAACAGTGAGCGATATTTTCGTGCTTTTGTTAAATTATAAATGAAAAAGAATCTCTGAAAATGTTTTCTAATATCTCCAAATCCTTGCTGTAAGTAGAGCTTATTGTTTATTTTTGGAGTTTATATAACGTGACACCTTTATTTTGCCCAATTTGTGATTAGATTTTTATGAAGTTAGGTGTTAGGTTTCTAGGTTGCCGTGGATAGGTATTAGGTAGCGTAATTGATAAAATTTTCATTGCAACCAAAGTTTAATATAAATATTAATAAATTATTCAACTATTTTTTTTAAATAATAAATTAATAATAAAAGTATATAATATCTATTAACAATTCTTAGCAAATGTTTAAGAATGCCCATTGAAGAGAAACCACTTTTGATCATTTATAAAACAATAAATTTTTGTAATTATTGATTACATATTTTTAAATCTTTATTTATTCCTTATTTTTTAATACTATAATAAAATATAGCTACATATTATGATACATATAATAATATATTTATTATATTATATTATAAGGTAATATTTTTTTTATTTGTGACGGAATAATTATAAAAATTGATCAATTCCTTCAGATTGTTCATTGGTTCATCAAAAAATTTAGTTTCATGTAAAATGATTTTTTATATTTATTAATTTGAATTTTTCTATGTAGGTGTATGATCTATTACTTTGGTAGATGAAGTAAATCAAATTAATTAAAAATAATTAGTTTATGTTAAAAAAATATGTTAAGAAATGAACTACTAAACATATTAAGCCTACGGCTATTTATTCATTTAGAGCTCATATCATGTCTTCAGTCTTGGCAACAGAGCACTGTGGCTGTGATACTCAAAATACTAATAATATTAGCTGTTACAGAAATAGAGAACAATTTGTCATTGTTTACCAACATTATTATAATTATCATATTAGTATGTAGAGAGTTAACATTCCTCATACTACTGTATTATTTATATTTACAGGAACTTAAATTTTTATAGTGTAAATAGTAAGATTTAAATGATTTATTATTGAAAATACTCCTATTACAAAATTCAATAGAATGCTACAATTTTAATATTTTTGTGTACAATTTAGTTTATAATTATTTTTATGATTTACTTATTTTGGATGATATTATGATGCATAATTTTCATCATATCATCTTCCAACTAATTTTCTTTAATTATTTCAATACTCCACTAGGTTTTATGGGAATTCACTTAAATCTTCTAAATATTTCAATGAAGCGTGGTTCTAAATTACCCTCTAAAATTGGAAATCTAGGAAATGAGAGTCACATGGCTTTTGAGTCATATTCTCAATAACTAACAAATACATAATATATTTGTTGATGACGTGATTGTAAATGATGACGTGAAGTCGTGCGTCGTTTTATTTGTTTTGCATATACATCACATTTTACATTTGTATACTTTTAAAATAGCTTTATACAATATCAAAATGAAAAAGGAAACAACAGAGTTAGGGAAATAATAAAATATTGAAGTAAAATCTCCGAATTATTTCATACGAGTGACTGTTTGTTGTACTGTAAATAACAGGAAACTTTAATTAGTGCTGTTTGACGATTTTAGTTTTCAACATGGTCAACAATACATAGTTAAATCTAGTTTTAGTTCAGGCTGTAACAGTAACACTTGATTATAACTACTACTAGGCTGATTGTGATAATTTTGATATAGGGATATAAATGAAAAAGAATATACACTACCTAGGTACTGTAGTTGGTCTGATAGTATTGAACATAAAACTCTATCTAATATACCGATCTTAATTCATTTATTGTGACTGAACATTACTTAATATAATTTGTAATCTATGAGATTTAGACAGTTCTTAATGGTTTTAGATGCAGTACGAATGCTATAGGCCCAAATCGGGCTCTTGCGTTTGCACTGACCAAGTGTCAAGCGTTCCTAGAGCCACCTCTATCGCAATGCCGCAACTATCACGAAGTTACTGGCGACATTATCTGCCCTAATATGGTTAGAGGTATCGACCATCTCAGAGATCCTAGGCTTAACAAGGTAAAGAATTCGTAAGAAGCTTTCTTAGCTTGACTTCTAGTAGATGTAGATTTTAAGAAATGTAGCTGTCTGCTGGCCGACTCGCAACGAGAAAATGTCGACCTTTATAATCATTTATCTTGATAGGTATGTCTTCGATTTTCTTATACGGTTATTCAATAAACTCATCTCTTTTAGTGGTTTTGTTCCATATTTATTTCTACGTCGTGGTTATGTGGTAAATTTGTCTTCACTTGCCCGCGAATAATCTTGTTCGTGAGCACCCTAGGCCGGTTGATGAACTTTGAAATTTGCGTAGGTTCTATTAGGATCGATAACTTTTTTTTTATTTGACTATTTTTATTTATAAATAATGAGCAACTTTCTTGTAAGCAAACATGTACGTAGGCATTAACAGGCAACTTGTAGGCGGCCGGCTTCTAAAGAAATTGTGTGCATGTCCTTTTTGAAGTCGCTGATAGGTGGATTCACAGAAGGGGTGAGAGACATGAGGTAGTTAAGTTCTGCCCATTTTATTACAATACACCTATAAATTCAAGAATTTTCTTATTCCCAATTACTGATGGGCTAATGAGTTTCCAGGCAGGAGCTGGCAAAGTTTCAATTAGACATTTCGTTAACAGTTTTATTTGATCGTGAATTTTCTGCTTTACTGAAATTTTGGAATGTTTGCGTAATATTTTGTTATTTTCCGATTCGACACTGCGCCCTGCCCTAAAATACCTGTATATACGGACATTATAACATGGAAACAATTAAAAATATACGTATATACAGTTAATTTTTTTATTTATTCGTTATTTTATTATAACAAAATGTGGATTATATTGTCTATTGTTTAAAATTTTTCCGACTAGATTGCTTTATCGAGTGCTCGAAAGCCTGTGTTTCATTTTAATCGCATTTATATTATTATTATTATTGGTATATCAGACATATAGCTTTTATCATAGTCAGCGATAGTAAGGTTTATAAAAATTTATAATAAAATCGATGATTTTTACATACTTAATTTGGTCCTTCTCATAGCTAGACTATTGTATCTTTATCAATGGACCCTTTTTTTGATATTAATAAGATTTGTATTATAATCAATAAGTAATTGCTTACAAATATTGTAGATATTTTATTAGAAATGGTTTTTTAGGGTCTTGCATTTACTCTAGAAGAGCGCCAAGCCCTCGGAATCCACGGTCTGTTAGCGGCCAAGTTCAAAACGCAAGAAGAACAGCTGGATATATGCAGAATATCAATAGACCGTTATGAGGACAATTTGAACAAGTATCTCTACCTCGTTGAGTTACAGGTGACTAGACGTCGTAAAGGTACCAAATGTTTAATTTATTGTATTCGCCGTTTACTCAAGCATGAACTTAAAAAGTTTAATTCTTCTGTCACAGGATATTTTCAATAACATTTTACTAGAAGCCAAAAAATTAAGATTATAGTCCTATCAACAACTGTTGTGTCGCTAGTCTGTTGCTATAGATTTGTGTGCTTTATATGTTACTCTATGAATGTTTTCACCAATCTATCTTAGCTTAGGAGATTCCTAAGTGATATGGTGTCTTCGTGTCCCTTTACGACAGTAAGGGATAGGTAATCACTAAGCTAAGATTAAGTTGATGATAATGGTCATAAGTATTGTAAGTTTAAAATTGAATTATTCAAACTCCTAAATATAAATTTTTAGTATCAGTAAAAATAATTATGATTTATAATTATAATTACTGTTTGAAGTATTAACTTAGTTTAAAATATGCTTTAGTAATCGACTCATTCTGTCAGAATCATGGATATGCGAAATTGCATGTTTTTCGGTGACTTGGAGAAAGCTATAAACTTTCTAAACCGAAATATACTTGTGAAAGTCTCGTGCCTTCATGAATGGTTTCGGGAATTCATCCATGGTTTCGGGACTACATGCATGATTTTCTAATGCAGCAGAATGTTGAGATTTAACGTTAAAAATGGGGTATTAATTTTTAAGATTGGCCTTAAGATAATCTCCTATAGAATGATGCTACCAAGAGTTAAAGATGCGAAACTTTTATGCTCGAATCGATTGACGAATTTGTTTGAAATGAATGACTTTAAGATGAGAATAAACGCTCGATGTAGCGCGAATTAGCTTGATATTATAAATATTTGATTGTTTTCGATTCTATATGTTTTATTGCAGGATAGAAATGAGAAATTGTTCTTCCGTCTGTTATCGGAGAATGTTGAGAAATACCTACCGATCGTGTACACCCCTACCGTGGGTCTCGCCTGCCAGAGATTCGGTCTCATTTATAGAAGACCTAGAGGTCTTTTTATCACCATTAACGACAAAGGACACGTGTTTAATATACTCAAGAATTGGTACGTACAATCCTACATAAATTGCGAATATTATATAATATTATTTATCTTTATAGATGAATTTTGTTCCAGCATACTGCATACCCTTTTTACATTTCCTTCAAAGGCAAAAAAAACCAAATCTGGTAGTTCTAAAAATAAATGTGTTTAAACAAAACTAGCCTTTATATTAAGTATTTTTAATAACTATTTTCTAGTTCTTAAATTAAATTATTGGATCTCAACTATCAATTACGCGAATAATAATTGTTGTATAATATATAATACATATCAGTTTGAACTGAAAGAGCTTTTAAAAACTGCTAAGCAAGAAAAAATTACAAAATTCTTTAAACCGTTACCTAAGCCTGAAGATTAATAAGTATGGTCAAAAACTTCAATTAAATTGTTTTTTTTTATATGTTTGTTTTTTATTTTGTCACCTAGGAACGTATACCATATAATCCCATATAAAAAACCATATTCACGATTTCTGTATTCGCGGCATATTTTCGTATACCCCGCGAATAAAGAGCTTTTACTGTATACCGTTAAAATATCTAAAAATAAACCACGACAAAATTGTTTAAATACAAATTTTCAAATGGCGTTTTTGCTTATATCCCTAGAATCAACACTGACTTTGTTAAGCGTTGCAATTTGTATTACATTGTGAACTAGTTATAAATTTAATGGCTCTTCACTAATGAGATTATTTTAAAGTGGATTTTATTTCACGTAGGCCAGAGCCAGATGTAAGAGCCATCGTGTTCACTGATGGCGAGCGTATCTTGGGTCTTGGGGATCTGGGTGCGTACGGCATGGGCATTCCCGTAGGGAAATTGTCATTGTACACCGCCTTAGCTGGAATCAAGCCTCATCAATGCTTGCCTATAACCCTGGACGTCGGGACTGACAATCAGGTATGGTTCAATAATTGATTGGAACCTCTAGTGGGCCATTGCCAAACACAATTTTGCATCTGTGTTATTGATTATTCTTATATTATTTACAGAAAAGTAGCGATTAGCCTTCTGTATCATCTACTTCTTTCTCTGGGATTCGAACACAGGATGTATCGCGCAATACGTATTGTGACTTTATATTAGTGCTTTTTATATATAAAAACTTTTCTTCTTAGTTCTACGAGCGGAATGAATTTTAAATATCTCTTAAGGTTTCTGTAACGAAATTTTCATTGCTTTGTCATGTTTGTCTATCTTATCTTTTCTCAGATACTTTAATCAATAGAACACTTTATTCTGTCAAGCTTTAAACCGCTTTATTAAGTCTGTATTCTTCATTCTGTATAATCGCTGTTCAACTAAAATCTGCTTAAAGTGTTTTGTCTTGTTTTTGCAACAACAATTTTACATTAGCGAGGAACTGACAGAACATTTAAAATATTAAGTTAAGCAAAACTTGTTAAGGGATGTATCGATTGGAAGGTAGAAGGTCATTGCGATGATTAAAGAGTCTAGGATGGGCTTGTCTGTACTTATCATAAATTTGCAATGTTTGCTGAATGCAAATGCAATATATCGACCCAACTGTAAATAGAAGGGTGTGTTTTGACTAAACTTTCCATTATTGAAGTGTTCTTGGCAAACAACCAAATTTGAGAGAAAAATATGGTATTTTATAAACTGTTTTGCATAATTGTTTTTTTAACAGTTTCTTCGTCATTCTTGAAACTCAAGACTTTTAAACTATAAAAGCCAAAGCTTATATACGTTTTATTTATTACATCTCCCCGCCAGTAGATGCAGACTTCTTCGATTCATTTATTTTTCATGAGTTTAGTTTGTATTATTTATAGCTGTAGGTTTCAGAGCTGTGCGAGCTGCACGTACGGGCTCCCAAAGCAGAGATTTAGGCGCTTAAAACATCGTTCCACAGCGATATGGAGCTGGTCGCATATGGACCGATTCAAGCTGACCATTATTAACCGTGCAAGCCGCGCTTACAGCCAAATCGCGACATTATCCGCATGAGAATACACAAAATTATCTCACGTCACTCAAATATAGTTCATTTTTGTATAAGCCCAAGAATTTATAAAGTTGGTCAAGTAGTTTTTGAGTTGATTCAAAAATACAAATCTTTTCACTTCATAATGGTGTAGATAATTTAAATTATATTCAATTTATAGGACCTATTGGAAGATCCGTTATACATCGGTCTTCGTCAGAAACGCGTGCGCGGCAAGGAGTACGATGAGTTCATTGACGAGTTCATGGAAGCGTGCGTGCAGAGGTATGGGCAGAACACGCTGCTTCAGGTGAGCTAAACTTTTTATTTACTCAAATCCACAGAACTCAAAGAATTATACAAAAGTATCTATTGTACAAAATACAGTATAATTAAATAATATTAAGTTTAAAAACTCAAAAAACCTTAACTTTTCGTAGTAAAGAAGTTAAGTTAGACAATTCAAAGACCCCCGACATGTTAATTATAAATAATGAGTGATTGTCACGAATGGATGACCACGTCATATTCTAATCTCGATTGCGTCAGCTTTCAAGAAAAAATAACCGCATCCAAATTGGTTCAATCGTTTTTTTCTAAAACTTATTTAATTATTTTGATCTATTTAAGTGAATTCCCGTAACCACTAGTAGAGCATGGGGCAGACACATTTATGTATCTGTTCCACTGATGTTCATTTTCTTTACAAGCAAGAAGGTTATAGTTTAGCATTCATTTCTCTCCCCGGGATTCGAACCCAGGTCATTTGGCGCATTACGCAGAAGCGTAAACCATTTAGCCACTGAGGCGGTATCCATTATTTGTATATTTATATATCTTGTGAAAATATACTAGAACTAGTGTTGTGGGTGTAATCTCATTTAAATTTCAATGTCAATAACCACCCACGGCGCCTTAGAAACTGAAGGCTTACATGAGTAGGTGTTAAACGCTTCACTTGATTTTAAATAACATTAGAGACTGTTTGTGAAATCACTACATAGTATAAAACAAAGTCGCTTTTTCTTTCCCTATATCCCTTTGTATGCTTAAATCTTTAAAACTACGTAACGGATTTTAATGCGGTTTTTTAATAGATAGAGTGATTGAAGAGGAAGGTTTTTATACATGTTTTATACCGTGCAAAGCCGGGGCGGGTCGCTAGTATTTAAATATTTTACAATGAAATAATATTAAGTGAATAAATTTGACTTATCTTAATAATTCGTAAGTCATGCATTTTTTATTGCATTGTTGACGATGCTGTAAAATAATTTGATTTATTTGCGTCAAAGACGACTTATGTATTGCCATTTGATATTGTAATCAGATACGATTCTATTATTACGATATTATCAGAGACTTATTATATTCTTATCTAGTAAGAACTAACTGCCAGAGAATTTGACTTCGTAGATTTAGAGTATTTTTACTATCCATTATTAATTTATATACAGATGTTAACAGGCCTATTACATTTTAACCTTATTTCTTGCATAAAACGGTCAATTTTTACGCTCTTACTGTCTGAAACTGCAAAAATTGATAGAATATTATTATTAAAGATTTATAGAATAGTATAAAAAAGTTATTATTATAGTCCATAGCGGCCTCGTTTTTTAATATTTCAATTTATTTAAATACATCCCAAATTCAGCAGTATGATTTTCATAAAATGCGCGATAACTGTTTTTTGAGATCGTGGATTGAATTAGTAGACTAAGTAAACAAAATGAAATATATTTAATAATGTCCATTAAATAGTGCTGAAGCCCAAAGCGGCCCCCAAATTTTGAAATACTTATCAAATTAAAAAAAAAAAATCCCAGAACGGACCTATTTTGATACGGTTGTTTTTTTCTTTGAAAGCTGAAGCGTTCGAGATTTCTTTGCTATATTTATAAAAATGAATGAACAGATTCATTTAAAATGTAGTCTTATTGAAAGTAACATTTTTAATATCCTAATTAATAAGTTAAAATAAAAAGAGACATTATTTTTGTCACCTAAACGTATAATATAACAAAACGACAACTTAGATACGTTGGTGACGCGATTCAAATTTAATTGCCATTTTTTTCATGTTTATTTAGAATTTAGACCAAAAGACAAGGAAGCAATGAACCAATATTTAGAGTTAAAATTACTAGCATTTGAATATATTGTTTTACATAGTATTATGCGTTTAAAACATAATTTTGAATGAACGTGTGTAGTTGTAAACGACTTCAAAGAGGTTCTTAGGTCGTCTGTATGTTGGTTTTTGTGACGAGACTCTGGTTATATAACTAAGAATATTTCTCGTCTTTTCTGTCGAAAATTAATCAATGATTTTTTGAAATACCAACAAAAACTAGAAAATCACAAGGATAATAAACATATGATTTGGTATCCTTTGACCGACCTTCAAAAAACTAAAAATAATCAATTGCACGTTCAATTTTGTTTAAAATTATCATGTTATATGACTAACGTATAATAAAACTGGGCTAAACCGCATACTCAAAACTGTTACATATATACCATATTTATTCAACAATTTTGAGTCCTGTACAGTAAACATAGGTTTAGAGAAAAGGATTATGGATTTTGCCATTTAAAGAAATCCCTTATTTATTTTACTTTTATGTTGTATGGTTTATTATATATATGAACAATGTATATTGAAATATATTAGTTCATGTTGAAATCATGTGAGCTGCCTATTATCATTGAATGACTGCAACCTTGCAAATAATATTATATTATCTACGACTCCATTTCACGTTTGTTTCAAAATAACTGAAGGTCAGAGATATGTGTGAATTATAAAATCTGTACACAGTTTTTATATAGAATATACTAGCTGACCCGGCAAACTTCATACCGACAATAAAAGGTAGAACGTCAAATGTTTGACAGGAAAGTAGATAGAACAGTTTATATGGGAATATGAAAATTGAAATTGTTGTTTTTACTCTCTTCCCCGCACTTTTTCCATTTTTTCTCACCGTTTAAACCTTCTCTGGACTACGACAAACATTTCGAAATCAAAATAAGCTAAATCGGCCCAGCCGTTCTCGAGTTTCAGCGAGACTAACGAACAGAAATTGATTTATATATTAGATGACATATAGAATATGTGTAGACGTTCTAATTTTTCTTCTTTTAGAATTGTTCTCCCAGATAAACCTCAATTTTCTATTTCATGCCTTCAGGACACGGGCACTACAGTAGTACATTTTTTTCACATTATCTTACGAAGGATTTAAAGAAATCTGTGGATGCCTTTCCCATGATGCGATTTTTTTCCTGGTTGATTCATCTTTTTTACAAGAGAAACCATTTTTGTAATAAAAAAACCCGGCTACGGTGTCAAAAGTTAGGAATGTTATGAATTTAGTGGTTCATACCATCACGAGGTATCATTTAAAATTAGTTGAGTTTCTGAGTAATTACAATCGGAGACAGGACATGCGTACATGCAAGTCAAACACAAACTTCCTTTTGAGCTGCGCCGCAGTCGGGGAAAAATCTGTAGAAAATATTACGATGCACTGCATACATTTGCATACTATTATGATACTTGATCTATTAAGGGGACCCCAACTGGGAACAGGGGGAGATATTTATACATAGACGTTGTAACGATCAAAGTAAAAACCCATAAGTTAATGTTAACCCAGTCAGTTCATAGAAAGTTAATATGAAAAATATATGAATGAACTGCGAGTGCATTCGGGTCAGAAAGGAAAACTTTTCGAAGTGAGTTATAAAACTGACAAATCCATATTTAATTTTCTTTTCCGTTTTCTATTTTATGATTAGGATCACGTTCTTCCTAATTTCGTGTATCAAATATTTAGATTCACATAGCAAAAAGGTAATAGGTTGTCGAATTGTGAATGTCGCTAATGAAAGCAATTTCCCACGATTGAAAGATTGTTGTTTCCATCTATTTTATGTCATATATTATATCAAATATGATTGTTTAAATAAATCAATAATAATCCGTAATAACAAAATAATCTATATCAATATCTTTATACGTAAAAAAAAATGAAATTTTCTCGTCTATCTTTCGCTGTTTGATAAATTTTATACGGAAAATTGATAGTAGCTTTGAAGAAAACAGATTAAATTGATTAAGTGCGTATATTTATTGTAGCTTGGGTTTTCTTAACATTGTTATTGAAATATTAACAAACCGCCGCGGTTAGTTATGTAGATCGATTATATTTCATACTAGCTGACCCGGCGAACTTTGTACCGCCAATAAAAGATAGAATGGGTATCTATCCTTTAAAGGTGCCACCAAAGACTTTTTTGTACATCTATAAAAGATTAATATCCCGTTATGCATTGTTTTGTTATATCTCAAAGGGATTAGGCAGCGTCTTCGATGAAAGCTCCCAGATACGTTGTCTTGTCTTAACTGAATATTGAATTCGAATCGGCATAATAATTTAAAAACTGACAGTTATGTCAAACGCTATAACATTACATTAGAAAAGTAGATATTGTCGTTAAGTGTACTTAAATTTTCTAATGTTCCGCGCAACTTTCTTAATTATTTATTTCATAAGAAACTTCTCCGGGTAACACACAAACACAACAAAAATAGAATTATACAATTTGGCGCTGTCGTTCGGAAGTTATGAGCTTTCATACATTTTGGTGACTCATTTTTATTTATATAGATTATTGATTAGATTATAGTTATCAAGTTAATTGCCCACAAGTCTAGGGAATAAGAATTGTAAAACAATAATTTGATCTAAAAGCTGGCTGATATTTTTTAACTTAATTTCAGCGAGAACATACCTATTAACTGTCTGTTTAAAGTAAGTAGTTGTCTAGACTCATAATTTATTCGTAGATATTGTTTCCAATAATCAATTACTTAACCTTGATAGGAAAGGCGAAATGTAATCTAAGAATAAGGTTAATTCGTTTGGGTCGATAATGTTCAGGCAATTGCAGCAATTTGTGTGTAGTTAGGCCAAATTACATAATTGCCGGCTAAAAACGAAATCAGTGAGAACTAGATTAATGTTGTCCATTCGTGCGTCACGGCCAAGGATTTTATTACGTAAGAGCTATAATATTATATTTTCAACACGATTTAAAGTTCAACGTTTTAAGATGTACCTATATGAATATCGATATAGATTATACAACATTTAACACTATAAAGCAATGGAATGTTGGAGAATCGAGATTAATTTGTTCTAAATTATTGTTCTGAAAATTACATGGTTTTTAGTAGTTCCACATTCGCTCAGATACAAATGCTTTATACGGACTGGATGACCGATACCTTTCCGTACGGGATTGAGATCTAAGGAAAACAATGGGTTATTTATTTCGGGATCCGTACATACCTATTTCACATTACAATCAAATACTAAAGAATCTCTTAAAATACATTTTTCAGTTCGAAGACTTCGCGCTAGGCAACGCTGGTCGTTTACTAGCGAAATACCGCAACAAGTATTGCACGTTCAACGATGACATCCAAGGCACGGCTAGTGTAGCGGTCGCCGGTTTGATGGCCGCCGTCAGGTTTACGAAGCGGAAACTCAGTGAAAACATCTATTTCTTCCTCGGTGCTGGATCTGTAAGTGACTAAGTCATTATTTTTGTATTAATAAATCAAGGTCTATAAATCCTTAAGTAGCAACAAATTTGACATTTGAACTATTCGAAAATCGTTAATTTGCTGCGGTGATGTTAGAATAAAATTACCTTTTTTATGCCTTTTTTGTCCATGAATAATATGATACTTTCAATTTTAACGTATCAATAACATACGCATCCAGTCGTATTTTCAGGTAATTTTGAATTGCATATTTACCGGTTTCTGCTTTAATGTCATCGGTATGATTATTTATTGCTTTATCATTGATATCGCTTGGGAGCCAGTAAGTGATCTTTTAGAAAAATTACGATATATGCCATTTGAATTACAGGCTGCGAACGGCATTGCGAATTTAACAGTGGCGGCGATGGTGTCCGAAGGGCTTACAATGGAGCAGGCCCAAGATAGAGTCTATATGTTTGACGTTGATGGTCTTTTGTCCACACGTCGGGAGGGAGGGGTTCCTGAACACGCCAAAGCATTTGGAAAGAACGTCCCACCCGAGAAGAGCTTTGAGGCCTGTATTGCTAAGATCAAGCCCAGTTGTCTTATTGGTAAACAACAATTCTTAAATCTATAATAAGAAAAGACAATGTTACATTATATATGCTTTTCATTTGTGGTACCTATCAGATTAATTTTCTTGGAAGAATTTTCTTTTACCTAACATATCTAGGATCACGTATCTGCATGTTGCTTTTTCGGGTTCGAACCGAAGAAAACAATGTTTCGGTTGAGTATGCAAAGAAAGTATTAAGTGAAACAGGTAGAAATGTGTGGGGACTATTGAATTTTCAAATACTAAATCAAAATAAAGTTTTAAATTGAATTTGTTTCAGGATGTTCGACGGTAGGTGGCGCTTTCAATGAGAATGTGTTGCGCCAGATGGCAAAGAACATTGAACGGCCAGTGATCTTTGCGCTCTCCAACCCGACAAGTAAGGCGGAATGTACCGCACAGGATGCATACAACTTTACGGATGTTAGTAAATAATTTGAAATTCTGATTTTACGACTAGAATATATTTTGATAAGTAAATTTAAAATATTTAAATTTTTATTACAATGTATTGAGGAAACTAGAATTTCATTTTGCGGACGACTACTTTATGTAAGTATTATCATTCACGTACGTAGATTTGTATTTGTGTGTACGTATGTGGCATTGTAACTCGCAAAAGAGTAAAATAGTTAATATTGATATAAAAATTATTATTATTATAAAAATTATTATTATTATAAAAATTTATATATAGTTTTTTTATATTAAGATTGAGAGTGTTCTGAGCCAAATTTCATCAAATCGCCGTTATGAGATTCTTGTTGCCATGTAATTATTGCGCGTTTATATATTTTCTTTTTTATTCTTTTTGTGATAAGATTTCTTGTCTTTATCATGCACAAGGTTCAGAAAAACTATCAGCTAATACCATAAATTGTTGTTTAATAAATAAAAGAATAATCTCTGAAATGTAAATACAAAACATCCATTCCAGGGTCGCTGTATCTTCGCGTCCGGGTCTCCCTTTCCCCCGGTGCAGTATGACGGCAAAGAGTACCACACGGGCCAAGGGAACAACTCATACATTTTCCCAGGTGTGGCGTTGGGCGTTATCGCGACTGCAACGCACCATATACCGGAGACCATGTTCCTTACAGCTGCGAGGGTAAAGTACACTTTTATTTGTTTTGGGATGGCTTAGGCTATTTATTTAACATTTTTTTATTTCAGAGCTAAGCATTTAAGAGCTGGCAACATTATTTGTAAATTTGACATTTGTATGTGTCAATTTAGTTACAAAGATAAAAAATAGACTTTGTGTTTATGAATTTTTAATATTTGTTGATTTTTTTAAAATTTGTATAAAATTTATATGGGACGTCTGAGTTCTATCCTGACTATAATCAGTATGCCTTTTATCCGTGTTTAATTGTCAATACAGACATTATTCAGTAGAAAAACAAACTGACTTTTATATTAGGATTAGAAGTACATCAAAGTTTTATTATTATTCAATACACGTTGGCAATGAACCTTTTACGATATAAAGTGCTGTCATAAGTGTATCTTATCGGTGATAACGTTATATAATATAATGCTATTGTTTGAAATATTCTCATCAAAAGTACTTTTTACACGTGTTCAATAAACCACGTACTTATTACAATTAAAGTATATTTTAACTTTCAACCTTTAATTTCTCGCTACCGTTATTTATTTTGAATCCGATTTCCACGGAAGAAAGTTGGTTGATTAAAGTGAAATTCCGTTACCCCTAGTGGGGCATGGGGCAGGCATATTTCTGCGTCTGTGTCAAAGGCATGTTGGTGGTCAGCCTTCTGTGTCTACCCAACCCAGGATTCCAACCCTGGACTGAATACTGAAAGCTTTCTTAAAAAAATAATAAAAATACTGGACTGATTACTTAAACGCAAAATAGATGCAAAAAGTTGTCTGCCCACTTGTTATTCTTGTATTATGTAATATTTTTATGTTTTTTCAGACTCTAGCAAACTATGTCAGCGAATCTGACTTAGCCATTGGGCGCATCTATCCATCTCTTTCGGAAGTTAAGGAAGTGTCTCTCGCGATCGCCATCGAGGTCGCAAAAATGGCCTATGATGAAGGTAAATAATTATAAAATTTTCGCTGTATATTTACTTAATCTATACGCTTATATAACTAAGAGGTACAATTGTTCGTTTATTAAATTCCCCAAGATTATAAAAATTATTTCACTGATTGGAAGCTAGATTCCGAGTGACATAGGCTATATTTTGTATATCCTCGCAAGCGAAGTTGCAAGTAAAGCTTTTAAGTAAAAGTATTAAACATACTTGATATTGTATTTACTCACGTATAATTTTAACTCGTACGGATTATTTCATATAGTATGTTATATACGTTCCGTACGTATTTAATTACTTAACATAATTGTAAGCTATTCTTAATAACAAAATATTGATGGTACAGTTAGTGATCTATAAGGTAATAAACTTACATCTTAACCTTAAAATATATACGCAATTCATTTCAATAATTTACCACGAAATAGAATCATAAAATATAGCCATATATATTCGATAGGATTTATCAATTATACTCTAAAAATATTCGTAAATTCCTTAGAAATATAAGGGATACGTTTGTACACGCAGTCAGAATCCTAATAGTGTCAATGTTTACTCAGAGCTCGGCTGTTCATACCCAATTCCGGTTGATATCGAAAAGCACATAAAGACACGCCAATACAACTACCATTACGAGTCGCAGGTACCTGATCTGTACAAATGGCCAGAATATACGAAACCAGACTACAAAGATTGCGACGGCAGACAATTTCCCAGTCACTAAGCTGTTAGTTTCGTTGTGCTTAGAAATGTATCTATTTTTATTCTGTGAATATAGCAAGTAGCATATTTCAAATCTGGCTAGACATATACATATTACATATTAAACTCGTTTACCGCTATTTTTAAGTTTGTCATTACAATACACGAATTTTGCTTCTTGTAGCACTCAGCCATAGTAACAACTGCTCACGTTGATTTTAAATTAGTTTTATCCAATTCGAAACCCTAAAAGGCTTATTCGCCAAAGGATCTTAGCTGGATGTATGTATTTCCATATCCCATCGTAACAACTTAAACGCTCAACTGATTTTGGTAAATGATGTCACACATTCATTTGTAATCGTGAATATTATAGGTAAATCAAGTGTTTTTTTTACACCATAGTCGTTTTCAATTGTTTTCCAAATTATACAATAATAATAATATAGCCTTCATTCGGACATGACAGTATTTCTTTAATTAATTATTCGTAAATTGTTCTTTTATTCCATTTTTTCGTGTCCGTTTGCCAGGTGGCAAAGGCCTCCCAATCTTCTCCACTCTGATCTTTCCATGGCCACTCTGCCTCAGGATTTTCCCGCTACTTGTCTGATATCATCGGGAGGTAGACCACGAAGATCCCATATTCGTGGTCTACCACTCTTTCTCTTTCCATCTCTTGGGTACCATTGAGTGATTATTTTGCTCCATTTATCTTTTCCTCTGATCATGTGGCCTGCCCATTTCCACTTTTGTCTTCTTGTTTTCAGAGTTACGTCCTGGACCTTAGTCTTTCTTCTGACATTGCTGCTTTTAATTCTGTCTTTTCTTCTGATCCCGATCATGCTCCTTTCCAGGGGGTGTTGGCATACGGAGAGTTTGTTTGTTATGTTTTTTTGTTGGAGCCCATGTTTCGCAGCCATATGTCAACACAGGCAGGATGCATGTATACAATACATATGCAAATACTTGCGTGTATTTAGTATCTAATATACTAACTAGGCACATTATAGTGCCGCATCGTAAAGCGGCCATATTCACAATGGTATTAAATTGGCGGGAGCTGTACGTCAGTTTGTACATGTAATGATAGAACATGGGTTCATCTTATTGCTAGATAAAACACTTAACAAGATCTGCAGTATTTACTTTTTAAACGTATACAGTATTTAGAAGTATTAAAAATTAATTAAAACATCGAATTCATTGTGACAATTGTATTTTTGAGATTATATAGTTTCATTTATATCTGCGTTGTTATTGTTAAGCTGAAATTATAAATACATTGTGTAATATTGATTCCTAATTAATTATTATTAACCTAATATCCAAATGATAATACGTTCAGTTGTCATCCTTAATACGTATATATATATATTGTTCAAATCAACTATTTTATTCCTTAATGAAAATCTTAGGGTCATTAACTCTTCAAATGAATCGTTTTAAGCGATCGTCTAATATTTCCAGGTCTCGCGTCCGTGTACCCGGAGCCGAAGGATATAGCAAAACACGTCTCCAGCCTGATGTACAGCTTTCACTACGAGAGCTCCATGCCCGTAGTTTGGGACTGGAAACCCGAAGAGAAATTCAACGTAAGACCCATACAACCTGTGCCCAAAAATATTTAAACTCGCGACTTATTTTACGAATATTCTGTATCATGACTAGAGATTTATTCATAAATTATATAACGTAGCGATAACTCAATTAGGTTCGAAATGCTATTATTTTCCTTAACCATAAAATTCTTGTATATTGCATGATTTTTTTAAATGTATACAATGCCATACCGTCTCTCAGTAGATATATCTGTATAGGATATTCACTGAATTATTATAATCCGTATCGGAAAATGTATATAGTCACAACTCCTATTTTAGACATTTCACAAAGTACCCAATTATATGTCTTAATACTATTAGTCATGACACAAAATAAATATGACTAGAAAATTGTATCAATAAACACATTAAATGTTCCGTGCCTCTAACGGGGTTTTGTGTTCGTTTTAACAGTTTATAAGTATTATATACCTCTTACGTAGAAAATATTTAATATGCTAAACAGCTAAGGCGGCAATACACGTGTTACAAATATATAGTTTTATGACAGTGTATATAAGATGCAGAGTTGATACTTGGGGTCCACAGAGCAACGAATTTCTCGCGCGCTACTAGTGGCGCCTTTCTCAACACATTTCATACAAAACAACGTGTCAGCGGGCGGCACCGTTTACGTTGAGGTTTTGAGTTTCAAATATGCAAAAATCTGCAAATTTTTACTTATTGATATGTTACATCAGAATTTTGTTTATTAACCTTTTTACTGTAATTATGGCACCATATCACTGCACACTGGGGCATTTTTACGTTTTTTTTTAGCAAATAACCCTACAACGGTCGACTTGCAAGTATGCGACTTTCGCCTACAGAGCCGGCCCGGCTAGACACGCGGTTATTAGTTTCGTCTCTAGTAGGGCGCGGCGCGAGCGATTCCTTGCACTGTGTTGGGGTCATATATATTACATGGGGTCACAATAGCTGATTGGGCCTTTGGTATAATTTATATCAAACGATCAGCTATTTAGTGTCTATTTTGTTCTTGAAAAATCGACGAAAATCTACCGTACATTCTTGTATGGATTTAATTATTCTGTAACTTGTGTTTACAAAATTATTTTATTTCTAACGTTCCGAGTATTGAGTAGTATTATTGAGTATTTTATTAATTAAAGTAGACGTAATTGTGATCGAAATTTTATAATATTTAGAAAAATGTATTTCCGCCCAGGAAATTTAGAGAAAACTAACCCAATACACACTTCAATGTAAAATGCATTTTTAAAAGTACAAGTCTGAATGTCAGCGGATAGTTCGAGCTAGCATTTGTCATAATCAAATTCTCAATTCTCCTTTTCAACTTCGATATGATAATAATCCTGAAAAAAAAACCGGTAAAGGTAATGTTAATTTAAACGTAACATACGAGCAAAGCGAAAGTTTACACCTATTAAAATCTTTACGTTTTTGATATACGTGCTAAATTCCTTTATTTTTATGGTTTATGACCCCACTGAATCGCACTCAGGCTTAACCAAAAATTATAACCCTTATCATCTCTGTTAGTACAGATAAAGTTCTGTATTCCTGTCTGGAGATGGCTTCTGTAGATGGGATTAGTTTTCTTACTAAATTGGTTAAGATAGCTGTTTGAGCGTTTTAAGAATTGACCTTAAATGTATTCAAATTATACAATATGCTTCAATACTCAACGGTCTCTCAAATATAGCAGCGACGTATTAAGATTTTGAGCTGCCCCCGTTAATTCGTGTATTTGAAGCATAAACACTTAGATTAGTCGTATTGTAGCTTCATAATGACAATGTTCAAATCAGAGTTTGTATTAAAATTGTGGTCTTTATTAAGCTTTTTCGCGACATTTTCAATTTATTGCACTTTTTTACCCTTTACTTTTACGTTAAACGAAAATAAAGGTTGTAATTAATACATAACGCCTCAGTTAACCCTTTGATAAATGTTTTATGTTTGTTAATCATTTTACTTACAATACATACAAGTATTTTTTTTTATCTTTTATTTTAAGTATAAATGTTTCACGTATTATTTATGGTTGTATTATACAAAAATGTATTAACATCAACGTCTAGTCACCGCAGCATTATATTAATTTATGCATATATAATAAAATATACGTTTAATGAAAAATAATTGTGAAAATTTGATTCTCAAAATTCGAAGTGTTTATTTCGAACATTAAACCTAACTCTTATTTATTTATATTTTACTGCGTATTTTATATTTCGACTCGGGATAATATTTATTATTGTGTTCAGTATTCCACGAAATGGTTATTTTCGTTGAGCGAGAGATCTTTTAATACTGGATAGATATTATAGATGATAAATGTATTTTGACGTCTATTGCATGTGTTTTTTCCATCGGCCGTTTTAACAGTTTATAATAACTAGCGACCTGCCCCGGCTTCGCACGGATATAAAACATATTAATGAACCTTCCTCTTCAATCACTCTATCTATTAAAAAACCGCATCAAAATCCGTTGCGTAGTTTTGAAGATTTAAGCATACAAAGTGATATAGGGACAGAGAAAGCGACTTTGTTTTGATGATAATCTAACATGAGTTTAAAAAATGACGATTTTACTTGAATGAATCGAAAATCGGCAAATGCGATAAAGCTTAGAAGCGACATTTAAATTCTGATCAAGGAAATAAAAAGTATATAAAATTTTGTCAAATATTTTAAAAATAAAACTAAGTTTAATTAATCGTGATCAACTTATCTGGTTGAAAAGGCTGTTAATATCCCAGTAAGACCGGTAAATACTGAAATCTTATTTTACTTCTCTTTAAATATTTATAAGTTAAATTATCCAGTGTTAAATAATGTTTGTGAGTTATAACTTGTATCAAAGATACATAGTGATTATGTTGCTGTGACGATTCTATTCTAAACTTAAAAATAAATGTTTTGTTTGAATTACTAACTGCCAGGGTTTATTTTAAGTACTTTAGGCCAATTGTATGTTCATTCTCATCGTTGTATCTTGTCTGGAATGAAAGTTGTATGTTAGCATTAAATATTGTTAAATATAATATTATGAATGGATGTTATTAAAATGTTCGAAACACATATCGTTTGTTTTTTTCAACATGCATCTATGACTGGGTTGCTGGAAGAAATTCATAAAATAAATAAATAGCTATATATCGACTACGTCGTCTTATTATTGTTTATTATATATTAACGTGTATTTTTTTATATATATTTATTATATATATATATATATATATATATATATATATATATAGCGTACAAAGTAGGGCAGGCGGGTCCCCTGATGGTAAAAGAGATCACGGCTGCCCATGGTAAAGTTGCGTTGTCGGCTTTTCAGATATTGGTTCGCTCGCCGCTTAATATTCCCAAGGTCGAATCTATTGAAGATAAAATTCAATTTAAAGAAGGTCTTATATGTAGTTTGTTCTTAAAAAAGGAAAGTTCCTTTTGCTTCTTTTGATTACTGTTTGTCAGTTTGCAATTATGGAAGTATAATAAAAAATGCTAATAGAATTCTTGTTATTTCTAATTTCATAAAATCAAACAGAATCCACGGGGGATTGTAGACTATCCAATGAATAATAGATTAATTTGAGTTTCATATTAGCAAGGTCTTAAACGCCGTGACTAAGTGGTTTACTCGTCTGCGTGATGCGCCGGAGGTTCTGGGTTCGAGTCCCGGTGGGACAAGTGAATGTTTCGGATGGGTAGGCACAGAAGGCTGATCACCTACTTGCCTGTAAAGAAAATGTTCAGTGAAACAAATATAGAAATGTGTCTGCCCATATCCCACTGAGGGGTTACGGGGATTCACTTTAATAGTGTCTTATTTAGTATAAGTCGTATTTATTTTAACGATGTCTCTGGTAATTCTGTTTTTCTCTTAAGAATGTACTTAAGAGAAAAAAAGAATTACCATCTAACGATAAAGAGTAAATAGCCTAATTGAATTTTCCTGTCTATTGATCTGTACATAAATTTGCTATCTATCTATCCATTGATTTGCAAACAAAAGCTCTGTGGATGGATCAAAATAGAAAAAAGGTTATATTTACAGAGGCTTTTACTCAATCAATCAAAGGTCAAAAAGATATCCTGTCATGTGACACTTTTCAGTTTTTGAATACTTGTTGACTCGTTTTAACTTTTTGAAAATGTTTTCTTTTAGAAATCATGCATTGTAAGTACATTTCCACTATTCGGCTATTTCGTCAACTTTATTTTTACTGTTCATTGTTTTTAGTTCATTTATATCAAACGGAAAAAACAAAGCAAAGACAGCACGGTTTGCTTTGATACAATGTCGTCAGTACGAAGAAGTCAGCATTCCCCAGAATATGTTGAGAGGAATTGATCACTTGCGGGACCCGAGACTCAATAAAGTAAATAAATGTAAAAACAAATTTCCTTTATAAACGTGGTTCATCTTTGTGCAGTGTTGTGTCTCATTTTCAAATAACATTCTTACCTACTTGAGTGGGAAAGTGACAACATTTGAGACGTCTTCGCGGTCGGTTAAAGTTGAGCTACGTTTTTAAAGAAGAATATTTTTAATGTTGTTCACGATTCGAGTTTATCGTTAAATCTTAGCATAGGTATATATGGAAAATTTCTTGAACTATTAGCAGCCCTTTAGTTAGGAAAGATTATCACTACCGCAACCTTATCTGAGGAATCTTATGAATGAAAAGCAAATGACTTAGTTCATTGACTTAGTTGCTGTAGATATGTACTTTTTTTTCGATACATTAAGCTTTATAACTACGAGTGCTTAAAACTATTTTGATTTGCTAGGGGTACTTCAGGTATGTATGTAGGTACGTTAAACTGAAGGTCCGTCCGGCAACGACGGAAATTTCTTACACTTACAGATTTCTTTTACATTTCTTCTCATTTATCATTTATATTTCATGACAATTTACTACTTCCAGTTGTATGTAGGTAATGTCTGTTTTAATCAACTCCATCATAATACGCCCTTGGCGCGAGCGTTATTGGATACATATTTTTCATATATTTTTAGGGTCTTGCTTTTACATTAGAAGAGAGGCAGGCGCTTCGCATTCAAGGTTTATTAGCTCCACTGTACAAAACGCAAAAGGACCAGCTAAACATCTGTCGGGTATCTTTGGATAGATACAATGACGATTTGAATAAATATTTGTACTTGATTGAATTGCAGGTAATTCTTAACTTTTGACTTAATACCCAAGGTATTTAATCAAACGCAGTCAGTTTTGACTAATTATAGTTGAGGGATCAATAACCTTAGGCTTATCTATCCAAGTAAAATAGAGGCTTGAAGTGTACGTAGTGTAAACTGAGGCCTTCCTAGTTACGCCTACTAGTTATGTTTTTTGAAACAAGAACGCGCGATCAGATGCCACATTTCCGTCCCTTTTAATGCCTACATCTATTCAAGTTACGATAAAGTACTTACATATATTGACTTTAGTTGGTCACAAAAATTGTTTTGAATATGCATAAATTGAAATATTAAAAATAAAAATATTACAAAATTTCAGGATACGAATGAGAAATTATTCTTCAGTTTGATTTCTCAAAACATTGAGAGGTTTTTACCAATCGTTTATACGCCGACTGTGGGGTTGGCATGTCAAAAGTTTGGTCTCGTATATAAGAGAGCACGTGGTTTATTTATAACAATCAACGATAAAGGAAACATCTATAATGTCATACAAAACTGGTACGAAGTTTAATATTATGTTGAATCTCCTTGCGGTGCAAACACATTTCTGATTATATTTTTTGTAAGGTATCTTCTGTGCCTTCCAAACTGACACATATTTTCAAAGGGAATGGCACTGAGACTTCGTCCTTAACCGTGGCCAAAATCGCCGAGATAACTCAGCGGATTGCTCACCGACGCAGCTGAGCTAGGATTTAAAACCTATATCTCTATTATCCCTTAGGCCAGAACCAGATGTACGGGCAATAGTATTTACTGATGGTGAAAGAATTCTTGGTCTAGGAGACTTAGGCGCTTATGGGATGGGCATTCCTGTTGGCAAGTTGTCTTTGTACACTGCATTAGCGGGAATAAAACCTCATCAGTGTCTGCCTATCACATTGGATGTGGGGACTGATAATCAGGTTGGCATTTTTTCTTTTGAGGTTTCTCGTGATGATCGTTGAAAATAGTTAGGTATACCGTAGTTGGAAAACTTCAATGACAAAAGAAGGTAAACTACGCTTTTTTATATTTCGCTCAAATTAAAAAAGTACTACACATCGCTCATGCACCTTATAGTTGTATAATTATAAAGTAATCACAAATTTTGAATGTGCGAAATTCAAATTAAGTTAGACAGTGAAACGTGCTCGGCTCGCTTTCATGCATTTAAATTGTCGGTAAGGAAACGAAAGAATTCCATTTTATTGGGTTAGTTATGTTAAACGAAATAAACCTATCAATATTATCTAACCGTTATTGTTTTTATTGACTTTCTAAACCACGCGCTAATATAAGTAGGTACCTTTTTTGTGTGTTCGGTAGTTCGATATCATTAAATGACATAATTTCAACCAGTATTGTTTAAGCCACGTTCGCTCTTGACAGAGCGGTCATTGCTACGAATGCGAACCATATATGTAGAATTGATAACCTCCTTTAGTTATTTGAAGTTCGGTTGAAAACAGCTAGACAATGTTTCAAAAGGGCCGGTGGTTAAGCGTTTTTAATCAGGGAATTTGGATGTCAAAGATGAACATCGCTCTGGTCGCCCTATTACCGATAAAATGGACGCCATTTTTTAATAAGTGGAGCAAGATCGGCATATCAATAGATACGTCATAGCAGAAGATCTGGGAATTGACCTGATAACAGTTTTGATCCATTAAAAAAAAATAGGTACACAAAAAAGCTTGATATTTGTGTGTCACTCCAGCTCACTGAAAAAAACCTAATGAAACCGGTATTCATTCAATGAAATTGAACCGTTTTCGAAGAGATTGATAACTGGTGATTAAATGTGAATCACGTTCGACAAGAACGTATGAAAAAGGTCATTTTGAAAGGTTGGTGAGGCTTCACAGACTACGACAAAACGGATTAACTCGAAATAAGGTGATGCTGTGTATATGGTATTGCAAGGGCACGTAGAACCATCGATTCGGATCTCTACTGACAACAACTGATGAGATCAAAGCAAAAAGTTGAGTGAAAGCTGGAATTGATCCATAGAAAGTTCACGATAGTGATCCAGACTAACCTAACCTAATTCTATTCACTCAGCAAAAAAATATTAAAATTTGTCAGAGAAGTGTTAATGTATCCGCCAAATAGCCCTGACCTTGCACTTTAGATTTTCACCTATTTCAGTATCTTCAAGATTCTTTAGGCAGTGTTAGGTTAACTTCTAGAGAGGATTTCCAAAACTACTTGTCGTATCAGAAGTCTCAAAATTTATACACCACTGGGATCATGTCACTACATACTATTTAAAATTTATTAAAATAGTTATAGTAATAAATAAATTAAAATAGTCTTAACTTTTCATATAAAATGCAAAGAAACTTTTTCCCTCTCCCAATAAATAGTAGAGATGAAAATTTCGTACAACAAATGCCAAACACGATGTTTCTTCCTCACTTGAGAGCCCGAATCAAATGCTATCGGTTCGCTTTGAAATGTTTGTCCATGTGGTGAATAACTTTGAAGAGACTAATTGGACTGAATCCTAAGTTCTGAGTTACTCAAGTTATTCTAGCTTACCCTACGTTTGTCTTGCTGCTCCTTTGTGAGTGGGTTAGTTCTCAGAAATGCTTGTTTACAATGTAGAACATTGCACATACATTTTATCTTACTATAATATATAGATTGCTAATAATAATTAAGTTATTAGTATAATTTAAAACAATTAAGTTAAAAATACTCGTGAGCCTATGTTTTCTACGATCCCAGATGTTACTATATCAATTCATCAATTCGGTGTAAACACGAAGGTAACACAATTATTTCCGCATTATCTTGCAAAAAGCACTTGCAAACCTTGAAGGATTGCTTTCATTAGAGAAAAACTAATAGGTTTTCCGGTGGGTTGGTGTTTTGATTGCGAAGTCCGTTCAATTTAAAAAAATAAAAAACATTTTAAAGAAAAATTAACCGAGAGTTTCTTAAAGATAATTAAATGAAGTCTTCGTTGACAATTCTTCTTGTTCTGTAATTTATATTAACTTTTCATCTATTAGGAAATATAATTTACAGTCTCTTCTTGAAGATCCATTATACATTGGATTACGTCAAAAGCGAGTGCGAGGAAAAGAATACGATGACTTTATTCACGAATTTATGGACGCCTGTGTCAAAAGATTTGGTGCAAATATTCTGCTACAGGTAAACAAATCTAAATATACATTTTTAATACAATCGAATACATTACACGACGCTAATACAGCATAGAAAAATATATAAAATAATTTTATTATATAATGTATTGTAAATAATTTATATAGGATACGAATATTATTTCATATTTATAAGTAGTTTATAAAACATTATCTAAATCATTTCTCGCGCCGGAAAGACAAATTGCTGTCAACACTCTCTTTAGTCATAAACTATTTAAAAGCAGAATACATTGCATACATTAAATAATAAGGGCCTTATTACAAAACATGGACTAAAGATGTTTCAGTATTGGTTGCTAGGATACACGTCTAACGTTCATACAAAAAATGAGGTTTTTCTTTGGTAACAAACCCGGCTTATCTTTAAACCGCGTTTTGGAACAAGGCAGTAAAGGTCTCATGTCGGCGGCTTAAGTATCGTAGATTCAGATTTACCGATTTCAATACGATTTTTGTTTGAAATCTGACGTCATCGCGATGGATCTTAAATTATCATAAATTTTTAAATAAGTTTTGTTTTTTTTAAATAAAAAAATCAATTTTCAGTTCGAAGATTTTGCCTTAAGGAACGCGACTCGCCTTCTAAACCAGCACAAGGATATGTATTGTACCTTCAATGATGATATACAGGGTACCGCTAGCGTAGCGGTTGCTGGTTTTATGGCCACTTCGAGGATCACTAAGAAGAAGTTAACTGAAAACACATATTTGTTCTTGGGTGCTGGATCTGTAAGTAAAAAATATTGTATTTTATTTAAGCGACTATCACGCATTTAAAGAAAAATATTTGAACATATTTAGCTAGAATATTTATCATAATTTTTACAATTATTAATAAATTTTCTCGACGTTTCGCGTGTAAGCGTATAACGGACGACTTTAGAAAAACTTTTAATTGTAATTGATTGGAAAATTTTAGTGATAGGTAATCAAGTAATTGTAAAATGTATAAATCTATTTTTAATTATGGAGATTCTTAATTTGACTTTATGTTTTATGAACAAACAATATCTGTTCATAGTTAGTCTTAGAGTTTATCAAGTGCCTGAAGTGAAACTTAAAAAAAAAACTAAAATCTTCACAAGAAGTTTACTTGAAACAGAAACAGTAATTCTACAAGGCAAATATTTGGAAGTTGTTACGAAACTAACAGAAAATCACAACATTTGCAACTCTACATATAAGTACTATTCATGTCCCGGGACTTGAACCTGTATTTTAATCCTGGTGAATCAAATGAATGTTTCGGTACTGCCTGAAAAATGATCAACGAAACAGAGGGCATTTGACATTTACACTCACGCGAACTTTGTGACATCTGTCTTTTCGCAGCGTGATCTGCTAACATTGCTCGTGCATGCCTTGCCCATGGGCACATTTCTGTATTTGGGTACCTTACCCGAAGACCCAGTAATGTGCCCCGTGAATCAGTCGAGCTTACGAGCATTGATAATATTTGCTTAATGAATCTTAAGGGCTTTTGGCATGAGCCAAGTTGTTATTAAGTAATTAATTAGAAGATAATCAACAATTATAGATAGAAATGTGATTATCATCTACAGTCTACCCTGATGCACTATGAAGATTTAGATTATTGTGATCTTAGTCAATTTGATTGTATATAGAATTGTTCATTAACATAATTTTACTAGATATTTCGAGGTAAATAGTACTTTGTAAAGTATAATATATATACACATTTATATATGTATTTTTTATATAAATTTTGTTTTCAGACTAAATTTAGGCAAAGTTTTCTATCTAAATTTTTCGAGATTTCATTGTTTAATTATTATCTAATATATTATATTACTAATACAGGCGGCTACTGGCATCGCTAACCTGACCTGCGAAGCAATGGTAGCAGAAGGAATGCAGCTAAAGGAGGCACAAAACCAAATCTACCTTTTTGATTTAGACGGTCTTTTGAGTAATAACAGGGAAAGTGGTATACCAGACCACTGCAAGCAGTTTGGCAAAGATCTTCCCCCAGAGAAGAGTTTTGAGGCTTGCGTCGAGAAACTCAGACCTACGTGTCTGATTGGTAAATCTATATAATAAAATTTATTTACTGACGTCAAACTCCACTAAAAACTATTAATTAAAACAGAAATAATTCTACAAAGCTTGGAAGTCGATGTCTTAGAGTTATATAATGTTTTTCTGTAACGGTTTGGCACCTACTGATTTAGTTTTTGTTTTAATTCTTTTTGATATACTAAGTCAGTTTTTAAATTAAATATTATTTAACGATTTTTAGTGGTACATTCACGTAATAAAATTAACAGAGATTAAATATCTCTTACGTCGTCTAGGCATGTGAGGTTTTTTTCATTTTTGTTGTATTTTTCAGAAAGCACTTTTCGCTCGTTTGAATATTTGAACACTTATTATTTATTCGAATGTAGTTTATTAATATAATGAAAAGAAAGTTTATTCTTCTAGCACTGAATTCTTATTTATTTAGTCAACTTCTTTTAAATTAAATAAAAGTTTATTTTGCAAATATTCGAATTATAAAGTTAATAAAGCAATACAAAGAAGTTGAAAGGAACAATCCTGCTTTTTAATTACTCTGTTCATTTGCATGTTTTTAATATAATTAATGTTCATTGAATGTCTCAGGATGCTCTACATCGAAAGGGGCATTCAATGAGAAAATACTAAGGCAAATGGCAAAAAATACGGAACGGCCAGTTATTTTTGCTCTCTCTAATCCCACAAGTAAAGCGGAGTGTACCGCTCAAGAGGCTTATGATTATACTGAGGTATGATTCTATGTAGCTTTACAATATTATTATATAATAGAACTCAATATTTCAACTTCAAACAAGCTCTTGGGATATTGTTTAAATCGAAATGTTTTAAGTGGCTTAAAGCAAAGTTTCACCGTCAATCTAAGCATATTTGCAGCTTAAGTGATAATGCTATTGGAGCATGAACGAATTTTTATAAGACATATATTTCTTCGTCTATTTCACTGATTAGGCAAGTGAATAAGTATGTGCCTTTTGATATTAAAATATTTCTACGACGGTGAAGTGTTAGGGCGCTTGTAGACGTCCGTTTTTTTCACCGTCCGGTGCGTGTACACGCTTTCATTATAAACCATTCCTACACCACGGAGAATCCGGTAAAAAACGGACGTCTACAAGCTCCCTTAAAGGTATTTCGTCTCGTTTTTGGTATTGTAATGTCACGTTAAAGAGAAAGAAAATATGCTATAATTAAAGTTAAATAACAATTAAATGAGCAAGTGTGTAAATGTCAGATACAGATCACTTAGCTCTAAAAGCAATTTCTTTTTAATAAGGAAAATATTTCTATGTAGGGAAAATGTATATTTGCATCTGGTTCTCCCTTCCCTCCTGTGAAGTACAATGACAAGCAGTATTATCCTGGACAAGGAAACAACGCATACATTTTCCCCGGATTGGCGCTCGGTGTGATCGCAGTGCGCGCACGCATCATACCTGAGAGTATGTTTTTAACCGCTGCTAGGGTGAGTTATAAATCTATACTAACATTATATTTAATAAAATTTATTTTTAATGTTCTGTAAAAACGAATGAACCTTTTTAAAAGTCTATATTTGAAAGTTAGAATATGAGCGAAATATATTGAATTTTAATATGAAAGCTTATCATGAAGTCTATAATATTCGATATTAAAGTCTCTAAATTGCATATTTTCAAACAAACTCATATGTCGCATAAAAGTATTATATTATACAATATAGGTTACGAACCAGTAAGTGTCTGGAAATAGTTTATATCACTATTCATATAAATTATTTAAAATTAAGTTATATACTATGACGAAGGTTAGGACTTAAAAAAACCGAATTTAACACGTTTGTATAAAGTAAAATATTAAAAGCATATATAATATGCTTAAATTATTTATTAATTGTCTTTAAAATTTTAATTAATATTTTTCAGTCGCTAGCCCAGTTCGTCAGTGAGGAAGATCTAAACCTAGGCAGAATATATCCTGCTCTTGGCGATTTAAAAAAAGTATCGTACAGCATAGCAATAGACCTCGCGAAAATGGCGTATGAAATAGGTATGTTTAATCTAAATACATAATATATTATATATATTATATATTATAAAAAAATATTTCATTTATCTTGGAAATAGTCATTAATTGGATTTAATATCCAGGTATATATACAAATAAAAATGTCGGTTTAATACATCATTTATATTAAAAATAGTTTAATGATATATTAGTTTTCGTTCCGAATAACATAATAGCTCATATTGCGCGTGAGATCCTTCTTGGTCTAGTGGTAAGCGCGTAAGCGTTACAACCAAGAGGTCCTGGGTTCGATTCCCGGTGGAGATTAAAAAAACTCGGTCTGGCAGGGCATAGAAGGCTGATCACCTACTTGCCCCTAAAAAAATCGATCAGTGAAACAGATGTGAAATGCATCTGCCCCATACCCCACTAGGGGACACGGGACTTCACTTTATAGTCATTTTTATTACAAATATGAATGGGTGAAGAAATCTTCATAAATTGCATAATAGCCAACCATTTTACATCTGCTTTTGAAGCTACAATACCACAGACAGACACGCAGATACGTCAAACTTATAACACCCCTCTTTTAAAAACATTATCAAGGAAGGAGCTTAGTGAACAGGCGGAAATAACGTGTTCACTAAAATGTTCTTCTCTTCAAAAAAATCTTACAACCTCTAAAATTTAGTTTTTAATATTTGTATTACATTAAAAACACAAACTTAATTCTTCTTCTTGTTTCTCTTGGACCATGGGCCATGTTTAAATAATTTAATCTTGTTAAAGGAAGTATATAAATTAAAATAAATCAACAATAAAATAATATTATACACCAGGCGTCGCAACAGTGCACCCCCCTCCAAAGGATTTCAAGAAATTCTTAGACGACCAGCTCTACCGTCTAAAGTATCGGAGTTGTCTGCCAAAGTTCTTCTCCTACCCAAAACCACCGGACATCAAAGTCAAGTCTGTGGAAGAAGCTCATGGGATACGAGCTGTATGTAATTTTGACTCGCTTTTATCTAGAATCAACTATTACAATATTATTTAAACGCCTCCGTTTCTCAGTGGTATACGCATCTGCGTGTTGTGCCGTAGGCTATGGTTACGAATCCCAAATGTTTCGGTTGGATAGGCATAGAAGGTTAAGAAGCAAAACCAGTTTTGTCTCGACTTTTGTAAATAGCTACCATCATAGTAATCAGAGAGATTTTCACATCCCTTTCACTTATTTTTTTTACAGTAGGTTGGAGAGTTTTCTGTGCCAAACTGTGTGTTATTTTCCTGGGAATCAATCTAATATGCAGATGCGTGCCACGGAGGTGACTAAGATATGGGCTATAACAATGTAGACTAAATAACATTGTTATTTATTCTTATTACTTATTCTTTTTTTTTCAGCCTCCTCAAAAAAAAATTTGAACATATGTAGGCGTATAAGAGCAAAATAGACATGGAGAGACCATAGCGCCATTATTTATGAGCTTTGTACCACACCAATTAGTATTAATTCACAATATAACCGTTTTTATTTATTTATTACAAATAAATTATACTATGTTTTTGATGCTAGTATTATATTAACATTGAGTATAATTTTCTCGATAAAGTCTATTGAATACTTGTTAACTCACTCGCGAAATAATCTAACACTGTGAAGTGAGCTTTCATATTATGTTAGAAACGGCCTACGTTTCTGAAGCTTTAAAGTTATCGTTGTGTTATTTTCTCCGATTTTTACCAAAGTTATATTTATTATATAAACATAGTTATAATATTAATGTCTTTTAATTTTGTAGTTAAAGCCTGTTCAGTATTTTGTGTTAGATTTTTGATAATATTACAGCTCTCTGATATCATTACTTATTTGGTCACAACACTACAACTATCAAATTGGCATCGAGAAAATAAAGAAATGGAAATAGTATACAGTTTACTACTTATTTATTATATTGCTCGCATAAAGCCTTTTTAATATAGATATGTTAAATAATAAAATAATCCAGTTCCTATCCCAATTAATATGAAGATTGAAAGTAACATTGTTTTAGTATAATCAAAATCGATTATAAGCATTGATAACATTCACTTTCATATATAAAATGTATCAATAAGTCTTTATTTCTATAGAAAAAGGAAACAAGTTACATTTCGTCCTAAATATTCTCTCCTAATAGTTTCTCCCTCAACGAAGACTATTCAAATGTTGCAATTCCCTATTATCTCGTGATACCCTACACCATTCCGAATGGTTGTCTTTGTGAATCTTCGTATGTATTAATTGTAAGTATTAATTATGATTGACTTGTTTGAATTTTTAATCAGTGCTTGGTACGATTAGATAAATGACCATGAAAATGAAATTTTAAATTAAAAAAATCTTTATGAAATTTGAATACAAGAAAATATACGAATACCGACGTAGGTGCATATGTTTCTGGGACAGTATATTGTTCTTATATAATGCAAATCTTCAAATCTGCTAGCCATAGTTTGCACCTTGTGTATCGGGACATCGCCAGACTGTTGGCACAATATCACGCGAGTACGTTAAAAGACAAATGTTTCAACGTAAAGATCACTACCGATTTGTTCATCCTCGCTTCCACCTCTGGTTTTTTAAATCGTCTTACTAATTCAATATTATCAGACGAATTAAATGATGTAGGTCTTAAGTACCTAGGTATATAATAAAGCTTAACTGATTACTTGCGAATACTGACAGACGGAACTGACGGTATATTTTTGTAGATTTTTTTTTTAAATATAAAAATGTTTCTATTTTCTAAAATAAATTTCGTGGGCAGTTTATTATACTTAATTTACGATGACCTTCCGAACTTCTATCGCTTTAGAAAATCAGCTACGTGTCAACATAAACCTCATTTTATAGTTTTAAAAAGTGTAATACTCAATATATATAAAGGTAATAAATTCGATATGTTGATACATAATGGTCACCGAAATCCATGTACCACTTTTTAGTAAAACTGACTTTGTATATGTCAGTTTTAATAATCCAAATGAATTTTAAATAATATGTAATAATACGACAAAGTCAGGGCTTTCATTGGATAAATTAACACACAAAAAAATTCGTATACCGCTTGTTTAGTACATATGAAAACAAAATTGTCTGGATAGTTTTATGCGAAAAGTTAGTTCCATTATACGAAAACACTGTTCGCGAGCTATTTCATTAATTGAGAGCATTTTTATCTTTGTAGTTTTGTTTGATAGATTCTAACATCTCATTTTTTTTATTTGGATTATTCGTTGATAGAATTTTATTTTTTAAAGATCGGATAAATTTGGCTTATCACCTTTTTGGATTTATATTGTTTTGAAAGATAAAAGATTATAAATAAAGCCACAAAAATAGCTGTTATAGGTCGTTCAATCAAGTCAATTTTCTATAAATATGAATAATTAGAAGCTGTGGTAAGTTTTATATTAATTGTCTTTTGAATATAATGCCAAAAATATGAATTTTTCCGTTGATTTATATTTCTACTTGCATCAAACAAAATAGACTAAACGGATTTAGACGCGATTTAAATAATTTTGTTGACTAAAAGTTTAGGTCGAATGGGTAGAAATACATCTTTCAAATCACTTGTTTATAGAAGCTGGATTGATCTAACAAAACAGACTTAAAAATTCGTAACTTTTATTGACTATTGAAATTCCTTACTGAAAATACATAGTAAGTGTTCCCTAAATTGGCAGGATAACAAAATTCACCTCTGCGTTTTGAATTCACAAGAGGAATGCTAGTTGGAAAATTGAATCCGGAATTTCCGCGATTCCGGTACAAAGAGCATGTAAAACTTATACATCAGCCTGCACCTGTCTCACTACCTTCACATCAGTCTGAATACAAAGCAACACTGCCTTTTGGGGAGATAAGTGTGTTATATAAGTAACCACGGACTGCTGAGTGCCGCGTGCTGTCATCAAGTGCAATTTAATTGTATTCCATGCCGCTTTGTCCTGGATATTATTGTGTTATATCGTTCTCAACACACAAAACGAGGTGGTTCTGAACTTAATTATTTTTTAACGTGATAAGTTCATAATTCAGTTTGTACATTCATATTTTCATATAGTTAATGCACATATTTGGTCGATGCCAAACTAAGTAAATGCTAAACTAAGGTTTTTATGCCTTTAAAAAAAATTGAATATATAAAGTCGTCTATATTAAAATAAAGTAGAACAGTAGTCTCAAATAAATACTTCTGTTGCGCGTATAAAAACAAGTTTTGTTTCATTATAATATAATACGAAGCTCATGCTAATAATGTAGATGTTTTTTGTAGTAGCTTCGCGTAGATGAGGCGTAGCAGGCGTATCTGTAATCCGTAGAAATTTATTTGGCTGATGGATTTAAGTTAGCGATGGGTGATAGTTGCAAAAAAACAAAACTGAATTGACTATTGTGCTATTTCACATTCGATTGATGATTCAGTAGTTAATAAAATGTAACGCCTTAGCGACTTTTGAAGTTTATTTATGAGCTGTACAATAATAACGGTTGACAAAATGTTCTAAACATTGTACAATTTAATCAGAAACCTTTTACTAAAACGCTATTAAAATTAATTGTTGTCCTCACCACGACGGCATTTAGTTGACCTGAATTACTAAAAGCAGATTTATTAATGGACTTTTAACAGGGTTACGTCATAATGACAACTTCGCAATAAAACGATAAGAATCATACATTATATTTATGCCAGTGTTGACTGAAGTGAGACATAGCTTGGATTATTTAGTTTTTGATTATTTTCCTACTTATTTTCATTAAAAACAACAACAGTTGCATTTAACATTTAAAAAAGCATATTAAAAATGCTATTTGACTTTAATGTAAACATATTATTAAACAAGTCGCCCGCCACGTCTGTCTGTCTGTTCGCGATAAACTTAAAAACTACTAAACCGATTATAATGCTACTTCATCAATAGATAGAGTGATTCATGAGAAAAGGTTAGGTATATAATTTGTCCAGGTTTTGTGTAAATTGGTTGAAATATAATGATAATTGTTAGAAGTGTCGAAAAAAACTATCTGGGAACTTTCATCGAAAACGCTGCCTAATTCCCTTTGAGATATAGCAAAACAATACAAGGTGGGATATTTCTCTTTTATAAATTTACAAAAAAAGTCCACGGTGGCATATATTTAAGGAATAGATACCTTTTAAGGATAGTTTACTACACCCATTCTATCTTTTATTGGCGGTACGAAGTTGATCAACTTCTATACCTACCCAATCAAAATATTTGTTTAATTCCTCTGAATTTGTGAACTATTTTTAATTATAGAATTATAGCTGTGTGGCGAATTGCGTGCGGCCTCCTTTCTCATATAACTCCTTGCTGCGCGCCAAGTTGAAAAGAATAAATTCGAATATTCAAAAAATTTGAGAATTCGAGAAGGAGCCGCGACATAGAAAAAACTGTTGTATATCCATATTAAGATCTAAATTTAGTGTGTTCGTCAGGATGTTACCGCGTTGTATATAGCAGTTAAATAAAAATAAATTATTATCAGTGTCCAGCGTATTATTTGGACTACAATGATGGTTCATTACGACGTCCTACAAGAAAGGGAATTAGGAAATTAATAATATAAAGATTACGAAGGCAACCAGTCTCAGCTGTAATACCATAAACTACAGTAAAATATAAAAAATACTTACGTCAAATCATCCAATACTTATTAACACATAATCCTGAGTATATCAGCTCTTATGTGACCTGTCAAACCCATATTTTTTCAGGAGGTAGTGCAAAACATCCATCATATGCCGGATTTAGAAGCTTTGAAATCTTATTTTCTTTTAGGCGCGCGGTGTTGCTCTATCTCGCTACAACCGGTAAAAATTTTACCATATCTCGTATTTCAAGCTTTATGTTGATGCACCTATAATAGAACAATTTCCATTGGTTAAATCCAAAACATTTAATATTTATTCAATAAAAGTTTATTCAAAAAACAAAGGATATTTGAACATATATGGGCTATATGTAAAATATTTTTTTAAATTAAAGTTCAAATAATAACTACGAAGATATGGCGTACGTATAAACATTGATAAAATATTAACACATTTTGTAACTGACATTCGTCCTACAGAATGAATGTTCCGTAATTGCAACATATGATTTCTTGGTAAATATTTCCCACGTTTTTATTTGTTTACGGAGATAATTACTTTCTATATGAGGCTATATTATTATGGATTAATTGACACAGCTTGCGGCATTTTCTTGTACTATATTCTCTTTCAATATCCATATGGTCTATTAGTACATTATATCTTTATTTTATTTTATTTTCTTTTTAATTTAAACGTTATTTTTTAGTAATTGATATGTTGGCCTCCATTGTAAAATGTGTTTGTAGTGTCTATATATTCCTGTAAAATTAAATTGATACTAAAAATTACGTAGATAGTAGTTTCGTTGTTATATATTCTTAACTTATTTACTTCTTAGATAATAATTTACTTTGAATAAACATAAAAAGGGCACAGAAATTTTTTTGAGTAAGGTTTTGAATTTTTAACAAAGTACAAATTTGCTATTTTGCACGTGATATGCAAATTGGAACAAGTTTTGTTCGGAGTCGGCCGACAATTTCATGTAAATTTTCATAGCGACTCGCATTGTGATGCCGTATAATTTGTGCGAAGTTCTTTTATTTCATTGTACTCAGTCTGAAGCATGAAGAAATCAGAGCTGACCAGTTTTTGTAATAATCATGGCTTTCAACTGATACTATATTCTTTAATTACTTTATTTAGTAGACAATAAAGAAAAAAGTGGAGTTCTCTCGCTGCGACCACTAATACCAACTTTAGGGTTGTTTGGTACATGGGACTTTATCTCCAGAAGATTTCTACAATAGTAAGTAAATGAGAAGCAGACTAACCTATCATTAAGTCTAGTTCGTGGAAACTTACTAAGCCAGATGGATCACGGTTTCGTTAATTCATCGACCTCTTGAAAATCCCTGACTGTCTAAAATACCTCTCAAGCAGTATATTCTACCAAAAATGTAGTGAGAAGTGTCTTAAAATCACTCCGTTGTGGAACAACAGACATCGAGGAGTGATAGACCTGGAATTATATTATTTACCAAAGACATATTCAAATCAGAAAATGTAACATCTTTGAGCATTTAAAGGTTACCAAACATAGGCTCTCATAATACTTGTTTATAAATAGTACTTGTTTAATAGACTAATAAAATAGCTATAAATAGAATATACATGTAGTATATTTATAGACATAAAAAATCAATTATTGACCCATTTGGTAACTCAACACTGCCGAGCGGCGGATGGCAGCGAACGTTACAAATGGTTTTTAAATTTTGGCTTAACCTATCCAAAACAATTTTATGAAAGTTTTAAAAACACGTGAAATCCTTTGAAAAAACAAATTTAATTTATTTCTTGTCGGCTTTTTAAATACATTTTTTCTTGTAGTTTATTGCTTTCTCCTTATGGTTTAAAATACCAGAGATGTATTCTTTTCATCCCATTTATTATGATACTGAAATTTATTAATGGCTGGTTGAAGTGTAAAAGCATAAAAAATAATTCACTTTTTAATCTTTAAGTTACTAGCTGACGCCCAAGGCTATAGTTATGTGCAATATTGAATGGAAATTTTCCTAATACAGATTTACATAACATATGTTGGTACCGCCTCCTTGGTCTAGTGGTAATCGCGTAAGCGTTACAACCGAGAGGTCCTTGTTTCGATTCCCGGTGGAGATAAAAAAAATAACTAAAAAACTCGGTCTGGTAGGGCATAGAAGGCTGATAACCTACTTGCCCCTAAAAAAAACGATCAGTGAAACAGATGTGAAATGCATCTGCCCCATACCCAACTAGGGGACACGGGACTTCACTTATGTTGGTAAATCGTGCCTTTAATTATTGTTTTTTTTGCTAATATTTTATTGGAACTTTTTTTATTGGAAAAAATGGTTTTTATTAATTTGTATCTTTGAATTTATCTAACTAGCTTTGCGCTTAGCAGCATCTATTTATTTGTATTTTATATTCCTTAAATCTCTGAAACCTTAAGGATTATTAAAGAAGAAGCTTGATTGGCTTAGCCGTTTACGAGTGCAATACTTATATTTAACAATATTTTTATTGACGGTATAAATAAAATTAATAATTGTATGGAGAAGCATCCATTACAATAATTGCTATCTGCAGTGCTAATAGTGCGGTACAAAGATTGGTTCGCCAATTATCTTCATTGTTCTATTCGAGTTTCATTTTGAGGCGGCAGTTGTGGTAACCTAATGGTTTTAATATTCGCTGCATTTTGAATTTATCTTTTAATCTATTCGTGGATATTGAATGTGGTTATTGATCTCTGGTTTATGTACTATAGAAGCTATGAATAAGTTTTAAGATCATTTTTATTCTCAAGTACAATACGATTTCGCTTAGTAGGCAAGTCTTGAAGATTTTAGAAATAAGTGAATTAATTTTAAAAATTGACTAAATTATTTGAAGGAACGTGTAACCAAATAGTCCTAGTTTTTAAATGAATTTAATTATAAAACACGGTAAAAATTATAAGTTTTATTTGAAATTAGTGTTAAATAAATAAATAAAATACTTAAGTATTAAAATAATGTTTTCAAATAAATGCATAATCAAGCTAAACTGGCAATGAAAATGCTAACTAAATGAAATGTCAAGTTCTTGATTTAATGATATACTAATTGCCATAGTGGAATTCTGCAAAGCTTGCTTTAAAATTAAAAGTTATTTGAATACCTAATTTGTAGGCACTCGTATATATGTTATTTGGAATCTAGTAAATGGAAAAATAGGTATACTATGAACCATGAACCAAATTAATGTCTTTTAGATAGTAAATTTTTTAACCAACATAATTACTTAAAGAATAAAAAAAGATTATATCTGTTCATAATGTTCACAAGATTTTATTAGGTACTGAATTACTGAAAAAATCTTGAATTATTTGAACAAACCACTCTAATGTTTATTTGACCAGATAAAGTATTACCATTCAGCGGGAGAACTTCTCCAGTATTTATAGTTAGTGTTAGAACCTTAAGGTTCTATTCATTCGTGAAAGCTTTGCGGCTTCAATCGATTAGCAATTATATACACTTCACAGCACCCAATGCACTCTGCATTAACTGAAGCGCGACTTAACTGGAAATAATTAAGCCTTTTTGACGTAGGTATAATTAATAAATAAACACGCAGCTTATGCGATATAATGACCTTAATATTCAGTTTTGGTTACTTCTATTCAAAAAAACATTTTTCTTATCGTAATAGGTGATCATTTGTAATTAATCATAGGTCTGACATTCTCTCATACAATTTTTAAAGAGTCCAATTTGTGTGCTACAAAAGGTTCAATCTATGTAATGAATAACCTCACGCATGTCATAAAGGGCGTGTTTTCATAAAAGACCGCAAAAAAGGTAAATTTCCACACATAATGAACAGACTCACGCGACTTATTTATTATAAGAGGTTTCATTATGAAAGTGACCAATATCATGAAGAGAACCTTTGGACAACACTTATTGGCTAATATTATATTTAAAAATTAGACGATTATATTCATAAATTATAATAGAAAATTGGGTGTGTGTGTGTGAGTGAAATAAATGCAGACTGTAAATTACATTTGTAATAATAAGTTATTTTTTTATTAAGAAAATAAAAAAGTACATTTTAATATGACGTGTAATGAGGCCCACAAGATTTGAAACAGAAGGCGATAATGATTTGCCCTTAACAATGTATGATAATCGTTTTTGTGATGGTCGCTGGATCGAATCTATTTGAACAAACAATATTGTCTTTTTTAAATTTTCAGCATGTAACGAAACCAACCCTGCTATGGTAAAATTGGTAAGTGATAATTAGATGAGTAAGATATGAATGGTCTAAGAATGAATAAGCTGAAACGATTTCAATGCTTCAATATAACCCTTTTCAGGAGTTCATCAAGTCTAACAAGAGCCGACACTGGCATTATATGATGTAAATTTTGATACGAGAGTATAGATTTAAATAAAACAGTTGCCGTATGTAGGGCATTAAGCGCTTCCTGAACTCTAAACCCGACGACAGAATAAAAACGGACATACATTTTAAATTCTAGGGTTCCGAAGCCGGAAACAGGATGAGAGAGCTCCACAAAGAAACAACAGTAATGATGATTATCGAAGACTCACAAAATATTTAATCACTAATAAAGCGTTCTACTACTCTATGATACAATAATCGTCAAAGTCAAATAAAAAACTCATTAAGTGTTTGTAAGACGTATTTATTAGTTAAGATTGGTTTATTTAGAGCTAAAGTCTACTTTTAAAAGTTATAGATAGAGTTTATTTAAGCAATTTTTAAATTGCTTAATTTGTCGTATCTGATTCGATTCCAAAATATCATCTACGAACAACGCACCAAACTCTAAGATTTCTTGTCAAAAGGAAAAACGAACGAACTACGATCTTTAAAACAAAAAGGAACATTCTCATAGAATTCTGAGGTAATAAACTTAAATGAAAACCAATTCCTGATTTGATTATATTTAAATCGAGCGACTGACGTTATTTCACTGTATCAAGGGTCTTGGTTATTATTAACTGAGATATTAGCTTATAGAACAATATGCGGTCAGCTGGCCGTCTGCGCATAATTTATGCCCAGCCTCGTCTTGTTTACTTTAGGATTAATTTTTATCCTTTATAATTCTTGCAGAAAGATTAGTAATAAAATATACGTAGGCATATAATTATTTAAAAAAAAATTCTGTTGATATCCAGAAGGTAAAAATTCCGCAGCTGAAGTTTTTTTTACATCTTGTCTATTTTAACTTTAACCCTATTTTATTTATAATTGTATCAGAAAGTTGTTTAATGATCGAATACAATATGTTAATTTTTTTTAATAAGTATAAAACAGTTTAAAATTATTTCTATTTAATAAATTTACCAACTAAAATTAATAATAAAAGTTTGTTGTTAATTTTATCTCGCAACGTCGAGTGTCTATAATTTTTACTTAAGTGATCTGCGATATACATATATTTTGATAATTAATATTCACTCGATTTGGAATAGTCTTCTTTTTTTAAATATGATATTTTTTGTATATAAATTGCTTTTTTAATTTAATTTTAATGTTAAAGATAAATTTGTTCGATTTTGTTTACATAATATAAAAATAAGATAGGCACAGCGGTAAAATCCTTTTCATATCGTTGACATCATTAATATAATTGACAAACAAAAGGCAGCATTTTTCCTGGGCTATATTTATCATTTACTTACATGTTTACTGTACGAGATATCCAATATAAGTAAATGTCTGAACCACCTAGTAAACATGATATTAAACGCAATATTGTAAATAGAATTTGATTTCTTCGTATGTTTGTTTTTATTGAATAAACTAATACAACTGTAAAGTTAAGAATAGTAAAATTATTAACAATCTTTGAAAGCTACGTTTTCAGCGAGTTAGGTATATTAAAATTGAAATCGTTATGAAATCCCATAACGATTTTGTGTCCGTTTAATTTATCATTTTTCTTTACAGACAATTAAGTGATCAGGCTTCGGTGTCTACTTGTATAATGTTCTCTTACGTAATACGCAGATACGTGAACCAATTAGCTATTAGCCAGATTATTTGGCATCAATATTAGTAGGAATTTTGCCTACTATCCGGTAAAATAGTAATAATTAAAAGACAATAGATTGATGTCTATCCAGTTTATAATTGCATAACTATGGTGTTGACAAAGAGCTAAATGCAATAAAACATGACCTCGCTTAGGCTTTCTGTGCCTGGACGGACGCCAGCGTTGGGTTAAAGGCTATAAGATTCCAGCTTGGTGGCCAAATTAGGTAACTACTCTTCAGATCATTCTTCTTTAAAAAAGCTATAACCGACGACTTCATTTATCAGTTGATGTCGAATAATTCTTTGCTAAATAGTAAACACATGATTATTTTGTAGTGATATTTTGGCATTGCTTCACTACTTATATAAGTTTGATTCCACGATAAAATAGTTTCGGTTTTAAATACAACTAACCTACTACCTACTCAAGCTAGTTAAGAGAATCGGTGAAACAGACGCAAAATTGTGTATGCAGTTGAGAGTTATGGAAATTCACATATAAATTATATATTTTAAATTTACTAGTTCTCCTCTGTTTGCCACAAGCTTTCCCTTGATAATTGCACTTCACTTCACTGCAAAGATTCTATACAAACTTTAAAAATGGTTGTTTGGAAAATGTGGAACAGCTCTGTTGAGAATTCTGAAAACTTTTAAAAGCGATATCTTGATTCTTGTAAACATACTCCCATGACCTACTTAATGTTGTTTAATTTTTCTCGTAAACATCTTTGAAGGACTATTTCGATTGAAATTTTATCTCGTGTCTCTATATAGTATAAATATATTACTCACTAATTGTAGTAACTACAGTCCATTTTATTGTATTATAAGCAATCTAACAATTTACTATAAAAAATATCATGGAAACCACACTAAACATACACACACACTATACACTTCATATTATAACTTTCTCATTTACTCAAAATTCGAAACCACTACCCAATTGGACACAATTTTATACAATTGGTAATATTTTATAAACTAGTACCAGCCCTTTTGCTTATATTTTTGAAGTCTGAATCCAGAGAAAATAAATTCATAATTGCCAAAAAAATTTGTAAAACACTGCAGGCTGTCTGTAAAGAAAAATATCGTCAAACACTCAGTAATGCGTTTTCTATGTTATAAGGGTTTTCTTTTTTCTCAAAGAAAATATATGCTTTTTAGACTATTTTCTATTTTAATAGACCGACCCTGAAATCTGATAGAGAAATGACATTATTTCCATATGTTTTATCGTCAACATACATTACATACACAAGTCGTAAACTTGCCCAATTCTAAGTCCATTTCCTAAAAGAATATAAGTCGTATAATCTTAGCTTCGGCAATATAAAGTTAATTCACCTCAAAAAGACCTCAAGCCCAGCATGACGTCTCATAAATTTTACGTGTTCGTACAAATATACATGGAATACTGCCGTTGTATCATTGAATAAGTAAACAGCACAATTTCATATGCTCCGACTTTGCCACAAGGTACCTTACATGAATGAAGGTTGCCTATTTCAATGAGCCTTATAGATATGCAAGCGTTACTCATACTGATTGAAATATAAATAAACAGCTGTAGTGGCTAACTTAAAAAACTGTTGGTTCGATAGCAACTTTTATTTGATAATTTATTTCTTGAAATCCTATTTTTTTAACACACTTTGTTGCACTGGAGCGGCCTTATCGCTAATCAGCGATCTTTTCCAGGCAGCCCACAATTTTTGTTGGTTTTATGGCTTTCCTCCAGAAATTCAACCACTCCTCCGCACTACTTATGACATCCCGTCCGGCAAGTGGCAGCCTTACCAAAGACCAAATACAAATTTAATTATAAATTGTATTCGGGACCGGGGATCGAACCCAGTACCTCAGGCTTCGCGGTACGCTTCTAAGACAGCTTAGCCATGAGGCCTCTCATTTTTGTTCAGCTTCGGTTGCCTCACATGTGACAGTGAGATCTTTTGTGTAATATTGACAATTTACATATCAATTACACTAGTTACCCGCGACTTTGTTCACATATTTACCATTGGAACCGGTAGTTATATATAATATTTACCGGTCATAATATATCTGCTTTGCTATTATATTGTAGCAACCAATGTTTGCGTCATTTTTCATCCAGATACATTCAGCGGTTTTGAAATGTTTGTATGTAAGATTCTGTATCTTAACGCTATCTAAGATACAATTTAGAAATTATATCATTGTGTACGTCAAGATATTTATATAAAGTTTGGGAAGGAACCACTCAATATAAATAACTTTTATAGTTCAAGTCAATCACGGAGCAGACGTCAGCTTCATAGCAGATAATAATTAAAACCATTTGTTTACCAGAGATATTTATTTCCAACAATCATTTCCAACGAAACGGTTGAATCCGAAAAAATACACTTGTCTGTAAATTTGAAACGTTATGACATGCATAAATTAAATTCTACGTATAAACGGGCATTTTATACAATTAATTTTCCTCATAAGCCCCAATTAGACGTTTATTTATGCCACAAAAATGCGAAATGGTTTCACGTTTTAGCTTTCAATTTTCACTTTAGTCTTGTAATTATTATTTTATAATTATATAGAGCATATATCATAAAAAACGAGCAACACAAAAATAATAATTTGATTAGAATCTCTACAAATAAACAGATAAAATAATATACAGTTCACTTCATAATATCTTCACTTTTCTTGTGACAAAAATTTGTAAAAATTGTACTTAAAATGAATCTGTAAGAGTTACGAAAAGCTTATCTAGAAATCATTATTACCAATTATAAAAGGTTTCGTGTCAAATAAACTCCGTGTCTAAGTGGTTTACGGATCTACGTTTTGCGCCGGAGGTCCTAGGTTTGAATCCCGAAGAAACTAATGAATGTTTTGGTTAGGTAGGCATAGAAGCTGATCACCTATTTACTTCTAAAAGAAAATTTTCTTTGAAACAGATACAGCAATGTGTCAGCTCCATGCTGTGAGGGGTTACGGGCATTCACTTTTATGTCAAATATTCCCATAAAAGTAAACCTATGTTTACTTATATAACAAGACAATATAAAACTGTTAAATGTGTAACATTTCCTATTTCATCTTTGTGTTTTTAAAATAACAAAGAGTCGCAAACGACAGACGCCATTACCTCGTCCCAAATACGAGCTACATTAAGGTACATTAGTTCGGACAAAGGGTAATGATAGTGTCTGTTGACAGGACAAAGGTGTCGTCAAGATGCACGCGACCTTCCGTTAACGACTTAATGTATGATGCCACTGAAAAACACCCTTGTTTAAGTTATGTATGCCGCCTCAAAAAAACTCAACCAAACCTCTGATATTATCTCTGAGTATCTGTGGGTCTTTCTCTGTAGCATCATGGCTCATTGAAACTTAAAATAATTATGACAATCTGTTCAACAATTTATCAGATATTCTTACAGTTAACATTACAGTGTTAGTTTTTTTTAACTGTCTTGAATTTCACTTCTTAATGTATTTCAAAGAAGACTAACCGCCGTGATTTAATGGGTCACATGTTAAATGCGTGTTGCGTGGAAGGTTCTGGATTCTATTTCCGGTGTAGTTAGGATGCGCACGGCCTTTCGTTAACAACTTACTTTATATATGCGCCTTCGTATTGATAATTTATAAGGCATTAGTAATTCTATTTTACCAAACTTCAAAAAAGGTAAATGGCCTTGGCTAACGTCTAAAAATCAACACTGAACATTCAATGCAGCAAAGGTTCTGAGTTCGATTGTCGGAACAAAAAATGTTTTGGTTCAAAAGGTATATACTTGACTGCATAAAACAACATGCAAGTAGTTCTACAAATGTTAATAGGAGTGTAAGTTAAAAGGAACTTTTGAAATAACAGTTATGATAAAAAACTGTTTTATTTATAATATTTAGTTAATTCCGCTGTATTTGTTCCAAGAATCACTATCGCTTGCAGGAATTTTTTATAAATTAACACAAAAAACTATAATATTACTTGCTAATGGCATAATCTATGAACGTATAATAGAATTCATCAAATTCCATTTGCCTCCTTTATATATGGAAGCGTAATAAATAATTAGGAGTTTATAGCAACATATTGTTCAAAGGGATCATATGTCAAGAAGCGCGAATGCTCGATGCGTATAGCGTAGCCCATACAAATTGGCTTATTATGGGTTATTTGTATAAGCAACACCCACGTCATACGCAAATAATACTACATATACATATATCAAAAGCGTGAAGATTTTACTTTTAAACATCTCCAGACACGTTGTATGAAAATCAATTACAAATTAGATTTTTTTTTTATTACTGAGGTATAGACCTCAGTTGATTTTATGAGTTGATATTTTATACCAAGCGAAATTTATTTTACTAAACGATTTCTTATATTTATGTATACAAAATATCTTGTTAAGTGAAATTATCTGTTTTAAAAAAATTAAATATATACATAGTTATATACATAGTTTGTGTTTTATTAAAATGTACATAGATTATTTGTAAGAATTGTCTGTTTGTTTAGGGTAAAGGAAACAACATGAGTTCTCTGAAGTTAATTGAGTTCTGTTTTATGCTGATTGGCCCAAAAGCGCTGAAGTAGACAATTAGTTGAAAACAACTAAAAATCATCAGGGAATGGAATTCAATATATTATTATTTACTCAGATGGTATATTAATATATTTTATTATGTGTTTAATATAAATCAGAATTAAAAGAAAGTGAGCAATATCATCTGCAGCAAGATCAATGTGTTTTTAATATATTACGTATGACTTAGCTGTGTCTACGACTAAATAATCTCAGATGGATAAGTACGTACTTGGATTCATTTTATAATATTAACTATATATCCGCCATTATGGCTAAATGATGACCTATCTACGAGTTACGTAAGCTGAGCTCCAAGGTTCGATTCCAGAGGGGACAATTAATGTTTCCGTTAGGTAGACATAGTAGGTAAGCTACTTGCCTGTAAAGAGACTACAGTAAAACAGATGCAGAAATATGTCTTTCCCATGCCTTACTAGAGGTTAAGGGCTTTACCTTATACTAATTTAATAAGGAATAAACAAAACCCTTATTTTGTAGTCAAGAAATAAGATCAACATGTCTACATCTGATGAAAAAGTTGGCATGAAACAAGATCTCTCTGAATGGGAAGCCCTCAAAGCCTGTTTATCTAAACAGCCTCCAACTATTGGTCTGTAACGTGATGACTTATCATGCAAATGATTCTTTTCCTTTTTTTTTCTTTCAACAATTCTTAAAAGAAATCTTGTATGGGAATCTACATTACATTTGATGTATATAATTAAAAAACTCTCTTTATGTATTTGACTAAGAATTTATTAAGTACATTATTTATTTACTTTGACTCTGAATGGATGATCTTTATAAATTTATGAGATAAGAACCAACTCAATGAAGTCAGGTTTTAAACAAATACACATCATAATCTAACCTTTCATGTAGGAGCTATTTGCCACAGATAGACTCATAAACAGACAAAACTTTGCCACCTTTCCCTCTCCTTTTTTTTCGTCGGAGGTTTTAACAGAATTAAAACTCGTATATTTATCACACTTTTACAATTATTTAACTTCCTAAACTTTCATCGATATATTTAATATGTCGATATAAATTGCAGAAACTAATTTAATTAATAGCAAGCCGGATCTATTTTATCTCAATTAGGGGAAGATTGACCCTTCGTAGCGCTAAACACGATCATTAGTCACATTTTAATAGAAAGAAGGTTTAATGTTTATTAACTTAAAATTTTACTGATTAGGATAAATTATTTTTTCTTATACAGATGCCTGTATTTTATAATTAATTCTTATTACAAGTATTTTAATAATAACAAATATTACAAAATAAGGTAAATAATAATTTTAAATTTATTATTAATAAGCCACTTGATTGATACTTGGTCTTTGGATTAGCATTTAAAAAAAAATTAAAGCTCCAATCTAATAAAAATTACATTAAAAAAATATTATTTTGTGATGTATTTTTTAATCAATTTTAGCAAGCCCTTGGTTTATTTTTGTTTATAATGAATAAACTCAAAACTGCTGTACCGATTTTGTAATTCTTTTATTATTTATTCTACGAGTTTATGCCTACGTGTACCAAGTTGCGAGTTATAACTAGTTCTTTAAAAAAAATCCGCTGTTCCGTTAAGTCAGTCAAGTTCAATTTTCAAAAATGCAATTGTAACTTATGTTTCGCCCGTTTGAAACAACACGTTTCATAGCTTCATAACTTTAGAACTACAGTACTAAATACATGTTACTCGTTCCTAAGACTTACCTGGCTTTTGTGAAGTTATTTATGTGTGGGAACTTTCTCATGCGATGCTGTAAACATTCTAGTGGGAATATTCGTATAAAGCACGATCAGGTACATAACTTTCTCGTATTTATCTTTGTAATAAGCTAAACTATAAGATGTGAACAACAGAATCACGTTGAAAACATAAAAAGTATTTTTTGAATCCATTTATTCTATTATGTGTGTTTTCGACAGAGTCGGGACAGATTTGTCAAAGAACTAATTTTGTAAACATGTTGAAAAAGGTACGAAACTTTGGAAAGATTGAAATCACGGTTCACACAATTTTTGTATTGACGATCATAATAAAAAAATAATAGAAACCACACTATGAATACACTTCGTTGAATGAATTTCCTATTTAGTTAGTATTCAAAATACAAAATCAGACAGAAATTCCCGTTATGTGAAAATAAATAATTTGAATTTCCTTCATAACCTACACATCTAAATCACAGAGTATACCTGAATTATATTAAATTATAGCAACAATGAAAATGCATTCGCGCGGGAATATACAAAGAGCAATTTCATTTTTTTAAACCGCACTCTCTTGTTGCCTGCCATATACATTAACCTGCTCAAAAGCTGTAACGGCGCTGGCTTTGAGCACTCAAATAAAAGTTTTCTTTTTATTTCGTTTCACGGCTATGAATACATCCAACAGTTTTAATTGCACTGCTGTATATCTCTATAATTTGTTTCGTTTATTAGAATATTGTTTGTTGTTTAAATAATAAAAATAATAAAAATGTAAAAGGTATAAAATTCTGGAACTGCTAGGATATGGGGCAGATACATTTCTATGATATTTCAAGTAAACAGCAAGCTGGATAAAGTTATTGATAAAAAGTGTCTATGTTATATAGATTACATACCTGTATATATTAAATGTAGGTAATGAAATTGAAGACAATAAAAAAACCGACATGTTAATTATAAATAAGAATTTCTAATGAACGGATGAAAATATATTAATTTATTGTAACTAAGATCCATCTCAACCACGTCAGCTTTACCAACACCACAGACAGACCCATAGACACAAAAACACACAGATCAAACATGTCTCTTATTAAATATTTTGGTGTTTTAAAAAAATTTCAATATTCTGAATGTTACTGGTGATCATATAAAAACTTTAAACAATTTTCACTAAGCACAGAAGCAATACAAAGTATGTATTGGCAATTTTCATAACTGCTTTAGTCTATACTACCATTAATCTTTATAAGTAAAACAAAGTATCGTAGTAATCCTCACGGACGTGGTGGATTCAAGTTGCATTTTGTAACGTACTATTGAACTTAAATAAAGTATGAGAGCTTTAACCTAATAAATAAAATTCTGAAGAACAAAGGTATTTAATACATTTAAATGCTTTTTTCTTCAGGAATGTACACTTTGAAATATTAAAACTATGTAGAAAGGCACAACTGAGTAATATTTTATCTCTAGTACATTACAATCACACCCTGCTCTTATTTTTTTAAAATTTATACTTAAATTTACAAGAAAGGAAAAGGAACCTCTTATACCTACATTGCACAATATTTTAATGTGCAATAATCTTAAATATTAACCCTATATATAAAATATAATTGACCGTCTAGGGCCTGCCTTAGTTATAAAATGTTATGAATAAAACTTAAATAGAACTAAGAGGCGTTTAAGATTTTAATTATAACCAGTATTCTTAAAAGTCATAAACTCAAAAATTGTTTACTCTTTGATCCAATTTAATATATGTAAAGGAAAGAAACTCTTTTAACAATTACACCGACCTATCTTCCTTTTTCTTATTTGATATAAACTTTACAGTTTTACATCATTATAGGTTCAACCACACCACTTCATGGGGCAAGCTTTTAATTTATTACCATTCTCATGGGACAACTGTTGCATTAGAAAATTGTGCCTTCTTAGTTCTATTCCAAGAAGTATCCTCTCATCTTTTATAATTTCTCTAAAATAAACCTCGTAAGATAAATCATAAGGTGCGGCCTGGATCTGCCATTGACAAGTAATATGCGTAAATTTCGTTTTGAATCTTGGACGTTTATTTTTGTTAAAAAAAACAAACTGAAAAATTAAAACATGGAGAACATGGGGGAAAGGACTAATTTAATATCACAACATTTTATATTTATTACGTCACTATTATGATTAAAAAGATTTATCAAATTAATTTGGTTTTCCACTCGAAGTTTAGCCAGTCATATTTCACACTAAATTATTTAGATAACGAAAACGAAATGGCTGTAGATTACAGAATCTAATAAAAGAGGATTTATCTTAGCGACGTTGTTTTATAATCTGTACAATTAATATTGCCTTGAGAACTGCTGGAGAATGATTTTTCATTCGAATATAGCTTGCAGTATAATTTACAAACAAAGATACAACAAATTTTAAAAGATTAATCATCGGGCCAGTATTCTTTAAATTTTGACATTTTCGCATAAATTAATTGTATTTAAATCAAACATTCATCTTGAATAAATTGTATATTATTTTATCGACTTGGCTGTTTTGTTAACCACTGTAGGTTCTTAAATGAATATCAAGGCTACTTAGCTGCTGAGAATTGGGCTATCCACTTTCTTTAGAATTATTACGACTATGATAAAAAAAGAAGCTAGTACATATGACTAATTATAGTTATTGAAAATAAGAAATTACAAAACCTTAGAAAGGTTCTATTGAAGTATTATAGAAAGATTTGGCATTCTTATTTTATAACTGGGACGTCAGTCGTAATAACTTGATACTTAATTGGAATACCTCACACTACGAAATAGTTAATACACCCTGAAGTCTAAACGTTTAAGTCCCAACACACACGAGTAACTACGGTACCTTTTAGAATTTCTCTAACGGGTGAGGCATACATGAATGTTGAATCATATCATCATCAATGTATACCCGTCAAATACTTATAACATGAATGAATAGATTGATTTGTGAATTTACTCTGAACTGAAAAGAGTATGTTCTCAATCTGATGCTGAAGAAAAATGTCTAATCAAATATAAATATAAAATATAAGTGTGACATGGGTATGTGGGATGGGGCAGATATATTTCTGCGTCTTTTTCACGGCCAGGCAAGTAGACACTTCTCTTTACAGGTAAGAAGCCAAGTATCAATCTTCAATGCCTTAGCGAAACGTTTATTGGTTTTCGTGGGTTCGAATCCAACAACTTCGGTGCATTACGCAAATGCATGAACTATGTAGCCACAAAGACAATTAATAAAACTACGTAGTCCTTAATAAAAAGTTGCGCATGTGTTATTGGAGCTTAGAGGTTAATTGCTCAATTAAATTATATCTAAATTACAAGGGGAGCTAACGAGTTAACTTTTGCTGTTTCCAGTTCACAGACAGCCTGTTGTAACCAAAGAGGTAATGATAATACGAGGTCCCTCAAGAAAACAATTAAATGTTATGAATTCTCCGCAATAACTGTAATTGTTGAAACAGGAAAAGTTTTGAAACAGAATCCCTTGTAAACTATAAACTCTTAATTAAATTTATCATTACTACAATTGATGTTTGCAATTTTCAAACTACCAACGACATTAATAATTTTAAAGAAAATGTAAAGAACCTAGATTATTTATTTCTATGTAAATGTATACAAATTATCAGTCAACAATAAATATGTGAAGGGATATTAAGGGAAATGATGTGAATGACTACATAGACCCTACATGATAAGCAATATTGTATTGTATTGTACCCACACGGACAAAATTGCAAGTAAAATGTGCTATTAATAGTAGACTGGTGTCATAACAATATAAAATATTTGCATAACTCATAAATTATTGACACATTTTATTTAGCATTGTTTGATAACGCCTGTAAAAATATTAAGACAAAGCCTACTACCTAATACTTATTTAAAGTTTTAAGTAAAATCAAGGTATTTCGATCATTAATTTAGAACCTATTAATATAGAATGTATCGCACCTATGATGTTATTTTTCCATAAGCGTGTAACGGTTGCGTTCGGTGCAGGCTTTTCCTGCGCGATGAACCTCTTTTTTTCATTCTCAGCGTATAAATTCAAATTTCGAACCTTACTCCGACGGCACAGTAATGTGAGTTTTCAGGACTTCAATCATTGATTTTATAATTAGTAACACAATAAGATTATTGACATAAATATAGATATATTTTACCTATGTTTTTCACAAGTCAATAAAATTCCTTTACTCTACTTTTTATTTTCTTGTTCTCCTTTGATGAGCACACGCCCTCCGCTACACTAATTCTTCTGTTCCTCAAACCTTATCCAGCTGCCTGCCTAAAAGGAAGATGAGGACTTCTAGCAGTTTAAAACTGCGAAACCGCATTTAAATTAACGTATGTAAATTTTATTACAAGCTACCTACTCGATTGTTACGACCTGAATGACGTCATAAAAGTAAATAGATCCTAAAACAATTATTAAATTTGAAATGCAATGGTATTGGGGTGAAAGTATCCCATTTTTGAAGTTAAATTAATATTTACGTTAATGGAACCAAATCGACCTTTCGAAAGTAATTTTCCAGGAAAATTACTTTTTGTTTTAGAGAGTTGTGAGTTAAGGAGTGTGGAAATGTATTCGAGTTTTGAAAACTCGGAAATATAATATGCCCGGAACAACTTAACAATAGTTTAACGGAACAAAACTTTCACTTTAGAGTTATTAAACTCGAATTTTTTTTTTCGTTAACAATTTTAAATTTAAACACTGCTCTTTTTATTTAATTTAGTAATCTTATAATTTAAAACCAAACAAAAAGTTAGTTCATTTTATATCAAAATATTATTTACGACACAAAACAATTTGAAAGTCACAGACTTCTGAAATACAGTTTCTACTAAATCAGGAGCCTTCTACTGGTGTAAATTAAATATTATATGAATATATTTTTGTTATATTATTGTTAAAAATCCCGCAATCCATAGAGGTGCTTGTGGCGGATCCAATTTTTCATTTGTTTCACTAACTTTTTTATAGGCTGTAGGTTTTTTATGTATACCCTAACACAATAATTGTGCAACTTTTATTGAATATCAGGATGCATTAATGGCTTAGCTACGGAGTCAGTCAGTAAAATTATTAAATAGATACATATCGTTAGATGTATTTATGATAGTCTTTCATAAGAGGTAGTTATTTATTAAAACTCCGAAGAGAAAAGGAATTATTCCTTGTCTGCAAAGAAAGTTTGTCGAGAAAATTTTTAACAAGGATTTTCTCTCTTAATAAAGAGTTCATAAAGTTTTCCCAAGAGATTTAGCTGAAGCTAATGTTTAATAAATTATTGTTATATCTTTATTGATGTATGCTTTTACAAATATCACAAACTAGTGGACCCGTATCGCTTCAGAGTTCCGAATCGACGCGCCGTGTTGCCTACGCCGTCATTCCATAGAAAATGTATGAGGACACGATATTTCTTCATAAACACTTTTTCGGTAATTTTTCAATGCATATTTCAAATAATTATTCTATTAATCTTGGATTAGACTAATCTAATAAATCAGAGATCATCAAAATCGGTATATCGGTAGTTTTAAATTGTATCTATATAGATTTGTAAATAAAATAATTTATTATAAGTAAAGTTTTTCCGATTTATAACTTTTTAGTACTCAAAACTAGGTTGTACTGATAAAAGTTTTAAATCAGTATAAGATACAGGATCGATTGATTTCAAAATTTTCAACCGACTTTAAATATATGAGGTTCTCAATTCGGAGCTTTTTGCATATTGGTTACGCGATTGTTGACCTATTTGAATTTTAATTTTAATGAGTTCTTTGTTTGGTTGGTCATTTCGTATAAATTTTGTCGAAACTGAATAGGAACTCTTGAACAAGAACTAAAGGACTTACGACATGTTAGTTTCTAGCTCTGCTCTTTGTGTGGTTCATTATCTTTTTTCAGGACTTTAGAACGTTTCAATCAATGGCATGAAATAAAATTAATTTTTAGTAAATTTCGGTATAAACCGACTTCAAAGAAAAAAATAGAAAAATTAAACAGAAATAAGAATTACAAACAAAACATTTGGAAGTCGGTGCCAAAAGAAAATCTTTAACTCTAATGCACCTTCTCAATGCACACATCGAATTCCCTACCTAATTTCCCAATGTAATTCAGGCATCGATTATTACTGATAATTAAAAATAAAACAAACAAGAAAATTATTTCCGGCTATAAGATCCGCTTCACAAGCCAATTATCACTAATTGATAAAGAGGTTTTCCGTCGACAGATTACTTGAAGCGTAAAAGCTGAACTTTTGATTATTTAAGTCAACTTTTTGGAAATTGTTAAAGGGATACTCCCGAGAATTGAAAATCCATTTCATTAAAATTAATGTAATCATTGCCCCGAGGAATTTTATTCCATTTGAAAATAATTATGATGAGATTTATTTTAAATTACTTTGTTTCTTCTTTGAATTGTCTTGTCTTTTCCTGTTTGTCCAAATATTGGTTCGTATTATTATAGCAAATAAACTGCGGTACAATCGCGGTTTTGCCGCTTGTTGTCTTAAATTATTGATTTTTATCATATATGTATGTCCCTAGTAGGTCATTTTATTCATGCCACACAATGATCATCATTGAACCGATACTACTAATTACTAATAATGTTTGAAACCAGTTGACGCAATTGGTAGTGCTCTTGCTTTATCCGGGGTTCGAACCCCGGTAGGTGCATTTATTTATGCGATGAGGATGTTTGTTTCCGAGTCTCGGTTGTTTATAAAATTATATGTGTACTAGCTGACCTGGCAAACGTTGTTTTGCCATATTAATTTTTGGGGTGGGCTACCCTTATCACGTAGGGGTATGAAAACTAGAGCCCATTCTTAGACCTACTGAATATGTATATAAAATTTGGTAAAAATCAATAGAACCGTTTCGGAGGAGTAAAGTAACTAACATTGTGACACGAGAATTTTATATATAAGATTTATTGTAGTACCCTCGTTGTTTTTGATTACCATAACACAAGTGCTTCAGCTACTTACTTTGGGATCAAGGCAATGTATGTGAGTTGCCCTAATTATTATTATTATTACTAGCGTAAATACATTATTGACAATTACAGACAATGACAGTGGTTAAGAATCACATGGTCGAACAGAAATGTAGTGTATGGTTTTGGCTCATTTGAACATTATGAAAAACAACATGGTAGATTGCAAGATTCTATTTACGATGAAATAATCTATTAGGGAAGTCAACATCAGTGATGCTTACATCTCAATAAATCTCACATTTTGTTGAATTCAAGCGGACAAACAATAAAAGAAAAAAATCACTTTGTATTTTTATTTATTTACACTATGTTGTAAATAACAGAATACAAATAAGGACACAATATTGGAGTATCTCTTCATACAATAATAATATCCATGTAATTAATATTATCGCTTTTATTTTCCTGTTATTCAAATATTTCAAACATAAGAGTAAGATTTTTATGCTTAAAAAAAAGTAATTTTGATGAATTAATGTCTAGCGACCAATGAAAAAATTAACACTTTAAAATTAGTAAAAAATTTTAAAAGAAAAGACGGTTTGATAAAAAATATTATTTCAAATTATTGCGTACAACATATTGACTTTTTAACATTTTGTTAATCTTCAATAATTAAGATAGATAATCAATCACAAAGTATGCGATGATTTAGTTTGAAATAGATACTTTAATCAGCTGTTAAGATGTCAAGTGAATCAATTCTGAACCTCTAGTACTTTCTTATTAGTCTTCTTGAGTCCGCAGAGTTTTCTACAGAATTGTTTGTAATCTATAAGATTATAGCCATTCTTGTCCAGAACCATTGGGGCTTCATCTAAAGCGTAATCTGCTTCCTTCTCCGTGAAACGATCACCCCACGTCATTAAGTCGTGGCGTATTCTGAAAGCAGATAGAAATTGGCTATATGTTTATAGCTCTGTAAATGACAGTAGTTTATGTAATACAATCATTAGAGTAACAACTAAGAAAAAAGTTTGGTACTATTAAAAACAACTATGTAAGAATGAATTTTAATAAAAAGACACTTGGAAGGTTTAAAACCTTTTTGTATGCAGTTTATATGCAATTTCAGCAAACAGCTAGTTATTTAGTAAAAGCAGCGAAACTATAGTAATTGTCCTTAGAACAATCGCGTTAATTGGAATTAAATAAGGACTATAGTTTTATTTAACTTCAGAATTCAAACTTCGGTTTTAAGTTAGTCTACGAGTTTTCTCGGCGTAATCAAGTTGAGAAGTTCTGATTGGACAAAAAGAATTTCCTAATCAAGTTAAAAGTTTTCACTAAACAAAAACAGGATTAGAATAAATGTCTTGAAATTTTCCAAGAAAATGTTGTTAATAGTTTTTCCAAAGGCGTGAATTTGAAAGAATCGACTGTTTCATGAAAAGCTTATAGCTTAATAATTAGCTTTGTTTAATTTTTCACGATGTAAAAATAAACACACTTTTTATTTGATAATTTTAGCATAGAGGAGCAATCCCACAAATGGTACGTCGACTCTCATTTTAGAGGCATAAGCTGGTAAGATCGACAAATGCCTTTGCATTAGTCTTGTCATTAGATTCGTGAGAATTATGTAAATTGCTTCGGGGATCGTAAAACATTCATAGCTTGAGACAGTTTGATAATGATCTTGATTCTGAGTTTAAACTTATGTATTATCACATTTATTTAAGGTTTAGGAGAGGTTCATAAATTGACTGTATGGTTTTTATATGTTTGTTACGCTATGCACCGATTTTATCATTCTTTTTTTATCACTTTTTGATAAGTTTGTGAAACTGTTACAGAAAAAGTTTTAGCCTAAGTTTCAATATATATCTCATTGAATTATTATCTCTATGTAATTTTTAGTGCTTTTTGGAGTCAATTTATATTATTTAAATAAATTTAACTAGTCATGTATAATATAAAGACTATAATCAATTGACTACTTTAGTGAAATTAATGATTTTATGATAAATATATATTATGATAAAGTATTTATTATTTTAATGCATTATATTGACACTATCATACGACACACTCGTGATTATTTTTGGTACAATGCTATTGGATTTTAAAGGTTATATTCTATATCCAGGTGTTTTAAAAAGAATACGTCAATTTTTGATTAACAAATTAAAAAATACCTTTCCTCTGGTATATAGCCAGTATTGTCGGGATCCCATCGCGACAAAGCTGTGACTAAAATCTCTTCAGAATCCAGTTCAAGAGTTTTGTACCCGAGAAGGTTCACAAACGCGTCAAAATCCAAAGGATTAGAAGCCTGTGAAACAATAGATTAAGTATTATAGGAACAATGCATATATTTTAACAGTAAAATATAAATACTAAAACTTATAAGTCTGATATGCTTTCAAATCTTTTTAATAATATTATAAATTGTTAAACCAATCTTATGACACATTTTTATTCTAATGCCACAAGTGACGTTCTCGGATTTTGTAATACTTCGTTGTTTATAATTAAACTAGCGATATTACGTCTAAAAGAAAAGTCATTCATTACATACTGTTATTATATTTAATACTAGTGACACGCCCCGGCTTCGCACGGGTGTAAAACATACATAAAAACCTTCCTCTTCAATCACTCTCTCTAATCTATTAAAAAAAAACCGCATCAAAATCTGTTGCGTAGTTATAAAGATTTAAGCATACAAAGGGATATAGGAACAGAGAAAGCGACTTTGTTTTATACTATGTAGTGAAGAATAATTTTTTTTAAATATATTTTATATTCATTCAATAGAACTTAGGTTAAACTATGTGTTAAAAACACGTATATATTAAGATTATCAAAATTGGTTCAGTTGTATTTACTAACATTTATAATTATAATATTTGTTTAATAGATTTTTTTACACATGCCTATACAGACAGAAGAGTGTTTATTTTAATTATATAAATAAATTTAATCAAGCATGTAAAAGTTTATATAAAGCGACTCACGTGTAAACAGACAATAAATTTATTGAATGCACAAACAATGCTGTTTAATTTGATAGAAAATTGCTTAAACAAATCGTTTCAATATTTTTACACCAACCGAATTACGTATCGTAATTTAACTTTACAGTTTTTATGGATTTATTTTAAATATTGATAATTTAGTTATTTAATAAAAATCTAAAATTGTTACAACGCTCTGTAAAATGAGTTTTTAGTAAACAAATTGGTAGCTTTATGCCTTCCATTTAAGCATTGTAACGAATTATCCCGTCCCTAAGTAGTGCAGGCACACTTCTGTGTCAATTTCACTGATATTTTTCTCAACAGACAATTAAGTGACTAATCGCCTACTGTGCCTTCCAAAAAGAAAAATTTGTCTCTCAGAATCAAACCGAGCAAAGTGAGACTAAGTACCTCTGATAGCATGTTCCTAACTGCATGTTCATTTACATTTTCACCCAAACTTATAAAAGTACCGCGAAGATCGTTATGATTTATACATCCATCGCCGTCCAGATCAAATAGAAGAAACGCCTGAAAAGTAAAGTCAATTTCGATCAAATGCAACAGTGAATTTATTTCTTTGCTATTTTACTAAGTTTACAAGAAATTTGATCTTCAACGAGTACTCGAAGTTAATGCAGATAAGTGTCAACGCTATACATGTGTTAGTTGCGACTTCTCTGAGGTCTATGTGTGTTTATTTGTTTACTCCAATTTATTCATTATGAGCGGTTTCACTATTTGTGAGACAAACTTATTTGGAATTAAAATTAGTGTTCGTTTTTAAACTTTTTATTTCAATTACACAAAATTTCTTATCTAATAAAGTTCATAAAATATTTCAATGTGTTATTTACTATTACAAAAGCATGTTTTTGTGTGGTTTTGTTAGGAATACGATATTTACTCCATTGGTAGATTTTATCAGCGGAAGTGATCTGTTGTTTGCCGTAGCGATTATGTAGTCGCTATGAAATGCTCTCCCGGGCTTTAAGGTGTTTTGCTTAAAAGTAATTGCAAATTCTTAAAATGTTTTTTCAGCCTCCTTTACAGAAAATATGTAGTTTGAAAGAAGAAAATAAAAGATTTAATAACTAATAAGGACTTAGGTCATCGCTAACCACGATCGGAGAAGAGGTATTCGCAAATCGAAAACAAATTCGGGTCGGGTCAAATTGTAATGGACTTTGACAGAAAAGCAGTGAAATGAATTATTAATAATAATTCATTTATTTACCAAAACATTATAATAGCCTCCCAGGCTCCGGTTGTAGTAAAAAATGTTTTATAAAAGCCAGACTCTCCAATAATAAATTAAATTATATTGATAGAAAATTAAATTATAATTGTAGTGTTCGTGTATATCACAGAAAATAGAACGCAGTAGAAGCTTTTTGAGGCTATTTATATAATTATGAATTACTCGTACACATGAAAAAATATATTAATTACCTCTTTTAGTTCGAAGATTTTATTTTCGTCCAATTCTGCTAACATATTTGCGGAGACTTCCAAGGCGTCTCGGGCTTTGGAGCCAGATCGAGGTCTCGGCTCGGGTACGGAGAGCTCAAACGAGTTATCACCAAGAATAACCCTAGAAACTGTTATCTTAAAGCACAATCCGATTTTTATCTTACACAGTATGTACAATTCATGTGGACACAAAAATATTCCTCAAGAGTTATTTTTGTCAAAACTGCAGTAAGTATAATTTTACATTATTATCATCTTCCGTATTCGAATCTCCGGGAAATAAATTTCTCAGTTGGGTTGTCACAAAACACTAATCACTTGCCGGTTATTACGATTGTTTTTATCACTTAAAAAACCAAGAAATGATTTTGATCCATGCCCCACAGATTTAAGGCTGGCCTCACACAGCTGGAATTGTATCTCTAAATTCAGATTCTTAATTTAGAAAGCCCAGAATTCCATACAATGTCACTAGGTTCTACACACATTCTGTTTTTCTTTAGATTATTAGAGATATACATTTTTATTTGAAATTATGTAATTTGTAGGAGTTTATTTTTCTTTAATTTCATTCGTCATTTTACATATAAGGTATGATGTATGACTCGTTGAAAACATTCAAATTACTCTTCAAGAGCTGTTTTTACACTTTAAACGTAAAAAGTAACAATTGATGTTTATAAATTTGAATGAAAAAAAATAAGATTTTCCAATGAAAAGAATGTAGCCAAATCACGTTTGAATTATTAAATTATGATAGTGTTAATATTTCTAGACCTTTTATAAGCTGCAATATTAGACCTCTTTTATCTTATTTTAAAAGTAACTTACCCCCCGTCTGCTACAGACTGCAGTAAATTCTCTTTGAATTTTTTTATTTCCTCTTGAGCGTCTGACTCATTTTGTCGGCCGTGTTTGCTTTCGCCTTTACTTTTCTACAAACGAAAAGCAATTTTGTGGAAATTTCTTCTTTAAACCGCATCAATGTGTTAGATATCTCATATAAGATAAACCTTGAGTTATTGAGCAGTTTATTTCTCAGTTTATTTATTTTTTTTATATAAGTTTACCGTAACCAGTAGAAGTTTAAAATTTTGTTGCTTAAAATTTATGACACAAGAAAATCCATTTCATAGAAGCGCCTTTAGTGAAATATTGTTTATGATAGTACTTAAAGTATAATATATAACTTTTGTACACTGAGATTATTTAAAGATAAATCATAATTGGTTAAAAATCAAAAAAAAAAAAAATTAAAAACAAATCCGTACGAAATTCAATGCGTCTCTGTATATTGCAATATATCGCACCCTTAGAACGAAAGTGACCTAATCCAAAAAATGCAATTTGTGGTAAATGAGCATTAAAGTCTACAAAAAATTATAGTATTGAATACATCTTAATAATATATAGAGACCGAAGTATGAGCTGTCCGCTGTTATACTCAGATATAGGTCACTTCTACTTTACAAGGTTTTAGAAGATGCTTTATAAGGTCAGTTTATGGTAAAATCGAGTGTAACAGGAATTTTGAGTTGAGTTACTTTATATTATTTTATTAGCTAGGGCGGGCATTCTAATAAGTACAGTATATTAAAATATAAGAACATACCAGAAAACTGTTAAAAAATTAAAAATAAATACTAATTTATGTGTTTAAGAAATTGCAAGCTCAAACTTACTTTTTTAGTATACTCAACGGAATTTTCATCCATTTTTAAATTAAATCTCTTACAAAAATTGCGCAGATCTTACGTGCTCGTGGTGTACACTAGAATTTGTGACTAAACAAATTGGTGGGATTAAATTTACATTGCAATTCCAGCGGTAGATATAATCATTTTATTTCGGTTAGTTGCCCGAAGATTTCATCTTTGTTGATGTGTTTGCGTCAACTAATTAATCTTAGGATATCTTGGAGTTTTGGGTCATTGAGTTTTTAGTATTTAATAATTGCATGTTAATTTGTTTATTTAATTAAAATGTGCTTTACTTTTACGCATAAACTGCAGAATTTTGTTAAGAGATTTTTGAAAATGATAAAAATAATAAATTGTGAGATAAAGTATATTTACATAATACATGCTTTATGTAAATACTTATACTTCGTGAAATTCAAACTTTTTTTTGTCAATTCCATTTTTTTTTTGTCAAATGTTGCGTGGAGGGCTGGCCTCCACGATTAATATAGAGAAAATCATTTAACATTTATTATTTTGAAACTGCTTATCTCTGGTTATAGAAGATAGATTATTATTAATTAAATCGACTGTTTTGAGTCGTAGAGCGATTTAATGTATTAAACGATTCATAAGTTGAAAAACAAACTACTTTTTTACAATCTAGGCGCATAAACTCATAGTGCTAAATATACATGTATTTTATCGAAAATAACCCGCACTTAATATAATTTATCAGCCATCTTATCAAGAAAATGAAAATTAAATTAATTTGAGAGTCTAAAATTTTTACTTTTCGACAGCAAATAGAACGAATGATTATTCCGTAGTGGTTCGGTTTTTAATCAATTACAAGCGCATCTTAAATCTAAATGCGGGGAATTGCGGTAGCTAAGTGAAATTCGCTCGCGGAATAAAATTTAGATTTAAAGGAGCTTTGGGTGGTTACGCTATTGTAAGTAATTACACTTATTCCTCTTAAATTTAATATGGAAATGCTCTAGATCGGTTGGTTATAAACAATTTTTCAGTGTGTATCTATCAATCGATATAAAGAGATCGAGGCAGGTCACCTATGAGGTGAACCGATCAGATCAAACTTGCTCTGAACGATCAACTCCATGAGTGCACCAGAAAGCAGCACCTCAGGAGGATTGGCGCAGGGTTGTAAAGCGAATAACGACTCTAACGTATTAGCCACAACTGCTTTATCAAGAGCATATTACCTAGGAAGGAAGAAATTAATCGATATACAAACAACAGGTTCACATCGAGTAATTTAACATAAGAGTTTAAAACAACTTTTATGAAATCTCATATCACTAATCGGTAACATATATATTCGTATATAAAATACTAGCTGCAGGCTGCAGCTTTGTAGAGATAAGTACATTTTCTGCGTCGTCTCACTAGAGCTTTAGAGCTACAGATTAAGAAAATTGAAAAGTTGTGGTGACATATCAAAAGATGGCGTTGACTTAAGCCGCGCTTAAAAAGTTAAAATTTAACCATAAGCAATTTATAGACTTGTACGAATTGGGTTACTTACTGATATAAATTTAATTATCTCAACTATCCGAAACGAAAAAACCGTTCAATATGTATTTTCACTGAAAGTCCTAAGTTGAATGCTGGGAAAATAAACATTATTTTGAATTGGTACCGAACGCTGATCACCTACATGCTTTTAAAGAAAGTGAACGAAATTTTAAAAGGTTTTACTTATGAAAATATACTCCTTATATATAAATAGAAATAGTATGTATGCACTGTAGTCATAAAACACATTTTTATAGCTAAGTCTTAATATTTGATGAAAAATTGCGAGTCGCATGACACACTTCGCGCACTACGTGTTTGTTTTACTGAGATATTAAAGTCGTGGAGCCGTGATGTATATACTTTAAAATTTACTTTAACGTAGTTAGGCCAATTTTAATATTTCTTTATTTGATAGGTCTTACTTCAAAAAAAATTTGTACCAGGGCAAAGTTATGATTGAAAGCCCTTTGGTGACCATCGATCCAAAACACACACGACAATATTTTTTTAAATCCGCCCAGCCGTTTAGGAGTTTAGTGACAATGTACAGAAGCATTAAACAATATACGAATGTTTAAATGTAATTTTGGATATAGACGAATTACTATCTGCATTTTACGCAAACATATCCGCAGGAATTTACAATAGCTACCAAGGTATTGAAAACAAAGGTCAATCAATTTTAAACTACTCGGTTTTAACGATTTTGTTTTTAATCAAGGCAGAATCGAAATGATATTGTGTATGACCTATATTTCTGTTGGTACAATTATTGTTCTTAGAATGTATGAGCATTAATTTGAAAACAGATTTTTTTCGTATTGGTTTCTCGAAAAGCAGAGAGTACTTATAGCGTTATTGAAGTAATTTTCTTCTTTATCTTCGAGAGATAACTAAGAAGAATGTTTTGTATACTGTGTGAAGTTTCGTATCTCTCGTTTTCTACCGATCTCTTTCAAGGTTGTCTGGAAAGAGATCGCTTGTTAGTTACAAGACAGCCCGTTCCTAACCCCATTTATTATTTATTTTTATATTGTTTTCATTTCTATGCACCTAAGATGAATCTAACGATAAGTTATATCAACTTTGGTGTAACTAAATTGTACTAATGATTAGACATACATACTGGTTTAACACGTAAAATATTACGCCACAGTAGTTTTAAAAATATATCGAATAGAAGCTATGAGAGAAATCTAACTATTTTTATGGTGCAATTTTTCATCTCAACATCTAAAAAACGAACGTTCGATACGCAGGTGGCTAACATGAGAATTGAAACAAGTTATAAACGGATATATTGGTCAACTTTGCGATGACTTATGTTTGTGTAGCATTTGCCAAGCAAAAATATAATTGAGAAATGTGGCAAGTAGACCACTTGGCCACATACATGGCTACTCTACTAGCATATAAGATACTTATATCAGTTCACGTGTATGCGTGTTGTACCGAAGGTCATAGGTTCGAACCCCGCAGAACTTACCACCAAATTTCATCAAAGTATTTAACATTACAACTGGTACATCACGCTTCATCTGCTTTAATTTAAGGAAAAAGTTATACCATGGTCATGGGACTCTTAAATCCATCTAATTTCCAAATTGCTTCAGTGGTTTTAAGGCTGAATGGTAAAACAAATAAATAAGTGCATATCTTAATGGATCATTCCTTATATTTAAAAAGCTGGAAATCCTTCAATACAATATAAGTTCAGCAATTTTTGGGCTAAAAGGTATGAAAAGCAAATATTTTTTCAATTTATTATATAAGCAAAGATGCATACATTTTTACTTTATAATAAAAATGTTTCGTTCTTAAAAATTCAAAAGCTGAAACTCCAATTCGAATACGATGTACGTTCGTAGTAGAGTGAAAACAAGTTCATATCGTCACCCGTATTTACGACTGTGGGGCTCACACTGACACGTTAGTGTGGCGACGTATAAAATATATACATACGTATACAGGATGATAACTTTAAGTGGGTAAAAAAGGCAATTTACAATGAATAAAAAACATATTACAATAACAATAATAAATTATTAATAAAAATAAAATTGAAAGCATTTAAAATACTTCAATTCGTTATTCGTTCTTATGTTTATCACGATTTGTCTATTAAGATTTCTGTACCCACTGATTTAAAAAAATCTTTCGGTGGTCTAGACTCTAGACATAAGCTAATTATGCGGATAAATTTACGAGGGAAAGATAATTTTTTTTACTAACGCATTAAATAACTAATGAGATAGATGATTTCAGATTTCAATACCGAAATTCAAATTTTAATGATAAAACATACACTACTAAGAATAAAATAAGAAATTGACACAGATAAATAATATGAATTAGGATAATAATTTTTTCTCCTACGTCTCCTACTCCTCCGTCGCTGTTTCACACGCCTGTGTTGCGCCGAAGGTCGGGATTGAATCCCAGGAAAACAAATAATTGTATCGATTACGTAGGCACCGACAAAGGAAATAGTATGTGAAACAGACGCAGAAATGTGTTTGCCATGTCCCAATAGAGATTAAGATCTCTCAACTAAATCCATTAATTTAATATTTCAACAAACTATCGAATTTGAAATATTTTTTATAATATAAATTAATTCAGCCTGTATACACACTTAAGTATAAGCCACATTTATAGACGCGTCCTTACTTAACCTCGCTGTTCAATGAAGCATAAAAATGTACTTAATTTATCTTTATACTTTGAGAAAATGTTGAAGGCTTTCGCTACTACTAGGAATATTGGATTGGGTATGTTGTTTGCACTTTTATAATCTTAAACCTTACTTTTCTACTGCTTATTAACATCCTAAATCATGATTTATACAAATATTACAAAGAAGTACAATTGATTTTGTCTATGCATAAATAATACTAATATCAAATATTTGATTCACCATATATAAGTATATTTTAATCACATTTTTTTTTGATTTGACATTTTCATCGGTTTTTGTGAATAATAAAATTACTTTCGTACTGTTTTATAATTTTAGTATTAGAGAAAGGCTTTTTAACACTTGAGGCATACAAAATAATATTATTCTAGATATCTCTCAAAAGCAAAATTTACTCGATTGTAAGTACTCCACTCTCAAAACTTTGAAACTTCCGTGTCGAACGCAAGTGGAATACATTTGTAGCTCCACCTTAAATCAATACATCTAATAGGAAAAGGATCATCTTTTGGCCAAGATAATGCCTATAATATTGAATTATTTATTTATAACAATTTAAATTTAAAAATATCAACGTCTTTGGGCAGTGTTGGGCAAATACATTATATACAAAGCGGTTAGGCAGTCAATATTTTCCCAACAAGAGGTTTTGCACCCTAACTTTTTAATTAAGATTTGGTTAATTGTTGTTACTGTAAATAAATAAATGACAAACACTTTTAAATATAGCATGTGATGTAAATATAGCATCTAATCTTCCTGAACGTCAGATTACATAATACATATTTTAAGGAATTAATATTCTTTTCTTAAATACCCTCACCCACGTAATTGCTCTAACGCCAAGGATAATTGCGAGTTTCACGTATAACACTATCATTAATATAATTATTCTCATCTAATGATTTCACAAAATTACAGCACGGTTTTCCAATTACTCAACATTGTTGAAGAGGATTTGAAAATTACTTTATTGTAATAAACATTAATTTTGCTTCAAAAAAAGTTTTATTCGGAAAAATTTTAATTTTAAAAACATATCTACTATTGTGATTGGTATAAATTATTACGTATATACAATAGTTAATATATTATATTTTATAACATAATATTTTTATAAAAAATATATTTAAATTGTACTACTATACAGCATTCGTGAAGCTTTCAAAAACCATTTTATATTTGTTAATATGTAAAAACTCCGACACTTAGACTCCATACTTAGGAACCCGACATTCAGGGCTTCAAAAAAAATGACGTTGGACATAATCAATTGTCAAAATACGGAGGTCACGTTGGTGGGATGAAATTGCTATGGACCTTAAAATTTTAGGTATCTGATATTGAAAGAAGAAAGAAGGTCAAAGACATGCTGAAATGGTGACTATAGAGTATAGAAGAATCCAAGACGTACTTAAAGTTGTTAAGCTATTTATTACGAAAATAACAAGTATGAAAACTGGATTGCACTGAAAAATTTTGATCAAAAAAAATTGTCATTTTAATTTTAACTAAGGCAAAGTTAGTTTAATTGGTTGTTTAAGTTAAAAGGTTGAAACAATTTAATTTTATTCTACATATTAAAACCAGTATAATGTTAAGATGTAATAAAAAACCGACTGTCAGTACCTAGTTATTGATAGTCATCACTATCACTACAAAGTATAAAACAAAGTCGCTTTCTCTGTCCCTATATCACTATGTATGCTTAAATCTTTAAAACTACGCAACGGATTTTGATGCGGTTTTTTTAAATAGATAGAATGATTGAAGAGGAAGGTTTATATGTATAATACACACGTGTGAAGCAGGGGCGGGTCACTTGTCAGAAATAAATCATACATTTCTTTGCCTTACCGTCATTTGGTGATTAAGATGTGTCATTTACGTGAAACTTGGTAATATTATCAGTTTTAACTCGGGATTTAATCCACGTTACCCACGTGGACATGTTTATAGACGTATATTAGACATGAACATCAAAAGCTGGAATAATGTAACATTAATCTAGCTTTTGATTCAGAATATCATTTTTATTTTAAGGTAAAATAAAGCAATCATATTATTTTAACCTTAATACAAAAATACTGAACTCTTCAGCTGTAAAGTAAACATTTCTACAATGTTGTGTTGATGTGGTTTAACTACGTAATATATTTAATTTATACGATTTATGCTGTTATTATTTATAAAGAGAAATGATTTGTATTTTTGTTTAGAATCAGAAACCTATAAGTCTTATAGAAAATTTTTGTTCAAAGTTACGGAAAACTTTAATCATAATATCATATCTAATTTTATGATATAATTGTTAGGTTAAAAAATACTTCAATTTTATTAACAAAGAGCATTCATTAAGTTTATAAAAAATTTCAATCCGAATAAAACATAGAAATAGGACTTCAAAAAATTTTGTAAATTTTTTTGTACACAACAAGAATAAAATAATAATAAAGCGTGAGTAACAGATACTTATAATAGGATAACAATGTGATTTTTAAACATATAGTCTATTTGAAAATAAAATGTATACTAATGATATATTTACATCATTTTGTAACATTTTGTACGTTGGTATTTAATTAATTCAATTAAGAACTACTGTTTTTATTATTTGAGAGATTCTTTCTCGGATGGATAAGACCCTTTGACAATGACAAAGGCTATATTGTATATGTTCACGCTGACTAAGCTTACGATAAAAGCTTGTGTTTTATAGAAAAGAGAGAGTTTTTAATGATCTTTTCAATGTAAAATGCAAGCGGATAAAGCGAAACCCGAGTTTTACATTGCTAAGTCCCAAATGCATATTTGAATAAAATTAACACTAACAAAAGTTCAGGTTTAAGACTGTGGCTTGTAAGAGGTCGCTACCTACGAAATGGTGGACAATTTTAGAGTGATTTACATTTCCTTTGTACGGCCCTTGAACACTTTAACACCTATCTTTTTGGACATGAACAATTAATTATAATAAAAAAAATATATATTGTATGACTTTTTTCAAACGTTTCTAAAAATTAAAAGTTTCAACCGTGTATTTTTTTTTTAATTCAACGAAATTAAAAATTGTTATACCTACTTAATCCACACGTTACTTTCAATTTTCATTGCTAATATAGGTTTCGCAAATGTTTCACTCGACAGTGTAAAATAAAAGTTATTTTTTAAAAATTTGTAAAGGCAATCATCTGCTTCCAAATATTTGCCTTGTATAATGATAATATATTTGTGCACTTGGAGTCGATTTTTAGTTGTTTAGATACATTTCATATTATTTGTAAAGATAAGTTAAAGATTTGCTAAAGCTTATTCAAAAAACTACCTGTGTCAGATTGCGAAGTATATTTTAGGTTTAAGAAGTTCCCCAGAACTGGTTCGTGCAAACGCGAATTCTACTTGAAAACTTTTCCCATAAGCAAAACTATTAATCTGTTCTCTTATTAAGACAAAACCAAAGTTAAATCTTGGCTCGAAGATACAAGTTTGAACAATGGGAAGCGAAGTTATAAAGCTTATTTTATCTAATTCATGCATATTTATAGTGAAGCAGTGGAAAACTGCTTTAGATTTCGTGAGTGTTTTGTTATTTCTATGCGTGAGAAATGTAGCATCATTTTGAAAATATTTGGCTCAGAGTTTGGATTAGTACCAGACGGAATTTTATCTTCAAAAGTCAATGCATAATTATAAATTTCATCCATATCACCTGCATGCCGTTCAACAATTGAGCGTAATTGAAAGCTTTTCCTTCTATGCACTACTACTTTGTGGACCTAACTACCTTAAAAGGTATTTCAGAAAGATTACGACTTAAGGACCTTCAAGAAAATCTTATAACCCAACATGGATTCATATTTTTATATAAAGAAATATGAATCGATCATTTATAAGTATTTTGATGATACTTTTCATTCTACGGGCGTCTTTTTATTAATATCTTGTGAATTATCGTTTATGGTGTCTGTGGACAATAAACGGAATTAAACCAAGTTGATTTGTGGGTAGGATAAAATATCCTAAGAATTGCGTATCCTTGTGTCCAAAGTGATGCGTAGTATACGGGAAGTCTATTCCTCGAAGAAAAATTTCTCCCAAACATATTCGTTATATAGATTCAATACTTTATATAACTATAGATAACTCAGAAGTAAAACGATCATTCCATTATTTCAAATGAAATTATGCGGAGTGACCATAGAACTGGCATCAATATTCACTGTCGGAACTGAACTGTTACTGAACGGAAATAGATTTGATTTAGTTCGCGTTTGTCAGCACGTACTGCAGCTATAAGTCTGCAACCAGTGACTGCACTTGCTATTTACTTCATTACATACTATACTATATAGTGTCCAATGTCTAATAACTTTTATCAGTTCAATAATTTTTAAATGGCGTGAAAGTAGGGAAAAAAAACACAAGTATCATAATTTCATGAACTTTGATAAGACTATGTCGACATTGATACTAGTTGTTTACTGTTTTTTTAAAAAGGGTAAAGTTTGTTTTATGAGATTTTAAGTATGAATATACATAATATTTTTCTTAAGATAAACCATTTCATAAAAATATATCGAAAATTACGATAGCAAGTCTTTATCGTTTTTCAGAATAACGGCAAGTTAAAAAATCTCTGTAAGACTTCTTTGCCCCTCAAGCAGCCATTTTTTCCTAAGACATTGAATCGATCGTCAGACATTAAAGTATTAAATAAACCAGCCTTATCGATGCCTAGTAAAAGGCTGACTGCTGTGCAGTAGTTGAATCACAAGTCACGGTGTCAGTTTCATGCATATTAATGACGTCACACGGATTCTACTAATCTTCATTGTAGAATAGCAAATGGCCACATTCTTTTTCTATTTTAAATTCCTTGCACAGGAATTAGGTTATCTAGTACGTGACTAAGAAATAGTTTTTAAGAAAATTTTATATATTCGAAATAATATTTAATTATTATTAAACTTTAGAAAACGGCAGTCGTAATTATTTGATCCTGTTAAATTTAACTAACATTAACTTTTGCGTGGCGACTCTAAACATAACATTAATTTATCATTTTTATATTACATTATCACTCTAATTAAGTAAAACTATATTATCTCAAGACAAAGAAAATGATATGAAATGACAAATTATTTCTCTATTATCGATATTAAATATAAAAATAAATTAGGTAAACAAAATACATCGATGTAAAATCTGTATATTTAATATTTTTTGGAGTATCATAAAAAATAGGTACACAGTTACATAGGTAATTTTCCAAGTCTACCTTGATTTGATAAGATTTATAAAAATTGTCTTTAATTTTATTGTAATATAGCTCTTACCAGCGACTTCGAGTGTTTGCTCTCAAAGCCTTTCTTTTTGCAATAAAATGTGTCCTCTACTATCCAAAGCTCTAGTCTACTATAGACAGATTTTCACACTTATAATTTTAGGGATTAATTGGGTTTTACCAGATTATTTAGAAGCCACGGGTTTAATTTAAATATTCATCGATGTTTCGAAATAGAAAACATCGAGTAAAGTGAGTGAAAGGTGAGTTAGGGTGTTAATAATTATGATTGAAGTGCTAACGCAACCTTCGCGTTGAAATTCGTCCGGAAACATGATTATCTACTAATTTAATTCAATCGGGTAATCTACAGTGGCAATTAACATTTGCTGTAGCATATTTTTTGTTTTTGTATTGTTATTATCCCCGACGCAAAAAAAGAGTGTTAAAAGTCTACCTGTGGCGTTGGTCCCGAACTAATGGTCCAATTTCGATGCGGTTTGTTTTAAAGCTGATTTGATACAAATGAACCTTAGCTATAATATATAATGATATGTTCATCCATTTATGAGATATTATTATTTGTACCTGAGCAGCTTGATAGCTAAATGGTTTCGTATCTGCGTGTTGCGCCGAAGGTCCTGGGTTCCAGTCTCGGTTAAACTAATAAATGTTTCGGTTGGGTAGGCCCAGAAAACTGATTACTTACTTGATCGTAAAAAATGATCTAACAAAAAGACGCAGACGTGTCTGTCTTTTGCCCCATCATACACAATAGCTAAAAGTTATTAAATAACTGTATACTCTTGAACAAATTATTATATAAGTATAATAAATAGTCATATTAATGCATAATATCTTCAAAAGATTATCGATAAGATTGTTAAAATATAACTTTTATTATTTACAAAGTTCTCATATTCACACTATATAAAGTTTATTTAAAAAGTGATTCGAAACCTGTGAGAATTGAATTCTGGATCTGCAATCTGAACAAAGAGCATGTAATAACCATATATCATTTTGCACCTGTCTTACCTAAAATTATACTCGGGTTCTGTACGGCAATTTGATTTAAATATTCAACAGTTTTTATTGAAGGATAGTGGAGACGGTAAAACGTTAAAAGTTAACCTAAATGAACGAATTTTAGTACAGCTACTATGATTTTTAACCTCATAAATCCACACGCAAAACGTAATTTTAGTATGTGATACTTATTTCTTATGCCTTGGTAGATCCAAAACCAATGTATGTAATAAGCCCATTAAAGATTTATTTTATTTTAAAAAAATTGCTCTAATATGGTTTATTTTAGATGATTATTCTTTTTTGTGCGAAGTTCTGCGATCAAGGAGTAGATACAAGTAATTCTAACACAAGTTGAATAAATTATTTTTTGAAGGCATTTAAGTATTTGTACGAAATATCTTACAACGCCTCTAGTAGTTATGCGCAAATTTATTTGATCGCTATGAAATTGACAGATTTAAAAGAGTAGAAAAATCTATCAAAATCTTGTTTAAGTAATAAATGTTTGACATAAAGATCAACGCAAGCAATGATATTTTTGACACTTGTTTTCTTATGTCATTTTCGTTGTGTGTCATTTATATATCTTTTTACAACGTCTTCTCGTTAACGAAAAACATCACCAATTGTGATGTAAAGTTTTATTTTTAAGAAAAGATAAATTCAGCTCATAATTAAATCCTGTCTCGAGTATTGTAGGTATATCAAAATAAATGAACTTCTTAGATATCTGTGACGAGGGTCAAATCGAATGATAAAATTGTTTAAGGTTCTTCGTAGGTAATCTATATATTCAAAAATCAATTGCTGTTCGTTTGTCTCGATAAAACTCGAGAACTGCTGGACCGATTTTGCTGATTATGATTTTGAAATGTTTGTCGTAATCCAGGAATGGTTTAAACGGTGAGAAAATATGGGAAAATTGGGAGGAAGATAGTAAAAAAAATATTTCATTTTCTCATATAAACTGTTCTACCCACTATCCTGTCAAACATTTGACGTTCGATTCCCATTCTACCTTTTACTGGCCGTACGAAGTTCGCCGGGTCAGCTAGATAATAATTCTCAATGGTAACACTGGAAAACCAATCGCATGAAAACCAACGTCTAACAGAACATAAAATCAACCACATATATAATTGTAAAACAAAAAGAACAACCATGAAATATGTAAAAATTAATCATTTAATACTTAATGTTGACAAATATTTAGTATCATTGTCAACCACTTATTAGTTTATAGCTTATCTGTCAGTGAAACTAAAAATAGGCCAAAACATTTAGGTTGTTTGAAATATTTACGTTGAAAATAAAAAGTGTGAAACCTTCATAATATGTGACCCAGTTTCTTAGACTCCTAGGATAATAAGCTCTCATGCAGCATTTTCCTGGTTAGTTGACGTTAGTAAAAATTGAGATAGACCCTGCTCAAAATGTCAACTCATTGACAGCGACCTCTTCTGTCTGAATTGTGATATTTTCAATCATGCACCTGACACCGGCTAATTGTTACCTCAAAGTTTACCCCAGACAGTTATTTCTGTCTGTCACAGATCCAGTGAATCAATATAAAATGCTTTAGGTCAATGATCTATTCCTGAAATAGAGACTAAACTGATCTGGAGCTGAGTTTAAATTTTAGAGCATAGTAAATGTTTCCTGTATTTTCGTATAAAATGATATCTTAAAGGTTTTGCTGCTAATTTTTACTCCCACATTTATCAATAACATAATATCTTACCAAATCCTAATGTCATTCACAATCTCTATGTAACAAGTTACAATTTTCTTAATAGGGTCATGTAGCGCTGTGCAGTTAAGAATTTTTCAATTGTTAGCCAAAACGTTTTAGCGTTTCAATGACTTATTATAAGCATGTATGGCGGACACAGCTTCGAGTTTTACAATGAAAGTCAAACCTAGATTTTTCACAAGCGACGTCAAGCGTACATAGGGTATTGTTTGGTGGCACGAAACGTAGGCAATTATGAATAGTGTCGCATGCATAGGCTTTTTAATATACGGAAGCGAATTGTTACTGGTTCAAGTTTGCACCTAAAAGATAATTTGTGAGTATTTAAGTATATATTTTTACCCTTATAACGTAAATTGAAAAGAGTTTATATTGTAGGTAAAGATTTAATTTAAAAAGCTCTAACAACTCTTTTTTATAATAACTCGTGACTTTCATGCTAATAATTGTGTAAACAAAAATTATATAAGTTGAGACTTGACTTGAATTCTGGGAACCCGAAAGTTGACTCATTTTTAACCAACACATACAGTGTTATTATTTTAGGCACATTTTTTAACGTTATGATAAGCCTTTGTTAAAAGTCTTATCATGCGTATAAATGCTTAAACACTTAATGTTCTCAATTTTTTACTTCTCCGAACACAAACTTGTCTGGAAAAAATCTCTTGTTAGCGATAAGGCTTCCTATTGCACCCAATTACTTTTATACATTTAAAATGTAAATATTGATACATTGCCCACAAACAAAGACATTTATTCTACTTTCATGACATTGTACATAACAAAATGAATAGTATTTACCTATATCTTCATGTATTCGGTAAAACATCAGTTCAATTCCGGGGAGAGTGACTTGTATACGTATAATGTAGTTCACGAAAGCCTGCACAAGCAGGGTAACATTATATTAATTAGTCCGAGTGGTGTGCATGTCGACGCAGTGACCTCATGAAGTGTAAACACGAAACAGTCACCCACTTTGAACCTTATTAAAACTTTTATTACGTTATGGTAGTTTTTGTACTCTATGTGCTAATAAGCTACCTAATTTAAAGTTTTAGGTGCGACGAGTGTGCTTTCGTGTCAAGGTTGCACACTTATTGTGAATCAGGCTTAGAGCTTTTATGTAGGTACTTTTTGTACCGTAGAGGCACATGGAATTTTGTTAAGAAGAACCTTAATTGGTTTACTTCTAATTGAGATAAACAAAATACACACATAATTTATATATCTTCGATTATTTTGTTTTTTTTTTGTATATATAAATTAACCTCAAAATGAGGCTTATTTCAAAGATTAACTTACTGTTCATACCATAAACATAACTGTTCATTGTTATAATAACATTAGCGTTAAATTAACAATGGACAGAGAACACTTTCAAAAAAGTAAGATGAGATCACCTATCAAATAACAAAATAATCTGTACGTAATCATAATTGTTTTTACAATCGCGTTATAAACAAACAAATAAAAATACAGACGACTTAAGAACATCCCGTTTCAACGTCGCTTGAAAAAATCGGTTGGAAAGTGACTTGTATGTACTTAAAAAACCAAAGTTTTCTAATGAATTTTTCAAATATATTCTAGAAGTCTTTCCATTTAAATAGCCACCATGACGTGACTGAGAAGTTTCAATGAAAATAATACAAATATTTAAAAAAAGTATACCGTCGTAGCATAAGTCACTAGTCAGTGCTACGCGATTGCTACGGGAGCACAGACGTCTACGCCGTAGCCGTGTTAACACGCGCCTTTATTACGTTTGAAAAACTTAGTTCATTTCATAATTAAACTTTACATTATGTGATATGAATATGTGTTGGCGAATAAACTTTAGTGCTTGATTACTAGTGTCAACAACATACTTTAAAGGTCGAAAGGTGAGATAATCTCATTATTTTTATTATTACTTTATTCATTATTTTATAAAAACTTAATTAAAGTATTTACTAAAAATTATGAATATGCAAGTGGTTTAAAATGATAAATTCATTTTTTAAATATGACTTTCAAAATTAAAAATCTGAAATTTTTCTAAATGTTACTGGTGAATAATTTAAGTAAATTTGTTGTCAATCAAAAAGTTTAAAATATCGCCATTAATACTTCTCTTAATTAAAAATGTTGTTAGTTATTTCTTAATGTACTATTGTTTGATTTATGATTTAACTTTATTAATAGACAAAAATTATTGAATTACTAGAAATATTTTTATAAAATCTGACATTATTGATTGATGGCTATTTTAGTTCAATTACCGTAAGGGCGCTTGTAGACAACACCGGACAACGGACCGTTTTTACCGTATTCGCGATGGTGTATGGTTTATAATGAAAGTGTGTACACGCACTGGACATTTTTCCGGCAAAAATTTTCGCCGAATGTATGAATGTCGCTTTTTGACGGTCAGTTTTCCGGTGTTCGGTCCGGAAAACGGACATCTACAAGCGCCACTTAATAAAAGTAGAAAAAAAAATGTTAAATTTTATTGATTTCAGATTCGATCAGTGATGTTTAATGGTAAATTTCCCAAGAAGTTATTAGTTACATTAGAAAAAAAAATTGTTACTTGTTTTTTTCTGAATTTTAAACATTTTTTTTATAAAAATGACACATTTTTGTGTTTATTTAACAGTTAACAGTTCAATATTGTTAATAGGTATAAGGTTTATAAGTAGGTGAACCGCTCACCTGTACGAAAAAGGAATATTATTTGTCCTCGGGTGCCGAACCTAGGATAGCTGCCATACAACGTAGTATGAATTGAATTATAGATATGGACCACCCAGACCACGAGAAACAAGTGCTTAAACAACTTTGTGAAAATACATCTTTAATAATAATAATTAATATTTTTATGAAATTGAATTTTCTGACTATATCATTGTAATGTAGGTGTTGAACTGAGTTTTATGAGACATCATTTTTTAACACTGTGTATTCACTAGTAGCCTCGTGATCTTCTCATCGCTTCAAAAAACAGTCACGTATCAGACACGTCATTACATACAAAAGAATTTTCCTTATAAATATTTTTTTCGTTTTGATGTTTTTTGTATTATGCTATTATACCTAAATCAAAATAATATTTAAATTTGTAACGCAATCTGTATTTTACGCAATGAAACCATTATGAAAAACCTTGTAAAATATTTATAATTTGTTTCAAATCTTTATGTAAATACTAGCTGACCCGGCAAACGTTGTTTTGCCATATTAATTTTTGGGATGGGCTACCCTTATCACTTAGGGGTATGATAAATAGATAGTAGTCGATTCTCAGACCTACTGAATATGCATATAAAATTTGTTAAAAATCAGTAAAGCCGTTTCGGAGGAGTAAGGTAACTAACATTGTGACACGAGAATTTTATATATAAGATTATGTTAATAAATCTCTCGTGTTTTATAGATAACTAGCTGACCCGGCAAACGTTGTTTTGCCATATTAATTTCTACCCTTATCACTTAGGGGTATGAAAAATAGATAGAAACCGATTCTCAAACCTACTGAATATGCATATAAAATTTGGTAAAAATCACTAAAGCCATTTCAGGAGAGTAAGGTAATTAACATTGTGACACGAGAATTTTATATATGTATAAGATAAGATAATATCTAGTATATTATAAGTGTGTAAAGTTGGTGATTGCCACCGAAGCTGTATTTAAGAGAGCCGAGCACGGTAATCATCAATTATCACGTGTATTTCATTGTTTTTCAACACACAAATATCAGTTTTATTTAGTAAATAAAAAGTTTGATTATTTAAATTTGACTTATTCACACGCATCTAAAAATGACAACCATAGCCTAGCTAGACTGCCTTAATAAAAGAATGAAGGACCTACAAAAAATTATAAAATTTTATTTGAATGAAAGACTTATTTGTTAAATTTAAACATGAATAAATTGAATTATTTAAACATGAAATAAGCAAGTAAGACACTAATTTATTCTATTGAACGCGCAATATGATTTTATTTCGTATCGAAACTCTTTTTTGAGAACAAAAAAGTTTGACAAAAATGTTACCACTACAGCGTATTTGTAATCAAAATGTAATAGTTTGGTTACAAGCGCCTTTATACACCTAATTGCGGTGTGATAAGAGTCACTTTATGATTAACAGACAAAATTATGCTTATCAGTAAATGCAACATTTTAAGACTATCCTATTTAAGCTATAGTGAAAGAGTTAAAAGAATGAGGCACACGTACAGGCCTATTTTGTATTCATGTTGCTTTCCTCCGCGCACTACATTATAACTTCATTTCCCAGGATATTATCCTTGTACCACTTTACGGTTTTATTTCTGCAGGGAATAATTATTACTGAAGCTTAATATTTTACATGTTTAACTTTACTTTTCCTATAAAATTTTTAGCAATTAAAACTATAAAAGTACCTACAATGGCATCTGTTATCTTTTTTCTAGACAGACAAAATGCTAAAACTTATTTCAGTTGATTGATTGATTAAATTTTTGTTATAATCATTTGAACTGAAGTGTAATAAATCTAGAGCGATCAATATCTACGCCGGTTTTATGGTTGAGATGATTTTTAATGAATTCTACGGGTCACTAATTTTTACAAGCAGACTCAATGTTTTATGTACATTTTATTGACTGGAATGTAATCAAGCTTTAATACCTTTTGGGCTGACTCATTTATAAATTTTTGAGGATGTGTAATTAATTCACCGTATATTTTGCCTACAACCACATCACTGGCTTAGTGGATCATACGCCTGAGTCCACATGAGGCTACATGTTACGCATTTCTGTGTTTAAGTAAGTGATCATTTCAAATATGTTTTGTTTCTTTAGGATTCAAAATCAGAGCCGGTGTAATACTCATCTGTTATCAGACGTATGAATGACTTCGTGCTGGACACGTTTATGATTTTTATTACCGTATTATATTCTCATTCTCAGTATTTATATTCTTAACCACCCCTAGGGCTGAGTGATTCACGCATCTGTGTATTTTATTTGGAAAATGATCAGTGAAATAAATGTATCAGTGCCACACTCTAGTAGGTGTTATGGGATTTCGGTAATATCATATTCTCCACTGCAATGAACATGAAGTTTTATGTAACTATAAGGCACCAAGAAATTATCTCTCAATTAGCTACCCCAGTTTAATCGTTTAACGTCTTATCCCCGGGCGGTATGCAAATTAATTTTATTCCATTAACAATGTTAAGTTCCTAGTTTGAATAATTCTAAAATTTTATGATAGGCGAGAATGAAAATTTGTATTTTTAATTTTATAAAAGTATTGGATTGAATTGTAAGAGAATTTCATAGTGTTACAACGTTAATGCAACCAGTATTTTTTAATGTTTGTTATGAACCAAAATAAATTTTAACATATAAAATAATAGATTTAGAACTTTTAGTTAAAAAATATTTTTTAAATAATAACTAATATTTATTTTCATTCCTAGTGTTTTCATTTGTATCATTAAAGTTTAATTTTTTTTAAAGGAAAATATCCCATTGTAAACGTTTGTAGATACGGCGTGAATAGCCTACTATTTGTAAATAATGTGTATATTCGCTATTGGTCTCTGAAAAAAGGACGCAAATTAACGTAGTTGTTACGACTTTTTTTGTGGATGTAGAGCATTAGTTATATTAATTAAGCAGACATATAATATAAAGCCAGAAACACGTAAGAAGATTAATCTACATTAGTGTAAATAAGAACATTACTCTACATGTTAGCATCATAAAGATTATTATATTTGTATTTTTGTTTAGATACTACCTACTGGAACGACTTTTGACTGAATAGGTAGTATTGTTACGTTAATTTCATCGGCTGATGTCGTAAACGCTCGGGTGGGTTTTCGTGTTGAAACTTGTCATTAACAAGTGCACGTGCTGGCCGATGAAGCCGTGCCTATCTGTATCAGGAGCGAGGATTGTCTTCCAGGGCTTGGTTGCCGACTGCCATTATTCTACAGTCGTACTTAGAAGAAGCATTAACTAGTCGTTCTTCGAACGGCACCACTCAATAATCTATCTTAGGAGGGGAAATTATGCCGACTACCCATCGCTGTGTATTTTGAGTTTATAGGCAAGTCGTTGGACGACGTGTATTTTGTTTTAGCGTGGTTTCTATTATTTTTAGTGGTAAACTGAAAATTTTCTAACACTATAGATACCTATTTAGAGTAACAGAAAGTATATTATGGACGTGGAGAATTTACACTTAAATACAGAACTTTTATTGATACTAAATAAATTTGCATTTAATTACAGAGTAACAAAGTGCTGAATGAAACGTCAGGGGGTTGATTTGTTGACATTTTACTCTCGATACTAACAACACTGCGTCCAATTTGAAGCTTGCTATATTTTTAACAATCCCACGATTTGTTTAAATTAGCTTTTAAAACGTTTTACTATGTGCTTGTGTATTGCGCGTTTCAAACACTTCTCGCGTTAAAAATTTGAAACAAGTCTACAACAAATTAACATTAATAAAATAGCAGATATTTAATTAAAATAAGATATATTTTAAGCAATAATTAATGATCGGTAGGCTACATTCAATTTATACATAATGTTGGGTAATTAAAGCTCAAAATTAAGTGAAATGTCAAAAGGCATTCGTTCAGTACCAACATGATGCTTTCATTTTGTTCAGAATGTAATTCTCGTTTCACATACAATAAGTAATTTAAACAATATGCCGTGGTTGTATAATTTTGTAAGCACTGCTTGTATTATAAACATTTAATATACTCGTTATAAATAGTATAAATATATATATTATGTTACTCGTGGCCCACCGTCGAGCTAAATATTATATAAGAAATAATAAACAGTGTGATCTAGAAATGTTAAGAGATGACGCTAATGTGCTATAGTCATTCAAAACACAAAACTCATAGATTTCCACGGATTTTAATTGGCTAGTTTACTAAGGTACACTTACAAATTACAATACACAAAGTGTTCACGCTTATACGTGACGTCACTGGTTAGGGGCTGCATCGGTGTGATGTTGTTGCAACGCAGACGCATCGCTCCGCTCGTGGATGCAGACGAAATGCGCGCGTGTATTTGTTATAAAATATCGTTGTTAGTAAATAAAGGTTGCCTTATCGCCACCAAGCGATCTCATCTAGGCAACTCAGTCACAAGAGAGGAGACTGGATAGTTAAATAATTAATCTAATGAGAGTAAATGGAGAGGTAAGGGTTATGTAGAAGAAGAGTCTTGAAACAGGAATGAGAACGAGCAAGACCCATTGCTTGAAAGCTTAATAGCGGAGATAATGAAGGAATTGGAGAAAATAAATTAACTATGTGGGTGGGAATTTCAAAAAGGACTTTCTGATTAGACCACAATGGGTATTCCTTATCTTCTAGAAATTTAAAACTTTTTCAACGTGTTAAACACTAATTTGTAAAATTTTAAAATTAGCGTTTCACACAATTATTTATTTTCAGAAGCACCCTTCACAACGCCTGTCGTGATATTTTTAATAACTTAATATCTAATATTGCGAAAACATATATAACAAAAAATAAAATTAGTAACATTCTTATATCGTTAGCAATCAAATCGTGTTAATTACCTTTTTGTTATTAAAGGTTGATAATATCAAAGCCTTTGAGTATAAAGAGCGATATTTAGTGAGTAAAAACACGCGACCAAATGCTTTGTCTATGCGTGGTTATTATATGAAATTGGCCTAAAACTGAATAGGTTTATAACTAATTTTTCATAATTTCTATACTGTTATTGCGATAAAATGGCCTTCCATGTACGCTACATTATTGTATTCTAGTTAATTTGAAGGTACTTGAACTAGGCCGTGTGATTTAATTGTTTTACTGATAAAGCACGCTAACTTTTACAAGGTCTTCAGCTTATTTAATTCTCTTTGTTGGCCATATTACCTTGGCTGCTTAAATAGAGCTGCCGAGTTTGATGTTAAAACAGATGATCAGAGAATTAATCTTCTTATATTCCACACCGCTGATTTTAGCAACCAAAGTTATCCGAAAAAATGTTTCTTAACACTTTCATTAATTATTCATTCGATTATTTTCGATATGGATAAATTTGTTTCTATATAATATAATAAAATTTTCTTTCTTAATGTATGGATCATAGATTCATAAAGACTTACTTTATGAATCCATGTCTTTACTTATTAATGCATTAAATGTTTTTAAATCTGTATAACAAATACTAGAACAATTTTAATCATATACAATTTATTGAAAGTAATAAAACTGTATATTTTCTATCAGCACTCACTAATTGTCTACTTAAAATAAATATCTACAAAAGTGTCGAAGACTTCCAAGTTCCAACCAGTTGAATTAGTTAGGAGTGTTAACTGAAAGTGAATAAAGTTAATTTCATTTATCGCGCTTCAATTAAAATTTTGTTTTTATAATGTATAAATTAATAAAAATGAAATATTTTATAACTAAGAGGTTGTACAAAGATATCTTTGATAAATTATTGAAAAGAAAGTCCGTTCTGATATAAAAATTTAGTTATAAAATTATTAAATAAGGTATCTGGTTTTTATGTTATGACTGTTAATTCCTAATAAAATTATTATTTTGGTCAATTCAACTCACTCAATAGACGGGAATAGATAGATACGTTTTAATTAACATTAAAAAGCACTTACCCAAAGTCAAGGAAGTTAAATGAGGGTGAAAATCACAAGTGATTCAGTGGAACAGGGCTCGCGCTGATACAAGAACTACTTGAATCGAAAACTTTCAAGGAACTTTCAAGAGGACTGATTGAGATTGGCTGATAGAATACAATTGATTACAGAATTTCAGATTAGCTTACAAGTTATATTAACAACTTCATGCTTCATTTTAAACCAGATAAAAGAGATAGATAGAAAAGATAAGAGATAGTTAAGATATAGATTTAGATATTGGTAAAGTTTATCAACATATATTCCATAATTGTGAGTCATACAGAGATAGACCTATAGTTTCTGCACCTGTTTCACTGCCCATTTTCCATATTTAAGAAACATTTGTCTCCTTAAGATTGATCTCAAAATCTCAGGCAAACATGCAGGAGGATATATTATTTAGTCACAGTTTCGTTACTAATCAATGTGTCTAAAAAAATAAAATTTGAAAGCATAAGCTATGTTACATAAAATACTAAAACGTATATTTATGGATCTCCTTAGTTTTTATACGTAGCGGCTTTGAGCCCGCCGATAAAAAGCCTTTTTCCTTTCTATTTTGTTACAAAGTTAGCACGGAGTGCGATGGCTGTGTTGGATAACTTTGAAAGGTTTATATTTGGTATACCATAATATTTATTTACATAAAATCAATGACGTATTTCTTATAGACGAACATTCGTGTTTTATAAAGTTAATCTTTAATGTATGAAATAACATGTTTTCTATATCCTGCTATGAATGTATAATTTGTGCATTAGTTTTACAAAAAGGCAAAAGAAATTATCACTAATAATTGAAAACTATAGAGAAATTTAGTTGCGACACTGTATGTTAAATGGTTTTCGGGCAAAATTTTTTGCTACCCAACTTGAGCGCGGCTTATAAATTACATAATTATTTACATACAGAGAAATTAAATCCTACTTTTACGACTATACAAAAGGCTTATCACTACCGTTCCTAAAAAAGTGGTTACATTATATCTTGTATTACATGTTATTTTTTTCAATCGATTATACAAAAAAAATGAGATTTTTTTATGCGACTATAATATATTAATATTAAAAAAAACGCTCTTTTAACCAGCATTTTTCATGTAAATGTGAACGTATTCTAGATTTGATATTCTTTGACTTTGAATAACATTGATTGACATATAAACAAACATAGAAGTACTTCTAAATCGGACCGCACGAGGCAACAAAATAAACCCACGCGTGTTTAGAACACGACGTTTTTTTCAAGTGAATTTTATTTTTATGGAACTACAGCCAGATTGTGACCTACATCAGATTATGATAAAATTTGGTTCATAAAATTGACATGGTATCTTCGAATTAAAAATTTCCTCCTTTTTAAAGTTCTTAAAATAATCTCTTCATTATGATATTTTTTAAATTAGTAAGCGTATATACCAAGAATATAAATAAAAAAATATTTTGTTGATGTCGATTTATATTTAAATCAATTAAAGGGAAATAAAAAGGAAACAAAAAACATAACGACATATTAATTTGTACAGCGTGGGCAAATGACAAATGATTTATTGAAAGTGTAAAATACCAGGACGTTTTGATTTTTTCACTGTTGATTTTATTACGACCGTTTTGTTAGTTTAGTGTTTTATTTTTGACTGATTTTAAAACTATGAATGACATCATTGATGACTAGATAATATAGTAACTGTTAGTACTGAGATATTAAAAAGTTTAGTGTGTAAGACCCACTTACACACAAATACATAAACTAATAATACCCCTCTTTTTGCGTTGGGGATAGAAAGTTCTTCAAAGAGATTTATATAGCTACAATATTATTATGGAGTAGTGTAAGTCTACGAAACAAAATTTTACTTAGAAGAATTCATAAAACTGTAAGTGAACTTTCAATAAAACTCGTCCCGTCGGTTTCAATAAGCCGAAGTATCCATTCATAATATCCGAAATCCATCGTGGACCGTTTTCATTTTTTCCACAATTTATACAGCCGGTTCTTGAGGTCTGTGTATTTGGATGGGCCCGAATTCATCTCATTTAACCTAATGTGGGTAATTTATCAAAAATGTTGGATTTATTTGACATGATGTAACATCTTTGGAGTTTAGTGTAAGCCGGTACATGTTAATGTATTAAATAGAACGGATTTGTTTGTTCCATTCCGTTTCATGTTCAAGGTCTTAGGCGAAGTAAATTTTGGTGTGTTTGAATTAAACTTTCTTATTTATATGGAATGAATGGTATTTTGTGAAAAGGTTATATGCTAAACGAGACGCAAATTAATAGATTCAAAGATTCAAAACTTTACATATTTGTGACTTTTTCTTTGGGTTTAACAATAATTTTAGGTATAAAAATTAAATCTTCTGAAGACGAGGATAAATCAAACTTCATCATAGTACAATAGTATTAGGAAAGCCTAAAAAATATAATTTAAAAATTGTTTGGATTACAGCCGAGTATTTTTGTAGCAATATCATGCATCAAGTGCTTTTTAAATGTATTTAAATTGAAGGCACACAAATAAATGAATGAAATTGTAAAATTATAATACTTTAAAATAATAGTTTTACATACAAGAAAAGAATACAGCCAGTTTTGCACCTATAAATAATTCAGTGAAGAAAATCCAGTATATTTGCAAAGCGAATCGCGAACTTTTAAGAATGTCTTGCAAATAGCTTCACAATCTGAATAGCTCGCGCCCATCGAAGCATCTAGCGCCGCGTTTATTTCGCTAGAACGCTTAAGCGACATCAAATATGGGAACGATTTTAGATATTCCTATGTTAAAATATTTAAAATGCTTGCTGGTGATGAATCGTGTGAGCAATGTTTTGAGTTTATTTTGAAATAACTTAAGAACATCATTCGTTCCCTAGCAGCGATTCAACTATTACGTTAGCATTATTTTAGTGATTTAACACCTGACGCTGAAATAAGAGCGTTATCTATGTGTGACGTGTCTAGGAGCATGTCTAAAGCATCGTAGCTCTTAAACAAATGGATAAATATTATGCGGTTATTTTCTCTCTTTTCTGCTTTTGTTATATGACTGCCGCAGTAATTACATAACATTAAGAATATATTTATTACAATACTTTCATTTCGAAAGTTTAACAGCATGGCTCAAAGATTAATCAATATTAATGATTTCCCTCGTGAACAAATTTTGTGGCGAATGTTTTGTATAAGCCAGATTGTGTATTTGTTATAGACTCTTAACTAAGAAGGTAATTAATTTATGCCTTTGTAAAGTAAATCGCTTAGAATACTCAGCGGTTGTACAAAGAAATACATTATATTATTATTATTATTAGAGTTTAGAGAAGAGCGGTTTTTAGAGTTAATTTTCGTAATTGAAGTTTTTAAGTTGCTGTAAGCCATCACGTAGCAAAGTGTAGATTTCATATTATACTTCACTAATTATAAGATTATTGTTATGTAATAAATGTTATATAATATATTACAAAGTCTCCTACTAAACTTTAAACAATACCTATAGAGTATAGATAAATTGATTTTTATTAAATATTCATAACTGTGCCTCTTATAATCTAAAAAAAACTGTCCATATTGAGTAAGAAATTAAACGTCTTATTTGCTGATATTATGAAACGACAACAATATTAAGTGTAAGCCTGAGCACAAAGAAAAAGTTAATCTAATTATCTAGGACAAAATAAATTTTGAAATAAAATAACCTTTTTGAAATAACGTTAATTTCATTCTGTTTCTTAATATTATTATGTATGACATTTATTTAGGCTATAAGACAGAATCTATAAAAATGTATTTTATCTTCACAAAAAGTAGGTATTTAGAACTCAGTAAAAAGATTAAAAGCATATCTATCTTTATAGTTATTTATTTACAGAAACTCGACATAAAAAAAAGTCATTGAACTGCCTAATGCCCTTCGCACATGGCGTCGTATCGTAAGCGTATCGTAGAATGCGCGTAGTACGAGAGCAATACGAGCAAGAACATTTTCAAACAAGTCGTAGCGTACTTGCGTAAAAAAGGAAGCGACAATTTTTTTTATTTTATAATGAATACTGCAAAAGTTATAGAATTTGTGAGCCTAATCGAAACATTTCCTTACCTATATAATCATTCATTAAGTGATTCATTGTTTCTCTACTTACGTTGATTACTCTAGGAAATATATAACGGAGAAAGCTTGGGCATGTCGCTTTCTACTTCTAACGAAATCAAATAACAAGAAATCCTCTTCGTCTGAAGAGAAGGTAAGGTCATCAATAAATTCCTCAAACACATCTGGTACGCTTGACGCCATGATTTCAATTGAGATATAACAAAACGATATGTCTATGCGACGATTCGTTTGTAGAACACTTCGCGTCTCGTACGCGTATCGTAATTACGCTACGCGCACCGCCTACGAACCATGTGCGAAAGCCCAAAGTTTCATTAAATGGCATCAAAAACAACGATCCCATTAGTATGAGTTAACTTGACCACTAATTATATGTCATAGATATAATTCCTCGGACAGCTTCTCATTAGTGTCGTCATTAATATTCAACAGAGGCTAAAACGTGGAACGGAATGATTTACAGCTTCATACCGCCGCTAATCACAATGTATGAGAGGTGACCCGCTGAAGTCATAGAACAAACTTACGATTTATCGTTGTTTGTAAACTTTTTTATAAAATAGGAGGTAAACAGGCAGTAAACTGACTCAATCAATGCTAAATGTGATTTGGCAGAATTTTAACGAGAGATACGCTATTTCTTGGAAGTTCCCGAGTAGTGTTTCGAAAATACCTCTGTAGACAGTTCGTTCAACGAGGTTTGTGGAACGTAATTCCTCAGAAAATTTTCTGTTGTATAAATATTAACATTGACATACGGTTAAAATAGAGGTATTTTAAGGTAGAACAATTGTTAAATTTAAAAAAAAGACACGAGAATCACATAAAATATGTTCGTTTCTTAAATCTAAGATAATTGGTATATTGATTAGGCATTGTAGCATGGTGACTTCTAGACTACGGGCATGGATGGAGAATTTTCTTCGATACTATGAGGTATCAAAGTATAACGACTGAAGTCACGAAAGTCATAGCTCATCGATTTCGTAGAAGAGATACCGTTACGCCGTAGCACTACTTCTGTCCTTCAAGCATGTAGCTTCAAAGATAGAAGTGTTGGCTTGCTTAAGAGGTTATATCCAACGCTGGTTTCTCAACTAAATAAAAATCTAGTATAATAGTCACTAGCAGTTTATGAGCACAAATAACGCCATTATTTATAATCAAAATTCGATATTTAAAAAAATTGTAGAGTTTTCCTCAAAATACTTCATATTCCTTTTAAATTGCTACAAGTTCTTACTATACGTACTAAAAAACAATATGGCCATAAATATGTAAATTGTCTGAACATCAAAGTGTTCAGTGTGACATTTCCGTCCAATTGAGTAGGGTTGGGGTACTTTTGTAAATAGCCTGTCATCATCCATACGCATGAGTATTTTGTACCTAATTTACGAAAATGTGATAGTTAACATTCAAATGAACTCAAAATCATATTTTCCGTAAAAAATATATGATTTAACTCACTTTTATTAAAGTATAATCAAATTTAATTTAATACTTTTAGCGTGTGTGCAAAAGTAAATTTGATTGTTTGCATCACGTTTAAATTATAATTAAAATAAAACTTGTGTAATGATATCAAATGAAACTTTGATAAATTGTATTGTTTATCAAAACTGCAATTACCTACATAAATTATTAATAACACATTCGTGTTAAAATAAAATTACTATGCCCTAATTACAAAATCGTATCATTTCTACACTAGCTCGGAGTTAATGATAATAATTATATTATCAAAACCACTAGCAGTGAGGCGAGTATTTTAGACAAACTGTATTTTAAGTATGCCTATGTCTATGAAGTCATAACCGTAAAGAAATACACAGATTCGGAAATTTAATTTAATTTTAATATTGAAGTTATTTATTTTTAATCGGTCAAAACTCGCCATCAATTACTATGAAGGTAAAAATTATATCTCGTAGATACGAGACAGAAAATCCTGTAAGATAGATGTTTTTGTTACATGTATGTGGGAGAAGGCTGGGTACAGCAAAACAACTTGCTAGCTTCGTTTTATTAAACATTATTTAAAAAAATACATCCAGCTACTCGTCTTTTCCACTGACATCTGCCACATCCTTCACAAATTATTCATCATCGAAGAAAAAAAAACATAGTCCCTTTAACTTAAAAATAAATTAGGTTTTACACCCACAACTCGGCTCTCCTGCCCTTCAGTCTGGCCTCAGATTAGAACCAACTAAATTTCTAAAAAAGACCCTTATAAAAAACTTAGTTTTCATTTATGCAAATTAATTAAAGTACAAAATTATCAACTCTGAACTGATGTCATAAAAGCTGCACTCACTGACTAAAATCGTTGTTACCACTTAAATGCAAACCATCTTTCAAAAAGAAAAAAAATACAACTCTAACATAGTGAACAAAGCCTTCTTCCACATGTAGGTGATAACCATTCTGTGCCTACCCAACCCAAACATTTATTAGTATCCTAGATGCGAACTCAGGATCCCCAGTGTAACAGGCAGATGACAATTAGCTATACACGCAGTTAACTAGTATAATGTTTTATACAATGTTCTTAAAAATAACTTGTATAAGTAAAGCAATCATTCTTCGATTTAGGATATACATTGTCTTATGATTCTTAAGCGATCAATAAACACGACATGCTACATAAAAAGTCTAATGGATTTTAAATTGCCTCTACACTAAATTTTTAACCCAAATTGTTCGAGTATGTAAGAGTTAGGGTAATTCCCTGTACTTATTGATAAAAAGAAGACTTGGTACCTTTTGAAGTCTTTCACCAATACTTTTTATTTAAAGTGAATCCTTAGTAGGGCACCGGACAAACTCATTTATGCGTTCATATCACCGATCTAAATGTATAGATAAAAACAGCCTACTACATCTAAACCAAAACATTTTTTGTTCCGGAAATTAACATAGGATCTTTTTTATAATACAATCGCGAGTTTCCATAATACATTATCAACGATTAATTTTTGAAAAACGCTGTAGGTACAATGCACAAAATATAGTTTTACGGTTTCTAAACGTTACCCGTGTAGTAATATTATATCAGAAAAAATAACCACTAAGTATGAATTTAAAATATTGCTACATATAAAGAAATGGTGCTGATGTATTTTAAAACGTAGTATCAAATTTATTTTGGACAAATAGGAAAGTATTTTATAGATTTTAGTGAACATCTTTTCGTTATTAAACTACAAATGTTTGTTTATGATGCCTCTATTTATAATACGCCGTTTCTTTAAGTTGTAAATTAATTCGGGAGTAACTAATAACCACATAATTGAATAACTATGGAGTAAGGATAAATTGAATTCCTTGAGTTTCGCTATTCCAAGATCGTATTAACGTAACAGCAACGTAAGCTTGTAACATTTTAATACGTATATATCGAGATATTTTGATCAAAATTAATTTCAACTGATAAGTGCAGGAAATTCTGAATTATTAAAACAAACGATTTTGCGGTGTTATACCATTGTTATGGAAATTTCGTTCAATAGAAATGTTTCGAAGCGTTTATCAGAAAACCCTTGTTAGAAAATTTTAAAAGCCCTTTGTTTAACTGACTTCTAAAATGAAGAGGTTTATAATTCATTTATATATTTTTTTGCTACGTGATTATGACACCTGTTATGAACCAACTATGATAATTATTTTTTTATTGGAAGAGCCTATTTTAGTTTTAATTTTGTACAATATTCTTGCAAGAAAATGATGTACTGACACATTGCTCGGCTAAATAAGTGTAAGAGTTTTTAATTTAGTAAAAATGTTCTATTCTAGATTATCGCTAAGAGTTTCATTCATAAGCTTTTTTTTTTCGAGTTGAAATATTAAGCTTGGCGTCCACCAGGCGGGCCGCATCGGGCCGCATCGCAACGCAAAAATCCGCTTGCTATACATTTTGTATGAAACTGCATCTACTAGAGAGGGAACGGGCCGGACTGCGACGGAAGCCGTCGGCGGATCGCTCAGCGAGCGTATTTTTCCGTCGATGCGTCTCTAGTAGACCGTAGCTCGCTTGTTATACGTACGACTGATTGTTAAAAATCCGCCGATGCGGCGCGGATTGCCCGTTTAGTTGACGCAGTATGCAAAAATGCGCGTCGTACCGTTGCGGCCCGACCCGCCCCAAGTGGACGTCTAGCTTTAGATGACAAAAGAATATTCCTAAAAGGTTTCTGTATTTTGCTGTTATTTTTACATTATTTATTTTCGTTCATACATTTCATCTTACTCACTATTCAACTGATTTTATTACATTATAAATATTTCATTTTGTTCGACTTGTTTGAAGAAGATTTTATGATCGTTTTTTTTATGTAAAAGCACAAAGTCAGCGTAGGCGTGTTTATATAATTTATTTATATACGTATTGTGTAGTTAATACTTAGTTAACCATCTTCGTGGCTAAGCGGGTTCAAATCCCGGGGAAATAATTGAATGTTTTGGTTGTTTTCGCATAGATGGCTGTTCGATCACCTACTTGCCTGTATAGAATATGCCCCATTAGGTGTTAAGGCAATTCACACAAAACATCATGATTATCTAAAACACTGTAATAGCTCGGGTACTTCAAACGAAAAACAAATTCAATTGAAATTGATTGATGGGGTAGAGTGGATCTTTTGGTAACGAATTTTGGAGCTCACTTCGATGAAAAACAAAACAATAACGAAGATCGAGGCGTTAATGTTTTATACTTTTATGTTTTCAAAAATTCTTTGATACCTACTTACTTCTAGATAAATACAATTTATTTTTTATTATATAATTGAATAATTACACAAACGGTATCAATTAAACGTAATTTTCTTTCATACAATTTACATATGAAGTTTTAATCATTATTTTATAATTCGAGGTTACAGAGATCTAAATTATCACAAAACTGAAAACACTTCTATTGTTCTTGAATTAATGTAAATAAAATAGTTATAATAATATATAAAGGGTAGAATTACCCCGAATTTAATTAGGTATGTAATTAAATTTAATTTTAATTTAATTATAAAATAAATTAAGATTATATTGTTTTTTTTTTTATAAAACCACTAACAAGAAAAATAAAAAGTATATCTAGGCATATTTGAAGTAAAAAAGCCTAAACCATTGTAGCCACAAAAAGTCAATAAGGGGATGGTTAACTAAAAAACATATTCCTTTAGTTAATACCCATATAATAAATTTGAAATATCAAAGGCTTTGTACAGTTATTTTGTTTAATAGGCACGTTGTGTACTCAACTGCTCTTTTTGAATGTCGAATTTCCAAAGAATCTTGTTTTCCACAAAGAAATCTTTTGGGCAAACTTTAATGATGTGTACATACTTTGAATAATATTTTCGACGGTTTATATCCTTATGAGATTATTATTCATATATTTATTTTATTTTTTAAGATTGATTATTTTTAAATTTTTTATTAATTTCCTCACTTATAATTTAATAACGTGGGAACTGGTGAGATTGAGATTGAGATTACAATAATCCCATATTGTAAGGTTGATAATAATAAGCAATAACACTTCCACTAGAGCCGGTCGCTTTATTTCATCAGCCCAGCGATTTTATGGTCGGCCTTTGTTTCTCATTAATATATTATACTTTTGGTAGGTCATACTACCATAATTCACACTGTCCATATGTCACATGTCGTGAATAGATTCGATATGAGCCAAGGCTGTCTATGAAAATTCATTAAGTAGATTAACTACCATACTAACACATGGCCGTAGCATGCGCTCCTGACACATATTGCTGTAAGGCATTACTGTGGATAAAACATGACCCTATATTGAACGAGGAAAAGGCTGGAAGGTTTGCTAGGTCTATAGAATACTTTTAAATGTCACGGACAAACGATTTTCCCAGACAGCGTGTTCTTATGTACTATGTATTAATTATCTTGTAGTTTCAATAGAAAATTTAGTCTTACAACTCCCATTTTTTAAGATATTGTACTTGGAACAATTGGGCATAATATATAGATTTACGTAGTTTTTGTCTCTCTTTGTGATATCGGTTTTAACGGGTTGAAATGTAATAATGAAATAACTCTAAGCCCTACGCAATCAGCTTCTAATAATGCCTTTATTTCTTTAACCTTTAGTGCAATTTAAAGTCAGTTTACAATTTTTTTAAGACGAGTTTTTTATTATACAAGATTACTTAACAAAAAAATATATTTTTAGTGGCTAAATTAGTTTTATAAATCATTGTATTTTTTAATATGTATATTATTGCAATCTGTTTTTCTCCAACATTCAGCAATCGGTTATAGATAGTTAAATTGTTAAATTAACAAAGCAACATTTTTGATTGTATATATCTTGATTTTATAATTGTATTGTAAGCGATAAGACGAGCTTTTACTCTAGAGTTCATTTGCGTGGAAATGCTGATGTGTCATTCATTAGTAACAAAATTACTTTTTTTATAATATAATATTTCTATATTACTTTAAATAGAGTTTACTACCAAGGTCACGTAAAGCCAATATCAGTTCCAGTCAGCTGAGAGTAGACGTACGGTGATCAATTAATCTAACGCCAAATACAAAAGACCACAACTAGTAAAAACTAAAATAATTTTACGAAACTCTATTGAGTCACTTTATGTAGCGAGAACAATAAAATAGTGATAGAAATTTCAGTCGGAATGCAGCAAAAGTTATAGTCACGCAAACTTACCGCGCCGTCTAACCGTTTCGAGATTGAATAATTAACTAAATTTCTGGATTAATATGCCTTTATATACTGTGGACTAAAAATTTCATGGCGTTAATAAAAATCTCTCAGAAAATAAAATGCTAAGCTCCTCATTTAAACTCTGCAGTAGAAATATTAATAATGACTGCCAACCTAAATGTCAATCACAACGGATAATTCTTGAGTGACAGGAAAGTTGCGGCTTATTTATTTATATTAAAACTCATGCTTTTTAAGTAGAAAAAATATTTCTTGCCATACAAGTATTTACTCTTTATTCTAATAACTAATCACCTTTAGCATGCCAATAATTCCGAGTAACTAAAAGATTAGTACTTTTTTTCTCGTACCTGGCCTCGAAGCCTGATAGTGAAGGACTTTCTTTTATTATTTTTGAAATATAGTATTGCCTTTTTTACGATAATTCTATCCTAATTACAATGTATTTCTAATTTTCAAGTCTTTTATATGGTAAAATATAAATTGTCGAGTCATGGCTCGTAGTAATTTAACGAAGTGAATAAAGGCCATAGTTAATATCTTTGATCGATAGAATATTGGACTACATTAAATAATTACTGCGCCATACGCCGTAAAATTATTTGCTGTCGAGTTTTACTTTCATAACTATTTAGCTTTAAAAAAGTATTATGCTTTTCTGAAGTAAACTGATAGTTTTAATTTATATATTATGCTAAAAAATAGATGTTTTTCTTGTAATATTTAGACATTAATGTTTTATTTAAAACATAATATAAACGTTCAATTCTGCAACAACAAATTCAATTGATTCTGATAATTATTTTCTCATAGGAAGCTAGACTCTATGGGTGATATAGGTACTCGCAGTCTGTTTTTCACTCGGCCACTTGAGTGCGCCAGCGCTGGGTTACTCGGTTATGACAATTAACCGCGATGTATGGAGCGAAAATTTGAATTCCACGTTAGGTTCAGGGATTTGATTATAGACAGGATTAGGGATTGGATACCAAACCGATCCAGGTACCACATTCAAGTTTATAGTCGCGAGTTAATTCTAGTTTATTTATAAAAACATGTATGATGGATGTATTTTTCATTTACAGTGAGCATTGTTCTAAATTGTGAATTAGAACCGATTTCGAGCTAGCTTTGTTTCCATTATCATGTAAATTTGCTTAAGCCGGTGAATAGAAACGTTCGGAATCGTTAATACATCACGTAAATCTTGTTTGAAGCTAGGTAGGCACCATGCGTATGAAGGCTGTACGTAATTCACAATACATTCTAATCACAAAAGCATTATAAATTTAAAAGTGAATTGTTTTCTATTTACTTTTTGTTCCTATTATGATATTTTAAATAACTTTGCTATTACCGGAAAAAAACGAATATCATAATTTTATAATAATTTAACTTATTTTTATTACTAATGGCAGAAACACACTATGTAGTGTGTTGTGTCGTGACGCGTCAGAACGAAATCGATTTCATACATTTAGTATGGATCGTATAGCTAGTACTATTCCAGTATGTTGTATTCCCGCGTAATCTGTCGTGATGCAGACTGCTCGAGCCTTGAACCCGATCGCGTCGCGTGGTGGAGGTTCTGACGTCTGACGTCATAACCAAACACATAATATTGTTTTTGGACGCGCCTACACTATTTTCATTAGTAGAATTAATTGAACTTGTTCGCCAACGTAAAGTATAAATTAATATAATAATTATTAAATTAATAAAAATATTAAAATGTTTAAGATAAGTTTATTTAACTAAATAAAGATAATAATTTTGTTTTGTACGCTGTAATTGCAAATGTGTACTGCAATAATTCTATTGATACTGTTCAAAAATAACGTCAGAGCACAGCCCCTGTTACGACACAACACAATAGTCTATTTCCTGCTTAATACTTTAACTACTAATTTAACTTATTTTCCTTTTTTTAAGTGTGATAGTGCGTAAATAAATAAAAATATTATTTTGGTATATTTAGTTCAATTTTTAATTCTAAAATGACTGAAAGCTTTAAATTTATTTGAGTCTTCATTCCGATAAATATTTTAGTTATCAAAATATCTACAAATTACAAAAAATATTTATGAAGAAAGTTCCTTTTCTCTGACATTTTGTAAGAAATGGCTTTTTTTATCTCATTTGATTTTTGATGATGAATTTCTTAACATCCATTGGTTATTAAAATAAAAAGAAAGTATTAACAGCTATCTTATCCTTACATCAGTCAGTTGTTGTCTAAAATCCCAGCAACAACGCAAATAGTTAATTAATTAGATTGATTGAGGGTTAAGACAAAACACATCAATCAATAATTACTATAATACCGGCTTGTAGAAGTTACTCATTGTTACTAAGCACAATCCATTGTCAAATACAGCTTATTCTGATTTCAATACTAAATAGTACATTTCAGTACAAACAATTCATTTAATAAATCAAACCAGTCAATGAATAAAGCGTTCTAAATACGAATCGGAAGTGAAGACACAATAACACTGGCGGAAAGATTTACGGCCGCTAACATTTTCCAGCCGTTGTAAATATTAGTACAGATAGCGAGGATCTTCTATAGATTGTAGACAATAGCCGCGTTATTACCGTTTCAAAAATTTTAAATAAACGCTATTCTGATCCCCCTATATTATATGCCTTTGTATGCTTCAATCTTTAAAACTACGCAACGGACTTTGATACGGTTTTTTTTAATAGATAGAGTGACTAAAGAGAAAGGTTTTTGTATATGTTTCATACCCGTACAAAGCCGGGCGGGTCGCTAGTTTCTTATAAATAATGTATAAGGTAATGTTTTTTGAAACTGTCAAGTATTTGTCTTTATCGTATTATTTTCTATATTTTCATTGATGTATCTGTTTTGTTTCGTTCTCTGTTGTTTATGATATGGCTTTCTTAAACTTCACAATCTTAACAGAAACAGAGAACGAAACAAAACAGAGACATCAATGAAAAGATTGAAAAGTTTAAGAAAGCCATATCATAGGCAAGTCAATCTATGCTTATAAACACAGCTCAATTGAAGGCGTACCTAATTTTAAAAATGTGGTTTAAAATAATTATTATCTTATGATTTATGACACCAAAGCCACAAAGTAGTTATTTAATGTAATTCAGTTATCTCACAGTTTCATATTATCACTACGTATATTTTCAATAAGAATGCTAAAAAAGTTCACATGATTTCATTTTAAAAACTCACAGCAATGATAATTATCGGCATAGCGTTTTTAAAAGTACCATAATAATTATATTATCCTTAAAAGAAAAATACGAAAGGTAGTAATTTCAATCCGTAGACATAAGTTACGGACGCAAAAATAACCATTACATGAGATGTGAAACGTTCGTTAATTAACGACTATTACAATACACAACCCTCTTTTTAGGTTTCACCGCATTCGGGCAAAAATACTAATTGCAGTTGTATTAAAAATGTGAATTTTAGTCTCTCGTATGCGCTGATGATGCAATGTAAAGTGTCAAGAGTTTGATATATTGACACTCGACATTGTGTCACTGACATGTCTGTATCAGATTTACTGTACGGTCAAAATTGCCGGAAATAACATTGCTGAATCATTTTCGAATTCTGCACATTTTCGAAAATTATAAATTTCTAGAATACAATTTGTCGTATTATTTGGCTTAACACGAGGAGAATTTGTGTAAAAAGTGATATTCCCTCTGTAAATACGTATTGAGGCTTAAGACAGAAGTAGGTCTGATTATTATCGTAAATGGTGCACCTTATTTGTGCCAAAACATCAAAAAAAATATACACAATAACTTCCTTATTAATTCTAATAAGTAATTCCATTGGATAAACTCTGTCTGTTTTTGTTTCAATCAACTGAACATTACGATCAAGAAAAATATTCGTCTACGTGTAATAATACTGTAATAAAACCATATGTTTACATAAAGATATCATGTTCTTTAATTTTTTCTGAATATACTCGAATCTTAATCAATTGAATATTGAAATCCTGAACCAAGTTTCATTAAAATTTATCAAAATTATTTTATTCCGAAGATATATACAAATCAATTCATTAAGTAGTTACTTTCAATAAAAACTTCCAGCTAAGCCATATAGAGGTATTGTTTAAGTTTATATTTCATTTTAACACCTATGTCACATATGTATTACAAAATGTGAAGCTATTTTTCATTCAAACACTCTGGGACTGAATATTTTGTTTCGAGTTGACATTGTAAATAAATTGTCAACTTTTAAATTGAAATACTTGTAATGACACTCATGTGACGAGGGTTGTTTGTGTTCGGAGTTTAAAATAAAAAAGTATTTATAAGCTTTTTGTTCTTTATGATACGTTATTTGGCCAGAGGTCATCGTTCTTTATGATTTATAATAATTTTAAAGCGACAGTAAAGAATTTCTCCATGAATTTATATTAAATTGGATAACTTGTAAACACTTAAAGTTACAATACCGGGAAATGCGAAAATCTTGAAGGTTTGAATAATGTGATGAGTCGGTTTCCATCGTATTATTTACATTTTACATGTAGAATGTTTTAACGAAACAATACGCGTTAATGGACTTTAAAATAGTCATTAAATGATGAACCACAATCATTAACCAAATACTTTAGAAGTTCAAATAAGATTTATCGAGGAAGAAAACAAATTAAGTTAGGGTTAATCATTAGGTAATTGTCAGGAATTATCGATTAACTTTAATTAGATTGGTCTAGAGAAATTAAGAATTCCTTGATCTGAAAATATTAAAATATATTTTGAATTCTACGGTTGTACATATTTTTAAAATGAAATAATAGAATTTTTCTCTAAAAACTATGAAATTTCATAGTTCGAAAGCCTTAAATTATAAGCGAGTTATTTTTTAGTTCTTTGAGCTAGCCAATACACTTCCTGATATGCCGCGTTCCTATTAGGTTAAAAAGAGGGTGTCAACACTTCTTAATTGTGTGGAGTAAGCCATCGTTTTCCAAATAGTACGATTGTTTTAGAAAATTTCGTAGGAAATCTCGTTTAAAAGTTTTAATGTAAGAGCTGTGAAGATTAAAGTTCGGTACCGAAGTTACTAGACAAAGAATATTATATGAACGCGACGGCACCGAGTTATAAGATGGCCGTTGCTATAGCTACAAAGGCGTCATACTTTTGTTGAAATTTTCAAGGAAATTGCTATATTTCCGAACAAATTGCGGAAAGTGGCACTCTTCCTTTTTCACTAACATTTTAGGTACTGTGTTCATTCGACAATATATCATATCGCTCGCTTTAATACAAAGTTGTGTACGAAGTTTCTGTTTTGTTTCAGATACAACAATGAATTTTTGGAATGGTGGTCCGTAAAAGTGTAATGCAGGTAAGATCCAACTCCTTATTATTATTTACAAAAAAGTAATATAATTAAAAATCATTCTAACATAACTTAAATTTTATTATTTCATAAATATTTTTTTCTTTATATAAATTTAGTGAAGGGATCGCCCCTTAAATAGAGACCCTCTTTGCAATCTTTCACACATCTTTTTGACCTGTTCATGTGGGCAACCTAAATAAATGAAATATTATATTGCATGTATATTAAATTGCAGTAAGCTAATAGTAAAATAATAAAGTTGTAAAATGCTGTGGCATACGTTTAATTAGTATGTACACAAATATTACATCTAAAAGAAAAGTCATTCATTACATACTGTTATTATATTTAATATTAAAGTGTGGACTAAGTTTATGAAGTGAGACAAGATATACTTTCCCCCCGTTAAGTTTACAAGAACCTAGGAAATTTTCAAACAATATCAAGTTAAATTCGTGTCGAACCGCACAAAGCGGTACTTTTTCCAATACCAGGGATTGAGTTTCGTAGTAAAAAACTTTTATGTCTCGTTGTTTGGATCAACTTATAGTGTTAAAGAAACAACCTGGTCTGGTGAAAAAATATACTTTTCAATACTTCAATTATTGTAATGAGTTTGATAAATTTGAGATATACTGATGATATGAAAATTAAACAAGAAAAATTTAAACAATATCAAAACCCCCATACTATTAAAAAAAAATTAGGCATACAGACACGAAATGCTCATAAAACTAACATAACAGCTGTTTTGCAGTGGTTAGTAATATATTATGTAAAATAAATAAATTAAGGACTTAATTAAATTCAAAAATAATCGATTATTAAGTAATGTTTCGATTATAGATTTATTAATATTAAAATAACGCAGAAGGATATCTACACCATGACACAGTGATAAGAAATTTTACTTCTTAAATACTTAGGTACTCAAAAGCCACGCAAGTGGTAATCGTCAAAGATAGTTCTCTAAACATCTTTTCGTTAAGATTAATACTTAGGAGAAATTCAAAGTAAACATATAGAATAATCTATAAACCTCGAACATGCAAGTGGAGTGGGTCAAGTACGTATTTACTAAGCACTTGATCCCTTTTATAACTTGATTGTATCCACACGATCAATCATCGTACGGAAAGCGCTGAGAAAGTTTCAAATATGAGTATTTAGTAATCGTTTTAGTTACTCGTGCTTAAAGTTGATGTATGGCCTTTTAAATTGAACCTTTTATATGACTGAAACAAATCTACACTATTATTATAAAGAGAAAAGCTTTATTTATATCATATTATAATATCTTTTATTTATATGAGTTACACAATTTTACAATCATTATATTAATGCCTAGTCACGGGTGACCCTGCAGGTTGTAAAGCACACGTCGGGAAGATTTAGTATTAATATAATAATTGTAAAATCGTTTTAAATATACGCTCTTAATCAATTCTAAATTGTTTTTTTTTTAAATATATTATCATAGCCCGATTTCCAAAGGTAGGCCTTAGAATCCCCTTAATACATCTTATGCTATATCAACTTTCATTAAATTCACTATACATGCTCGCCGCTTAAATAAAAATATTTCAAACTCATAATCTCCAACGCAACATGCCAATACGTAAGCCATTTAGCCACAGAGGCGGTCTAAGTAGTAACACAGAGTTTCCATTAGCGAAATGACGAGGAATATCTAATAAATATTTAGTTTATAATATGTAAATTTATTAATCATCCAATAACTATGGCGATGTAGATGGAATTATTGAATTGTTAGGTAATAAAACCGTCAATGGCGGAAATTTAATCGAAGTACAAACGTCGACAGTTATATACATACAAGGCAAACAATCCAAACAAAACAAAAGTAGAGATCTGGCAGAATTCCAGAATAATGTTATTATTCAAGTGATCGCACGTTGAGTTTTTAGAGAATCTTTCATTCTAAGATACGACGATTACTTGAAAACTTTGAATTACATTGTTTTGATGAGTTCAAGGACTTATATAAAAGCTTTTATTGCAAATTTATCCGTGTTTACATTAACAATGTTATAATGTATGTAATTTGGAAAGATTAATTCCATCAGTGCAAGAATAGTTCAAATATGTTATATAATGTGATGAAATATGTAAACTAAAGTCTTATTATATCATTTACAAAGAGTCTAGCTTCTTGTAAATAAAACATATTTTTTTAAAAATCAGTCTAGTAGTTGTTTAGTTTATGTATTACAAACAAAAGTGCAAATCTTTTATTTTAGATATATTCATTTTTTTATTTTATATTCTTTTCAGGCGTGGTATAAGAGAGCGTGTTTATGAGTATCATAAGAGAGGCATCAGAGATTACGCAAAAATTTCACTAAAAAAGGCTTATTTCTCATCTACTAGATTGGTAACATTTAAGGTATCCTAGTACATTTAATGTCATTTAATTAATTAAAACAATTAAAGGACCCTTAAATAACAAAGGTGCTTAAGTTTTATTCCCTTTCCGTATTTGTTATTCTTAGGTTCTGCCAAGGAACATTACTCCCACAGTCAGCTAAGCTTGTTCACTTGGCAATGGTGAGGGTTCAAACATATTTCAATAGAACAGTGTGGCAGTAAATTTATTTGGCTCGGACAAATAATATGAAGAGCTTGTATCCTGCCAAGCTGTTCGCATTCCAGCTCAATTGTACACGAGAGACCTATGAAGACGTTATTGCCTTTAATGTAAAATCACGGGCTTATTTTTGTATAATGGAAGCATTGTATTTAATATGTTTTGTAACTAGCACATATCATACATCAATACATCTATATAATTATAGTTATATAGGTTTATCTATAACTATAACAAAAGTTGTTGATAATGGTAGTAAGAGCTGTACTTATAGGCGTTGGAGTAAAACAAATGTACATATCATTTTTAATTTATGATCTATAACAGAGAATTAGGATTATTTAAAATGATTCATATTTTATTTTTTTTAGTTTTTAAAAGTATAGCAGTGCTATACTTTAAATAACTGAAAAAAAATTAAGCTCAGTATTTTATATAAATGTTTTTCGAACCAAATGAATCTACTAAAGTCTGAATCAATTTACTTCCCATCTTTTTTCTGTTTAAATAGTATTCGAAAACAAAAGTTTTCGGATATTAAATTAAATTATGAAGCAACACAACTTTGAACGGCTAAGTTATCATTGAATTAGATACAAGTCTGAAAATGATTACATAATATTTTTGTGAGAAGGTTGTTACTTAGTTAAGCTTCACTATATATTAAACACTGTTTTACTTTAAATTATTGCATTTTTGCAAACAATAATGATAAACTTTCAGGCCAACTGCTACCAATTATTTACAAGCATTTTAATATTCATAAACTGAAATCAAAATACGCAATCAGCGCACGAATTTTAATATTAAAATTCACTTCACGTATATATTATATGAAGAAGTAATTTAAAATACACCGAATTAAAAATGTGAAAAGATCGTATGTTTTAAATTACTTCTCTACACCTTCAAGTTGATACGAATATTTTTACTAAATAACCAAAACAGTCCTTGCCTGGTATTTATTTTAAAGTTCAAATTGGTATTGTGTTGGTTACACTATAAATTCATTTTTTATTTATCACCTGGACATTAGAATTTAGATGTTTTTACTTATACTCCTGTACGATTGCGAACAATATAGTAAAAAAATATGTAACACAGATGACAATAAAAGTGATCATTCGTTTTTGAGCCAAAGCGAGAAAAACGAATATTAATCGATTTTCTAGTGTATCAACCTCGGAATACTATTTTCCGGTAGTATTTTTTTTCCGGTATATCCATTCTTGCGACTTCATAATTAAGGTAAAATAATATTTTATAATTCAGTTTGTGAGTACAGAGACATCAAATATTTTTTGTTTTGTAATCTTATTTTGGATTTAAAGAATTTAAAACAGGTTTCACATGTGTAAAGTATATCCCATAAACACCCAAGATTTATTTTTAATTCACTAACATTATGAAAGAACACTCAATTAATTTTCCGTACCTACCTAACTGGATGACATCATTTTTCCTGTCGTCGAGATATTAATCTCCGAGTTTTCCTTTTTATTCACAAACCTTGCTTAAATAAATGTTACATTTATTTAAAACGATATTAATTTACTAATTTTTTAATGAATTATCTATTGCACTTATAATAATATGAACTTAGTTACCTAGTAATTGATTTAAGTATTTGTCAAATTTAAAAACATCTACCATTAAATTCCGTCAACCATGGGTCAAATTTATCGACGTTTAAATCGAATTAAATCAAAATTATCGACGTTTTTTATTGATGACATCCTTGTATGTTTTCGCATAACCGCTGGAGGCTGTGTCAAATTTTTAATAAAAGTATTTACAGTACATACATAAAATGCTGGTTTACACAAATCTATAAATGGACAACGGTTCAAAACAAAGGAAGCTGACAGAAGCTTCCTCAATTATTCGTCTTCATAAACTGATTTTTATTACACTATACTAATCTGCATATATAAAAAGTGAATTCCCATAACCCCTAGGTGGGGTATGGGACAGACACATTTCTGTATATGTTTCACTGATTATTTTCTTTACAGATAAGTAAATGATCAGTCCTCTGTGCCTACCCAACCGAAACATTCATTTGTTCCCACGGGATTCAAACCAAGGACACGCTAGCGCAACACGCATGTATAGACACGCCACGGAGGTGGTTTCTATCTAAATCTTTTACTATTCTTTTTTACTCTAAAGTTCTAAAATTAGTTAATAGCTGAAAATTGTCTATATATAACCACTTTCCATTCATAGGATTAGCCTAATGCAGATATACGGACTCAACTAAAGTCTATCTCCAGTCGACATCGCTGGTAGCTTCTTCCATTTATTTCTATTTGCCTTGCCTCTATTTTAAAACACTGTGCTGTTGATACGTTTGGGAAGAACTGTAGAGATTTATCAGAAGGGAGAGATATTATTTATACAGTACGTTCTGAGTTTTGTTAAATCTTTTATTTATTAAAAATATACCCATATCTATTACCGTTGTTTAATTTTAATCAATGTCTCAAATGATCTAGCACTTTTTAAGTAAGATTCTACAATAAGTCATGTATGTTGGAAAATTATACAATGAAGATATTATAATATAGTACCTTGATTCCGCAACTTCCATTTTAAACTTCCATAATTTGTTAAATTTATCCAATTTGTTGCATTTTATTTATGTCAAATAAAGAAAATGTATGTTATATTCTAAGAAACATAAAATTTAAAAGTAAAAAAGTTTCAAGCCTTATATAAAGTCACTACATAGTATAAAACAAAGTCACTTTTTCTTTCCCTATATCCATTTGTATGCTTAAATCTTTAAAACTACGCAACAGATTTTGATGCTGTTTTTTTAATAGATAGAGTGATTGAAGAGGAAGGTTTTTATATATGTTTTATACCCGTGCAAAGCCGGAGCAGGTCGCTAGTATACGTATAAAACGTTAAGAAGTGGAATAGTTTTTCGAACTAGGTACTATTTAGAAAGATTTACTACAACTGGTCCATAAATACGTGGAGATACAAGAACCATATCCACAAAACGGCGCGTCATATTATAAATATCTTCTCAAACTGTTATATAACCGTTAAAGCCATATTGGAAAGCTTTTATTGGCTAAGTTGCTGACACTTCGCTAGAGTCTGATTGAGTTTATATAACGTGCCTTTTATATTAAAGGATGATGAACACTGAATGATATTATAGATTAGAAGAATATATTCACTAGCTCATCCAAAAATACATCGCTGTGGCCATAACCAACGATTTCTAATAAAACTACAAACTAGTAAAAACTAATCTTATTTTCTAATAAAATATGGAATGAATCACGTACAATAAAAAAAAATTACTGACTATATCCCGAACTGAAGGTACTATTTTTTAAAAAAAGATACCTCAATGAATATACTGATTAAGTAATAAGATTGTCGTATCAATCTTTATTGATTGTGTATCTGTTTGTCTGTGAATGAAATGAAAGACCGATTACGATGTGGTTATCTAGTGGAAAGCTTACGTGATGGAGAGGTTTCTTATACAATTTATGGATTCATCAATTTATGAGAATGAATATGTCGGGGATTTTTAATTTGTCTTCGATTTCAATTTGTAATAATTTTAATGCAGTTTCAATATAACAGAGTTACTTTCGCAACAATTTCGTTCTCCAAACCCATTACAAGTCTAAGTAGACAAATAAAGGAATTGGTCTCGCAACTCATCTCGTTATCCGAATGGACTGAGTGGCTGTTGATTTACACGTTCCTCTGATACCTTCGTTACTGCACTTTGTTCTTTCGCTACGTTAAACGCTTTTATTTTTAGCTTAACGCAGATAGCGTGAATGTTTTTGTTCCTCGAATTTTAATGTACTTTTCACTTAATGGCGGCTCCGAAACGCGAAATGTTGTATGTTAAAAGCGTCCAGTTGTTTTATTCAGCAAGGGATTAGTGTCGAGTTTTATAAAAATACGATTCTGTAAATAAATTTTTAATATTAGAATCTCTGTGGTCAGCTTGTTATAAAGTATAAAATTTGAATATAATATAATATAATAATGTATTCAGATATTTTTATTTACAAAATGTATAAATATTTTTTCATAAATTTTTGATAGCTAAAGCTGGATAAAGCTATAAAGATTGTTTATTTGATTGAACGCGCTAATCTCAAGAACTGAAAAATTATTTTTGTATGGGTTCATACATTTATTCTAGGAAAATCATTAGCTTAAAACATAAGATAAAATGGTGAAAGGTTACACCACGGTTCAGTCACTATCTAATAAATAAAAAAATATTTAATAATGTAACTAAGCTTTATATTAAATAGATATAAATAAATTTCATAATAAATAGGCGCTAACTAATGAATTGTAAATAATGTTCATTATATTAAATTACGTAATAATTAGCGCTGATCATAATTAATTAATGGCCTAATGTATTTCCATTAATTATGATGCATTGGACGTCAACATCGCTTAGAATCACTATTACTTTAATAAATTTTAGATTAGATTTGAAAATAAAAGCTATTTTTCAAATAAAAAACCTGCATGATTATGTGTTTAATTAAGTAACTTATTTTCATATAAAATTAATTCAAAATCCCGTAATATTTAAGGAAACATTTCCTTAGTGAAATTTCGACGAAAATAATGTTTTGTTTATAATTCATTAAAATTTATATCTATTACTCAGTTACAATGGCAAACAGTGGACGTGTTGAAAATACAAACTCAACAGGGCTTAGTTCACTATAAAATAAAACGAAAAATTATTTTCACGCTCCATAGTCGAATTTTAACAACATTCCAGCCGCAAAACGGACTTTAAACTTTGTAGCGAACTGGTTAAACAAAAAATCTCGAAGCATGTGTCACCCGCAGACCACAACTTGGTGATATTCTTTACTGGACTTAGAAGTTCTTGTTACTTCGTGAAATAGTCTTTTTGTGTACCAGCTGCAGCTTGGTATTACATAATATGTGTTGTCCGTTACTCTTTCTGGATTTATTAATCTGCTTTTAACCGAACAAATAGTCAAATATAATTTGCTATGGTCAATATATGTTAGCTATTTTTATTTAAATTATAAAATAAAAGAAATTCAAGATGAGAATGAGGGAAAGCAAAAAGAATTGCGTAAGACGGAACAGTTGAAAATCTATCATTTTCCTTCCACAGTCCATACTTGCTTACCTACGAAATATAAAAAATTCAGTATTTTTACATGCCTGTCATAAATACCTATAATTTATAAGCCCATGTGGAAAAAATCACACGTGATGCGAGTAATATAAAAGTGTTATTGGACAAAATTGAAATTGCACCAAAATCCCTCCAACAAAAGATAAATGTTGGACGAATTTATTTTCAATAAACCTTGGCTGTGAACTCTATCTAGCAACGGATTAAAGCGTGATTGTTTTTTGCTAAGAGATTACGAGTTATCACCGAGATTCAATACTAATCACATAAATATAACAATTAAATGTATATTCAATTCTTGGAACAAGGAATATTAGTAGAGTTTTGCAGAATAATTAGAATAAACGAATGTACAGTTTTGACTTCGCAGTTCTTTGGGTGTGCGCCTATATGGCCTCTACCGATGTATACGTGCTCTCTTTAATGTATATGTAATATTATTTTTACCAAACAAAATTTGTAATAATTATAACAAAAAGAAGAAAGATGAAGAGTTATTATTTTTAATAGTTTCTTAAAGCAAAAGTTTTATTATTAGCAACATCTCTTATTAAAAACAGAAAAAATATACGTGTTTAAATTATTATTTATTACGCTATTATTATTACGCTGATCGATAGATTATTGCCCGTAATTGTTTTGGATATGCGCCCCGACGATTGATGAGCCTTTTGTTAATATTTTAAATATAAGTTTTTTTTAATTATATTTAGGTTATAAAATATCTTAATAAAACTAATAATAAGTTACTATAGTTATAAGTTAGTCTCAGTATATTGTACTCGACACTAGTGCAAAATTAAGAATAACTAAGACTTATCGCTTCGAATTTTTTTAATCGGATCCTTGTTGTTTCAGCTCTCCGCTACGTTGATTGCGTTGTTGTCGATTCACGTCGTTGATGAAGGACACGCCGTTAATCCAAGTAAGTATATATTCTACTTGTCGGCCATTACATCATTTGCATGCCTAAAAAACTCAAACTGATACATTATTGAATAGAACAATGTGATTTAGACTATTTTATTTTATAACATATTTCCAAAAACGAAGTAAAGCTTTCAGAACTGACTTCAAAAAAAGAGATTCTCAGTTCCTGTTACGCAATTCTAAATCCGAATACAATTTAATGATTATTGGTTATTTGATCGGTCTTATTTCACAGATGTTTTTGTATAAATCCTACTTGATTGAACACTTTCTATAAAAATTCAACAAAACTCAATAAAAATCTTTTTATAAAAGCTAGGTACTTAAAATCAAAGCAAACTATACATATATATAATCAAAGTGAAGTGATGGATTGTTATTAGCATACAAAATTTATACTTATCTTACTTACGTACGTAGAGCTTAGCTATAATATCTTATATTATTAATCTTAACATTATGGCTGTGTTAATGTAATATATATAATGAGTAGCTGATATTGTAACGTACCTTACTGATTGCACTTCTCCTACATTGACTGTGAATATTGTATGTATTAGCTAAAAGCTATTTCATGGTTATAGTTTAATTATAACCTGTTAGATAGATAGATATATTAACATATTAAATAGACAGCTTCTTTTGCATAAGGGTTGCCTGCTTACTCTCGAATACAATACATTTGAAAACTATTGGCAATCTTGGTGAACTTTAATTGGTTTCGAAAGCGCCACTTTTTATTTATTTTTATATCACATACAATACAATTATGAAAATACCAATTTATAAATACACAGGAAACATAGTAATCGCTACCAAGAGTTGTACTATTTTGACACAATTATTGAATTGAAATACAAAATACTCTAAAATATAATAATATTAACTTCTTACATATAATTTAAAAATAATTAAAAAATTAGTTCCCTGTGGCATTGCACCCTTAATACTGGCAGTATTTCCTCGCTGGATTGTAATACTAAGGCGCTGAGCGAGGAGCCCCCAGCCCTCTGGGGTCTCCGGTGGACTCGACAAGGCGCTCGCTTATCTCTTTCACGAGTGCCTGAGAACTTGATCCCCATGGCCCAAGGATCTCTACTCCAAAGGGCATAAAGTTGTAGTTGGAGGACAGAGACCCGTATTTTTGCCTTTTATTTTCAGAATTGCAATTAATAAACATTTTAGTATCTATCCTCTCAATTTCCTTTTATTAGATTATTTCATTATCTATCTTGTGACTGGGTTACCTGAAATAGAAAGCAATAAGGCAACCCATTATATTATAACTTTTTTTGTATTGTATTATTATTTGTAATGTTAAAATTATAATATAAATAAAAAATAAATAGCAGCTGATTGTAAATAATACGTATTGATTTGATAAAGGAAGAGAAGCAATATTCGAAACAACGAAAATATTAGTGATACCTTTATTTATTTAAAGTGACACCCAGATAATATGAAAACATAATAAACTGTATTTATTTATTACGCCAAACAAAAAACATTAGTCAGTAACATAAAACAAGAATAAAATTATATTTTCCCTGCAATGAATCCTCCATCATCTGCCCTGTGGTTTTGAAATTATCTTTAATCTCATACTAAAACTAGAGTTTTATAATTTAGGTATTCGCGTTATCAATATAGCTGTTATAAAAGAAAAATAGTAAACCATAACTTGTAGTAAGATCATTTAAATAATCAGGAAATAAGACTTCAATAGATCTCCACTTAAAAGCTGTAAATTAATTCATAACAATGAGTTAATTATTCATCAATACACTCATTAGAATTGTTCAAGATTTCGGATAATACATGGTATATTAGATATAATCAAATGCATGTGAATATTCATAGACAGGATTGGAGAATATTAAGCCCGGGTTAAGTTAGGGAACGTCGATATTAACCTATAACCTACTAATAGTTGAGAATGGCCAATTTCTAACCGTTCTAATAAAAATTTATTGAACCTTTGAGAGTGCAGTGTGCTTTTAGGGTTGTAGGTGACACTTGTTCGTAATATTTCCATTTTACGATATTCGGATTGGAACAGTGAAAATTAACACACGAGTATTTATAAATCAAATATATATTTATAGTACTTATACAATATACTTATGTATAGTTCTTGATTTACCCTACACAATCTAGCAGTTTTATCATCAGGGACGTTAATTCCGTCTTTATTACCATGTTTTCTTTGTTTACTTATATCCAAGTTAAATTGTTGTCGTTTATATTTTAGCAGCTATACAAGTAATTACAGTGTTTGTATTAAACTAAACTTGAACTAGAAAAACTTAGAGAACGTAAAAACATAAAGTATAATAACTTCTTTACATAAAAATACGCATTTTATATAAAACTTTTTTGGGTTTTCCGAATTTTAAAATAACATCATAGTTTGAATAGCCCATTCATATATTTCTGTAATTTAATTACATCCAAGAAATATAACATAGGTACATCAAAATTTGAAACTAATAATAAAAGATATAGTATTATTTAAAACTTTTATAGTATTAAATATATTTTAATATTTTATGAATTGTGTGCTCTGTGACATTCTACCCCTAACGCCAACTATTCATTGTTAAACTAGATTTTATAATTATATCATCCTGATATTTCTCGTGACACCTTTTGCCGTAAAATCTCTAAAACACGAGTGCTTGAATTATATGTATTAATTATACTCTTTAAGTAATTGTATAATTTGATATTATAATGTTTAGAAGGTAAGTATTTAAAGCAATTTGTTGACATTCACTGCATATGGAGCTGGCGTCCGGGAAACCAAAAATCTTTTTATATCGATTGGTACAGAAGGCTGATTATCTATTTATCTATATAGAAAATAAGTGAAATGGACGCAGAAATGTATTTTTATAATAAATTTCCAGAATCAGTCCTCGATGCCAGACAGAAAATTCTAAGCTTATATTAGAAAAGTACTTTGTGAGAAGGCATATTATAGGATTGATGACTACCTTAACGACAAGAATGTCTGGTTTGAGCTTGGCGCATGACTCTCATAAAGCTTTTTTATACATAATTTCATAATTTCAGTACATATATATTTACCAATTGACATCTTCTTCAATTTAATTTCTCAGCAATCCTTGTTAAATATATAAACATCAAAATGACTATTATGTGATATTGGACATATCCTATGATAAATAAAGATTTTTGACTTTGTGTTTACCCATTAATTACGAGTTGTCATTTTCATTTATAAACCTGATAGGTCATATAATATCGATTGTCAATCCGCGCGTTACAACTAAGAATGAGTTTCAGTATAAACATATAATAAAATTTTAATACAAAGACCGACACAACGAAGCTCTGATTATAACAGTGTCGAGCAAGGGAAAGCATTACAAGGCCGACATTCATATTTTATTTGTAGCGGAGCACTCTCGGTTATTAGAAACTTGGATTTATATCAAGTGTGTGTTTTTAAATGATATTTATCATTTCAAAAGAGAAAAATTTTGAGATTTATAGGTTTCGCAACACTTATCGGTCCTGGAATTATTTTGAATTAATTTTAATATTATACATATATTTATTTATAACTAGTGGACCCCGCGAACTTCGTATCGCGTCAAAGTTCCGAATAATAACGTGTCACGTAAAACGTCATTCCATAGAAAATGTACGAGGAAAATGTTTTTTCTTTTATTTTATTTTTTCGACAATTTTACAATTTTTTCTCTCCGTAAGAACCATCCTCGTACTTCAAGGAATATTATAAAAAAATAATTAGCGAAATCGGTTCAGCTACTCTCGAGATTTGCGCTTACCAACACATTCAGCGAGTCATTTATATATAGATTTTTAGTGAAATCTACTCATGTGTGGTGCATAGCACAGTCTTTTTATGCAAATAGATGATCAACCTTCTATACTCACCCTACCAAAACATGATTAATAATAGTAATTTTGATGACATCTCAATAATTTATTAAAAACAAAGACAATTATCATTTATGTGCCAATTTAGATTTACATAAACGTTGTCATTTGTCGTTATGATATATGCAATGATGTACACGAGTAATTTAATGGCTTAAATCTACCTCTGGAATAATTTTTAAAGAAACAGAGATCAAAATAAAATTACTTTTATGTGAAAATTTAAAGTTTGAAAAAAATTAGAGAATACATTGCTTATTCATATATATATGTCGTATATATATACACTTGTATATAGTGAATGCTCATACCCCAAATTAACCCTACAAGTGCTGAAGTTATTTATTATGCCGTTCGACCAGGCCCGGAAATTGTGTCGGTCTGATCTGGGTCTAACCGACCGTGTTCAGCACAACGGTTATTTTGTTTTGAAATTCGAGTAAGCTAACCATTTAAATATAAAACTAGCCCTCTCGTAGGATTGAATTCCAGTAGATTGGAATTATTATTGATAACTAAAAAATGGTTTTACACTAATATTTACATATGTAAAGGGAATTTTTGCCTCATACTTCACCATCAGTTACTGGAGTTTACTTGACACTAATAATGTATATATTACTTAAATATATAAACATATATTTAGACTAGAAACAAAATCATTTTTAGTTTTAAAATGCATGGTAAACTAACAAGCATTTCTGGTTTTGTCTGAAAAAGTATAAATAAATATAGAGACAAAATATTTGTTTGTTATTTATAAACAGTCAAAAATAAATGCTTTCACTTGAAATATTAACAAATTAGCAAATTACTTAGAAATTCAGGATGGCAAACTTATTTTGGTGTTAATTATTTACGGTTTAACAGCTCAAGGTTATGTTAGCGAAAATAACATCTCCATGGAATGTGATACAAGGAGATCGTGTAACTAAAACGTAACTTTTGTCAGTCTTGTAATTAATGTACAAACTTGATCTCGAAAATTTATTAAAATACCTTATTTCAAAGAAAATACTTAAACCAGATTAAAGCGCGTATTTATCATAACTTTAAAATTATTTATATTATTAAAAATGTTAGACTATGGCTATGTCTGCCCATGACCATGCAGGTTGTAAAACACGCAAAACTATGACGAAATTTAATAGATAATAATATCATAAGTTCAATAATGGTGAGGTAATAAACATATAACACATAATATAATATAAAATATATAATATAAATAAATAATATAATATAAAACATATAATATAATAACGTAGCCAGTATTTTGGGTACGCACCCTAACGGCTTTGATGAGCCTTTTGTATATTTGTAAATATATTTAAGTATATTATTGTAAATATTTAATAAAATTATAATTTTCACAAGTCAAAAATAAAATAAAATAAACATATGCCTTAATTCTGTTAAACTGTTTTTAATGTGTTTTTATTAAGGTACTTAATAATAATAATTAATACTAATAATTTGGACAACTCACATACATTGCTCTGATCCCAAAGTAAGTAGCTGAAGCACTTGTGTTATGGTACTCAGAAACAACGAGGGTACCACAATAAATACATATATAAGTTTATAAACAACCAAGACTCGGAAACAAACATTCGTGCTCATCACACAAATTAATGGACCTACCGGGATTCGAACCCGGGACCTTTCGATGCAGAAGGCAGGAGCACTACCAATTGCGCCAATCGGTCGTCAAAGGTACTTGTGTTAATAAAAAACATTACTTATTAAAATACCAGTTGTTTCAGGAACCTGTCTAAATTGATGACTTCTATTGAAATGAAATAAAGGTACCCTATATTATATGGGAAACTAGCCTTAGGTTTTATGGCGTACGTTGATCAAACTTAAGTATCGAAATTTTCGAAAGATTTTTGTTGACAACCTATTAATTCATACTGGCCATGTATGACTGCTCGTAGCCACTAGAGGCTCTGCCACATATCTATACAAATGTACATCCTATAGTAATATAAACTCCAGAATCCGGACCCCGAACAAACGCATAGTTTCTTCTTATTATTATTATTTAGTATATAAAAATTAATCATAGAAACTTCGCTCTATAAATGTAGATCATAAATAAATACAGATTAATTATGTATATTAAGTAGTATTAATGTAAAAATAATGTCCTTACTATCTGTCCTTAAAAATGTGCAACCAGAAATTTATAAAAGGCTTTTATTTAATTTATATAAGGTTACTATTAGTTAGCAAACATAACTGTTTCTCTGAAAAAGATAAATTTTACATATCGAAATAGAAAACACAAAATTCACACAACCGAAAAAGAAACGAATTCTTATGATTTTTTTAGTACGTAATCAATAGTTTCATACAATTTAAATAGCAAATATAAAATTGAAAATTTAACAGTAGGTATATAAATATATATATATAAATGTCCGCATTTTCATTTACAACAGACTAACATCAGAAAATTATATTTTTCTTTACATTGATATAAAAATTGATCGTTTATCACTAGAAGATATTTTATTTACCTAATTGAACCTTCCAATATTCAAAGTTCTTCTTTGAAAAATAATAAGATTAAAGTAATATCTACAGAAAGGGACGAATTATGTTCTTAATTTAACAGAAGGCCTGCAAACGTTCGATATTCTTCATAAAGCTTACTAATTCAGCACCATTGTCAATTTGCCGGGCTAAAGTTGATTTTGACTTAACTAAATTACTCTAGTTTTATTTAATTTATTGATTTAGTACCGGTGTTTCTCAGTTTGGAGATTATTCCATTTCGAGCGGCGCGGTTAAATCGTAAAACTTTAAGAAAATTGTCCTATAACTAGCTACCAATAAACACAGTCACATATTTTTAACACCATAGTGAGTAAAGTACATATAATTTATATAAGTATGTTATCTTATAAGGTTTTGATATTTTGATATCGATAATGCGGAATAAATTTAACTGTTTTTATTTTTTGCCATCTCAAAATGTGGATGAAATGGTCTGTTTGCACGTTGTGCACGTTTGTAGAAGTCGTTTCTGCATGACGTTGCATATATGATGTTTCTGATGATTCATTTATTATTGATATATTTTCAGGTTGTTCATGTATCCGGTACACGGCTGGGGCGGGCGGCGCGTCACGCGGAACATTCAGCAGCCCAGACTTTCCTCGTGCTTACCCACGCGCCCTTTGCCTGCTCTACACCTTCCTTGCACAACCACACCAAATCATTGAAATCGTTTTCAGCGATTTCGATGTTTTTAAGGATCAGTCCGAGTAAGTTTTTTTATTCATTCACAAATAAACATGTAAGGAAGAAAGACGATATATTTGAAATATAATATAACTTTCCTATGACACGCAAGAATTATTGAGTATCCATTGTCAGGTTGCATTTAAATACTAAACTCTTAATAAACATAATAAAAAATGTGTTAAGTGTGAAACCTTTCACTTTTATTAAAATAAATTATATTTTAAATTAATAATAGGTATATGGTACCTACTAGAGTTTAGTTCTACTTGTCTAAAACCATCTAAAATTATAATATATAAAGATGAAATTCGAATGAATCTCACAGCATTAAGCCCCTGTTATATTTGGGTGAACCTTGCTTATAACTTAATCGATAGACGGATAGGTAAGTTTGAAGTGTAATTTATCTTCGGCGTTGGCGCAAAAAGCTAATCACTGGCATGACACGCCGTCGATCTCCAATACCGCTGAGATTGCACAAGTTAGCCACTTCGTTACTTATTACTTACGTATGTTATTAATTAATGTAGCAACTGTTAAGAGAAGCGTATTAACAAGATTTTCTTGTGTTATAAAAGTGAATTCTCGTAATCCCTACCGAGGCATGAAACTGACACATTAATGTATCTGTTTCACTAATCATGCTCTTTACTTTGGTGCCTACCCAACCAAAAAATTAATTATTTCCCCCCAAGATTCGATCCTAGGACCTCCGGCGCATCACGCAGACGCGTAAACAACTTAGCCACTGAGGTGGTTATATATATTTTCTTGTACTATAGAGATGTCAAATTATCCTTTTAAAAACCTATAAACCGATTTTACATGCACTAAAATTTATAAATAAAATACAACAATAATTCGACAAGACAAATATTTGAAGATTGTAAATTTAAAAGACCCAAATGTGATTATTTAGAGAAAAGAACATTTATTTCACACTGAGTGGAATATTCCCGTATACAAAACTTACTGGGCCTTATTACAAAACATGGACTAAAGATGTTTCAGTATTGGTTGCTAGGATACACGTCTAATATTCATACAAAAATGAGGTTCTTCTCTGGTAACAAACCCGGCCTATCTTTACCGTGTTTTGGAATAAGGCAGACTATGAACAAATGAAGCCAAACCGAATACTTAGTTCTTGAATTTATCAAATAGTTTTGATGTTAAAACAGGCACAACTTTAATTATTTCAATAGAAGTGTAGCCTAAATAAGGTATGAAAAATTGTCAGTACAATTTAGACGTATTTTGTACATGAGTAATTGCTTGTCTAGTACAATAAAATCGAAGATAAAAATCATCATATATAGATTATAGAATCACTTACGCGATTGCTTGTGAGCTTCGTCTAAGTTTATATCAAGAATCTCGCGTTCTGAGAAGAACACAATATGTTTAGTATTTTTTTTTTATTAGATGCGGCTGTTCAGTATTCTGTGTTGGGTTATTGCTAATAATGCTGTAAAATGAGTCATCTCCTTTCGTTGTACCTCTTTGATTGAGCGCGTAAAAAATATAAACCTAAATTCAAATTTAATTACGTTTTTGGAATCTTTTTTCTTTTGTCTTCATCTGAACATCAAAGCATCGACATTACAACAAGACTGTTTTTTAGAAATATCTATTATAAAATATACATATTATATCAAGGTACCAAGTGCAAGTGCTGTTGAATTACTTTTTATTGGTGTTAGCTTAACACAAAACTCATTGGAGATCTTCGATTTTACATGTAATAATATAGGCCACTTCTTATTTCTTTTGTTTTATTTTATCGAGCGCACAGCGGCATATTAGTGTAATAATAAATACATTAATAAAAAACAATAACACAAATATAACTATAGAATATTTTAATTTTAGAATTGTGGAAAAATTACAAAAAACATATAAATTGCTGTAGACTTTTTGCGATTATAAAGACACGGTAAAATAAATATTAGCATCGCAACATTTAACATTGCAGACTATAATTGTGTGTACTGAAAGCTCCGCCATTACACTACATTCTTCTTAATTATACAAAGATTTCTTGGACTTGTAGGTCAATGAGTTTTCTTCCTTTTTATTCGCCGGTCATTTGGCAATGAAATCGAGTGAAGCTATTCTATGGGATTCTTTTCTTTGTTGAAGTATTTTTCAATGCAAAAACAAATCGAATAGCATAGCTATTCTTCTGCTATATTAACATTATTTAAAAGGACACTATATTTTGATTTTATTTAAACACTAAAGACATTAAAAACTTGCATCCAAATATACAAAATACTCATAATGTTTAATTTGGGCACGTTCTCAAAATACTGGGATTACAAGTCTCAATTTTGTTTGTACTGTGTATTGCCTCGTATTGAATATCATGTGCGGTTACGTCACTAGTCAGGCGTGTTTCGACAATCGAAGGTAGTGTGGCTCATAGTTAAAATAAGCAGCTGACTTGGCTGCCGAGGGGCCATTCTATAAATCTATAGTTATGACAGTGAGTGAACGGACGTGTGGCAGTGCTCCTAGCGGTGTTCAATAGAACACTAGTGTTGATATATATATATATATATATATATATATATATATATATATATATATATATATATATCATCTGATGCTTACGGGCGCAGTCATTACCCCAAAAGTAACGGAGATAAACAATTCTAAATTATTTAAAAGCATAAAGGCGACACACATTATATTTAGTAAAATTAAAATAATTGTAATAGTTCAAACTGTTTTATTTAAACGTGTAGATAAAATTCATAAAAAGCTATACTATTAATATATTCCGTTGCTTTTCAATAATGTTTAATTTACTTGAAATCAAACAAATTGGAACCGTGTCACTGCATAATAATGTGTAGCTTTCGTATATAAGCCCAAATTGTCTAGAAAGCCGAGTGTCATGGATTAAATTTGTTCTGTTCCTCACCGTAGGGAGGCGTTACTAAGTTGGAGGCATACTTTTAACCTTGATTATTTGTAAAAGGTAATCTTACTCTCACAGCGAAATCTTAATATAAGAAAATTTGAGAAAAATCGTGATTTAGCGACAGTAATATTTTTAATATATAAAAGATGTTGGAAGCTTCACAGATGATAGATTTTTCTCATTTCATACATTATAATAATATTTAAATCCAATTAAGGCTTCATAATTCTATATCTTACATTATTTTTTATATTATTTAGTATTTTTATGTTATTATAATATTTCTAAATGATGTATAAATTAATAAGTTATAATAATACTCTTAATATACGAATCTAGTACTTTCTTAAATGTAACAAGCAACAACCATTTTATTTAGTTTTCCATATTTAAATCCTTCTCAATAAAGCTAAATAGCGCAAAAAGTCCTTTGAGTAAAATTTTTCCCGACCCGAATATACCCTTGAGATTTAATAGTTTCCTCTGATTTTCAACACTCGTTTAAACTTTATTTTGTTTGGGATGTTCCTTGACAATCACATTCATTTAACAGCTTTTATTATTTGATCTATTTTTATTATTAATTCCTCTACTCGCGACTTCATCCACGTGGGTATAAAAATATATGATTAATATATAATAAATAATCGAATCAGTGGATCCCGAATTGTCCCTAATTTAAAACAAATGGACTAATTTACTTTACATACTTACTTACTATACAGAAGACTCATCATACCGGTGTAGTACATATCCAAAAGACTTTTTATTTTTTCCTTTACTAATGAAATGAAGTCTTTCTGAGTAAAAGACTAAGTCAAGTAAGTATAAGTTTCAAAAATAAAATGCTTCGAATAAATAAAAAGTCGATACAGATTTTCATGTAACTTGATAATATATTATGATACACAATTTTCGGAAATGGCTGTTTAACAGAGCGTTAAGCGTTTTAACGCTCAAATAAGTATGTTTTTAAATAAAATTCATTTTACGCAGATATATCACTTTAAGAAGTTTCGCATTCGTTACATTTAAATTTCTTTTTCTTTATAACGTACGTTATAACGAAAAAGAAATTTAAGTTACCAACGGGCACAAGTTTTTGTTTCTTTAAAAGTGGTCATTTAAAATATTTGAACAAAGATTGGAAAATATTTAAAAATATAACATACAAAAAATCTATACATCGACTTCTAAATGTATTAATAAGTAAAAAATAAAAACTAATCTAAACGAATATATTTTATTAAACTTTTAAAACTAAACTGGAACATTTTTTTCTTTTCTGTGATTTGAACCAAGAAACACAGAGCATACACGCCCCGGTTTAATTTTTAATTAAGCTAGTGTTATTCGAATTTGTTTGATTACGTAGAATAAAAAGGATTTTGTGCATATTAAAAATAGCAATTTTAAGCTTAGGTTTAATCGAAACCAGAAATAAAATAGAGAACAATACGCTTAAATCATACGTCTAATAAAAATAGGTGCAGCTGACGCGAATCCAATCACTCTAATAAAAACAATGCTTGATATATGAGCGGCGTAATATTGCCAAAATCTGAATAGAACGGAGAAAATGGAAATAGATTGCCAAAGTTGCATCGCTTTTAGATTTTCTTTTATAAACACTTCGATTAGAGTATCTTATTGCTTACCTTGATTGCTTTATAACATTTACTATAATACTAAATCACCATTAATTATTTTAAGTTAATACTTAAAATAATTAATTAAATATAATATAATTAATATTTAATAAAATATTAATTTACACCACTACAAGGGACTTCACTTAATAGTGAAGTCCCTTGTAGTGGTGTATAGGGCAGATGCATTTCACATATGTTTCACTGATCGATTTTTTCTTTCGGAGCAAGTAGGCAATCAGCCTTCAATATCCTGCCACACCGAGTATTTTTTTATCTCCACCGGGAATCGAACCCAGGAAGTCTCGGTTGTAACGCTTACGAGCTTATCACTAGACCAAGGAGGTGGTCAGGAGGTCATTATTTTAAGATATTAATATTTAATCTACTGACGTCTAACAATCTGAGTTGTCTTTGTATGTAAAAAATAAATACATAAAGAGAAAATTTAAAATTTTGTTTAAAATCGTTGATTAATTAATTTTAAAAATTATTTCTTTATAGGAATCTACTCATCAATATAGTATAAATTTTATTGGGGTACACGAATGAAGCAGACATATATATCTAACTGCCACCGTGTCTCAGTGATTAACGTATTTGCGTATTGCGCCGGAGGTCCTAGAATATTTGATTTAAAGTCGGGAAAAACAAATTTTTAATGTCTCAGTTGGTTAATCTGAGCTACCTACTGGCACCTACTTGGCTATAAAGGAATTCGGTAAAACAGATATTTCTCTACCTTATGCTTATATGAATTACTTAAGATATATAATTTCTTGATCCAATTAAACGCAAACCCGTAATTAACAAAGCACGAAAACCATTAATTATCGTTAACCATTCACTGGTTCCTTTAAATACATTTTTGTATCGTCATTCATTAGGTAGGTATCAATAAAATTGCTTAATCACCGTTAGACGGTTTCAAAAAGCCTTAATACGAACGAAAACAAGTATCGAACGATGTATCAAGGTACATAAATCGATGGCTGCTACATAATTCAATATCCTTTATTCCAATGGTCTATACGTCAGAGCCTTCTGCAATGTTTCTTAGAGATAGAGTAGTTTTAGACATAACTACAAAACTAAAACTAGCTCTATCACCCTTCACCAGCTACTCAGGGATTGCACCGTGCCTCGGTAACGCGATTGTTAGATAGATCGTGGTGGTTAGGTTAAGAAAAATGTCAACCATATCATGTAGTACATCACCACATATTTATTTCAATATAAAACAATGGACTGGAAAAAACAATTCTAATAAACAATTGTAGGTGTACTGGTGTTTCAATGAAAATCGTAGACGACACCGCAAAACATTAAAATATATAATCCAAGTGATTTCTAAAACGTTAGAGTTTTGACATAATAAACAAAAAAACCTATAATAGATATACAAAATTTAAAAAAAAACATAATCGAATTGCAAATCTTCTCCTTTTTTGTTGGTGGAAATTGTTTTGCCTCAGGCTCATACATTAGAAAATAATGAGTATTATTTCTCTTCCCACCAGTATCATTACGTGCATCCATTACTTTTAGTGAAGTTTGAAATGGGAACAATGTGTTTTGAGAAAGCTGAAAACTCGAAATAATGATGATTTAACTTTTTCGTATACAGTAATGGGCATATCATTTATTACTTAGGCATTCCAAATGAATGTGGGAGTTGATTATAAAAATAAGATTCTACTAATTTCATGTCGGGATGATGGATCAAGATCAACTCTTACTCAAAAATTGTTCATTTCCTATAATATGATTTACATTGTCAATTGGAAATGTTAATCTTATAATCTAAACTTTAAAGGATGATCAAAAGAACGCCTAGGGTCTAAGAAAAACAGTCTTCAACTTTTTCTTTAACATATTATAAGATATCATCTAGTGTATTGTCCATAAGTTCGATAAAGCATGAAAAATGTGATAGCGTCCCTAGCGATAACGCGTAAACTTATAGCCAGTATGGAATTGACAACTGCCTCTGTGGCTAAGTAGCATCCACATTTGGGTATTGCGCCGGGAATGGAAATAAAATCCAAGGGAACAAATAAAAATTTCAGCTATATAGAAGGTAGATCCTACTTAAATTTAAAGAAAATAATCTTTTAAAAAAAAAAAGCTTACTGCCCTGCCCTTCTAAAGGTAACGGTATTTTGCTTTATTGGATTGACAGTTGGATAACAATAAAAAACACTTTGACAGTAAAGTTATAATTGAGAAATAATGTTGTCTATTTTTTGTATTTTGTATATTTGTAACCGTCTTCTGTTGTGTATACATAAAATAAATTAACTTAAATTAATAGATATTTTCAAATTTCGGTCAAACAATAGTACAAAGAGCTTGTTACTCCAAAATAACCATTTCGGCGAGTCGTTTTTCAGACTGTAAACCCTTATAGAGTCTGAATTGAGTCTTTCAATAAAGGCACCATTGATTTCAATAACGGTAGTAACCATTCATAATATATCGAGTTTATCTCCGCACTTCCCACAATTTATAGAGGTTTGCGATTTGTGGTTCAATTCTAGGGATATTTTTTTCTTACCACAGTAGCAATTTGGAACGTCTAAGATCTTCTAGATAGGCCTTAAAAATAAGAATAATTTTTTTGTTTGATTAGTTTGGTTGTAGTTATTTCAGGCGTGTAAGGCTAATATGGATAAATAAGATCTTGGAACGAACATAACATCTTAATATCTTTTACAACTTGATAAAATATTTGAGATTTTTTTGTTAACGCGGTCAATATGATTCCCGGAGTTTCTTGCCTGATGTTTTAACATTAGGGCTCATTCTTAAACAGCTCTCATAAGCACTCTATTCATATAAGCGAATGACCTGAAACCTCTATCTGTACCTACTTAAAACATGAGTTTGATATCAGATTATTTTTTTACTATTTGTAAGCTGTCAATCCTACAGGAACATGTAAGTGTTCGCGTAACAGCTAGGAGCGTAGTAAGATTTATCACATGCCATAGAAAAATATTTTTCAATCTTGTATTAGAGTTTCTGGTCTATATAAGAAGTTTACTATTATTAAAATGCAATAATGAAAAGCTTTTTCAATATTATTCCAGCTTTTAGATAATGAAACCTGTTTTCTAAAATTTTAGTCTCTCGGTCTTCAGATCTTAATCGTGCTTCAGAGTCAAAGGCTTTCAAATGTGAAACCTAAGGATAAGAAACAATTGCCTGATCAATTGGACCCAAGCCGCATTCTAGAACAAGGCACAAAGGAGAACTTATTAAGTCTTTGTGGTGCAACTAAAGGAGTAATTATTTCAGTACAAAGTAAGCTCTTAAGAGCACGGAGCATTACAGGAACGTCTTATACGACGCAATATACTCAGCCTTATATAGATCACATTAATTAAGTTTTTGAAAATTTTTAGATTTTTTGTAGTCTTTTATAGCTTTGAATTCAAAATTAAATGGCGTGTGATAGATTGTAAGACTTCTTGAAGATAATATATAAATGTAAATCTTTTTATTTATTTTTTATTTATCGATAATTTTCATGTCTATTTTGAGATAATTTACGGGTTAATTTTAGAAGGTTTACACGGCTTTAATTATTTTCTGCATTATTTCTAATCTATTTATTAATAGATCTGTTATGTAGATATATCAAAGTAATATAGGAATTATAGAAGATCATTGATAGTAATTTTAAGCGGCAACATATGACCCTTAACAGTAGTATGAAATACATAGCTTTTTTACCAGTAAAGTTAACATACGTTTCATTCACACTTCGGCTTTCTTACAATATGATATTTAACTCTCATCTATAATCGGTTCATATATTAAAAGGTAAGTCGGGCCACTTCTACTCTATAGTATTATACAATTAATGGATCATGTTAGTGTAACAGAATCTCTCGTATGAGAAATACATCTGATTGTAGTGTTGAAAGACTCTCAAACTCCCTGAGGATACACTGTACGATCGAAATGTTTCTAATTGAAATCTGCAGTCTCTGTGTATATCGAGTCGCATACATAAAGAGTTATTTACATATCAGTTTGACTATCATCTCAATAAGATATAGATTCTCTTAGATTAACTATTAAAGTAAAAGCTTTGATAATGAAGCATTACTTATCATATTTATAATATTTTAAATATAGCTTACAGAAGCTTATTAACAGTTGTATTTAGACTCATTGCATGCATAACGTTCTTAACGTAAAACTAAACCTAGCTAACCCAAACCTAAATCTGAGCTTGCCTTTTTTTTGCAACCTGATCGAGTTTATGTGGGTCATAGTTTTATATTATTTTACCTTACTACGAATTGCCGTGCGAATCAATAATATAATTATAATATCTTGAAATAAAATAAATTTCAAAAATATAAAACACTAATTACTATTTTATGATTTCCTGTTACATTTTGACACCGCCTTCCAAATATTTTCCTTGTAGATTTTTAGCCTTGATTTATTTATTGAAAGTAAAAAATATATCGTTTAAGATCTATTACATTGGTTAACAGTTCCTATACGTGAATTTTATTTCACGTTAAGTAGAAGTTTAAGTAGAATATTTCCAAGACCAATATTGTAATAAAGAACAGAGATTGAAACCACGCGGCTGTTTATTTTATTACTAAATGTTATTTAATATTGCACTGAAACGCTTATTAGTTCAAAAACGGGATTTATCACGACATATTATTACAATAGAAATACTGTAAGTAGTTCGAGAAATTCCCTGGTGAATATCAATTTGTACACGGAAATCCAGCGTATCTCGGCATTCCGTAGCAACTCACCCATTCATCATGTCTGGCGCTATCAGAATACTATTGTTTTAATGCAAAGTGAAATTTAATTGTGGGTATTAGAGCTGAAATTCATTTGTAGGTTATATGTTTGCTTTAGAATAATCTAGGGAAAATATTTTATATTTAATATATTTCCCCAATAAAGGATTCGTATATTCAACTTTGGACAAAAATCAATGAAATGGTGGAAATTTGTATTCCTTATTACTAAACTAATTTAGTTCATTTTATATGAATATAAAAAAATAAATTATGTCATATAACAAAATAACGTGAAATGAATTCAATTCATTGGCAATTAAAAGAGTTTGGTATTGACCGTTAGAAATTATAAGACAATTTATAAGGAATATTTTTCACAGCAATCTTCCAGAGCAAATTATGGCCGATTTCAGAATCTGCGGCATCCAAGTTTTTATATTAGAATATGAAAGAGTTTGAATCAGATATTAAATCGAACGAGGCCCTAAATTACTGGTTTCCGAAATTCCTTACGTTTTTTCTTTGGAAAAATCTTTTGTTCTTTATTAAATTACGAAAGGAATGTCTTGAAATTCTATTTTATAATTTAAAGGTGAACTTTACTTGTTTTTTATAGCATTAGGTTAAAATTTGATTACTAATTAAAGCATCCAAATAATTTAAAAGTACGAGCTTTTTTCAAAAAATAATATAACCTGTGAGGCTCATATCAACTTTCAAAGAGATTCGGGTATTTTTAAAAGCTAATTTTGTATCCAAATCCTTTGTGATCATTTATTGACATTGTATGATCACAGACAATAGACAAGTAATAAATACAGGCACAAATGAGTGGTATAACAATCGACTGACACCGATTATTATCGACTTTTAACAACTAAGCTAAAAAATCGACTAATAAGCCTAATCATTTTAGTGGTAATCGCCCATTGTTATACAATCTGACGCATAAAAAGCGACCTTTTTCTAATGAGTCATCAAAAAAGGATCTTAGTATTATTTTCTTTGGAGAAAATTCCATAACGCCATAAACGGTTAATGTAACTTTTTTGACTACTCATGCCGCCAAAACTCCATTAGCAACTACTAAAGATATTCCAAAGTTGCAAATAGGGGAGTTAACAACACCATTTTATTTAACACCAATTGCGAACATTATAACTACAATCGTTAGGCGAATGTACTTTGTTACGAGTTCAAGGTTCTTGATTTATATACAGGAGTTACTTGATGTATAATAAATAGCTGTTTAGTAATGGCTGACCTGAATAAAACATAATAAAAACACTATAAATCAACATCAAATATTACATTATTTTAAAAAATTTAACTTAGAAGTGATAATAATTACTATTATTAAAAAAATAATTAAGTATTATACTATAATGATCTAAGCGCCATCACGCACTAGCGTTCAATTTTAATAATTATGCATTCGCTTGTGATTGTACGCACTTAACCCTAAAATGCTTATTAAAGTAAACCGCGGGGTAATCTCCCTACGCGGTTAGCCGCTAGTGCGTAAGGTGTCTAATAGTCGTTGCTAATTTGAAGAAATAGATAGCTTTCTAGTCTGACACAATTAGTACCTCTACTTCAAGTCAGGTTAAGTATTTTTCGATAGCATCTGTGTAAATTATCTTTATGGAAAATCATACAGCACCCACACTATTGGTTACTCAATCATTATGGCATTCACAGCTTTCCCATAGTACTTAATATATTGAAAACTTTTATAGTGATCTCATGGTTGACGTACAGTAGGGGTATCCATAAATAGTCGAAAATAAATTTGCTGGACCATCCTTCCTACTTAGAACTTAAAATTCGATTAATTTCAAATAAACGAAAGTTTGGTTTGGTTTTTAATTTACGATGTAGGTATATTAATTCTGATGTTAAAAAGTATTTGGTTAAATTCATAATGTGAATTTCAAGTCTATAATTCTGTTTAAATTTCACACCCAAATATTTCGGTATAGCAGCTGCCTGTGCATATTAAATGCAGATTATTTGCATGTTATTGAATGTACTCATTTATAAACATAAAAATTAGAATAATTTATACAGTCATGTTATTAAGTTCTCTACAGCGAAACATAATCGTATTCTAATTATTATTTTCAACTCTACATAAATATGCTTCTTGTGTGTAATTAAAGTTTCGTACGTATTTTTAACCGACCGTCAAAAAAACCAAAAATGAGTTTATCAATTTGACGTGTATTTTTTTTTGATGTTCCGCTCGTATGTCACCATCCGTAGACCGATTTGAATCAGTGAGGTGTTAAACGATATGTGAATAACTAATGAATCTTTATCGGTTAATTTGATGTTTTTAGATCTAGTTTAAAATTTGAATCAAGAATAAATAAAATTAAAGATAATTAGATTTATAGTTTAAAAGATATGGCAGTCAATAAATCAAAAATTGAAAAAAACTTCCATTACTTTGCCTTTCAAAGAGCAACATTTTTATGCCTTTGTTGAATTGTACATGAATTTTATTTAAAAACATTATTTACGTATTTTTATTTACAGCAGGTAAATTTATAATTACAATATTTATTTTTCACTTTGTAGTGCGTTTTGAGGTCAGTATTATTTTGTTATTAAAAATTAATTTATTATGTTTTAAAGCAAAGAACTATAAATAGATCATTCCATTGAAGCTTTAGTATAGGTACTATGTATATGTCTTGCGTTTGCATGCTGAAAGTTTCAAAAAGTTTCAAATCCGGAGAAAACATAATTTTCGGTATGGTTTCGAAATGCCAAACCCGTATCCAACTGAATCATGTCCTGTGTGTACTGCCCCCGTCATTTGTGCAGAATAAAGATAAAATAATATATCATTCTTAACAAACATTTATTTATTGATGTATCTATATGATTTTTAAAACTGTTATATTATATTTAAATGTTAAATGCATTTTTTAGAGATATTATATAGGTCTCGTATGCTACGAATTGTCGTAGACACGTCTACGACGCCTACGGCAAGAAACTAATTAATGCTAAGGTTCTAAAGAAAATTAATACTATTTATTTATCTTAGTGTGGCTTCGGGGAAGATGATCTTTCGGGCATGATCTTAGCTATGGGGAAGATGCATTTCTACGCTTTCCCAAAGAGTAGAATCAACAAACCAACTAAACTATAAATCTAATAGGATTTGATAACTTTGGAATGAGGGTAACAAACCTTTTCCATCCCTCGATACTGGAGTATTAATATAAATTGTTTAAGTATAGTAAAATGGGTTGTAAGCAAACCATTCCAATAGGAGATTAATAGTTTTGCATACGGAGAAGTTTGAGAATCTCATTCCGAGTTCAGTTTCAGAGGATATTTCAAGTTGAAATCCATCGCTTTGTAACATGACTCCGGAAGTTTTGCAGCGCTGTTATATTTATGTCAATTAATAATCAATCAATATAAATAATAATTATTAATTATTATTTTACTTTCAAATATTTATACTAAACGTATCTTATTTTAGGTCATTGCTAACCTATCATTGGATTATTAATATTAACTAAAAATGGGTTAGAAAAAATAGCCAATGGTCGCGATATTTTTATGAAATATTTTACTTACTTATTATTACTATACAAATTTTTATATTTACTACTGTCAGTCAATGTATCCTAATAAATGTACATTTAAGTACCTTTTTGTTGTTTTTATATCTAGTCGTTCTTAGAATGGGACCATTCAATAATCTGTCTTAGAATAGGACCATTCAATAATCTGTCTTAGAATGGGAAACTATGGGACTTGAGACTTGGGGCATGGGGCTTGGAGCGTGGAGCTTGGGAGATGAGCCTTGCATGGGCTAAGATCTATACCAATCACGTCAGCACAGACCCAAACGGACACCAATGGACACAAACAGACACGTCAAACTTGTAACGCTTCTCTTTTTGTGTCGGGAGTTAAAAACATGGAAGCTTTGTAATAAATACTTGATTCAGAGGCTAGAAGGTTTCAGTTTTTGAGTGAAATGCACCAAACCGTATCGCATAACTAAGTGTTTTGCAAGCACTAATTGAAATCGATACGTGCCACAGTAGCTTTGTCTTGACGTATTGTATTTAATCGTGTGAACAGCTGTCCTAATTTATACTCTACTCGCATTCCGTAGTGTACTAACATACTAGTCAAATGTTTGCCATATCTATGTTATTATGCGGTACCAGGAAATATCAATGTAATTACCATATAACTATTGAATTAATACCATTTCAAAATATTGTTTTCTACATGTTTTCATGTGCTTTGCGTCCCTGATAATTTTATTGAAGACAAGTTGATAGACCGAAACACTTGTTTGTTTGCCAGGGATGTGAACCTAGGACCTCCGATTCAACACATAGATGTGAACCGCTTAGACATGAAGGCAGATCTAAAATATGATATCCACATAATGCTCATTGTTATTACTTTTGCTTTCATTGATTTTAATTTGGGTCAAGTAATATTTTTGTTGAATATTTTACAGCGCTCCTAACTTTTACATGCAAACATAGTTACTACGAGAGTTGAAAAACCTATTGAAAATTTCGATACTAAGCTCATGACGTGAAAATCATGTACCTACATAATATAAATAACTTTTCATATTAAGTCCGTGCTTAAAACTGTTAAACACACTTCTTACCTACACGGTATACAAAGTGTAATAAAATTCGCGCAAAACTTGAATGAACTCTGCTGAATGAAAAATACCTCACAAAGTTGCAACTCATATCTCATGTATAACGTTTCCTGTTAGAAATCTAATACAGTGTGGATATTGGTGTAGTGTTTGCAATCGACGCGACGATAGCTTACATTCGATGCATATTAATGTGTTCGCGCCAAAATTGCTCCAATTTGCACACAGCGTTCACAAATGAAAAATTGTACCGTATTCCAACTCTATACAAAATATTGACTTTCATTTGTTTTTGAGGTCTTATGTTCATGAAAATTTTCACATTGTGAATTTTGAAAGCCTTGTATCACATAATATGTTTATTTTATGTATGTTAGCTAGCTGACCCCGCGAACTTCGTATCGCTTCAGATTTCCAAATCTCGTGTCACCTAACGTGTCATTCCTTTTTTTGTATTTTAATAATTTTTCTACTATTCTCGGAATAGATGAATCCAAGGAATTAGAGATCATCAATCGGTTAATTTTTTGTTTTTGAGTTTTATAAAAATGGTGTAAATAACCCGACTAAGTTTAATATTAATTAAAAGATTGTATATGAGACAATATTATATGTTGTCTTAATATTATTTTCATCTATTGTAAAGTAAGAAGAATTGTTAGCGATTGTTATGTTGATAATCTACAAAACAGAATTTTAACTGATCGAGTGATGAAGCACACTAAATAAAACGTCAGACTATAGTTGACACTTAATATTATGTTGCCTCTACAGAGGTGGCCAAAAAGAAAAAATATGAAAGTATCTTAAACAAACTACAAGTTTCTAGTCACACTATAATAATAACTATTGGAACAACTCACATACATTGCTCTGATCCCAAAGTAAATAGGACCCTTTAGCGCGAAGGCAGCAGCACCACCTATTGTGCCAATCGGCCGTCAAATGCTGGCAGCACAAACCTATTACTAAGAAAAATACTTGCCAAGAACACTTACAAGATGTAAACAAAGGTAATCATTCAGACGTGTTTAAATTTTTTGAGGAAAATCTAATTAATTAAATTATAATGACTGTGTAATAAAACGTCTTTCAATTCTAGACACCTGATTGCTTTTCTTAATAGAAATTCCAAGAATATCTCAAAATTCAATTACGATCAGAAGTATGTAAATAAAACTCCTTCCGAACGTCTTCACGCTTCCTTAATTTTCATTTAAATCAATATCATTCAAGAACATTCGACAGACGTTCATTTAAAATATTTCATTTAAATGTTTGTGTTAAAAATTGGCAATAGAATAAAAACACGATATATCTTGTACAAGAAATATGTTTATACAAAAACTTATTTTACTAAGAAAATATAGAAAAACATAAAACTAATCCATCTCAAAAAGTTAGGAAGACTCTCTTTGTTGAAGATTTATGGAGGTTTAAGTATACATCAGTTTTGTTATATGGAAACAAATATAATGTTTAAAATGCGATTAAAAGAAATAATAACAATAACAAATTTAACAAAGAAATATTAACAGTTTACAATTATTCTACACACTAAAAGGCATATCATGATGAACTCATGTTCATTAAAAGATTCCAAATATGTTTTTATTCAGTCATTCACAAAATGTTGGGTATAGTGTTAAAATTTAACAAAAAAACAGACTTCAACTTGTAACTCTAAAACTACTTAACAGATTTGATGAAATTCAAATGAAACTACGCGGGAAGCACCAGCTTCAAAAAAGAATTATCAAAATCGGTTCACCCAGTCAAAAGTTCTCAGGTAACAAACATAAAAAACGTGTTAAATTAAGATCCTCCTTTTTTTGAAGTTGGTTAATTAAATGAGCACCTAGAAAACTTATGTTGGAAAAACTTTGCTGTTTGAGGGATTAAGTAGGGTCAAGGACGTCTTAGCATCCTGCGCTGTCACATTTTGTTTCAAGTACCACTTATTTTCGTCGTCTTAGTCGCGCAATTATGATTTTCTTCCAAAAATTTGACGTTTATTAATTATCTCATAATAATTTTATTCTGTAATGTTTTATTGTAATGATTACAATTATTATAATGTCAAATGCGAAGGTTTGATTATTGCGCTTTAAATGGGTAATTATTTGACATTTTGAATAGACGAAAATAGTGTTTTTCTATAGCGTCTACATAAGTTTCTTCTCTGGAATGTCATGGAAATGTGCATCTAGCAGTTACGTGCAAACACAGGTACATGGTTACAATTCACAGTTGGTAATAACTAAAACCTTTCATAAATTTCTATATTAAACTCGTTGTTGACATTCAAATATCGCCCGCAAGAAAAGACTTTAATAACTTTAGTAATGATGCTTATATTAAATACTCACAAAATATTAAGGAACAGACATAATATCTTGAACCAGAACAACACATTAAGTAATTAAAATCAGTAGAAGTTTAGTTTTTATTTCTCTTGTAAGATAAATTTTTCTTATCTGCATTTCCGCATTGATTTTGTATTGCAAAGGGGTTTCCACGTATAGATGTTATGGGTGTTGTTATAAAAGTTTTATAATAAATTTAATTTCGCTTCTTCGTCTGCAAGAGTCTATATAATAAAGCCCATTTGACTTAGAAATGTTTATAAAATCGGCCCAGTTGATTTTTAAATAATTACAAAAGTAAATCATAGATATATTTGTATTTGAGAGTTTTTGTTGAACTAAAGTAAATTTAGTATTAAATCTTCAAAATTAATAATAACAAAAGTAATTAATTAATAAGGGTAATCATGTACTAAGTTTTATGCCTTCAAAATATTGAAATCTTAAGAAATTATATAAGATGATTCACCGCCATTCTTTCAATAAACCATTGTAAGATGACACTAATGCCTGTTCCTGTAAAATATGAGGCTTTCAGATTTAAGACTTAGATTTTCGCTTAAGTTCTTTTAACGGATGGCTTTTATCTTTATTAGTAAACGCTGTCGTGAAAAGGTTTTTTATATAAGTACTAGCTCTCTGCTACTCAGTCCGAATGTTTATTCTATGTATTTTGGTATCTTCGGCAATCTTCAACAATATAAACTTCCATATAAACTTTCATCCCCTATTTCATCTTTGTCTTCTGGTAATAAAAAATGGCTTATATCCTTTCTCAAGCTCTAGTAAGTCTATCTCTGTGTCAAATTTCATTAAAATCGCTTTAGTGGTTGAGGCGTGAAAGCATAACAGACAGTTATAATAAGTAGGGATAACTTTATATAATAGAGCAAATGTTAAAATCCATAAAACCAAAGTTTCAAACAATAAACCAAATGGAAAGTCGGGTGGTTTTTAATTTTAATTCCATAAATGAAATTATATGTTTCCGGCAAATATTTCCGCAAGATTGGTTAACATAAAATACCAGATATTACGGACGGGTTTAAAATAACAGTTTTAATTACATTAAAATAACTTCGGGTAAGCTCTCTCGGTTCAGTAATTTAAAGTCTAAGAGATGCTTTTTAAAAAATACGGATTAATTTAACTATAATAACTAAAATATACGTTTTTCTCTGTTTCTATGACTGTTTAATCCTATATTCCGCTTGTATGTAGCCTTATTTATTGTTTTTTATAAATAAATATTATGGTTTACGGTTAACATACATACACGTTACCAAAAGCTCGAAAAACCTGCCTTTTAAGGCTTGAAATCGGTTTTATTAATTATTAAACGGCGTACTAAAACTCGGTCATTAGTAACGAAATACTAATACAAATAGATGGACTTAATTTAAAGGTCAACTGTGTTAAAGCACTCTAAACGATGTTGAATTATAAATTACTAGGTCTAGAAACTTTTGTACCAACTTTAATTTATGAAAAATATAAGTTACGTACGTTTTTAATGCATTTTACCTGTATACAATATCCTTCAAACGTTTAACGTCATCTCTTAGACTAGATGCATTTGCTTCCGTATATCTCCGCATACCATCTTAATACGCTTAATGAGCGTTTATTGCGCCAAATTATGCAGATAAATTATTTAAATACCTTCTATATTTCCCCTTTTAGTCCATTTCTAATTGCTTCCGTTCCAGTCTATTTTCTAAAAACCTAAAATTTAATATATTTATGGTTTTTTTTAAATAGCAATTAAGGTACGTCACGTAAAAACTACTGAACGGTGTAATATTATCTAAATTGTAGCATAAGGTTACATTATGAGTTTATTCATTAATTACAATACTGCTTAAATATATTAGGTCATTCCATTCAAACTTGCACTGAGTTATTTCGTTCCTGTTGTGACATGTTGAGCGAATGGTTGATGTTAACGGTAGATTATTATTTAGTGCTTACCAGTGCGTCTAGCTATCAACAAGTTTTTTCGATATCTTTAAAAATGAATCGGAGTAACCTCATAAATTCAATTAGTGAGTTTGACCAACGGAATTTTATTAAGATTGAGGTTCTTTTGGGAAAATGTGCAACCGATATTCATGAAGACCTTGTAAAAGCAATAGGTGGTTTTGCGTACTCTTTGCGTACAGTACAGTTTTGGGTGAAAGCTTTTCACAGTGGTAGAATTTCTACGGAAGAGGGCCGAGGAGGGCCTCACAATCTGGCACCTGAACACGAAGAACGCATCGCTGCCGTAAAAGACAAACTGGATGAAATGAGAGATTGGACTGTCGCCGACCTTTCCCATGAACTTCAGATTCCTAAGACCAGTGTACACCGCATATTAATAAAAACATTAAATATGCACAAGTTGATTGGCAAGTGGATACCCCATGTTCCCACCCAAAAGATTATCGAAGAGCGATGTAGTGCGGCTTCTCAAAACTTACTGCTGCTAAGACAACATCCAAACTATCTGCGCGGGACATTGGCGATAGATGAGAGTTGGGTGTTTTTATACCGAGCTCCCGAACGTGACCAGTGTCGATTTTGGGTTTCGGTTGGGGAAGAACCGCCGCAGGTACCACGTCAACATAAAGCTGAACACAAGCGTATGCTGATAGTTGCCATGGATTTTAATGGTATCGCTTTTTGGCACTTGTATGATGAAGGGGAAACCGTGACAGCGGCTCGTTATATTAGCTTTCTAGATGACGTGGTCAAGGAATTTAAGATGCAAAATAAAATAAATAATGTTGTGCTACTCCATGATAATGCCAGGCCCCACAAGGCTCGCATTGTTTCTGAGTTTTTGTTGAACAACCACATACTGACATGGAACCAACCCCCTTATTCCCCTGATCTGATACCTCCGGATTTCGGCTGTTTTCACCATTTAAAGCGCGCAATGAGCGGCCGTCATTTCAACGAATGGTCAGACCTCTATGGGATATTAGAAGTAGAAATTTACGAGGGAAATCGAAACGGCACGTTCCAAGGTATTCGCAAACTAGAAGAGAGATGGGCTACTGTCATTGAAAAGAACGGGGACTATTTATAGCTATCTAAGTTATATCAACTTAATTAGATAATATTACAAAATAAAACAAACAAAAATACTTGCGCAAGTTTGAATGGAATGACCTAATATTTACAAAAATACAAAAGGCTCATCGTGCCTTCAAGACCATCAAGGCCTTTGGGGTGCGTACTCAAAATACTGGCTACATTAGCGCATTGTATCACATATACTAACGCATTGGCCAAAATATGTGCCAGCTTTCAGGTTCCTTGCAGTCTCAACATAAGTTATAATTTAAAAAAAAAGGAATCTATAAAAAAACTATCTTTGACTCGTTTTATCCGCGTGAGTAAACACAATTCTTGAAATCGAAGCCAACGGAAACATTTATTTGCTTCCCCATGATTCGAACCTACAACCTTCGGCGCAATACGCAAATAACTACGAAACTTTCTTTCAATATTTTAAATCTTTTGGAATTATCTTTCAGTTGCTCAAGGGGAGACTACATAAAGGTGTACTGGGAAGTCCAAGGTCCTGGGCCTCCTGGCGCCATCAACGAGAGGTCGGGATGGGCGAAACAGCTCTGTGGAAGTCGTGATGATATCCCGCCCGCCCTGTACTCGCCAGGGCAGTCTATGGTGCTGGAGTTTCACACGGGAGTAAAGCAGAATAACTCAACAGGCTTCTTGGGGACATTCAGTTTCATCGACAAAGGTAAGTACATAGCATAGATACTTTGAATTTTGTATGGATTTTAAAAGTATTACGGTTTTTTAACAAGTATTTTAATAATTAAGTACACAATAACATTTGAAATAATTAAAAATGAACAACTTCCCAACAACAATGGGCTCAGATTCAGATATGAATTGACATCATGAATTTTTGCACATATGTTTCCTAAGGTTTAGGAAGAGGCATGTTCATTTTCTTAGGGAAAATAATATTTACGAATATTAACGTAAATCTTGGGTAAAAGTTAATCTATGATATTATTATAAACAGAAATTATTTGTATTTTATTTATAACGAAACTAAAGCTGGACTCTTACTGACTAACTTAGGCTATGTTACTGTATATGTCCATACAAATGAAATAACTAGTGATAGCGAGTGAAATATACACAGTCGAATTACGAAGTAGGGGATAATCGAGAGGATTTAATATAGAAATTGTAAATTATATTACAAAACCAATTCAGCTAGTCTAATTACATTACAAATAGATTTACCGCTTATAATCTAGTTGCTTTCAATTAATATTAGTCGTTAAAGTATTAAATATATCCCAATAATTGTGAGAATTATTCAGTAAAAACAATGTTGATATCAATTGTTTAATGGTAATCTAATTGCTGTAAGATATTTAAAATTAAAAGAAATGCATAAGTTATATTTTATAAATTACTTAATTTACATTAAATTATAGATTTAATGTAATTAAGTAATGTATATAATATAATAATATTAAAGAAACGACAAGAACGATTTTACTTATCGTATGAATTATGTTATCAACGTTTTCCACTTAAGTATGAACGCAATATATATTTATAGTTTATACCTAGTTACTTAGAATTTTTCGTGGGTGCAATGTTTGTTAAAGAATTATGCTTCAGCACTCCTGATTTCTAAAAAAAAGTAAATCGTAAGTAAAAATTGCCTGTTTAATGTCCATATCAAAGAATCCTGCCTATTGTACACGATTATATTACGTGCTTTGATAATATGAGGAAAACCTACCTAGGTTACAGGCAAAGATTGAAAATTTTCATTCCAATAAAAAATACTTCAGTTATGCTATTATCGTTAAACCATGGCGCCAAGTGTATGTTGGAGTGCTGAAACCTGATGATGTTGTAGAATAAATTGGCATTTGTTACAATTATAGCAATAACCATGAGTGTTGTAGGCGCAGAACTTGGCCAAATGGGTCCATGCCAGATGCTTCGTTGGTGACTTGGCAACTATCCTAAGGAAAATTTAGCTTCGTTTTTAACTTGAATAATCAATCGGACAGACAGATGTTCGCTTTTACCGTTTTAATTTGTATTTTTAAGTGTTTCGGCGTTAACAGGATGAAATTCATGGGCATTTTGCAAAGGTTTGCTTTGAAAAGTCAAAAAGCTGTTGGTTATGAAATAGAACTGATGAAATTGAAGACCCTCAACATGATAGTTATTCATAAAAATATTTTTCATCGCGTAAAAAAAGGCGACGATCAAGATCACTTTAAAGTATATACCGTAGTTCAGTAGCTTATGATAGCGTATTTAATCAGGACACACATTAAAAACAAAATCTCTCGCTACGTCTTTCTGTCTGTCTGTTTTATAATTTTGTAGATATGCTGATTCTCTTAGTTTGTGTATTTAATATAAAAGAAAATCTCATAATTTACATGAATACAAAATGCAATTATTGTTAAAAATAAATAATAGTAAATTACTATTTATCATTAAACAGATTCAGAATTCTGTTTTACTATGGGTTCGAGGAGATATTTTAAATTTATATTTTCGTATTTATCAAATTACTATCAAATTCTTCTTAAATATCCATTATATTCTTTGGTTACTTTCACTATGAAATTTTCCACGAAGTAGCCGACCAAAATTACAAAGGTGATCGTTAAGTTGTCTATAAATCTATCAAGGGGATTTTAGTGGTGTCAAGATGTGTTTGATGTTGGTCCCGTATTGGTGTTAAACCTTGGATCAACGATTGAGGTCCTAGCTTATCTTTACACCTATATTATTGGAGATCAATTTAAATATCTTGACATTAACTATAATAGCATATCTATTACGTCTACATAGAATTAGGACAAATTGCATAATCATATCTTTCGCTCCATCTGACTCTTTACCAATATTAATAGCAGTCTATTAAGGATTATTTTTAATAATAAAAAGTGGCCAGTAGCTATATATAAAAACGTACATACAAGAAAATCTTTATATAAATAAAGATTTTCGTACCCGTATATTTTACTTGGAAAAATTAACGATAGTTTTTCTGCAGTCTCAAAGAAAGGACCAAATGAAAGACAGAGTTCTGAGCTAATAAACGTACATATTAAATATTCACAAAATTTTATTTGCCCTAATAAGGTATTAGGAATTTATTTATACCTTTGATATTCAAGCATTAGTGTGACAAGTAGCCCCAAAGTCAAATAGTTGCTTCCGCTTTGTTGGCTCCCGTGGGCATTTCACGTGTCAATGCACGCTTGATTTTATCTATCCTATGTCTAAAATACGTAAGCCGATAAAATGTTGATCGCAGGGGATCAATTTCGAGCTGTGGGCGAAAATCTCGCTTCATATTACAACGTTTGCTATTAAGTTTTTAGTAGGCGCTTCATATTATTTTGTTGATTATGTTTTTATTCTTTTTATAAAGATATATAAAAATAGATTCTGCCAGTTATTTACTTCTAATTAGTTCATTAGTGAAAGTAAGGTTAACCATTGCTGTCCTGACCTAAAAAATTATTTTAATGTCCAAGTTAGCTACAGATAGGCCTTGTTTTTACTTAAAACTTTTAATGTAATATTTTTAAAATGTTTTTATTGAAAGTATGTTTTACTTTTACATTTGTTTCTTGAAAGTTTCTTCTTTTTTATACTTATGTATGTACCAAAGTTTATCGAAATCCGAAGAGCGGTTTTAAATTAATACATTAGAATCTACTGTACGGTTTTAAATTAAAATAAAGTACTCATACATAGTTGTTATAATACTTATAAATTTGTATAACTCTTTTAATTTTTCCCCATTTTTAGTATTTTATCTTTCGTAAACGCTTCCATTCAGTTCCGTTTCTTATTTTAAAAAATAATAAACAGTTCATGATCACCTGTAATTAAAGTATTAAGGGCGAAATGTGTTTGCCCAACGTTTAATTAAAATCAAATATAGAACGAAAATAGTTTATTATACGTAATAAATTTTCCATAAACCACATCCAATACCAAATACCACAAATTAAATGTCATGATTAAAGTATCCTCTGTGGAGTTCCATAATTAGTAAATGAAATACGAAATTGGACAATACACAAGAGTCCATAGATTCGAATGAACCTACATTACCTAAGTACCTACTTAACTAATCATGATATTTTTGTTTATTTCCAATTCTATAAGAACACAGTAATCTAACAAAAAAGATTATTGTTAAAAATTTTGAAAATTATTTCAATAAAAACACTTCAATTGAAAATTATTTTGGTCATTTATCTCGACGCTTGGAACGTTTTCCGGAAATCGTGGTCAGCGAGCGACAACTGACTACATAAAGGCGTTTTTATTTACTTAATTGTTATGTTATACTCGCGTAAATCAAAGATAATATGTTAAAACTCGCAAATATTCTGCTGTTCATTGACAAATCCTCAGAGGTTCAGTATTTGTATTATCAATGATATTTCTAAGCTCTTCTTGAGGTTCCTTTTTATATATACGAGTATTGGATGCACGCCCCATTTTGTAGTGATTGCTATACATTACCCTCGTCATCTCATTTACTGTATATACGGATCATAGTATCTAAAAATTATATTAGAAAAAGTAAATAATATAGACCGCCTTCTTAGTCTAGTGGTCAGCACGTAAGCGTTACAACCAAGAGGTCATGGGTTCGATTCCCGGTGGAGATAAAAAAAACTCGGTCTGGCAGGATATAGAAGGCTGATCACCTACTTGTTCCTAAAGAAAAAATTGATCAGTGAAACAGATGTGAAATGCATCTGCTCCATACTCCACTAGGGGACACGGGACTTCACTTTTAAACAATATGCACTTTCAATAGTGTGGCTAAATGGCACTGGTGTAGTGTCGTAAAATTCTTTCATAAAAGTAATTCATAGATTTCTGTATCTACCTAGTTCAAATATAGCTGTATAATATGTACTTACTAATTATGCATGCAATGTGCATGGCAATTGGCAGTCATTTGCGCTCATATACGGTTAAGATTGCCTCCTGTCTTTTTTTTTTCATAAAAAATTTATAACAAATTTATAAAACAGATTCAGTTTTGCTTGCTTTATTAAGAAACATTTGAATTAAGTTGATCGCAAACTTCTCAAAATATTCCGTACAAAATCTGAAACATTTCCTTGGTGAAAATAAAATGGAATTTCGCTTTTTCCTAAGAAATAAATTATTTTATCGAAACAATAGTTGCTGAAGTATTTGCTATTTTAAAAAGTAAACCCGATTCCTACATTCCAAATCTTACGTTTTAAAAGTTGGAAATTCTATAAAATCTCACCCAAGGGAAATCTTGTTAACTGAGCATTTTATAAGCACATTGTCTACCGTCCCTACTGGCTTCGTGATATTTATTTAAAATACAACAGGTCTTTTCTTACATTTTTAAAGGGAAATGCAACTACCACAGATTTTTAATAGTTTCGCACTTTGCACTTTTATCTTGCATTGTGGTCTAGGTACATAAAAGATTACTTTAAGAAAGAAACTGTTAAGATTCTGTTAAATTGACAACGTAAATTTTATTAAGTAAAAAACACCTTTTTACGGAGAAATATTATAATGATTACAGTTGGTGTTTGTATTTTAATAATTTATCTTTTAAAAAAGGGATTTTTGTTACAAAACAAAATATACAAATATTTGTCACGTGAATGTCGGGTGGGGTGATACTGTATTTATTGAAATTGATCGATATTGATTTTTCATTTGAGAAATTACAAATGCTTATAAAAATTTCAATGTCTGATCATTGTTAATACTGATCTTTTTCGGTATAGTCGCATGATATATCATGAAATAATATTCTATAATTCTCATGCCTAGGTATTAGCGGTTACGGGATTTTTAACCTCATTTCAAACACAGCGTCCATGTAGACATAAACAAAACATCGGCTCTAAATAAAAAAAAGTGTAAAAATGTATTAATAAAGGATAAGCGTGAAGTAAACTCGCGGTCAAATAATAGGGATGGCATTGCCAGTTACAAATTAGCTCGCAGTTGTTCTAAATCCGAGGTTTAACGGATTTCATTTAAACCAAAACCCTAAAACTGAGTTCAACCCAATTTCGCCAACCATTCAATCGCAGTGTTTATGTTACCTGAACTAAAACTTGTGACAGCTCATCGTTCTATACATTGATATTTTAATAGAGGATTAAATTTTACTACACACTTTTGAACTATGGTTTATAAGAATATATTATTAGACAGAAATAGAGAAGTAGAAATTCTTCTCTTTCTCTATTCTAATAATCACCAATCTTCCGAAGGAGATGGCATGTAGAGAAGAATTATTTTATTAAATTACCATCTGATGTAGGTTTATGTAACATTAATTTTGATGTGTCGGTAAATAACCTATTTACACAATTTTATACAAATAATGTAAGATTTTTTATGTTTACTTACAATGAATCAACATAAAAACTTTAAAAATACAAATTGTTTCTTATTTACAAATTTTCACCGAGTCAGAACTCTCTTTGTGTAATTTAAGCTAGATACAATGCCAGCAAAAGTTGCTTTTTAATAAGAATTAACCAAATTCAATGACAACCACTACCAAAAACTTACCAAAGAATTATTAAAATTGAAAATTATTATGAAAATAATTTTCAGTTACAATTAAATTATTATGAATTGCGACCAGCTATTATATATTTCTGATTAGAAGAATTTTTATTAAAATAGTTGTAACTTCTCTATTTTATAGAGAAAGTAAGGTTTACTTTCTCTATAAAATATTTAGTATTCGCATTTGAAATCTAGGCTAATAACGTGGCCTTATAATATTAAAAAGAAAGACACTTCTGTCTTATAATTTAAAATTCTCAAAGTAAAACCGGAAGGATTGAGAAGAAAGTTTAACTGTTATACTTTTGTGAAAATTCTGTAGGACTCTTTTAAACCAACTGAAGAGATAGTATTGTATCAGATGAAGATTTTCCTATATTTTTTTTGTATTACCTACTTATATTAGTTCTTATAATTTAATACAGCATTATTTATAAGTTATTTAATAAAGCGATAATATATTGTTAGTAGTTATCCGGCTGCCCTTATTCAACAGTTGCTCTTAGAAGAGAGCATTCTATAGTTGATCTTACGAGTAGAAGGGGAAACTTTGTTTGATTGAACAGTGGTTATGTATTCTGAGTAAATCGTTCGACATGTATTTATGTTTAGTGTGGTTTCTATTTTTTTTTAATAAGCAAATAAACAGAGTAGCTTAGCATTTTTAAAAAAAATCATAAATGCTAAAGTACTCTGTCTGTCTATCATTTCTATCTGTCTGTTTCACTTTAATGCCTTAATTACTAAACTTTGATGGTAAAGAGATAGACTGCAGCTTGAGAAAGGTATGCAAAACCATAGCCATCAACTAGTGTTGAAAGGTCTAATTAATATACGTTACTTGCCCCTATAACAAGTGTGTGTGAAGTTCAAAATTCTTAATGAGTTCCGCCTCTCCGCACCACAAAGCGTTCACGTATCAGCCTATAGATTAGCGAGCAGGAAATTACGAACCAACTTAACGGTGAAACTCTATGAGAGTTAAGTATTGTAATCGAGAAGAATTCAAAATTAACCAGTAGGTATCTCAAACTAAAGTTTTCAAATAAAAAACTTTACGTAATTTTATACACATAACGTATTCGAATGATTTATCGAGTACTGTAAAACCAAAAATAATCTGAAAACCCAGATATGTAATAATACCAAATGGATAAATAAGTCTTTAAAATTATAGATAAGCCTCATTTTAATGACGTCAGCCATCGGTCAGATACACAGACATTTTAAATTTATAACAACTTCTGCGTTATTCAAAATAAACACCATATAAAATGATTTGAGGTATTTTTCCGTTTAAAACTGTAAATTTCTCTGAGCGCTAGTCGAATATTTGAAATGCAAAATTTGAAGAACTATTTGAATGCATTGCACTAGTATTATGTGATTTTCAAACAAATATCTACAATTGTCGCATTATCATATAGATGGATACAGTTAAAATTCAATTACATAGTACGAAAGTGAGATAAGTGGAATTTGCAAATTGTCTATAGATTTCAAAAATTGTAATTTTTGAGGGCAGTAATTCTCAAGCTTCTTAAGCTCTTGTATCTACTAAATTTCATAAAAATCAAATTTTGAAAAAACGAAAATTCGTAAACATTTAGAAAAATGGTTATGATAAACTGTAACGAGTCCAATTAATTGCTCAGCACTATGTTAGCAGAAATCTAAAAGAAAACAACATCAAGTGTGTCGTTTCACATCAAATGCGGGTTCGTCTCCAATCAACGCTGTTTTCTTTACAAAATTCTTCTCAAAGCAAACTATGGTCTTGTTTCCGAGCATGCTAACAATGTCAGAGAAAAATATACTTTATTCCCTGTCGATAGTATTATTTATCGTGTGATCATTATTCTTTCAGTTAGCCTAGAAGACAATTGTTTGTTAAGGATTCCCGACACCTGGAGCCGTGTTATACATCTCTGTCTGAAGATTACTTCAGCGTCAACACAGACAATGATTGAATGTATGGGAAAGTGGAATATTAAGTTTGTTATAAAATTATTAGCTAGGATGCATTAGTTTCTTATATAATGTGATTATTTGCCGTTATAGGGCTCCTATAGTAAAACACCATTCTTGAAAATTTAAATAGGTTTATACATAGAGAAATGTATTTTTATATATAATATTATCTTCATATTTCTGTTTTATTATTGCTTATAGCTAAAAAATATGATATATGCACAATAAGTTATAGACATGTTACTTCGGAAGTACCTTCCTATTAGTGAAATTGCTTTTCATTTCTATCATTCTATAAATTTTGAAAAAATATGCTTTTTTAGTTTCAACTTTTCAATAATAAAACATTTTGACAAGTAGATTGACTCCATAGCGTAGAAGTACTCTATAGAGCGCTCATAAGTACAAATATAAAACTGTATATATGACAATTTTGCATAGATTTTTAAACTTGATTCTGATAAAAATAATAAAGTATGATCTTTCAAACAAAAAATACTAGAATCAGTAAGTACATAAGCTCGTTAAAAAAAACCAGCTGCCCTCTGAGGTGATTCCAAACCATTACGACTTAGTGACCTTCAAGAAAAGAGTGTACCTCTTCTTAAAAGGTCAGCAACGCACCCGTGGCCCAACAGGTGTTGCGGGTGTCCATAAGCGGCGGACCACTTCTTGTAAGTGAGCCTCCTACCCTTTTGCCTTTTATCTTTTATAATAAAAAAAACATATTCGAATTAAGAATATCCTTCTATCTATGAAGTCAGTTGAAAAATATAGTTTAACCTCTTACAAATATTACAATCATGGAAAAATATTACTACAGGTGTGTATGAAAGATTCGTAGGTACTTTATTACAATGAAACACGCTTTCAGCATTCAGATTAAAGCTCAGTCGATATTGCTTTGTGAAGGTATTAACTTTTGAAATTACTTTTTCCACTAAATCAGACACTGATTTTCTTTAAATAAACTTAACATTGGTGGAACACAAAACAAAACGTTTACGGATTATCATCTTTCGAGAAAGAGGTTGATCTGAAACATTTATTTTTTCCCCAGGATTCGATCCTGATTTAATAAAAACAAAAGAACAAGCTTGTGTTAATAAACTCGGCTCTTCCAATTACATTATCACACATTTTATGTTTAAGCCAGAACAATTTTATGCGAACTACAATTAACATGCAAATGATGAAAACATGAGCGCATACTTATTACTATGTAGGTGTGCGTGTTTGGTGGAGTATATGAGTGTGTGAAACTAGGTGTAGGTAAGTGTGTGGAAGTGTGGTTGCGTGAGTGTATGTTTGAGTGAAGAGGGGTTATATTTTTTTTTTATAAATTTAATAACCCCTAGTGGAGTATGGGGCAGACACGTTTCTGTATCTGTTTCACTGATCATTTTTTTACAGGCAAGTAGGTGATCAGCCTTCTGTACCTTCCAAACCGAAACATTCTTTTGTTTCCCCGGGATTCGAACCCAGCGCAATACGAAGGTGCGTTAGCCACTTAGCCACGGAGGCAGTTAAGAAGAGAGGTAATGTGTTAGTGTTTTTTTTTAAATAGGTTTTCATGTAATATAACCATTTACCTAAACAGGTCTAAATACCAAAACTAATCGAAAACAGTATGTGTCCGAAAAGTGAATTTTTTAGTGTGAGTAAGGCCATTGAGTATGTGATTAGCCTTGCGACATTGTCTTGGGATCAGAAGCCATACCATCCATAGCTTTCACTAAAACTACAATCATCGACTATAATTTGATTAGATATTTTTTTGTTTCTCATTTCACTTTTACATAAATAAAACGCGTAGTGCAGGGTTTATTACTTTAATTTTGTTTAACATTTTGAAAATATTGTAGTCCAAATTTTAGTTACTTGCAATGAATCTATAAACGTGAATTTACGAAAAAGTGGACGAATAGTACAATGATAACTAAGGCTTAAGCTTTTTTCCCATATCGTCAATCTGAAAAGAGAACATATAAAATATAATATATTAATTATAAACATATAGCATTAAATTATTAATCACAGACATCATCAGACATCTCTTTTTTCGTCGTGAGTTAAAGATATTTCTTTTGTTGAAAATTCAATATTTCCTCTCGTATTTCTGTTTTTGTCTATAGTAGGTACATAGCTAATACTTATTTACTCACCTTTTTCTTTAAATCTTTCATTTGATCGTCTAATTGTTTTTGAATGTTTTTTGGGTCTAAGGCCTTTTCAATATCTGAGGTCGACATACCACTTTGAACGCCACGTTTTACAATGCTCTTAAGCTGTAATAATAATTATTCAATTTAATTCGTTTAGTACTGATAACCGTTGTGAAATTATTCTTCTTCGCATTGATAGTTATTCCTGGGGATGTTTTATGTGTATGTGTCAATGTTGAATCGTAATAATTGAAAAAATCGGAAAAAAAGATCAGATAACGTATAACATTCTCTGAAAATCTGCGGCTTGTCTGTCAAAAAGCACTGTCTCGTACTTACCTTATTCTTCAAATTGTCCATTCTGTTCTTAATGTTTTGTGGATCCAAGGCTTGTTTCATCCCACCACTCTTCAATGAATCTCCCATTGGGTCCTTACTTTCAGAGTCACGTTTTACAAATCCGTGAACCTATAATAATATTGTTATTTAACTTCATTTGTTGCTTTATATTACTTTTATCTTATAATATTTAATCAATATTAATCTTCTTATATACTTATTTTATATAATAAAGAAAAGTATATTTATTTGTTATGAATAAATACCAAAACAGCTAGACTCATTTAACAAATTCTTTCTCCCTCTTTTTAAAGTGATATGGTCTATACCTCAGATCATAGAAAGGATCTATTTCTGCGGTCTATACTTTTTACCCGGACGCAAATAAATAGATAAAAATTAACACCTTGATGTTAGCGCAATTAAGCCTAAGCGCAATTTTCTTGAAGTCGAGAAAGGATTCTTATGAAGAGAAAAATTAATATTTCAATGAAATAGTGACGTTAAATAAATTAATTAAACGCGGACGGGAATCATTATTTTATCTTTGTATTACTTTTCAAAAACGTATACTAACTTCCACACAAACGAAGTCGCGGAAAATACCTACTAAACAATATACTTACACTTATAAGGCATATAGCCAAACAGATGATAGTTATCTTCATCATTTTTACGACTTCGCTGGTTTTCAGAATCACTCACTAATAAGTTATGAGCTCTTCTTTAATAACGGAGCCTTTTTATAGATCATAAGACGTATTTTTCATGAAAAGTAATTAACGAGTAACTTTTGCCGCCCGGAATTACTTAGATTCATTTATTTTAATAATATAATTTAAAAGTTTGTAAGAAAACTGCATAGATTTCGACAAAATTGTACAGGAGCATATCCTATACAGCCAACACGTTAAAACTTTACAAGTTTATGTACTTATTACGAGTAAATCTCTGCTCCGAAGTTATTAATACTTAATTTTAATTCTAATTTAATAATTTTAATTCTAATAATCTCACAACAATAATCAGTCATGAACAATGCTTAAATCAGTGTCTCAAAAGCTTTATAATTTTTTGCGCTTACGTGAAGTTATTTTTGAAAAATACTTTGTACAGTGATTATAATTTAGCCAATTTTATAAGTATGAGCGTGATAGTGTTATCTTTAAAAAATCATCTTAAATATAGACTAAAATATTAATTTTATATTATTACCCACCTCAGTAGTTAAAATATTCTATGCGTCTTACGAGGGATGTCTTGGGTTTGAAACCTATCAAAAGATTTACAGCTTCACTTACCTATACAGAAAATAATCGGAATCATTTAAATTATTCATAAAACGCACGGAAAAAACAATTTGAAATAACATATTGAATATATAATTACGAAATATAATTAGCTTTTGTATAAACCCTATTTTTTATATTTAAATAACGGAAATAATTAAGTTTTTATTCCAAAGAGTAATTAATTTCGATTGTAGCGTAAAAAAAATTACCTCATCAACAAAAATAAATTACATATTTAAAAAAATAGATTGTTATTTAAATTTCACGTATCGTATACGCAGTATATGTATTGTTATATGATTCTAAAGGTCAATCTTTCAATTTTTATGGATGTATTTATTTCGCCATATTGACAAGTGAAGTGAAATCCCGTGTCCCCCCTAGTGGGTATGGGGCAGATGAATTTCACATCTGTTTCACTGATCGATTTTTTCTGTAAGGGCAAGTAGGTGATCAGCCTTCTATGTCCTACCAGACCGAGTTTTTTTTATCTCCACCGGGAATCGAACCCAGGACCTCTTGGTTGTAACGCTTACGTGCTTTACAACCACTAGACCAAGCAGGCGGTCAACATATTGACAAGGCCAAGGCATTAAAGTTTTATAACTTTAATACCTTCTTGAAGGCTCAATTAGTGAATCCCCGTCAACCTTAGTGGAGCATGGGGCAGACACATTTCTGTGTCTGCTTCATTGATCATTTTCTTTAAAGGCGAGTGGGTGATTGGTCTGTGACATTGGTTGCCCCAGGATTTGAAGCCAGGATTTCCGACGTAATAAGCAACGCCTAAAGTACTTAGCCACGATTAGATTTAAAAAATATTTGTCTATCTGTTATCCTATCCCCATAAACTCAACAATATTGAGGGGATTTTAATGTTCGTGTACAGTAAATGTTGTGATTTGTGTATGATTTTATGATTCTGTATGATTTTAATTTATTTTTACTTTTGTTTGAGGTTATAATATGCCGTTTTAATATTTTATCTCTTCCGTGGGTATACAAAAAAGGATTTTACTTAAAAAGTAACAATAAACGATCGCATGACAAACAAAACGAAACATTGTTGTTAACACGGATGTACCTGGGAGATGATTATAAAGATACTTTATTACTTCGTTCAGAATAAAAGTCACTAGATATTGAAATATAATATATTCTTGTGAGTGGCTATGAGAGTATCAAATATTTTGAAGAAGGTTAGACTCAAGATATATTTCATATTTCGACCATCGTAAACCTTTATGTATGACAACGCATAACTTTGCCTTATTTAGACTATGGTGGTGGGTGAGAGTTTGTTCAAAAATTTATTATCATTCAAATAAACTCAGAAATATTCTATAAAATCTACTTTGATTCATTTTTAAAAAAGAAAAATTTTAAGACACTCTCCCTTTCTTACTGTTTATACAATAACGAACTGTAAGTTTTTATGTACATATAATGAATTTATTACTCAGTTTATTAATTCAGAAAAAAAATTTTTTTGTTTGCTTGAAAATTTATATTAGGCAGATATAAAGTTTATTAAAACTCCTACGTTCAACTGACCCTCTTGAATCAGTTCATTACATGAAGCGCTAGAATGTTTTTGGGTTTGAGTGCTACGAACATAAAAATATGTTTAGTTTCAAAATATTTCCTTGACCCACCCTGTTACCTGCTAAGGAAAAAAATATTAATGAACATACACGATGTAATTAAACTACTTGAAAAAGTTTTCGCTTTGTTAATAATATTTGATAAATTGTACGTATCGATTATAAGTAACACGTTAAGATATTTATTGTCATAAACGATGTTAATATTGTTTATATGAGAAAATAATTAAAAAGAAAATAAATATAAAATAACACAATTTGTCTATAGAACGTGATGTTTGAAATTGAAGGCAGTAAATGCCCCGAATTTTTAATCACAAATAAGAATAGTTTCATAAATGACCTACCTAATGACATACCTTTATAAAATGTAGCTTAAATGTTTCTCAACATAAACCGCCTATTTGTTTAAAGATTTGAGAAACATTGACACGTAAAAATTTTTTTTTGCTTCAAGTGTTAAACCGAAAAACAGGTGCAGAAATGTCTCCACGCTCCGCCAGACATAAAAGCTTTTCACTTACGTTACGAATTCTTACAAAGCTTACGAAAACAAAAGCTTTGAATGAGTATTTGTTCGAGACTGTCCACTCGGTCTAAGTAACGTTAAAGGTCTCGTATAAATCTGTCTGGGCCACGAAGGCTCAAAGTGGATCAGCGTGGCAGTAAGTCTAGCTTATCTACACCCTCCTTGCATATTAAAGGCAGGTGCATACGAGTTGGCGACCGGCAAGAATATTTTATTGGGTGATAAAGAGAAACTGATATTTATTTCTGTAACTTTGTGCTTTACGCTTCTCCTCGTTTATAAAATTGATAGACTTAACAGGTGACACATACTGTCTTCGGAAAGGTCTAGTACCTAAGATACAGACTAAGCTTAGTTTAGGTACTAAATAGTAGTACAAAAATAACAATGATTTAATTTTAAGTAGTTTAATCAATACATATATTTAAATTGTTTTTGATGTTAATTAAATTCTTGAGTTCTTAAACATTGTAATACAATTATAGAAGTATTGCATTGAAAATGCTACGTGCTAAATGCTAAGTCTTGCTAATGAACTTATCTCAAAATCGTTTGTTTCTTTTAAAAAATCGTTTCGTTTATGTATATCTTGAGGGAGCTATGACGTTCTTCTTATGAATTAAGTGCAGCGTCGTGCTTACCACGGCCGGGTACCGACTGATTTGTACTTTCAAGTGCTGATTATATCGACATTATGAATTTAAATATACCTAAAAAAATTGATTTTTTAGATTACAAGTAGGTACTCGGGGAGCATTTTGTTATTTAAAATTTAAATACTTAATCACTGCGATGTCACCATGATTTAAACCTATTGTAAATATAAAGAAAAAAAAACTAAATTTACTCTTAGGAACACACATTATATAAAAGTGTTCCATTTGTTATTTTAAGTATTCATGGGTGGCCGGCACTGTTGAATTACCAGCTAAACTTATAAAGGTTTCTCTGTAACAATTTGTATTGAAATACAATACAAATAAAATACATTTTTTATTATTATTATTCCTCTTTATTTACTCTTTTATCTTATTTTTAAATACATTCTTAAAAATATATTATAAATTACATTAAAATATAATAAATGGTCTTCCCCATCTGATACCAGGAACCCATGACAACAGTGGTAACGGTCACAGAGGCAGGAATCTCCTCTCAATGCGTGCCGTGCTTAGGAGTACCGCCTTCTGCATCTGGCCCTTGACCCAACCGCGCAACGCCAAGCTTTTTAGGTGTCGGTCTATACTTATTATCATTATAACAGGTGTTCTATATAGATTATAATTATTTATTTGAAACTAGCTGACCCGGCGAACTTCGTACCACTAATAAAAGCTAGAATGGGAATCGAACGTTAAATGTTTGACAGGAAAGTAGGTAAGAACAGTTTATAATGAAATTATTGTTTTTACTATCTTCCTCCCAATTTTTTCATATTTTTCCACCGTTTAAACCTTCCCTGGACTACACCAAACATTTCAAAACCAAAATCAGCTAAATCGGCCCAGCCGTTCTCGAGTTTTAGTGAGACTTACGAACAGCAATTGATTTTAATAAATATAGATGATTCTATGTATTCTTAAAATATTATCTATACATAGATAATAAAAAGGTTTCTATCTCTATCATCTATGACATAGATCATATACATTAATTATGCATTGGTTCACGGCTTTATTTATAAGAACGTCAATACCCAACTTTCTGTGCGTATCCAACCGATTTTTTTAAACGGACTCCATTCCCCACATTGCAGGATATCACACAGAATGAACATATGTCAAAGGTACTCTTGCATTTAATTATTGTGAAAGTCGATTTATAGATAATATTGGGTAAGTATTACTTGATTCTATGCTTTGTTGCCAATATGCTAAATTGCTATGAATTATATAGTAGGCGCTTCACAAAGACCACACAGACAACTTTGTTAAATGTCGACTTTCCAACTACTCTATTTTGATCTTTATAGTTATTTGTTTTGTTATATATTGATATTAATCAAATCAAATAAATGAATCAGTCATTAACTTTCATTGTCACGACTGTTAGTTTATATTGCATTATAAACATAAAATTATTGCGTATTATCACATGAAAATATATTTACAGTGAGCTTTACATAAATGTGTGTATGTGAGTTTGTCTGAATTGACCAATTGTTATGAAGCTTTTTCTTTAAAAGCTAACCTCATCGAGTCGCAACTTACAAGCTGCGACAGCTGTTTATCGAGTTTTAAAAAGATCTGTATATCCATTTAACATAATTTCTATTTGTATTCATCACGTTGGGGGTTTTTATAATAGTCTTCAATTTCACTTATTACAGAGTATATTCGGTTGTAACAATAGATTGCCGCAGACCCAATGTCGTTTTCAACTTTTAATGGCCTACACTCCACAGACAATAGGCAACTTCATATCGCACCAAACACAGATAAATAGTATTCGTTATTATTAATTTTATAAATACATAAAAATAAATGTGACGATTATAATATTTATGTAGATTAGCGATAAGGCCGCCCATTGCACTCCATTTAGCTTAAGTTATTATTTGTATCCTATTTTTTATTGCAACGAAGTGTTAATAAATAAATAAATCTCAGATACTTGACTATTTTATGCTAAATTCTTACCTTATATTAATTTTTTCACTATCTAGTCTCCTCTAGACAGGGTTGCCTGGTAGAAATCGCTTGCCATTACAGTAATTATGTTTTATATTGTATCATTATTTGTAGTGAAAAATATTTTAATGAGAAATAAATATTAATTTATTAATTATGAGTTTGGAAGGGTAGTCTTTAGTAGTGTCGTAGTCAGAAACTATGGTAATATAATAATACCTCTGTTGTGCATAGATTCAAACTTTCCATGGTTATTGTGAAATCCCATAACCTTTGTGAGACGCAAATACATTAGGTAGGTAGGTAGGTTAGGCCTTTGTTTCAATGATCATTTTTTTACAGACAAGTAGGCACCGAAGGACTTACTCAAAACCCGGGATTCGAACCCAAGAACTCACGAAGATGTGTGAACAATAATACCACGGAGGCAGATAGACGTTGATAGTCTGTGTTTTGTGTGGGACGAGTCAGTTGAATCTTTTGAGTTGGAATGGTTGGGAACCCTTAATTGTACGCAAGGAATTACTTAAACCATTTAATTTTAATAATTTATTTTATCCAACACGATATTATGGTTTGATTTCTTGTTGTATTTGAAGACTTATTAAAATTTCAATTGTAAAATTGCTAGATTGGCCATACATACATACATAGTGGAATGTTCAAAGTTACTTTAATAATTTATATTTTAATATTTAAGTTATTAATCCTTATTGAAATTCTGAATCTGAAATAAAATAAATCATCTTTAAAATATCAGGAACATTTTGAGTCGATATAGATTATATTTTTATCTGCTTTAATATGTTTTTTAATGTATACTCACAGCTTAAACCACTAAAATCGATGAATTACTTTTATGTAAAGTGTACTTTATATATCACTTTACATTTAGCCACAGTTTTAAATTTTTATTCTTCTGATATAATAAATAGCATTAATTTAAAAGCAGTACTGCTTATAAATTAATGTTAATGCAGTGGATGTATGCAAAGCTGAGTCGAGCCCCTAGAAAGGTTATTATAATAGATTACTTACAGCTTTCTTCACACCATTAATCGCCTCTCCAAAGTCATTCATGAGGTTTTTTGGGTTCAAGGACTCGGCGAAGGTTTCGGCAACAGTCTCAACTCCCTTGCTTACAATATCCAACCCGTTTCCTGCCTCACGTTTTACAAACGCGTGGACCTATCAATAAATATAGGTATTTCATATCTATACTAAAATAAAGAAAAGATTACTAACTTTTGACGCAAACAGATGGGTCTCTTAAATTTGACGTGTTGTGTGTCTGTATGTGGCAGATTTTAATTATTTTTTTTTTCAATGCAGGAAGCTATAAATTATAATAAAATATTTTATATTGACTTTGAGAGTCTATTTACAACCAATACTAAAAAAGGAGGAAGTTCGGTATTTGATTATTATTGTTCGATGTTTGTTACGCCATTGTGAAGTCAATGATTAAAATGGTTCTTTTTTTGTTTGACAAATCATATTTCAGGTGTAGCCCAATAAAGTACTTATAGCAATCTCAGTAATGAACAAATTAAAGAATAAATAGAAATTGAAATTATATCGTCCAGATAGGTAGGTAGTGTCTAATTTTTCCTGAATTTGTCAAAAAGTCTCAAATCTTTCGAATTTCGATAAAATTATATGGCCACCACCACCTCTGAATTACCTATGACTTACCAAAAATAAAAGAATAATTAAAATCAATGAGAAATAAACCCAAAAAAACACAAAATATAAATAAATTACAATATGAACCGCTAATTTTCAATAAAAGCTAATTTAAATAAAAATAGCTTACACTGATAAGGCAAACAACCAAAAAGATAATAAAAGACTTGTCCATTTTGCGCACGAGTTTACTTGTCAAGCTAAAATCACTTACTGATCGCGATGCGTTAGCTGCTTCCTTTATCAGCGGATATTTATACTCAAAAGGTCGTTTATAGTTAAATGAATATATAGGATATATAATCGTAACTTTGTTAATAATACACTACTTTTTTAATACTTTTAAATCCTTTCAGAAATCTACTAGGTAATTCTTATTTATTCATTTATTTACTCGTGTTTTAAATTATAATTGTTTATGGGCCTGTATCTGTATGTGATATCTTAACTCCTAACTTTGTTGCGTTTTTCTGCTTGAAAGCTGACATAGTCAAGATGGCACTTAGCTAAACTTTATAAAAATCTGATTATCCATTTCTTTTTTATAAAATTATAAATTCTGTTTTATATATAGTTCTCAGTCCACTTTGATATCCGCTTATAGTTATATTATATATATTTTATTTTTTATCATTTTTACTTATAATACTTACAACATATGTGACCTAGTGCAATTCTTTTCAATGTAAATAGTAATTTCATTTATCTAAATTCAAATATAGATAAAGGATTTTCAAATAGACTTTAGTTTTTGCTATAAATATATTACTTTGCTCTTAAATTAGATATAGGTATTTTCCTAAAAAACGCATTTATCCTAATAAAAAAATTAGTGAAATTTTACTAAATTAATTAATTTCTATTAAAATATTTTTTGTCTCTTTTACCATACAAACATTTACAGAAAAGTTAATAGGCTAAGATTGGAATACGTGCATCAAAAGTCTGAAGTGCAAGCTGAACTCCCAACAAATAACAGATGAAAACCTGGAAGGTCGATGCTGCGTGAACAAAGTTCTAGGAGTCTGAAAGCGAAAGACATATGTTTGTTTGTATGGCGTAATTCATGGATTCAATTCTAAAAATTATTTCATCGATATGAACTTGCGTGATTCTTTTCGAATGACACATACTATATTTTATTGGTACGCGTGGATAATTAAATAAAGTCGTGATAATCGTGACTCAAACTACTTTTTACAATTGATTGCGATACTAAAATAACCAATGTTAAAAATTCTATATTCGAAAGGAAATCATTTCTAAGAAATTAAGAAAATTTATTGACTTGATCAATTTTACTGAAATTTATAACTGTTTCGATAAGTTAATGCATCAATGGTATTAAGAACGAAAATGTATGAATGATTTGTAAAAACGCATTTAAAAAGTGAAATTCAAAGAGGTCACATTTCACTACTAATCAATGTAATTTACAGACTTAGTACAGTGAGTGATCAGCCTTCTGTGCCTACCCAACTAAATTATTTATCTGTTGACCCTGAACAGATTCGATTTCGGAATCGGAACATGCAAATGCATAAAAACTCATTCAGCTTTATAGCTTTTTAGCTTAGTCTTCTCAGATTTGGCCACGTAGGTTGGTACTTAAATCGAACTTGATATTCATTAGTGATGCTGTTGCATATGAATAAATAATTTTTGACTTGGAGCCACAGAGTCGACATAAAACTGGATAATTTTGTTCATTACCTACGTTGTTTTAAAAATACGAATATTTCGCTAAGCCTTTTTGTAATTTAATTGCTTTATGACTTTTTTGTCATTAAGGTCACTGTATTTTTACGCTTAATGTATTTTACCGATGAAATTCCGACAATAGGTGAAACGGGTTTAATAAGCCAATTTCAAAAAGAGGAGATTATCAATTCGAAAGTACGTTTTTTTATGTTTAATATGCAATTTTTAGGCCAACTGTGAACAAATTTTATTGTCGTTATTTCAAATTTTATCGCAAATTATAAGGCACTTTTCGAATAATTTAACAAAATTCACATAGATTAGACGTCATGATATTTTCAATTTCTGTTCATTGTATTGATCTCAAGAATTTTCGAATCAAAAGCTTACGTATTAATTTTATTTTGAAAAAAAATTACAGATTTTTTCATCTACAGGTGTGTATTGTGTTATAGCCTTAGAGTTGAAATATATAAGTAATTCTTGAAAGTTGTCATTTGTTTCGAATTATAAATCAATTATAAGTTTTGTTTTAGACTAAAATTAATAATATATATAGATAAAGACGGTTTATTTAAAGACATGATCCTCAATAAAGGACCATGTCTAATCAAAAAACAAACAGTGATGAAATGGAATACATGTTATTTATTTAAATAAATTAGTTTTCCTTGTACTGGTAAAAGCGAAATCACTCATTGTACTTCACTATACTATTTAATCTTCAGTAATATGTCTGCAATAATATATTAAATGTTATTTTAAAAAAATACTAATAACCTTAGCAACGTCATCAACGTCACCGCATCGTCCCGCGACTAAATATCAAAAGATTCCTTAACTATGTTCATTATACATTAAACAGAACATGGTTATTACGAAGTTAAAAGTGAATTAATTTCTTTACAGGCAAGAAGATGATCAGCCTTCTATACCAACCCAGCCGAAACATTCCTTTGTTCCGCGGGATTCGAACCCAGTGCCGCCAGCGCACCACGTAGACGCGTAAAGCATTTAGCCACGCCACGGTGGCGGTCTGTTACGGGACTCTACTTTAATTTTCACTTAAATTGTCTTATTTTATTTTAATTTTCAACGTAAATACTAAAAACTTACCCAATGCTGTGAGGGATGACTCACTAATAATTAACTCTTGATTTCTTTTGTTTACTTAGGATAACTCCTCTAAGGCAGGTAAGCCTGGATATTGATTCAAAATTATTACTTCATGCTCTTTTTATTAGCCTCTTTTATACTATACTCCTGCACGGCTTTTGTTAAATTAATTTAGTTAACGTTAAAAAGGAAATCCCTATTGCAAGGAAAATTTCATGTAAATAAAAAAAATGCTACAGCTTCGCCCAGTAGCTGAAGTCATGAAAATAACTCACATTAATTGTAAAGACAAACCCTCATCTCGATCGACGTACGAGTGCCTCACCTTTTCCTTTTAATTAAACTTCTATCGGAATGTTTGTGAAGGAATGGAACAACAGCGTTAATTGTTCCGCAGGTTCAAGTGGCCTTCGTAAATATTTGGGAAGGGTTTTTCATAGATCTTTTAAAAACAAATTTTGCCCTACTTTATATATTCTTATTTATAGACGATAGACTTATTGTGTGAAAGGAACGAAGGGCTTATCAAGCAATGTAGGGTTCATTTTAAAACATGATACAGATACCAAACATCGGTGTAAAAAAAATTTCGTCTGTTTTTATATTTTCGAAAATTATAGAAACTGGTGGGTGTGCTTTTAATGATAATGCAGAATTGCTTTGCGATGGTATAAAAAACTAGCTTTTATTCACAACTTCGTCGCTTAACAGTATAGCATATGTCACTCAGAAAGCTTAGCTGTAATAAGTGAGATTTTTTTCGGTCCAGTCATTTTAAATTTTTTTTGTGACAAACTAAAATACAAGTCCTTTCGCATTTTAATATTCGTAAAGATAATATAATGTAACACATCTTACATATTTTGATTCTATATTAAAAACAGTACATAATATTTCATATGAAGTTGAATCTTAGTTTAAATTATAGCTAGGTTATTATCTCGCTTCGCTAACGGAAAATATTTCTGCAAGAAAATTTTTCACGTGTGCATTGTAGTCGCAATACTCACACTTGTTTTAAATGTACTGTATTCCAAAAGACATTCGAAAAAGGTTGAGTTATTTATATTTATAAACCGGTTTTGGTTTTTAATCTGTATTGAAATACATAGTTCTAGATTAATATTCAAAGGAAATTTTATGATTTTTATTATAATTATTATACTTTCAATTTTTATTATTGTGGTATATGTTATGAAATTAAGTTCTAAATATAAATTATTTGTTATAAATTTGTTTCCTTAATGTAAGAGAAACAACTTAAATAATATTAAAAATAAATATTACGCAGTTACTTTATAATTATCACAGATTTTATGATGTAAAATATTTTCTACTAAAACATTCAAGTTCGAATTAGCTGTTTCTATTGAAGTCTAAGTCCCGGTCATATTCAGTTTCCGGATTTTTGATGGTTTTAATTTCCGGCCATAAATTCGAAATTTGAAGCAAGAGGAAATTATAATGTCAAAATCTATTATTTACCTTCTTCAGGTACGATTAATATCCTATCATATCAATTAATATGACACAAGGTATCATTTCAATGACTTGTAGCTCGATCAGTCTTGAAACAAAAAACTGCATCACAATTGGTCCATTCGTTTAAGAGCTATGACGTCACAGACCATGTCTTTTTGCGTTGCGGGTTAAAAGTACAAGTTGCTCCTTTTTAGGAATGTGATCTAGTGTACTTTCTAATTTATTTAGAATACTTTTATAAATAAACTATAGTTTCTTTTGAGTAAAATTGCCTTTCTTCGTTATTTCGAGACTTTTCCTACAGGAAACATTAAATAACTCTACCCAACATTATCATATAACAGGAAAACATATTTTACGGATAACAAGTAAATAAATAGTTTTTCGAGTTATTCCGAGGTCAGTCAGATTCTAATGTCATCGACTTTAGTGATAAAAAAACTGCAAATTCACATTACATTTCTTCTTATATGGTTCTCGTATTTAGTTTTTTACCCTAGAAATGTATACAGTAGATGTAAATACATGCTGAACCTTCAGTAGGAAAATGAGATTACTGTTATATGACATTTTCACCTTGAACGTTTATTTTTTCCGTTATTGACTTCATGAAGGTTCAATCTCCGGTTTGGTAATAAATTCTAAATTAGGGGAAATTATATCGTTCGTAATCTATTATTTTTAAGATTAATATTATTTATACTAAAGTTTATTAATGGTATTAATTAACAGCTAAAAGTCAATAAGTATATAAGTTTCGCAGAAAATCATATATTTGCAGCAGAATATAAGAAAATATATAAGAAACTGTGAAATTTTATTCTTATTACAATATAATTTCCAATGATTTTATTTAATCAGATTTAATTAAAAAATATTTCGAAACTTAATAAATTGTTGTATTTTATTTCTTAGAAATTATTTATTGATTGAGAAGAAAAATGTTATAAACATATTAATAACTTGCTTCACTCTTAATTTAAAATTATTCCATTAATAAATCTTATAAACGAATACAAGAATTAATAATTCTTAAAGTTGAGATGCGTTTATAAGTAAGAGGAGAAGAAAATTAGTAGTATTAATTAACTACATCATTATTTAACTTGATTCTCTTCCGGCTTCCTTTGTTTAGGCTCAGTCAGAACATTGACCTGGTAAATAATAAATATTTTATAATATAACAAAAATTACTTAAAATAAATTAAAATTTGAAACTATTTTAAGCAATTACACAATTTACAATTTAATAAATAAGGTTTATAATAAAATAATATAAACCATACTAAACATCAATACACTTCCCCTATGATTTTCCTTTTTACTTGAAATACATAACCACTACCCAATCAGAGTCTCCCCTACTATGAACGACTATTGAATACTCTCTTCTATAAACAACTGTAGAAAGTCACTCGACAGCCAATGCAGCAGATTATATTAGCTATAAATTAATTCCTACTCCTGATACAGAGTGACACAGCTTCGAGCTAGGCAGGCCAGCACGCGCACCAGTTAACGACATGTTTGAACACGAAACCCGACCTGAGCGTTCACGACACCTGCCTACCGAATTAATCTATCTTTCTATAGTATGTTTTTACACGCTACAACTAAGACAATATTCTTTAGTACTGTATTATATTGGGATTGAATCTAAAAGTTAAATTCTATATAGGTATGTATTATTTTTATGGGTGGGTAAGTATTTTTTTATTTTATAATGATTCCTATAATCCTTCCAAAACGTTTATTTTTTTTTTGTTTTCTGGTTTCGAAGCCAGAAAATGAACCTAATGAATTTCACAAGGCCGTAATAAGTCTTACAACATTGTAACTAATAATCGGTTTATAAGTTATTATTTTATATTTTTAATCTGTAATAAAGAAATTTTAAAGTTAAGGTACTTAATTTTTATAATTTATTTAATAGAAAATGGCGAAAATTTTGTTAAAAGAAAACAATTACCACTTTAGTGAGTTTTCCTAAGTTCTCCTCAACGTTGTGGAATAGTGGTTGCAACTTCGTCTCAGTAATGTCATCAACGATCTCAGTTAAGGTCTCACGGACACAGTTTCTGAATTCCTTTATATCGTGCTGGAAGATGTCCCATGTGATCGGGGTTCGTTCTTTGCTGTATCGCTTGTATTTGTGTGCATCGCGCTGTCATAGAAAGAAATATAAATATTATATACTGACTTGATAATGAAGAAAGAAAATAAGATATATTTCAGAGCTATAGAAATATCAATATTACGTACAATAAACTAACAGGATTAAACTAATGATTGCAATCAAAATGTCTTATTTTCAAAAGGTTAATTTTGCTATTATTATTTTAACAGGCGCTTGAATACATAAAGTTCTTACTCCTATATTACAACAACGAATATTTTTAATGCGAAAATTGTAATGTGTGGATATGTTACTCAATCACACCTGAAGCTGAGTGAATATTTTTTATAACCTAAAAAACACATCATAGACTTTATCACGACAAAATATCCTGACAGAAAGGCGAAGATTTCTCTCAACAAGTACTTTACATGAATTGCTATGCTATGTTACCTCATTTCTTCTAAACTTATTCCAAGAGTTTTCGAAAAAGCCAAGTAATGGCTGCAAGTGTTCCCTTTTGACGATATTGACAGTATTTGACAGAGTTTCACCGTAACAGTACTTGACTCTCTCTATAATACCATAAGAGGTTTCTGTATTTGACGCTTCTTCTACTTCGGCGACCGCATCTCGCTTTACATACGCACTTGCCTGTAACAAACCGATTGCACTTATTAAATATCAATGAAATAGTTTTTATTTGATGAATAAGCAAGTTATTTAGTCAAATATACAAAATATGAAACTTTTTAAAATCTCCATATTTCGTGTGCTTATCTAGTATACTTTTCATAAAAAAATCGAAACATTTCTGAAGTTCGGTTTTCTAATAGTTTTGTTTTTATAATTATATCGCAATAACCTTGCTTTAGTTAATATATATTTTCTCTAAATTCATTTCTTAACTTAAAGGACAATGACAAAATATTCGAGATGTTTCACTTTTTATGAATAAACTTTTTATTATTTAAACTTGGTATTTAAGTAACAGAACTTTTGTACTCACGTTCGAAAAAACAACCAAAATACTAAAAAATAAACAAATCCGAGTATCCATTTTGCTGACTAATAATAAAATGCAACTGTTTTAGTGTTTTCGCAACCTTATGTAGTTCATTGCAATAAATTATTCATAACGAATACAAATATATAGTTTAATAATACGCATATTTAGATTAACCGCACGATCAGCCACTAAACGCAACTGATTGGTCAAACCTATTTTAAATTATATCTAATACAACAATTTTAAGCTTCTTTTCGTTGTCCTAAAACTCTTGAGATCAGTACTTGCTAACAGCATGGAGTATGCTATTTAAGGCTAGCATAACTAATTAATGAATTAACTATATAGTAGCCGAGCTAAGTGAGTGTCTTAATGTCCCTGAGTAACATTATGAAAATATATTAATCTTATTATTAGAGGCCTCTATCATGGCGGACGGGCGGTGATAAATATTAATGACTGATTTTCAAATTTGGAATAGAAAATCGTTATACTTTACGAATTATTCAATCTGTCTTTAAGATCTCTATCCATTTCTATCCTAAAAGATAAAACTTATGAAATTGAAATGATAAGAACACACACGGTAACGTATAAATATAATTATGTAGATAAGTTAATATAGTTATGTTTATTTTATAATAACTGATTGATCAGAACTATGTCAGTTAGGTTTACGTACAATATTTTTGCTTTGATGATAGTTTTCATAAGTAAGATATTTTACAACTCACAACAACATTAAAACTCGTGTTGTATGTTACAGTAATTTATTTTAGTTACATTGTTTTAATAATTTTACAAAATATAATATTCTGAATGGTGTTATAATAATTTTGAATATATGTACCTATGAATAATAAAATATATTTTGTTTTAAAAGTCACACTTGTTCTACAGTTGGTGGATTGCTTTCCAATGATTTTGAATCGGACGTTTCTTTCGACGAACTTTTGCTGGCTTCTTTAGAATCATTGCCTGAAGAATTCGGTTCTTCAGAAGAATTTGGTTCTTCAGAAGAATTAGATTCTTTGGTACCTTTATTTTCTTCCTTAACTTCGTCAGCGTCGTTTTGAGATGAATCTTTTGGTGTCTTCTCTTCTGAAGTTTTATCTAGAGAAGATTCAGGCCTATCCTTAATATATGTGTAATCTGATAAAAGTTTAAGTATCGTTTGATCATCATAGTTATCTTCGTCAGTCTCATCATTGTCGCTGTCCGTGTTGAACTGAAAAAGAAATACAAATTGTCTAATAATAAGTAAATAATTTCTATTTTCGTTGTATGGAACTCCCTCAGTACTTAACAGATTAGTTTAAATAAATTAAAAACATTCAAAGACACAGTTTTATATCCAAATTTTACACGAGTTTTTTATCCCGTCAGTGGGGTCTAGGATATAATCTTATATCTGTTTCATCTTCTGTGCCTACCCAACCTAAACATTAATCATCCCCCGGGATTTGAACCTATGATCTTAGACGTAACACGCAGATGCGTAACTATTTATTTAGACACTCAGGTGGCTTGTTTAGTTGTTATTGTTTTTTAAATTCGGTACACAATGCATTTATTATTAAACCATCGATACTACGTATGACTTAACTAAAAAAATAAACAAAACTGTTTAAATTATTTATGATTTATTTCAACTTGACCTTATTTAAAGTCCGGTAATTATCTTTCAACGCGATTTAAACGTCATTAAACATCTTTTCTTGTGGAACTGTATGATTTATTAATGAAGGACACTCAGCCAGTGCTCTCAACTGATCTAATAAAATCTAAATATTTCAGTACAACTGCAAGTAACTATGATTGCTAGTTAAAAACTTTTTAAACGTTTCCTATTTCCTGTTACAAATCATAAAACATGTATATTTTCATTTATATTGATGGCGAGCATTGATTTAAATTTCTAATCTTAGATTCATCCATCAGATCAATAGTTTTTCATTATACCGATTTTCACATATCAAGAATTATGTCATATTTTTTAATTCGCTTCATTATAACTCAGAAATTGTAACTATATTTGACGTGACGTGACTACATGTAGATTATTATAAAGACGTTTTGTCTTATGTATCAAATTCAATCTATTATAAATTATTTTAATTATTTATCAATTATTTATCAACAAAAACTAAAATTTGACATAGATATAACATCTTAGTTTCAATATTTATTTATTGTTAATATTTATTTCGGAAACGTCCACTCACTAGCGTGTAAATTAATTTATAAGCCCATTTTAATGTGCATTAAAAGGAATACATTAAACAGAAATAATAATTCTAGACGGTGTTTTTGTCGAAGTTTATAGGCAAAGCAAAAAAAAAGGTGTTATATGACTGTTAATCGTGTCTGTAGGCCTCTAGATTGTAGTGTCGGTTTGTGGCATGGTAGCTCTTAAATAAACCTATTTTGTATTTTCGTCATTGCAACGAGTAAACACTTGTTACTATGACGTGATTCGAGATGGACCTTTACAATTTATAGATCTGTGCACCTATTTTATTTTTATCCTAAATGTTCTACACAAAGTACCTATAGAGTAGAGACGTTAGTCATAGAGTAAACAAACTAAAGCGTTGTATTTATGTTAAGTAAAGGGTTTACAAGCCACTTGGCAGTTACGCCCAGTCGCACGAGAAGCAATACAAACGAGGATTGCTTGTTGAGCAAATATTTTACTTCAGTTCCAATGTACAAGAGATATTAAGTTTAAGGTAGTAGTTAAAAGAAGGCATACTTATTGCATATTCTGCATAAATTTTATCTACCATTAATGAAATAAATGTTTATAATTCAGAAATAGTAGATTTTCCCTATATAAATATACAATTTCATTCGATATACAACAAAACTTCAATTATGCAATTTTTTTTTTGTCTTTTTGAGAAAATTTTTTTTCGTAGCAGGTTAAGTTGTGAGCAATATTTATACTAATATTGCAACAGTTATACTAATATTAAAAAAAATTTTTTTTGTTTGTCATGAATAAACCCAAAACCTATGCAGCAAATTTTACAAATTCTTTCATTGAAGCTAGGCTGAGATAGGCTTTCTTGAATATTATGTCATAGATAAAGTCTGGAGTGAATTATTTATTTAATAAAATTCTTCAAGTCAATACTTTTGTTTACTTTTTCAATCGGTTCTATGTAACATTACCTAATCCTATTATTAGTTTCGGGTCAAAATTTCATTTCAAAGAGGAACAAAGAATGGCTTACTCTTCGTAACTTCCTTTGGATTTATTTGACCTTCCCGAGTCGAAGAATTTCAAACTTAAGTGAAAGTAAAAGATGTCTCTTTTGAAACAAATAAGATCTAAACTATTGTATCAACTTAGATCAGAATCTCTGCGTTAAGTATTGCTATGTAGTCTAACGCGCAAACTTACCTGGCCACTATGAAAATGACAGCTTGCTATTAGAAAAAATCTAACGAAAACTGCGATAGTAATCTCATAATTGATATACTGATGAGGATTTAGGAATACTCGAAGAAGACACGTTACAATGCTCACCTTAAAATTGAATAACGGTATCAAATCCCGTATGTATTCACTCATTTTATCTTCAAAGTTTTCAATTTGAGGGAGAATAGGCTCCAAAGGGAAATTGCTAGCTGATGAAGTTTTAGCTTCGATTAACTGTAAGATATCTGATCCAGGGCCGTTTGCTTGAGAAGGTCTACATTGTACCTGGAATATTTAATTTGGAAACACTAATTTGAGGTCCACTAGCTAATTACATGAATTAAAATGGGTAGGTGAATTAGAAAGAAGCGTATATAATGTATACAAACTAATTTCCTTTCACCTCGGGTAATTAATAAGAAGTAAGAACATTATGAATGTTTGAGTTTTTAGATGATTGTTCACGGTTCTCGAATAACGTGCAGTTTCAGTTCTATCTGATATTTTCAAATAAATCATGATCAAAACTATCCTTAGATATATACCTAAAGATACATAGATACATAAAATCATATCGAGCTGATAAGAGCGCATTAAAATCTTACTTGGTACAAAACAGCAGCCAGTTTCAACAATATAAACACTAACATTTTGGACCACTTAACAAAATGCACATAGACTAGTGTACTAATTTTTTGCAACTGCTTAAATAGTTATATTTTTGTTATTATCTCTCAAAACAGGCCAATAGTCACGTCCTTATAATCTATTTTTCTACAAATATTTACTTCCACAATCTACTTGAAAGTAATAATATTTCTATAATTCTTGTTTAGTTATATTTTCGTTTCGTCCTTATGGAGTGACCGCCGTCTTGGTCTAGTGGTAAGCGCGTAAGCGTTACAACCGAGAGGTCCTGGGTTAGATTCCCGGTGGAAATAAAAAAAATCTCGGTCTGGCAGGGCATAGAAGGCTGATCACCTACTTGCCCCTAAAAAAAATCGATCAGTGAAACAGATGTGAAATGCATCTGCCCTACCCCACTAGAGGACACGGGACTTCATTTTCCTTATGGAATGAATACCTCGCGTCCTCGGAGAGTAGTACCAATCGATTGTTTAAAGTGATATTCAAGCGCTAAGTTTAGATTTCTGACAACCCGACAGATTGTTAATTTTTCCAACGTGTTTATATTGCAAACCTGACGGTAATGCAGCTAGTATTTTGGGTAAGTATCAAGATGAGCCTTTTGTTGTAGATATATTTTTTAAATGTCTGTGTTAATAAGTATGCACAAAGTATACAAATTGTGCCATTTGTCCTTGAAGAAGAGTTATATAACTTCGTTATGTTCGGCTTGTCAACCTGCTTTTCCCACTTCAGGTACAGGAAAACATTTTACGAAAATAATTTTACCGTAAATGTAATGGTTTTATAAACACATCGATCAATTTCAATCGTATCAAATGAATAAGCTCCCTGTATCACTTCAGGGAATTAATCACTTTTCAATAAATTTTCTTCATCTAGCATTTTAGTTAATTACATGCTGACACTGTGGAAAATTTTGTTTTTGCTTTTGCTGGATTGTATTAATCAATAAAAGCTCGATTTTTAGGTACATGAAACGCACATGAACTAACTCCGGCTAAAGTTCATTTGTCCTTACACGAAAAAGCCCTATCGTAATGGACTGGAAGAAATAATACTTACGAGAATTTTTTCTACGCAATGTTTCTTATTGATTTCCAATACTTGAGCTTACCCTATTACTTCAACGAGAATAGAATTACTGTCAATAGGTATTTATAATATATATTATGTATGAACTACATCGCGTATTAAAGTGTAGAAATCTATTTTTTTTCTATTTTAAAATTTAATTTTTTAAACTTACCTTTCAATACTAATGTTATCTTTGTAATAATTTTTTTTTAGTTCTTGTATTTACCTTTTATTAATATAGACTTCGGAAATGTTGTACGTTGTTGTGTTAAGTGTGGAACACAATTTGTTTAAAAAAAACATACAAACAACAAAAAACCAAACTATATTAATTTATAGAAAAAGTTAACCAAACTTTTATAGAAAAAATCATAAAAACTTTTACTCAAATTTTATCTAAAGTAAAATAAGTGTAAACTAATCAAATTAAATCCATAAACTTAACTTATGCTTAGTAAAAAATAGCGATATGTAAAATTATAAGAATAAAAGCTTAAATAGAACAAGTTGGGATGAACATAAAACTCTTAAGTTCGCCGATATTGAATATTCATGTCGCTATACGGTACGTTGATACTAGACGTTGAAAATTTTTATTGAAAATTACTTTAAAGTTCCTCCTTCAGTGAAGTGCCTGTTTTATTGTAACTTCGTTCCAGTGTTGCTATTGAAGTTTTACACTCTAGAAAAACGAAAACATAAGATGAAAAACGAAAATTATGCGCAATTTGCCCTAAAACAGAAATGGGGGTGAGCAGGACATACTATAGCAAGAACCTCAAACAAAAGATGGACGTTAGAGACAACTATATGGAAAGGTAACCTACTTGGTCTAGTGGTAAGCACGTAAATGTTACATCCTGGATTCGATTCCCGGTGGAGATAAAAAAACTCGGTCTGGAAGATAAAAAAGGGTTCCGATCGATGGTACGGTAGAAAGTTACAATAGCGAGTAAAAGTTAAATAAATAAATCCATATAAATACTTATATTTAAAAATTACATATTATACTAAAAGTAATATAATTGAAATATATATTTGATAACGCACGTAATATTATACCAAGATACCTAGCCATGTAGACAAAAACCTCGCGCTTATCTCTCGACACCCACTAACACTAGATTTGTAATCAAAATGATATTTAGTGTCAACTTCGTAAAAATACAATAATTTTTTCATTTTCATACAAATTTCCAGCGTTAGTTGGTGTCATAAAAAACGTGAACTCTAGAAACCCCGGCTGGCTTCCTCCAGGATGCGTAAAAGGTCTTTCGTCTATATAAAAAAAATATTTATTGGGAAAAAGCTTACAATTGCAATTTCGAAACCAATTGCTTTATACAATTTCTGTTTCATTTATTACTTTTAAGTCAACTTTGATTTTTATTATCTTTAATTGAGTTTACCATTTAGCTGACTTTTTGATTTACATGACTTTAGCATTTTTAATTAATTATTATTATTTAAGGTTGTGTAATTAACCAGATATCAGTAACTATAAATATTTTATTCCGCATCGCATGCACTAAACGATCATTAATGAGTAATTAATAAACACAAATTGCGCTTTATACTGAGTGCATTGCGTGTGTTTTATAGGTTAAGTTCATTACTACTGGTCTATAAACACTGTTCAACTAATATTGATCAGTATAAGAGCATTTACTAGCTTATCCATACTTATAAGCAGAAAAGATTATTTCATTTTATTTATTTAAGGTTGCCTCATAACAAGGTCCTTGACGACCACAATATATTAAATATTTATTAAATTAGCTTATATAGCTTTTATACATTTAAGTGTCTATGTACAATTATTATTTAAACAATCTACTAAATTATCACTAAGTTTACATTGCTTCGTTTCATTTTGGTAATATATACAATTAACTAATATAATATGTATGTGACACAGTGAGATCCAGTCCGCACTTACAATTTGTATAACATTTATTTATTAAATGGACATGTGTTAAATTTGTATGACCTAATGTCTTTTTAAGATAACTTAGGTAATCTCTTCTACATGTGAAAAGATTTGTTTTCCTTTATAATGAATAAACTCTAAGACAACAGAACTTTGGTTTAAAAAAATTTCTTTTTCTGTTGAAAAGCAATATTTCTGAGTGAAATAAGCATATTGACTAAACTATTACAGTATACATTACATATGTTATGTAAAAAGCATTGGCTTATAGTAGAATTCCGCTGTTTAGAATATAGCCCTCTTTAAGGGGGGCTTCATAAGGATGTCGAGCACACACATGTGCTCATCATGTGGTGATTTTTAATTTGTTTTAAAAAGTTTTGTCTACTCTATCATAGAACTCTGCAAGTCGCTGAATAACCACACATTTCATCACAATAATGTGATTTAGACCGAAAAGGACACAGTCAAACCGATATCTTTTTAAAAGGATAAAAGAGGACTTTTAAAGTGCTATAAAAAGACGTTAGAATACAAAATAGAATTATTACGCCAAGGACTTTTCTCTTATTTAAAAAACAGGACGCTTAATACAAAAACGCTGAATTTTGTTACCTTTCTTTAACATCAAATGTTTTGTTAAGCAGTTTTTTACACTCCGACGAAAAAAGAAGGGTGTAATGTTTTTTGTACGAATGGACCAATTAAGGTGACGAGATGGTTCTTAGCTATAATTTATGAATATTTTATTTATTTTTTATGAGGTATACTTATTTGTAATTAACATGTCAGGGGATTTTTTAAACTTGATTTACTTAACGTTTTTATAAAAGAACGTTTTAATTTAATATTCAATATAAACTCGCGGAATTCGAATGGAAAAGTGCATATTTTAAAAGAGAAAATCATTTGAATAATTTTTGAATAATCATATGTTTTCCCTGAAATAAAAACAAGTTTTTAACTTCAATTGATTATGATTGATTTTAAAATTTATTTACATTATTATATAGGATACATTTTTTTTTCTCGAAAATGACGGGACAGATTTAATGATTTTGACATTCGTAGAATTCACTAAAAATATATTTTTTTAAAATTCATTTCGATTTCTTATTCGTTTTGTATGATTTAACGTTTTTTGGCTTTTCGTGTGGAACAAAATTTCTTAGCAATACAAAGTTCGATACTTTGTCATAGCGTAGTAGCCAATCCCTTTGTTAGTTTATAATTGTTGTATTAGTAAACGGTAATTAAATATTATCTAAGTTTGCAAGTAACACGTACGACTACGTGCCGGACGAATAATTATCCGAATTGTCTTAGATAAAGCTCAACCTTGTAGTATCATTTCAAAGTTAATTGGTTTGGGTTTATTTTATGTGTAAATTTTTGTAGTTAATAGCTTTTGACTACATCTTCGTCCGTTTTTGCCTATTTCAGAAAAATCAGTCAGCAGTTAAGGCATGAAAGTGTAACTGACATGCAGATAGAGTCGCTGATAGATTTTAGTTGTGTTTGAGTTTAGTTGTTTGTTTAGGTTTTAGTTGAATAAATACAACATTGCATACATTGCACACTTGTCCTTGGTCTAGTGGTAAGCGCGTAAGCGTTTCAACCGGGAGGTCCTTGGTTCGATTCCCAGTGGAGATAAAAAAACTTGGACTGGCAGGGCACAGAAGGCTGATCACCTACTTGCCTGTAAAGAAAAAATCGAGTAGTGCAACAGATGTGAAATGCATCTGGGTAGATGCATTCTACACTAGGAGACACGAGACTTCACACTCACATGAATACTTCATAATATATTGTATAATAAATAAAAATATATAATAAAATATAAATAAATATAAGTTCTGTTCATAGTTTTCTCGTTGCTAAATCTATTTAATACTTTAAAAAAAAAACCACAACTCTGAATAATTAAATTAAATTGACAATTGACCGCAGAAATACAGAATTTATAATGAGGTCCGCGTTCATTAAAATATCACGTACAAATAATAAATATGTCTGAATTAAACATATTGTGGAAAATTTTATGTTGTAAGAGCAAAGACGAATAAAAATTTAAATTTGTTGTTCTAATTTTTTTATGTTTCTTTCTAACCGCACAATGCACAAAACACTCCGGCGAAACCATGAATAGGACAAATTTGACTGTATGTATGTTCGTCATTTATGGCCCGCTCTTAAATAAATAGTGAAAATCAATATTGCTGATTTTATGCGCTCTTATAATGGGGCAAAAAGGTTTTCAAGACTGGCGAAGCCCTTTAATTTGATACCCATCAAATTAAAGGGCAAGTATTTTATATTGAAAGGCAAAACTTTAGATTTTGACACTGCTACAACAATTTTTTTTTTTTGTGGTAATCTAACCTTTTTTAATTAGAAAAAACTGTTTATATCTACATGTATTTGACATTTAAATCAGTACTTAAATAATTTTAACTTGCATTGTTATTGTAATGTTATTGACAAATTTTATAAAATGTTGTTTCTCTTACAACTTATGTTTTACGTTTGACAAAATTACGTTTACCAGTTGCAAAATATTAGCTTATTGTCTCGAAAAATAATTCTTTTATAAAAATTTTAATGATATTTTCTCGTTACAAATCAAAATTATGACGAGGTACAGAGAACGAGAATTTAATTTGAATTTATATTCATTCGCTTTTGATTAATCACTAAAGTAAGAGAAACTCATCAGAAGCGATCCTATTCGGATCTGTAAATTATTTAGGCTTTAACTTTAGATTAATCATATTTATTATGTACTAGATGACCCGGTGTACTTCATACACCTGCTCTAACGACATTAAAACTCTCCCTTCTCTAAAATGGCCTAAAATTTATATAAGCAAATGAAATGGTTACTATCTTCCTCGCAATTTCGTCATATTTTCTGACGGTTTAAACCTTTCCTGGACTACGACAAACATTTCAAAATCCAAATCAACTAAATTGGCCCAGCCGTTCTCGAGTTTTAGCGAGACAAACGAACTGCAATTGATTTATATATATATTCTTTTATTTACTTTACTATTATATCACTGTAGGCAACATCAAAAACCATATCTATATTCATAATATTGAATCACTATATAATCGTTTATGAACCTCACTTAAATCTAAAATTAAATTTGTTAAAGAACGCACTCAAATCTGAGAAGAATAGCCAAGAAACTCAGTCGGGTTCTCATTTATTTCCGTTCATAGTTACAAAAAACTATATTTTTCGATTCGAAACAAATAAAACGTAGGACACAGTTTAATATATGAATGTATATGTTATAAGAATATTTTTTGCAATTTTAACATCAACGTTACAAAAATGAAGTTTAATATGAGCATGTCACCAACGGGGTCATATATCACTACGTCCCTCAATTATATGCCTGTCATACTCAGCCGGTACAGGTGAAACTTTGATATTTCTCTACCTCTAACTTTGGTCACCTAATGATCTTAAAATCGTCTTTTACCTTGCCCACCCACCATAAACAAATTTTAATATTCTTAAACCTTGTTAATTTTTCTAATTATAATATTCTAAATATTCGATCCAGTAACTAATTTCTTAAATCCTTACACTGCGAAGCTTTCTGAGTGAAATAGACTATATTGTATAAGCCCACGTGAACACGTAGTCTCGAGTAAAAATCCATAAGAGAGATAGAATTATTTCAACAAATGAAAATTCTCATAAATATTTGATAAAGTGGAGGAAGTATTCACATGAATTCGGTAGCAGGTGTTGTGGGAAATCCATTTGGTATGTTCTATATCGACTTTAAAGCCATATTTTACAGTTTAACTTATGTGAGTTCATACATTATTACGTCACACACAGAAGCCAGAATTGTGAATTCCCGTAACCGATATAGATTTCATATTCGTCTGTACGCGAATATCAAAGCCATGTTAATCACAAGTAAGTAACACATAAATGACTTAACATATTATAATCAAATTGTAGCTGGGATCCAACTCGTTCACGTCAATTTCAAACAATAAACCGCATCAGAATTGATTCATTAGCTAGGAGCCAAGATGTCACAGACACACAAACACTCATCACGTTCAATTTATAACACTTTTTTCGTTGGTTGTTATTTTAACTCAGTGTAGATCAAGTACTTTCAAGATCCACCGGTGAGAAGTTAGTACATCATTTTATCGAACCCTTTCTATATTGAAACCTGATACGGTGATGTTATAAGAACAATTTCCGACTCGCAACATAACAGGATCGTGTAATATTACCTACAAGGGTTTGTTTATCTGTGTTTTGTCCTGCAATCCCACGCAATTAACCCAGAAAGCGCCAGGTCATAATTTACAGTAAAGATTAATAAGACCGGACCCGACCAACAATCAAGATAAAAATAATTCAAGTCTATATGAATTAATTTAATGATTGGATATTCTTTTTTAGAATAGTTCAACATTGTTCGTGTGAATGACTATTTTACGCTTATTGTAAATGTAATTATTTAAGCAAGTAATATAAAGCTGGTATATACCTACCTATATATAGTAACCTATGTTATATGGTAATTTTCAATTTTTTTTAAATATTGATATGATTTATTAAATATTTACAATAATGTACTTAAATATATTTACAAAAATACAAAAGGCTCATCAAAGCCGTTAGGGTGCGTACTCAAAATACTGGCTACATTACCGCGTTGTATTGCTATACTAACGCATTGGCGGAAATATGAGCCAGCTTTCGGGTTTTCTGTGGTCATTTAAAAAAAATTTGTGGTATTAAAATTATTGTAATTGAATTGAAAAATGAGATATATAACAAATTTTCCAGAAAATTTCTTCAAAATTATTTTTCCTTTATGTTTAAAGACTTACTTATTTGTTTTTACTTTATATATATTCATGAATAAATAAATTATTGAACTCTGAAATGTTCCCAAACACGTAGTTGCTAACCCAAAGTAGAACTTCAACTACTTAAGCTGTCAAATCCATTCAAGTGCCAACTAAAGTTCTTCAGACAACGATTTTAACCACGACTTAGTATCTAGTGATTTTATCACGTACTAGATATAATAACATCAATGCATATAAAATTGTTTAATTATACTTATCGGAAGAATCTATTGTATGCAAAAGCCATGAAGGTAATAATTAAAGTGAAGTCCCGTGTCCCCTAGTGGGGTATGGGGCAGATGCATTTCACATCTGTTTCACTGATCGATTTTTTCTTTAGGGGCAAGTAGTCGATCAGCCTTCTATGCCCTGCCAGACCGAGCTTTTTTTTTTCTCCACTGGGAATCGAACCCAGGACCTCTCGGTTGTAACGCTTGCGCTTACCACTAGACCAAGGAGGCGGTCCAGGTAATAATTAATAAGTACTTAATATAATATTTTCATACTTTCGTAACGGAAAACGTTGATACTTTTATATTTTTGAATACGTGCACTTACATATCCCATCGGGCATTGTGTAGTTTTCCCAGTAGGGTTCTTTAAAGAGACAAGTAAAGAAATTAGACCACTCAACAGATGGCGGTCAAACGCCCGAATAGAATAAGAACAAGTGAAACTACAAAATTTAATATCTCATGAATGGACAGGTTTTCAATAAATTATAGCTAAAATCAATCTCGATCATTTCAGCTTTGAAACAATAAAAATGAATCCAAATCGTTTCATTCTGAGACCTAAAATACGTTATTCATATTAGAGACAGTGGGTATAATAAATTCAGAGTGGAGAATTTTCATGTGATCTATATGGTCAAGCTACGGTTTGGAAAGGAGAACAATGCGGAAGTGTAACGGTGCCTACAACTAAATATTCCAGATGGCTATAGCTGGAAGCGACATCGTCCACCGCTACTGTCATTGCCTAGGGCTAGAAGCAACGTACTGCAGGAGCCGCATTTTGTTAGATGTTGTCTTAACATAAATAGTTTACATGAAATATCCAGTGCTGTTACACCACATCAACATTGTTTTAAAGATGTTTGTATTATGTTATGACACTGTCTAGTTATAAGTTTATCCTGTAGAAATGTGTTTTTATAAATTTTTTTTTAATGTTAATAATTAATTTTAACTAAGACTAAGACAAGTATAGGCTAAGGCAATAGGTTTTTACCTGTAATATTAGTTTAAGATTAGAAGAATAAATAAAATAAATAAAAGCCATCACAACACATACCTACAGGTACATTTAACACAATTATACTGCTGATAAAAGGAAGTTTAAGCTATTGAATGTTTAATATTTTCAGGTCTGTTCGAGACTGAGGGAGTGCTACTTCCAGGTACGGAGTGTGATTACCAATTCAGTAGATCTGGCAATCGCCCTTCGCATGGACGACTCTACAGCCCCAGATACCCGTCCATTTACCCAAATAATGTGCGATGTTCCTATCACTTCCATGCTAGGTAAGTAATTTATACATTCAATTCAATTCAAAGCCTTCTATTGCCAAAGAGACAACTACAATTTTTCTTATTTTTATTTAATTAAATTTCTTACCAACTAACTTGCTGCACATCAGTCTCAGAATTGGCGTGTCCGTCTGACACAAAGGCCTCCTCCAGCTTTCTCCAGCCCTCAATGTCTCTTGCGAGTCTTAACCACAGTGGACCTGCATTTTATACATACTAATATAATAATGCTGCAGTGTGTGTTTGAATGCGCTAACCTCAGGAACTACTAGTATATACCTATAATATTATCACTAGCCAATTAAGTTCCACCAGTCAGCTTAGTTCCATACCTTCCTGTCCCTATACATAATATAATTTAATGTGAATATATAAGAAATCGACGGACAAAAGACTATAAATCTGTTGGTTTATTTATTCAGGACGCACGTTTCCTGAGGTATTCTGAAATACATGAGACATGAAATATATATTTTCATACATTAGGTTCTAGAGGTTATTTACTATTTATTTTATCAACAAATCAAAATGAAACCAAAAAGCTCGTACTACCATTAGTAGGGCATGGAACAGACATCTGTTTCATGGATCATTTTCTTAATAGGGAAGCAGTTGGTGAAGCTTCTAACCAACCTAATCATTATTTTGTTTGCCGGGGTTCGAACCTAAGAACTTCATAGCAACACGCGCTCAGATGCGTGTACCAATTAGGCACGGAAGCGGGAAGGTATAGTAACCAAAATATTTTAATACCATTCACAGTTAACTAAGAAAATTACATATTCTTATATGTATTTTCCATATTCCCCAAGTAACATTTTACTGAATGTTTTATGTAAAATGTTACTTGGTTTTAAATAAAGCCTCGAAGAAAAATTTCGAGTAATAATAATTTACCAAACGCCTGATACTGTCTATTCACAACACCTCAAGCTTGTGGATATAAAAAACTTATTTTTCCATTTTCAGACCGAAAGACCGCGTCAAAGTAGTCTTTGAAGAAATATACTTACAAAAAGGAGATGTAAGGTGAGTCAAAGGTCGACGTTACTTTAGATTTACATAAATATTAAAAGGTGAGGATATAATCTCTCGGAACAATACGCCTTATCTAACAAAAACATCAAACTTTTTTATTTATCAGTTTCGTTTTCGCATTCGTTTAATCATCTGTGTGTTCTAATAGTGGCCCTGGATTAGAAACCTACTTGCCTGTAAAGAAAATGATCAGTGCCACAAATGAAAAAATGTGCCCAATGACAAAATAGGTATAATAATAATATATAATTCACTGATCGATGTTTTCTTTAGGGGCAAGTAGGTGATCAGCCTTCTATGCCCTGCCATGCTTTTTATCTCCACCGGGAATCGAACCCAGGACCTCTCGGTTGTAACGCTTACTCGCTTACCACTAGACCAAGGAGGCGGTCTCTTTATTATATTGTTATTATATAATTTACAAAGTAACAGTCGTAATTTCGTCTATGTGAACAAGAAAAATATAGTTTCCGAGTGAAATACACTCGGAAAAAATTCAGCATCAGTGACCAAACATTTAAGATTGGTTCACTTTTTAGGATAGTTAATTACAAACAAAAATATTTTCTCTATAAAATATTAGTATAGATGGAGTATTTTGTCTCTCGTGGCGAATATTAAGCCTTTATCGAATCCTTTGAATCGAATTTTACTTCCTTATTCTACGAACTGTACTTTGGTCATTAAACTGAAGACAATTTTTAAAAACCTGACATGATTACAAATACGAATATTTCATAATAAATGCACAGATTTGCATAAACTATAACTGAGATCTGTCTCGATCAATTTCAAAGGATATAACCGCATCGAAAACATTCCATTCACTTAGAAGCTACAAAAAAACACCCATTGGCATGTTATACGTATAACATATAACGTCTTTTCCCGTCTGAGACCACAACTGTATTCCCTGTAATCACTAAGGTCTTAATACAATTATTTTCACCGCAAATCAAAGTCACACAAGTACAATCAGGATAATTGAATTATTAATATCAGTCGTTTCAGTAATGAGCCTCGATTCTGTATCGTTTAATTAAGTAGATTATGCATGAATTCACCTGGCAATGGTTATAGATTTTCAGTAAATTTCAGCTCTTGCCAAGAGCCTTGATAGTTATTTAATTAAAATAATGCTGTCACAAAATGCATTCTTTAACAAATAGTTTTAACATAATTTATCTTTATCTATAACTTAGTCTTTTTTTTTAAGAAGAGGTGTTGTATATCGTCTTGTGTAGGTACCCCTGATGATATACATATAAAATATCATTATGGTGGGTTAAAAAGTTTAACCTTGATAACATAACAGACTACCTCACATACCATATTATGATACTGAACTTCCACAGGATATTGACCGTAAAAGTGTCTGAATCAGTTTATTTTTTTCTGTAAGCAAGTAGATAGATAATTAACTTAAAAATTAAACCAATTAGATTATCCTATCGATTTTTCCAAACGAATAAGTCGATTTTAAGATTACTTCATCGAGTTTTCTTAGACGATTCTAAAATTTTTATTAAAGTGTAAAAGTATTTTTAGTCCTTTATGAGCTATTAGAAGTCATAATATCACGTAATGAGAGAAGTCATACTAATACCAGATACGCAATAAACGAAAACTTCTTCAATATAAGTAATTGTCAGAAAAGAATCCTTGAAAAGCAATCCAAACGAGCCCACAAAGTTAGTCAAAACAATGTACCATTAGGAAAACTGTCCAATGGGCTTAATTGAGATGAATAAGTTTGATACAAAGTTGGGAGCAAATGTTTTACGATTGGGAATAAAGATAAATAATTATCAAATCAAATTTGACAGTTGACAATTTTATTATGCTACCGTTATGTAATATATTACTTTCTTGTTTAAATAAAAACACTAAACGTTTTTTTTATTATTGTAACTTCTAAATTAAAAAAATATAAGGACTAACACTAGTTTCTAAGAAAAATGCTACTAACAAAGCTATGGGAATAATCCTGAAACAAATATTGTTTATTTATTATTATTAAAGGAAATAAATGCAAATCAACTTCATTTATCTTGGTCAATTGGTGACTATTAATAGGAGGATAGAAATTTACGCCATATATTGCCTTTGTTATGTTTTATTGATTGTTAAGAAATAGCAACACAGAACTGCAGATCACTCCTGGCTTGCATTAGCCACATGATATATATATTTAATAACTTTGTACCGAGAAAACTGGCTACATTGCCATAGTCAATCACACACATATCTACATAGGCAGAATATTTTGTAAGTTTTTAAATAAATAAATAATTGATGATGATAGAGTATAATAAATGGCAAAATGTATGAGTAATTAAAATCGGTCAAACTGTTTCCGATGTAACTTTGCTATATAAATAATTTTAATGATCTGTGTGGAAATTGGGTTGTCTGTCAAATTACGTAACTAACCGTTGGTTGGGACAGGGTCAATGAGCGATGCGGTGTGTGGTTGTGACCTATCTACTGTGGTACATTGCTTTCTACATTCAATTGTATGTTGACAGCATTACATATATATTATTTAGAAGCACAGTTAGGTGCACTTTAAGTTACAATTCACTTATATTTCTCGAAAAATAGTGGAGCAAACCTCATTCGCCTACTCAATGATACTTATTAATGAATTTCAGACATTTTTGTGTTAAATAAACTAAACATTAGAAATAGTATTTATCATTAGAAACGATACGGGACATGAAATTCTTAATAGAGTGCAAAGTCGACACTAACGACCCTAACAAAGTTAATACCGCTACTCTCGACAACTCTTCCGGGTTGGAATTAGATTTATCGGTACACGACAACGTTACGTCCTTTAAAATACCTGGGAAATTGCTTTAGCTTGAAAATAGTCAATGACTATTTAAAATAACATACATCTTTTCATATTTGTGTAGACCACAATCAAAGTGCTAGAATCCTGGTATTTATTTAAGTAAATACAATAATAATTATCAACTTATTTTATTAAGTATTTTTTCGCCAGTATTCTATTAGAATCATTGGATCAGAATATATTGGTAGGTACTAAAATTTCCAGATCGAAATAGTCGATTTTGCGGCGGCTCAAAAATTTTACACTCTGTGCCCACGCACATCGTTTAAATATGACTATATGTTGTATGTAACCTTAACCAAAGTACAACAACTAAAATATAGTCTATGTCACTGGGAAGGGGTGTAGCTTTTTTAATTCAGATAAAGAATCCAATTAAAAAGGATTTGTGTATTCATAGTATTTCCCGTACAAAGAGACTAATTTCCCTCTTTACTATATAAGTATAGATAAGAAATAGGTACCTATATAGATATGCCATTAAATTCTAAAATCAAGTAAGTGAATTGTCATGTATTTTCAGTTGCCTGCGTCGAGCGGACATAATCAAAGTGTTCGACGGCCGAGACACGGAAGCACCCACAATTGCCATGCTGTGTAATGAGCTTACAGGTAATGACAGAAATCTCATTAAGATCAACACATATTACACACTCATACAAATAGCGCTAATCAATACACTGTTTTCATTGTTTTGCGATCTTTTAAGTTTTAATTTCTTAAATATTGTAAATGTTTGTATCACGATGAAAATTAAACCCGATTTTAATTATTATAATAGCAATATTATAGTAAAGAGAAAACTGTTTACTTATTTATATTTTGTTTGTAATTAATAAACTCAAAGCTACTGAACCGATTACACAAGTAAATATACTCTGTCGGACAGCTAGAGTATTTCTTAGTGATATAGGCTTATTTATATTCATGAAGAAGAAGTCGCAAGTAAAAGAAATTTATAGGAATATTTTCGTCAGAAAATAGCAGAGAGAAAAAATTACCCCATGGCTAGGTGATCAAACTTAGAATTTTTATTTTCAGAGTAGTTAGTGTGGAAGTTTTTTTTCTGTATTAATAACAGAGCTTTGAGTGCGAATGACATCAATCTTATTATAGCAACATGTAATTAACACTGTTACATCCTTAGTAATAAAACTACCAAGTGAGGCTTAAGTAATGTAGCAGATAAACTAATTATTATTCCCAGTTGAATATTTTTGGTTTTTATCTATGGTATACCTTTCTTTCATCTTTCTTGTAACTTAGCTTTTATTAGTGTTTCACTATTTGCTTTTTTTGTTTATGTAATATATTTTCCTTTCATCAAATAAGGTCGATTGCCCATAAGTAGGGACGCATTCACTTTTGTTCTAAATCCAATTTACTCGCGTGTATAATAACTTAGCCCTGCGGGCAATTTATGTATAAATAAATATATTTTTCATTTTTAAATTAATTTTATTCTTCAAACATAATAATTGAATTAAATCTATACAATCAATATAAGGGTCCACTAATTATATAATAACACTAGCAGCCCGCTCTATCGTCATAGAGCTTGCAATACGTAATACGTTACCCATGTGTAATAATTTTTACCATTTTGGCAACATTTTTCCTATTTTTCGCAGTATGATGTTTCAAAGACTTCTTTCTAAATGGATTATCCAACAATTTTTTTTTTAATTCGACCAGTAGTCCCTGAGAATAGAATATTCAACTTACTAAACAAACTTTACTTAAAATATTAAAATGTCTATTTGTAAAGTGTCTAACGCAAGTGACTTTTCCCCTGGCTTCTAAAGCCTTAACCCAGTGCTTATGGCGCAATACACGTAGGGCATAGACTATACGACGAAGCCATAGATATTAAACATAAAGTAAGATCAAGCATAAAGTTATAAACTTCTATTTCTATGCATAAAAACCTAACAATTCTAGATAAATTACGCGTATAATCTTACTCGGTTTCATAGCGCTTACAATTTGCTATCTCCCCATTATTCAAAAGATTTATTTCAGCGCTTTTTACGAGACCACAATATTTCGTCGCCAGACAATTGCCTTTTGTTTTAGTGATGCACTACCTGTCGTTTAGCACTATACAGAATAGAGCTACACACTATTAATTATAGTCTACACGCGTAGTGAAAAAGCACGAAAGATTTTCAGTGAAATTTTTAGTATTATATAGTTGCCACAATAGAGTAAAATATAATTCTGATAACACTAATTCTTATAACTTGGCAATATGTTTTGATCTGTTATTTATTAAAACATATACGACGCATCAAATAATGATTTGATGGATCATCAGACAATAAGAAAAATTGTAGATATACGTATCACTGATCAATGTATTTTTAATGGAAACTAGTTCAATAGCCTACTCACACATTTATTTTATCCATAACCTAAGTTCATCTTTCAAAAGCATATAGTTATTTATTTCTTTCATGGAGATGATATATACAAATATTTTCAGGCTATGAGGTGCTGTCAACGGGTTCATCTCTCTTGCTGCAGTTCACAGCCAACTCCGTCTCACCAGGTCAGGGCTTTGCTGCGACATACCACTTTCAACCTCCACCAGATTCTACGGCAGCAGGTAATTTATTTTAAATAAGAACAAGGTGCTTTCGCTTAATCAAATTTAAAATGTAGCAAACATTTTAAATAAAACAGAAGTAATATTTAAAAATCAAATATCTTAGGGTTAAGGATATTACTTTTAAAATTCTTGTTACTACTTGGAGCCGACTTATAAACATTTGCCTTATAGAATTAACTGACAAAATTTAAAGAAGTTCTCATGTCGATTGCTTTTTGGAGAATTATTTAATGACTTTACTTATTAGTTTCTAGTTTACTTTGATTTTTATATAAGATTTTTATGGGAATTGATATTGCTGCAGAAATGAATCCGTGTACAGTTTAGTTTTATTTATTTAAAGGCCTGCGTTGCCATGGACGGTGGACCGCTTATACTTTGTAAGCCTCTTGTCTCATATCCTATAAAAAAATCTAAAATATAATAATCCTAACAACAAACTAATAAGTGTGTAATTCCCATTAGTCTTATCTATTGAAAGACTAGCAAATGCAATACACGAATAAATTGCATGCAGCGAACAACGTATGAATAGAAGTTCTGGCGTAAGGCCAGGCGGCTTGGAGGAACTGTTAATAGCCGCCGGCCTCTAACAAGTGTACCGACACGCTTTCAGGCCTAAGTACACAAGGCGATCGTGTCCCGAAATACGGAACGCGAGTTTAACAACCTTGTTTCCCTACATCCTTTCCTTTATCAAAGGAACGCGTAAATGTTGTATATTTGTAACATTTATGTTGCTATAACGCTTTATTTTTGGTTGTAGGTATTAATAATGGAAATGATTTATATTTTAACGCCAATTTTTAAAAAGCATAGGCAGCAACCACCCTTCCCAACATAGGTACTTTGCTTCATCTATTTTCATTACATCACACATGGTCGCCGGTTACAAGTGCTTTTGACATGTCATTTCTTAAGTAATTCCTGGATCTGGTCAACAAATATACAACTCACTATTCACACTACTTTGTTATTACTGGCAAAGCAAAAACCAACGCAGCACATTTTAGTCATAATGAGCTATGTCCCCGATTGTGTTTTGCACAAGTTATGCGTTTCAATGGTCAAAAATAAATAATAATTAGATGTTCATGTAATTACAATTTAAAAAATATTATTACACTTTCTTTCGTCATTAAAGTAGCACCACGCATAGAATCTATATTTTTTTTCATAATATAATACACCGCCATCTATCTATTGGCTTTAGTAATTGGTTTAATAAGAGGTTTTACATTCGCCTTGCTTCAGAAAATTCTGATGAAACTTTCACTCACGATGAATTAACTTACTTCACTAGGTGGCGCTAAAACAGAAACTTTGTTTTCAGATTCAGACCGCCTTCTTAAACTAAGTTTCGGAAAGGCGTTCGAGTCTCTGGGGCCGGAAGTTAGCGCTACAAGTAAGTTATTTTTAAATAAATTTCTTTTATTATCATAAATGGAAATCACAACCTTTGTTACGAATTTTTATAGAAAAGTTTTTTTTGGAGAAATTTATTATTTAGATACTTATTTATTTATTTTTTAGACATTTTAATAGTTATTCTGCTAATCTATGGAGAAATTGGATTGGATATGCGTTTTTTATTTTTTCAAACACGACCTGTTTTAAAAAATATAGGTAACTATAATACATATCAAATATTCGAAGATTCGACATTTATGACATCTTTCACTATGAATGCCTAAAACAATTATTGAGAGTGGTAGTTTATAGTTACTGTATTTACTTTTAGAAAATTCTTTAAAAATTGAAAAAAATTATATTGGTTTCAAATTAATTTAAAAATAATTAAATTAATTATTTAAAAAAGTAATGAATTGTGAAACTAAATAAATTGGGTTAAAAGTTTTCTATTTTATCTCAAACACTCAAAAATATCTCACGTAGCATGACAATAGGACTTATATTTATCCAAAATACGTATTTCTTGTACAATATAATATATTTATATTTGGAAGCCCAATCGTATATATTTTAAATATGATCTAATTTCAATTAAGAGGCATTAATGCGTATTATTCATCAAGATTAATTTAAAGCAATAAAAATGTTCATCATAATTATCATTCATAATTTAATTTCCTATTCTCAATTAAATAATACAATATCAAAATCTGTTTAAACTTTAAGGTGATACAAACAGCTTGATGGCTGTGGTAATTATGTGATAGAGTAAGTAGGCTCATTAGGGACCTCATTATATAATCGCGTGTTTCATTTTTCGTTTAAAAATTTCTCTATCAGAGTCTCGAACGTTTTGGCACCTCGAAAGTAGGTCAATTACAACCTTTAAGGATGATTTTTCAAGCTTACGTTGAACTTATCAAAGTTTTCTCATTTGAAATGAAAAGTTGGACTGCAAAAGGAATTGAAGATGCAATATTCACAATGTACCCTCACGTAGTACATATTAAGATTCTCTAAATATAAAACTCCAGAAAACCTTTAGAATCATATTGAGTGAGTTTGTTTATTTGTTACGCCTTCCTCCTTCTTTGGTACCCCTCCAGCCATTGAAGTCTTCACCAGGGCTTGTCTGAATAATTATTGTACCTCAGACTTAATACATACGTCATATACTCTCGGATGTTTCTCAGATGTTTTGCGTAAGTCTGGCTAGCGTTACCGGCGCTTTTTATCCTCATTATAGACCGGTGAGTCTACCCTGGATTGTTTCTAAGAGTGTGATCGCTTGATGGTACAATTACCTAAATAAATACAAGCGAAGCGGTGAGGGGTGAGAGCTAATATAATACATACATATATTTAAATGAATATAACCTATTTTCTTAACGTATTCACTTCTTCCAGGTCTGTTTAACTACGTTTTAAAGTTCTAATCTCTAAAAATAACTGACTTAGGCTTTCCTAGAAAAAAAAGTCAATACTATGGAGTATTAATTTAAAAAGAAATGATAGTTTAAAGTCTAAAGTTTCTGCGATAAAAAGTAAACTTCAATCCTTACAAACAATTCTACAATACAATACCCTTCTTCGTAAATCATTATGACCCTGATCCATCGCTGTGCATTGAATATTTATAATTCCGTGTATATTTCATGATCGTACTAATAATGCAACCAAACCATAATTATGTCAAAGGTTATTCGTAACATAATATGCGTTTCATTAAAATTCGTTACTAATTGTTACTGAAATTCATAGCAGCGTGAGCTCAACGCTTGCAGCCATAATTTATTCACTTTGTCATTTGCCCAATTACATATGACTTTCCACTTTACAAAGTGTTTACTTGAACATCAATATCTCTTGACTTACATAATGCCTACATCTTCTCTTTATTACAATACCTTCACTTAACAAAAAGATTCGCAGAGCGATTTTTTTCATCTAAAAGCTATGGTTATGATTTACGCTTTAAGGAAAAAGTTCTCAATACAACTAAATTATTTTTTGTATGTTTGTTATGTGACTACGAACGAACCACACTATCGGTGATTTAATGAAATTGATTAGGAACTTTTTGAAAAACTCAATTAAAAATAAATAAACATACAAGACGGGTTACAGTCTCCGTTTATTGTTATATAGGTAGATCGTTCATTTAAAAAGGTCAACACAGATAAATAAAAACTAAACTGGAAATATTTGGCACAGTCGCAAACTGTTCTCTTCTGATAGGTTAGTTACACAGTGCTTACTTTAGCATATATATATGTAACTTGTGTTTTGTACGTAAGTTATATAAATTTTAAGTTCTTTGTATAGCAAAAAGAGCGGCAGCGATGGTGAAATGTCGTGAAGGGCATCACATCTGCTCCTACCAATAGTGCTACGAGTACTTACCTAATGATGACGACCGCTCTGTCAAGAGCGTACCGGAATAAAGAAGAAGAATAGCAAAAAGAATATATATTAACACGGCTTACTCTGAACGGCGTATGAATTATATTTGCATAAAGATAATGTTATAAAGAAAATCATTTTCATATTTATATCTACTTAATTTAAAAAAAAAGAGATTATAGATGGAAAACTAAAACTACCAACACAACGTAATACAAATATAAATAGTAGATAATGTTTATTGTTTTACATACCTAGGTATCATGCAAACCAGACAATTCGTTACTTATATTTCTATCTCAAAAAGGTAATTCTAAGATAGGTATAAAGAAAACTGAAGCCACTGAACTCTTTTTACATCGTAGTAAAACGCTTAAAAACTTCTTCAGTTGCATTGAATAGAATTGACACTTTTGAAATATTTTATAGTTGCCGCCCGTAACATTTAATATTGCAAGACTCGAAACTCTTAATACTTTTTCAAACACAGCTGTTGCAGCGCTGTAAATAAAGCTTCTACTTTAAATAAATAATCAAGCGAGTCGCTTCAAGCGATGCATTATACATAAATGCACGGATCCACACGCCCCGACTACACCGTGTGGAAAACCAGGTTTTATTTTGATTTGAAATTAAAATTTCAAGCATTTCATTTTGTGTTCATTTTTTATGACGTTTTAGCAAATTCAAATAAGGAATGGTTCTTAAACTAGATATTTTTTGTGATACCCAGAATTTACATATGTTTAATCTTATCCTTGGGGTTAAATAATCTCATATAGTCGGTCGTCCATAGACAGCGTCTTATTGTATTGACTTTACAAAATATTTGTTTTATTGAAGCGCTCGTATATTGAGATAGCGCCCGCATAACTCAATATTCCTTTACAGATTTACTTTGTATTGGAGAACCCTTTCTATGGAAATATGTGATATTTCGCCCAAAGGTTTGTTTGAGCTATCATTGTAAGACAATATACAAAACTGCATTAAAATAGTAAAGAAAGGTTAGTTGGTCAGTCTTTTATGCTTACCCAACTAAAAGAACTGGCTGTTTTCCGTGGATTCGTCACCGTCATGTAATATGTTATTCGTAAACCACCGAGCCAAGAAATACCACATAGAAATGCCATAGGCGATAATGGTCCTTAAGGTAATAAACAATTGATTTCACGATAGCAAAATATATAGTTCGAAAACAATTCTAACTGCAGTCACTGAGATTTAATTAAAAGCGAGGAAGATTTAGAGAAAAATAGCTAAATCGTTGGCATTTCGGACTGTCCTTGGCACGTATTAGGAATTGGCTCTAACGATCGAATAGCATCCAATCACAGTTTTATACTATTGGATTTTAACACGTGTAAATTAAGTCTTTTCAATACTCAATGGCCATATTATTATTTATAATTTAATCGTGACTTTGTAATTTGCATGAAAACAATCAGACGCAGTGCATTTCTCTAGACTCGGTAAATCTTTCAGATTGATTTAATGGTTCTGGACACATTCAATTGAATATTTTCTTATATTAATTCAGAAAAAGTATCTTGTTACTTTACGAAACTATTGAAAGAAATAGTAAATTTAATATTAGTACACAAGTCAACAAATAAATAATGTAGCTGTATAGTTGATCAATTAAAATAGTATACTTACCAATGTTCGACGAGTTAGTTGACGATTGAACCTTGGCACGTATTTCGGCTCAAAAAATAGAATACGTTATCAACGTGTTGGTTCTATTCTAGTACATATAATTTTAGAGGTCATAAAAATATTGACCCTTCCTTTGCTACTAAATTTTATTGCAACAGATGGTTTATTGGAATATCAAAGTTTATATTTATAAATGTTGAACCCTAATGGGGCATGAGGCAAACATGACATACGAAACAAAATCGAAACCTAAAACCCTTATTTTTCATTAATTTACTTTCAGATTTAATTTATTTAGAAAAAAATTGGCTTATTATAGTTTACGTAGCAGCCCTCTACTGGATTAACTAAACAGCTTGGTTAAGTAAACTGTTATGAATAGAAAACTTTATCAAACATTTACGCTTTCAACCCTAACTAAAGTATCCTTTAAACTTAATGGTCTTTAGGTATGGAATAGGTTTTAAATGCTGCAATTAATTGCATTTGTGATTCCTATTAATTGAACAATGATATTATTAAAAGCCAAAGTTATTTTCATAGCTTTATAATAAAATAAATATTTCATTATCAAAGGCAAATTTTTCATAACAAATATGGGAGCTCTTTATATTGTTTGATTGATTTAGCAAATTTATGTTGTAAAGTAATAAATAAATTATAAACCTAATTTAATAATTATTTTTCTTCGTTTTCGCTATGTTTTAGAACTTGTTATAAACTCTGTATCTAGCATTTCTTTTCTTTGTTGTTTTAAAAATTTCCTTCTTAAATTGCATTAAATGTGCAACATGATCAACTGAGAGGGTAAACATGGTTATACGATCAGGATTTATCCATATAATTAGGTTTTGTTTGCTTTATCAACAAGTACTGAGCCAACTGAACAAGAATACATCACGTCTTTATTGTGTAACGAAAGATATTTTTCATTTCATGTCTCTGATACTATTATATCAAAATCCAACTTATACTAATAATAAGTAAATGTGAACAAATGAGTAGTTAATATACACATATACACCAACACACTTTAGCTATTAAATAAAGCCTATTTGTAGTGGTACTTATTTTATATATCTAGCTATCAATTTTGTAATTCAGGAAGATCGGGGTCTCCTATCACAAGTAAACCTAATTACTCAAAAGGAGATCCCCAGCTGTAATATTGTAAATGCTACAATTAGTAAAAGGAAATAAAATATTTTTTATTCTTATTTTTACATATGTATATATTATTACATAAATAAATTATATAATTTTACTTATTTTCAATACAGTAATACGCATTAAACGGGCACTTCAAAGTATTTGTGTGGAAATCCGAAGTGATCTCTTATATTCAAGAGCCCGTAAGACTACTCTTAGAGGCAGTATGATATGATAATTGCTCATTTAGTGATTGGTAATTGGAAATAACAGACTCGGGGCTGTGCTAGTTAATATATAAATTAATTTTAAACAAAAAAATAAAACCGACTTCAAAACGCACTGAAAAGTAAAAAATAAATTTTGTATTATAAATGAACTTACTATAAATAAGACGTAAATAGTGTTTATAAATAAAATTCATCTAAAATTCTACAAGGGCATAAAACTGTCATGTTGCTCTTTGAAACGCGGCGCCAAGCAATTCAATTAATTTTTTTATTAAAGTCCAGGAATATTCATTCAGTCTTTATTTATATATTTGGCACCGCCTTTCAAAAAACAACATGAAAGTTTTATGCCCTTGTAGAATTTTAGATGAATTTTATTTATAAACACTATTTACGTCTTTTATTTATAGTAAGTACATTTATAATACAAAATTTATTTTTTACTTTTCAGTGCGTTTTGAAGTCGGTTTTATTTTTTTGTTTAAAATTAATTTATTTCATACTTTTGAGTGGCTCTTCTAAACCGTATAGTTGGTTATCATACCATCAAAACTAAACTAACATGGACGCTCTGACTTTACGCTTACCTTATACACTAAAAACTAATTTAATTAATTTAATTTAATATTTTCAAATTATTGATAATAAGAAAACGCAAAACTGAATCGTTTAATACTAAAAATTTAAGTAATATTGTTCATATAAATTAAGTTTTCATGGTGTTTTATAGTAAGCGAGTGAACGCACATTGTGATTTCCCGTAAGAACTCAGTTACTATATTCTCTCTATCTCTAGAAGTATTTCTTCTACCTTATTGATTTTACTATCATATATGACCCTTTTAATGTTTTATAAAATGATATATAAGTCATCGATATAAACTGATATTATATTGAGCTATAGAGATCTAAACTGGACGCGTAAACAATAACGTATGACATGTTTTTCTCTGTTGACAAGTTTTGCTCCATAACATCAAATATATGGCTTAGATTATCATAAAATTTTGTCAAAAGCTTGGCAATATGAGTTTTAATTAAATCAATTTATTATAATTAGTATATATTTAATACAACATGGACATCTCTATTGCTAAAGCGAACTAATTGAAGATTTTTCAATTTTTTATTTTATAACCTCAATATCTCTAAAACTATAAATCAAATTATTTTTATTCTTATTCTCTCTTGTTGCAAATTTAATACTTAATCGAATAACATGTAATTCATCGATAAGGATTCATAAATCATAGAGTTAAAAGCAAATAAGCACGACATGGTCGCGTGGAATTCAGCGATTTCTCGTCCGATTGTGAAACTATTCTTTCAATGTGCTGAAAACTATTGATCGTAAAAATTCTAAAAAAAAATGGGACCACTTCGATGAGTTACCCTATCGTTTGACACCTCACTCATCCAAATCGGTCTACAAATGGCGACGTACGAGCGGAACATCGGAAAAAAAAAAAAATACACGTCGAATTGATAACCTCCTTTTTGGTTTTTTTTGAAGGTCGGTTAAAAAGTTTCAGAACGTCCATTAAGCCGATCGTTTTAATATCAAGAGAACTTCAATTAAGCACACCCAAACGAGCCTGAATTGCTGATAGCGTTTACTTACAAATGAAACGGTGTCATGTGTTTCAGCTGAAAGGCGATTTCAACAGAATAGTTTAATTGGCCGATTTTCGCTACAAAGGTAATTCTGACCGCTTTTATTCATAGTTTATATGTGGAATTGTTTGTTAATTAAAAGTCTCTGTCTAGTTTCAGTAATTTAATAGTAACCGTGTACGCATATTTGTTATATTTCACATTATTTTAATGTATCTAAAGAAGTTATCTCTTCGTTGTTGACATCCAAAACTACCTCACCGCACCATTTAGTTCGTTTTTTATAATGTTCAGCGATGAAATGAAACTCCTTCCCTACCTCAATATGTCTTGCGGGCAATCGTTTGTATTTTTTTTATAAAAAAAACAGCGCTTTCATTCTAAAATCCATAGATAAAAACTAAGAATAAAGACACATATCTAATGATGCATTTTCAAAATAGGTTGATTTGCTGAGTAGCTACAGACTTATAGCCCTTTTCGTCAAGGCGCAGGCAATCATGTAAAATCAATGTCCGCTGGAATTCGATACTAGGTAAATAATTGTTTAGTAAGAAATGTTTACTTTGTACATATATTTGCTCTATAAATACATGCTGGTTAATTAAATTTTTAAAACATATGGAACTACTGGATATTCATAAAATTATAGGGTTTTGCAATATACATACATATAAATAACTCTTTAAAACGTGAAATTTCCTTAGGCCATTTTTGCATCTGTGTCACTAATAGTCCGAGATCCCAGGAACACAGGAGTTCAGTGCAATGCGATGCGTGTACTTCGTAGCCATGAATATAAGATTAATAATCTTAATAAAGGAAGTACATTGTTTTAAACTGCCAATTCGCTACATTTTTGTACGTAACCCCGATTATTTTCATACAAAACTAAAATAGAATTCTTGTTATTTTTCCTGTAAACCACAAACCAATTTAGCCAACGTGCAGCGGTAACTAAATATGTAATTAATTCCCAGGTGAGGTTGTTATGCACAACTAGATTGAATTTAAGAGAAGCTGATCACAAAACTTCACTGACTGAGGTAACACTGAGTAGGTATACAGTTTGCAACAATAATGCAATTAAGTTGAACTGTGGCTGTTATTTATTCATATCCAAGAAAGCAATGCTGTGGTAGAAAATGTGTACCCTACATTATTTTTCAATACGTATGCATAAGCTTTGTTTTGATTTATGAACATATTTTATAATAATAATAATAATATAATAACATTGTCACGCCTTTAATTCCACGAAGGGGTAGGCAGAGGTGCACCTACGTTTCGCAAGATAATATGATGTTTTAGTCCCATTTTATTACAATGGGACTGGCAAAACACCAGTCACAATTCCAGACTCTTGATCTACTATTGGGAAAATTCGAATCCCAAAGATATGCCCGACCTGGGATTCGAACCCGAGACCTCGTGATCAGTAGGCGCTATCATTACCGCTACGCCAACGAGGAATTATACATATTTGATGACATGAATAATTGATTTCAAAACCCCTCATACACTTGGTTTTATTATGATTTGTAAACATAGTTTAAATTATTGAAAATTTATATATGAAATAAAAAATTAAGCATTTTAAGACTCAATTTTCTGTACTTTGTTTTTCAGAAGTTATTATTAACCATAAATTTTTTGTACCTTCGCTGTTAAATATTTATTTAAATTCAGTATTTTGTACGTATTATACATAATGGGTCATAAGTACTTTAACTTTTACACTTATGTGTTATTATGTGGTATATACCTATTGGTACTTGTATATGAAATTACATATGCTTGTTATGTAAAGTACTCATAACACATGTATCCCTAACGTGACTGATTCACTTAAAAGCAAATGTTTCCGAGTCGTTGGATACGTCAGCACAAACCCTTTTATTTCCCCTCACCACATTAACCCACTGAATTTGACTTAAAGTAGACTCTTTAACAAATTACATGACCAGTGAATCTGAGCTTTTTATGTAGGTACCACTCATCCATTATTATATTTGTCAATTTTCATAAATTTAATACTTTTGATTGCATTTAAAATGCTAATATTTCGTAAACTACCGTGACGGATGAATATAAATTGAATTAGAAAGGAATTCCTAAATATAACTCATTTAATTAATTGATTTTTGAAACATGCTATTCATATATACGACATAAGCCTAACCTCTAGTAAGTGCCTGTCCATTAGGATATCTTCAACAGCTTTCAATAGCAAAAAATCTATTGAAAACTGTGATAAAAATCTCATGGTTGACGTACAGTTTGTCGACATATTAAAAGCCCTGAAAGTATTTAAACTTCAATCTTCAAATTTCAGGAGTTATCCAACCATACTTGCAATCTTATGACAACATTGTACTTGTGGGATTTAACGTCGTTTAAGTCAGATTCTGTAATTTATGATCTCTGAAATGTCTGACTGTTTTCTTAGCAAAGTCCTTTCATCAATCTTTTGTGCTTGAAATATTTAAAATAATTCTGTTTTCCTTATAAGATTAAAACAATATACGTCGAAATGATAACCTCCTTTTTGGCTTTTTTGAAGGTCGGTTAATGAATCCAGTTGATACAATTTAAGGTAAAGATGATACTGTTAATGATAAATTAAATTATATTATGAGAGCTAATCAAATAATTATACCTGAAGCCTCTAGAGTAGAACGTAGACTGAGAGCTTCGTGGTTTAGCACTTGTCCTTGTGCCCGATTCTATTCATTACAACTTATGTACTCAGCTAATTCTAAAGTGAAATAGTTTAAACACACTTAAAACTTAATTAACTAATGGATGTCACAATCTTTTTCCTTTGTCTTCATCTGGCGGTCTTAAAATATTTTCACAATCATCTGCCAGGAAATTTACTTTTTTATAAATAAACTAGAGACCCGCCCCGGCTTTGCACGGGTATAAAACAAGGTTTTTATATATATAAAAACCTTCCTTTTCAATCACTCTATCTATTATACCACACCAAAATCCGTTGCTTAGTTTTAAAGATTTAAGCATACAAAGGGATACAGGGAAGGAAAAAGCGACTTTGTTTTATACTATGTAGTGATGAAGCAGACACTATATAATTTAATTCATTATTATCGTAGAAATGTGTGGACAAGAAATTGCATGAAAAGCCATTGTTAATATGCGAGAGAAATGGAAAAGTATACAAACTCATTGTTAACGTGCTGTGTTGCGATCACTTTCTTCTCTCTGTGTCCTATTTATTTCTATTTACTTTTAAGAAATTGTTTCTTAAAATTATGTAGATAGTTTGAAATACCTGAATGTACATAAACGAATTTATTATAACAAAAATTTCATAAACAGATACAACTTAAAAGACGTGATACCTAAGTATTGCTACGCCATGCTACGAGATGCTACGATTAATATAAAAACTATTTATGAAAAGTTAAATAAAAAGCGCATCGTGAAACTAACAATAGAAGAATGTCTGTCTACATGTTTGCACGCTGATCTACTATATAATATATGTATTTTATATGCATTTCTTAGGATACCTTGTATTTACTTATGTACTTATATTTATAGATAATTTAAGCGCATCGCTCACGTAACATTTAGCTCAAATTTAAATAATAGTAGATATACAAAGCTTGCTTCATAAAGTATATTAATATTTACATAACATCGACCCAACTTCTACAATAAGTTTATTTCAAGTCCGTTTGTTCATCCACCCATATCACCCCTTCAGCTTCAGCAGTATTGACAGAAAACTGCAAATAAATATGTCATGACCTTCCTCAGATATTCACCCTTTACGGTCCACAGACCTCACTTTGATGTAGATTTTAATTATTACATAGGTAATTTTGATTTTTTTTTCAATCAAGGATATTTTTGAACTACGATAATACTTAATAACATTTTTTTATAAAATAGGAGGCCTATTTTATGGTGGGAACCGTATGGTAGATACCAATCGGTACCCGCTCTTAGAAAATCTTACTTAATTAGTAATCTGAAAACACAATTCGAATACAAAACTCAGCTAATAATCAAACTGTTTCATTAAATTTAAATCCAAATAATGGAAATCACGATCAATTTCACAGGTACATGATATTCTATCATTGCACCGATCACAATTTTAGGAGCATTTAGGATTAATCTCGAAGCGGCCTAGTTAACAACATTAGTGTTCAAATCACTGATTATACCTATATAACCAATGACGATGTTTGTCCTGCATATATCCTATAATGAAGTAAATATCGCGTATGTTGACTCAGCATAATTAATATAATTGCCATGCCTGTATTTTGCAAGATAATTGTAGCGGTAATACCAGAAATTTTATACAGATAACTGAAATGGATAAATAATCCACTGTTTTGTAATATTCGGATAGCCAGCTAAACTCATATTACGGGAAGAAGTTTGAAAAAATATTTCGATACATAATGTAAAGTTTTTAAAAATTTAAATACTTCTACTTTATTCTTAACTAGCGACCCACCCAACATGTATAAAAACCTTCTTCTTTAATCATTCAATCTGTTAAAAAAAACTGCATCAAAATCCGTTGCGTAGTTTTAAAGATTTAAGCATACAAAAGGATATAGGGAAAGAAAAAGCGACTTTGTTTTATACTATGTAGTGATTCAAATTACATGTTCAATTAGTGTAGACTTAGATTGAATCACGGATAACCATAAAGTCTGAATGCCATAAATGTTCATTCTTGCCTATTAACAGTAGTAATAGTAAGATACAGTAGGCATTTGCCTACTGGATGTTAATTGCCTACTAGATGAAAGTAAAATGTATAAGGTTATACCCTTTTACATTTACTTTTTATTACTTTGAACTTTATCTGTTTGTTAAAAAAAATTGTTAATGGTTCGGTCAAAAAGTTTCTTTACTCGCCAGATAATATAAGATGAATAGTGCTTATATACCAACGGACATTTTTACACGAAATACAAAAAGTTTTCTTGAATTTAAAAGACGTAGCAGCCTCTCTAAAATTCTTTTATTGTTCACAACTAACTGTATAACTTTATTCTATACAAAAGATACGTCTTTTAAATACAGATGAAATGCAATAAATAATTAATTATATTATGAAAAATTTAGAATTGTACCAAAAATGAGAACGCTTATAACTAATTCATATATATCTAGCCTATTTTCAGTTACAAATTCGAGCGCTAGCACTTTACGATTGTGAGCCTTCGCTCTGGTTCTCATCAAGTATTCTTTAGTTCAATGCCGTTGTACAAATTTACTGAAACCTACATTCCTACATTTACTTTAGTAGGGAACGTATTTCGAACATACTTGCAAAATTGGCTAACAGTTTCAAGTACAGCTTCTTGAAGTAAATTGGTTAAAAAAATTGGAATTTTTGGTCTATAACAGAAGCAGAAACATTTCTACAGCTGTCATATATAATTATTAATTCATTCATTTATTAGCCTACTATCTTTTCAAAAATAAGCATTTTGGTTCCAAATGAACAATGGAGATAAATTATTACTTTATCTATATAATAATGCCTTTCCTTAAAGGAGTAGACAATAACCACAGACCACCTGCTAAATCTCCTACATAACCGTTTTGCTTCATGCGCTTTACAATAACCATAATGCTCGCCATTTATGAGTTTGGTTGTTTATTTAACCTTTGGTACATTCTGAAGCTGGTCCAGAAACGTCTGGCTGTGACTACCGATAACCATAACACAGTCAAAAATCGATATCAATAGATTTATTACTAATGAAAAATTGTCAATAACAAAGTGTCGTACTGCGCGTAACTACTAGTGGCGATTGAAAAAAATACTTGACCGAACTTGCGGTAAAGGTCTGAATCTTAATTATAAATCAATACAAAAAGTAAAATTCATGAAACTTCCACAAGGTCTAGATCATCCGAGTTTCAAAGGTTCGTTACCAATTCAGCTTCGATGTCATTAACGGCTGCCAATCAGGCGATTGAAGCGAATTCAACTCACATTTAGGTTAAAGATCAAAGACCAAACTGTTAAAGCAAATCGTTTGGTAATTTTCGTTTAGTGTTTGTAGATTTTATATTTGGTATGTTTGTCTTATTAGAGAAGCAGCACAATTTTCAAAATAACTGTAGATACCTTTATACGGAAGTTATTGGATGCAACAGGTGTTATCAGTACTAAACAATATCTTCCAGGCAACTAGTAATTTTATTGATATTGTCAAAACCTTTTTCATAGTACTTAACAGATGAAGACGCATATATAAACTAGTATATTTCTATCAATTGTTAAATTTCCACTTCAATTTCAGGTAAATATAATATTGAGCTTGAATTGAAATCAAATTTAGAAACATATTTCATTACGGCGTAGTCATTATACAATAGACATTGAATTCGGGAATGCTTATATTATATGAAAATAGGGTTGCTTAAATCTGATCGCTTATTTTAAGGTTTCCTTTTAATAATTGTGCAATAGATTTTGTGTGATACCCGATCAAACATACATACAAGCACACGAACATAAAACAATGAAAACTAAATGATTTGGTAGATATTTATATCATATTAAGAACACGTACCACTTTTCTAAAAATACTGGCTACATTACCGCGTTGTACTAACGCGTTGGCCGAAATATGAGCCAGCTTTCGGGTTTCCTGTGGTCTCAACTCGCGTCGATATCTCTTTAAGTAATCGATGCGCTTCTGGCCCCCATGGACCCAAAGTCTCCACTCCAAAAGGAACGAAAATATAAGAATCCATGAGACTTTCATATTTTCTCCTTTTGTTGCTTTCTGCAATCAATGCCGCGCCACCAGCAGCCACGGAAGTAGCATGGAGATGCGAAGAAGCTAGTGTGTCGACGTAAGTAGCGTCCCACACAAGCGCCTTACCACGACTCCAAGCAACCAGTGTTATAGCATCAGGACTCTTGCCATAACTGCGTATAATGCCATTCGGCTCTAAAAATCAATTTATTCAATAAGAGTTTCTTATCTTATTTTAATGTCATATCTAGAAACGTTCTGCAAAGTGCGCTTAAAAATCTTTTTAAAACAGAGCAGATATATTCAGCAACTTTTTCAATTCACACGAGTTTATAGTGCACAAGAAATATACAAGTAGGAGAATTAACCTCTATGAAAATAACTTAACTCCCGTATCGAAGATTTGTAGATTTTCATAATAGTGCAGTATAAGCAAAACTTTAATTGGACAATATGTGGAAAATCTTAACAAAAGAGAAGAATCATTATATAAATTTTCATGACGTAAGGGTTCCATAGGATACTTTTTTAAAAGTTTAACCAAATCTATAAATTCACATACCATATTATGTTCATTGTTAATATTAGTCTCTAGAATGTTCTACTCAAATGCGTGAAAAAAAAATTATTTAAATAACCTATAGTCGGTTCCAAACAGAATATCATAAAATAAAGTTTTACTTTACTAAACTACCATCTTCCAAATATTTTCTTGTTATTTCTGTTTAATGTATTAATTTATTGTTCTTTGAATTTTATTTGTGGTTCTTATTTTAAAACAATTTGAATAAATATGTTATTAATTTATTGTGTTATAAATTAATATATACACTTCTTTTTTTAATTGAAACGTTTTTTATATTTCATCCAAATTAAGATAATCTCAATTTCGTACTAATTGTTTGTAATTAGTAAGTATACATAATAGGTAAAGCAGCAGTCAATAATTGGTACTCAACCTCATTACATAATGTCCAATATATTTACAATAATGACACCAACACGAGGGGAGTTGGAACTGCATTGCGTCCCGTTTGCAATACTAATTGATTTGTCCGCTCTCTTATTAAGACTGTGTCGTTATAATAAGGACTGGATTCTCTATAAAGCAAAACCAAGGTGGATGGGACACATTTCTGCCTCTGATTCAATGTCCAATAATTTTCTTAAAATGATATGTCTATAAGACTTGCCATAAAATAAATACTCGTAACCTTGCAACCTCTTTCAATTTCAACATTTTAATCACCGAGAACTGGCTGGCTTGAACCAAAAAAAAAATAATTGAAACAAAGCGATGAGATGCTCAGATTTAATGATTCATATTATAAAAATAATCTTCCTAATTTTAACTCGGGTCTAATTTAATAATTATTATCCTTAAAGAAAATCAGACACAATAAAAACAGTTAACCTATGGTATATCACTCTTAAATAACAGAAATCATTATTGCTTTTTTATTAAAACGTAATCCACATAACGCAGTCCAAGTCTATTTTATTGATCCAAATTAAAATCTCATATTCACCCAAATGACTACACAGATTTGGCACGAACGCAAACTTTAAACTACCTTACACTTTTTTTTTAATAACCTACAGTGTCCCATAATACTTGTAACTAATCTACCTATAATTACATCTAAATATTAATATATTTAACTATTTCGACATTGTTAACTAAGGACCATACGCAAAATAGGCGCATAGTAGATGTCGAGTTGCGGAAAACAAGCCCGTCAATATTTATAACTAAGGACCTAAAAATAAAATAAGCATCGTTGAATAATAATTTTATATATCTATGCCTCCGCAAAAAATATAATTGCGAGTTAGTTTCTCGTACACAAAATAAATAAATAATAAAAGGGATATATGTTATATAATTATATTATGCCTACATCAAAATATGTGACTATAAAAGTTTATAAGTTTTTCATTATTTTTGCTAAAACTTAAAAAGGGCTCGATCGATTGAATTTTTTATTTGTTCTCAGAAAATCTTTTCAATTTGAAAATTAGTATCAAAAAATAACCGATAGAGGGCAATGACTGATGGTTCAGCTTATGGCATATATATTTATCGATAAAATATTTTTAATATATCAAAAATAAAAAGGTCACTTTGAGATACAATATTTATCATTTATATAGAACACACAATAGTTATTATCCAATCCATCAATATAACATTTCAAACATAAACAACGCTTACCCAAAAAACATCTGGGAATTTTTTCCAAACGGTTTCAAGGCGAGGAATTTATACACTGATATTATACCACGTATCAACCAACATCAAAGGATTATTATAATTTAATCTAGTTGTCGATAACCCTGTCTGTTATCCAGGTCATATTCACAGGTCAAACACCAAGTGAGCCACAACTGGTACATATTCGCTTTTAGTGATTTGGAACTTGATGTTTCAATTAAAATATTTTTGTTTAATAGATTTTTTACATTTTTTATCCCAGACAATATGGCGCTATAAGTTTGACCTGTCGAAATGTCTGCGGGTCTGTGTGTCTGTTCGTGGAAGGTGTGATTGTAGCTCCTAGGCGAATGAGCCGATTTCGATCTAATCTATGAATCTTTCACCAATTCATGAGATATTCCTATTTGTAAACGTGTCTGTATTTTTAATTGTCTTTAATTTCACTTATTATAAGATTTAAAAATAAACCTACAAACTTAATAATAACTGTAACCTTTTTCTGCCTCTGTTCATTGCTTGAATTCTTTTCATGCCTTCAAAACTAGCATTCGTTTTTGTTCGAATCCCGAACCTTCCGACGCATAACGCATTACCTAAATGTTAGACGCGTGACTAGCTTACCTACGGAGTCTAAGTAGAACAGTGTTTGTATGTTAAATAAACCACATGGCATTGTAAAGTCGACAATGCACAAATTCTGCTTTATTTGTACTGTATATTAAAAATAGGACATCCTATTTCACATCCTGTTTTCAACATACTTTTAAAATATTTCTAGTTATAATGAAATTCAGTATTTTAAGTACAAAATGAAAACCGCCTAGTTATATTGGTCACGCGATTGTCAATACATTAGAATAATAAGGTAAATGGTTTTAATTCAAGCTAGTATTTAATTCTTGATTTTTAAAATAATTTATTACGTACGTTAATATATTATAATTACCTAGGAAAAGCTATATATATATATATATATATATATATATAGAGTGCTCTAATCAAGGTTAATATTATTGTTTTAATTTATTTTCTAATAAAGATATTTTGAAATAAAAAGACTGATATTTGCGCGGAAGACCCGAAGACCGAAGAAAATGGACAAAAAGTCCATAGGATTGTAAGACAAGGCTGCTAGTAATGAGAATGGTAGAGATACAGAAATATGTCTGCCTTTAATATTATTAGTATTACGGGACTTCATGTTTGGATCCTGCAGCTTTATTAGGATACTAGCGACCCGCCCTGGCTTCGGTATAAAACATGTATAAAAACCTTCCTCTTCAATCACTCTGTCTATTTAAAAAAAACCGCATCAAAATCCGTTGCGTAGTTATAAAGATTTAAGCATACATAGGGATATAGGGACAGAGAAAGCGACTTTGTTTTATACTAGGTAGTGAAGAAGTAACATTCTGTAACAAGTTTCATCTTTTTATTCATTAAAATCAATGTAGTAGCTATGTGTAAGAACGTAAATTTACTTTATCCTTTTTTTAAAATTTAAATTTTAACTATATATTTAATATTAGTCCTACATGAAGAATAATTTTAACTATAAATTTGTGAAAGCCTGTCAAGATGTAATTAAAAAATGTCTAATTAATAATCCTCTACAATCTACATCAAATAGAACAGTTACGAGTTATTTTTAAAATACTACTTTGACCAATTATTAGACTAGACATTTTAAAAGTTATTTGGCGCCATATGTCAGAAATAATCAATGCTTAAATAAGTTTAATGTTTATCATAAGTAGTTAATGCTATTAAAAAACTCACAACACACACGATCAACGCCAAAAGTTTCCTCCATTTTTTCAAAATTCACTCGCATTTTTCACGAGAGTGATCATACATAAATTCTCTGGGTGAAACAGGACTTGACTGATGCACAAACTTAATGTACTAATAGAAAGATGAAAAAAATACATATATTTTTGGACGTAAGTTTGTTTTTTGTATCGAACAGCGGCTTGATACCCAATCCTAGTGCTATCAAAAGTACATCAAATTTCGTGCAGCGTAATTGCGTGATACATGGGCGATACAGACTAAGGCAAAAGAACTAGAAATAAAGCTACATCATTGTTTTTGTATCTGTTACATAAAAACCAAAATAGCATTTTATCTAGTATATTTGTGTGATCTATGAAAAAAGTGTGAATGATAAAAATGTAAGATATTGTTTTCGCATACAAAGATCGTATATAGTTAAAATACAACGATGTCATTCCCAATGGTTACAAACAGAACTAACCTGTATGTATAAAGCGACATAATTTAAACACTTTACTACTTAAAGGTTTAGGGACAGATAGAATGAAAAAGAATTGATAGGCTATATTTTATAAAAATGTTACGCACAAAAGTTATCGACATCAATTTGTTTGCAACAGTTGAAAAATTAAGTGCTCAAGTCGCGCCCAACTCGCGACCTTTTTATGTAGCTCGTTCAAATATTGTTGCCGCGGAATATTACAAGGAGACCTTTTAATTAGATCGTAAATTTTTACTTTAAAAAAATTCGAACATACGTCTGCACTGCGCAGTTGGTTTGAGTCGCTCCGATATACTCGGCAAGCGTTAGTTGCATTTCGCGAGCCGCCACCATCCGACCTAGTATCGTTTAAAATATGTGATTTTACGTATAAGTGTTAGCAATGATCAAGGAAACGTATCAAGGATTGCTTCTGAGTTTCGTTTCTATTTCCTTCTGCTGTCAACTTACTGAAACTATGGCAAAGAGCGCCAGCCGCTACATAGGTAAGCGAAGTTCAATGTCAAACAATCACTTAATGCATTTTGATTAAAAAAATTTCCACTTTCAGTTAATGTTATTCGTTGCCATTTCCTTTATTAAAAGTTTTAAATCTGTGGCTTCCGGTTAAAGTCTAATAAAAAAACTTTAATGACTTATTAAGCTCTATTAGGATGTGAAGCGTTAAATGTTGCTAAATCCTGGCTTAAAGTTTTAAATCTAATACGAAGAGAATTTATAACGAAATGGACATTTCTTAGGAGCTTTCTAATTTATTTATATAGGTTTTGTTTCAATAATTGTTTGGACATAATAAACGAAAAGCGAAATATCTTAGTAGGTACTTAAAATATATTCATGATAGTATTAAAATTAGTATAAGTAAATTTTTTTATCGGCTTCCTGTGTATTTATTAATGTACAGAAGTAATAATAATATTGAAAACCTGTAGTTACATTTTAATCCTAACTTATGAAATAAAAAAGTAATATGAAAGTGTGTTTATTCCTTAAACGCGACAAAATTATTTCGATGAACTTTGACGTTAAGATTATAATTAGGTAATAAATTTTATAAGATTCTGTATCACCTTTTTACTTATCTTAATTATTCTTTATAAACTCATCCTCCATAGATATACGATGTCTTTATTTATAGGTTTTATTTTTTATGATAATATATTTATTATGCATACAGTGTGATGTCAATCCGTAATAAATAAATTCGTATACATACTAGACTTTTATATGTATTTATTTATGTATTATATATTATAGCTTATATATATAATATGCATCAGTCAGTATACCTACATATTTTATATTATATCATTATGATATGATATTATAATGTTATATTCCGATTGTAACTATTAGCCTATAACCTATTACCAAAGCCGAGCCTATTATCAAACACTGGGCACAATTCCGAGCTACTATTGGGAAAACTCAAAAACCCAAAGATATGCCCGACGCGGGATTCAAACTCGAGATCTCGTGATCAGCAAATGCTGTCACTACCGCTACGCCAACGAGGCAGTTTTATTGTAGAGTATGGAAACTGAAGATATTATTATTTATTTAACTACGTCGTAAAAGTATACGAAATGCTCAGTTCATGAAGAAATAAACTGCCTTGGAGTAATAAGTACACGAAGTAACAGTTCTAAACTTTTGCAATTAAAATAACTTTGGCTATAATAAAATAATTTACTGAAGAAATACAGGAGGAAGTTATGAATATAGCAATAAGCTTTTAGTCAAATTAACTGTGTACCTACATACCTAGTCATACCTCTAAAAGTAAATATGGCTAAAGCAAAATACAAAATATATTTTGATTAGAAGACATAAATATTTGATCTCCTAATTGTAAAGATCCTTTCTATTGCGTGCGTAGAAATGTAAGATCTCTTTGTATCTTCTACCGCATTTGTCATTAGGAATGTTCTAAGGAGTTGTTCGGTTTAATATCAACTGAGTTTCATCTGTGAACGTCGAGGCAGAATACGAAATTTCATCCGCATTACTACGATGTTTGTCGCTCTAAAATCTAAAGTAAGCGCTACAGATTTACCGACCTAATATAAGTAACAAATCAATCACTTGGGGTTTACAGGACTTCAATTATTACTAAAATTATTTTGAATTGCTGACCTAAAAAGATATATAAATAAGAAATACATGATCAAAAATATATTGGACACGTAATCATATAAATCATCAAATAATACTACAGTAAAGCTACCAATGATATGGTCATAAAATATCATATTATGGTATCCAGTAGCGACTGAATTTATCGTAATCTTAAATAATTTACAGTAAAGGTACGTAAATATGTTTTATTAAAAGGTAACAATTTGTAGCTATATTTTAGATTTTCGTTATGAAAATAATCTATTTCAAATATTTAACCGACCTTCTTGAAATTAAGAGGAGGTTATCAATTCGACTTAGGATTGCTTTTCTACGTTTAAAAACGAAAGTAAAAATATAATATTATTAAATAATATTATATTTTTACTTTAGTTAAGTTTTATTTAAATAATGTGGTAACTATCTTACACACACAGATAATAATAATTTAAAAAGTGAAGTCCCGTGTCCCCTAGTGGGTTATGGGGCAGATGCATTTCATATCTGTTTCACTGATCGATTTTTCTTTAGGGGCAAGTAGGTGATCAGCCTTAGGTGGCTTAGGTAGGCATCTCAAGATCAAAGATGCCTACCTAAGCCACCTAAGGTTTGCAGACGATTTGGTGCTCATAACGGAAACAGGACAAGAAATCCAATATATGATAGAATCACTTAATGAGATCAGTAAACTAGCAGGTTTGGAAATGAACTTGTCCAAAACAATGTTGATGACTAACAATGAAAAGAGAACTCAAATACACAGATCTGTGTATTTAATGTAGCCATTTACCTGGGTAAACAAATTAGTTTACACCACAATAATAACGATCATGAAGTAGAACGCAGGACACAGCTTACCTGGATTAAATACTGGGCACTGAAGGACATGTTCAAAAGCAGCATGCCGATCAAAATTAAAACCAAAGTACTAAACTCGTGGCTAATACCGTGCCTCACGTATGCTTGCTAGACTTGGAAATTCAACAAAAATATAAAGGATAAAATAATTACATGCCAGCGGGGTATAGAACGTAGTATGCTGAATATTAGAAAGTTGCAAAAAATAAGGCACACCAAAATTAGAAACATAACCAAGGTAAAGGATGGATTAGAACACGCTCAGTCACTTAAATGGAGGTGGGCCGGACATGTGGCGCGTCTACGTGACAAGAGATGGACGAAAACGGTGACCACATGGGCTGGCCCAGGGGGAAAAAGAAAGAGAGGTAGACCAGTCACTAGATGGGAAGACGACATTAAAAAAACAGCTGGCCCCAACTGGATTAAAGTAGCCCAATCTAGAGAAGACTGGCTTTGGCGGAGGCCTTCACCCACAGAGGGGTTCTTACAGATTAAAGTACAATATATTAGTATTTTAATAGGGTTAAGAAAAAAAAGCTGTAAGAAATAAAAGGCTTTTTAATTTTTTTTATTTTACGTCTTCTACGTCCTGCCAAACCGAGTTTTTTTTATCTCCAACGGGAATGAAACCCAAGACCTCTCGGTTGTAACGCTTACCACTAGACCAAGGAGGCGGTCAAATAATAATAATTTAAGTTTAAATATTTAATTTCGTCTGCGCCACTAAACTTCTAGAATTAGGTTTAAAACTTTGTTTTTGAATGTTCTAAGGTTTTACCAATGTTTAAATGTTAAAACTCAATTTGCAAAGAGTTCGAGTTTGTAACATTAATAAGAACAAATTTCTTCGCTTATGTGAAATCAATGTACTTGCGGTGCAGTGGCCTCAATGTGTCAATTTTGCAGTTTCTGTTGCTCTGACCGCCTTTCCTAAAACAAAAGTCTACTTCCTTTATAGAGAATCAGCTGATGTCGGGGTTTGTCTTCATATAAAGACTTAAATGAAATTACTTCAGCGGTGATGTGACAACCTTACATAGGAAAGTCATAGTTACTGTTTTAATTAAAGAAATATTTAGAACAACTTTAAAGATACATTTTTATCATATTGTAAATGCCTTTTATTTATTTATTTTACGTTGCCAATAGTTCTATATTTTTCATGCAATCAAAAAAAAAGATATATAACTGTCATAAACTGCCCCTATTAATATTAATAATATAATTACTCCGTATGAAGTAGTGGATAGGTATATTTTTTAAAATCAGAAGATTAATTCTGTAAAACTTATGTAATCTAATAAACCTTCAGTTATTTTTGTTAAACAAAAAGTGTTAACACCTTATATCTTAAACCTAAGTACTAAAAGCTGAATACTTACTTAGCTGAATTAAATGGAAGTCTCACTGAAGTACGCACAACAATAAATCGACGTGAAGAAGTATTTTATTCAAGTCTCATGAGATAATCCTTTTGGAACCTTTCTGCTTCACTGATTCAGCAATTGCTCCTAATTGATTAATTAACAATTATCTTAGAAACAGATTATGCTTGAATCATGAATTACAGTCACTATCTAAACAATCCACTGTAGATTTGTATAGGGATTGCCGAATTGAAGTCTCATAGACTCGTCCCAAAATTGAGCATGAGACACACACATTAAGGTGTGTCTCACCTTACAATGTTATAATGTATTGAAATAATACACTATGGAATCATGTTATTACGATGTATACCGTCTATTCTGAGCATCTTCAATCGATGTGGCCGAACAAGTCTGTATCTCGCTCTCAAGTCTTGTGTCCAAATGTTTCCGCACTAAAGAACAAGTTCCACCCTACCCAAACTATGTAATACAACCGCTTGTCATTGAGTATCCGGAATCTAAATATGTCGCATAATATCTTCAACTCTCTTTATAACTACATACTATAGTATCCAAACGATTACCAAAATGGCGACGGTGAGAATTAAAAAAATAATTTATTAAAATTCTAGCCCACGACTTTTACTCTACAGCTTTATTTGTGTCAATCTCACTATATCCATGTACCTATAGCCAAGTAGATCAGTCTTTTGTACCAACCTAACATTTATTATATCCTCTGGATTCAATGCCAGGACTAGAAACTATCGCGGAAGTGGTACCATGAAGTTTTGTATAGAAGTCCTAGAAAATAATATCAGCTACCTTTAATAGACTGCGTTACTTACATTATAGGCAGAAGAATTCGCGGGCATGGGTGATTTAAAGTACCTATTTAACTCCTAATGAGTTCAAATGTCCAACAAATAATTATTAAAACCATAAAGTACATTAGTAAAGTACGTACATAAGAAATAATAAGTATTTTCTCATTTAGACTTTAGATTTAAGTAAATTATGTCGTAAATTATCCTCATTTTATACTCGGTCATATATTCCAAGCTTTTAAAAGCTTTTCAACACAAGGGCGGATTTTAAGCGATATAAGTAGTCGTCGTTTCCAGTACCCGTAACCTTTAGAAAAAGACGCCGAATTTTGTCTGTTCCACGTCTCAATAAAATGAGATTTTAATTTAAAAGACATAAGCTCGATTATGTATATCCTGAATTATTGCAGAGAATCGAGTAAATGGATCCGATTTTATTAATTAATCGTCATAATCGTTTTAATCGCTTCATAAAACCAGTCCATTATACGCGCTTTATTGAGCACTGGAATTGGAAAAACTCTAATTTATTATATTAATATAAGGCTTATATAATTAATGACGTTGATATTACTAGCGGTAGATAGATAGATATTTTACCTTCATCGTCTTTTTATAGTGTGTCCTGGTTATAGTTTAGAGATAAATATTATATTAAAAATAAACAGCATGAACTTTTTGAATTTCATGATTGATTCATTCAAATATATTTCATATAAACTTTTAAATGTTTGTACATTGCTTTATAATATACAAAACGAAGTTATGTATTATAGAAACGGTTATTAAAAAAGGTAAATTATTAAATAAGTAAATTAGTTAATGTAAATAGACATTTTTTTATATCTCCTTACTATAGTTAAATCATTTACATGTTCATGTAATTTTATTTAAAACCGTAAAAGATACCTACTTAGGTACTAACCAAAAATATAAATCCATGTATTAATCAGTAGCAATGTAAATACGTGCTCAAAATTCTTCGTGTGAACAAAACTTGGCCACAGTTAATTTAAAAATTAAAATGATAGCGCGTTGCAACGGCACGGATTCATCATTCATATAGTACCTTAATTAACTGTCATGAGTCATGAGGGCTACGTGATATACAGAGAAATAAGAGTATCAAGATTGTCCATTGGTACAAAGTACAAACTACATAGTACATACTTGATACTACAAATTTGAAATTACGAAAGTAAGATAAGAATTAAGATTTATGACCTCCTAAATTATTAAATATAAAGTCTGACCAACATCAGACCGTCAAAAATTAATATCAATTTATATCGATATATATATCATTTCAATAAAATTCTTAATTTACTTGAAATTACTTTAAACGTAACGTAAAATACAATGAAAGCGCGTTACAAGTACAGATAGTGCCATCTCTTGACAACTTATCAAAACACGTAAACTCTTCTCATTCTTCAAAGTTACCTATGCTAATACCGCATTGACCGCGCTTATCTCAGGAACTACTGGTTCGAATTGAATAATTCTTTTAGTGTTGGATAGTCCATTTAGCGAGGCTTTAGGCTATATAGCGTCACGCTGCGACCAATAGGAACGAAGCATCACTGAAAAATGTTAAGTTAATGTTAGTGAAAAATACAGGGAAAATTATCCATACTTGAGGGCTTCCATTGTATGTACTGCGTAAACGGTTCAAGTTACCCAAAAAATATGTATGAAAGAATTATTACTTTTTAAATGATCTAAAAAACAAAATGTCCGCGACAGTATATGTCTATCTATTAAGATTGACTATTATAACCTTTTTTATGGTAATCAAATTTGGTTGAAATTAATGCATTATTGCCAATTATTTGCAACATTATTATTAATCCATATCCAAATAAATATGTTTACCATCAAACACACAGCCAACTATATGTAGCATTGTCAAGATCGGGTTTCGGAGAAAATCAGTACGTTCTTCTTCTTATTTTCTTGTGACACAAGAAAATAAAACTAAAACTATCATTTACGCAGAAGTACCTACTTTGAAATATATTATTTTAAAAACTTTTTAATCGCGATCATAATAACGCGGACGAAGTCGCGGGCAACAGCTAGTACATAAACTGTGTCGCCTCATACAGCCGAAAAGTTATTGCAATACAATTTTAAAAAAAGCATGTGTGCAATTCACACGTGGTAGAAGTGAAACCTTCAAAAACTAAGAAACACTATAATCCCTCCTCTCACATTCTCTCCCACCTTAAATCTTATGAATTTATGTGTCTGTCTCTTTTTACTATCGCTTTTTCATTTCATCGACTCAAAAGCGTGACGATGCTAAAGTTTTCACTTCAAAAATTATAAAGCAAGTTCAAAATGGAATTGAATACAATTTAAACTTTATAATTTTTTAACAAGCCTCTGCCCGCGACTTCGTCCGCGTGTTTTCAAAGCTTTGGTCTATAACAGTATATTCTAAAATTTACATTCTAAATCGATGTTTTAAAGGCTTAGTCCGCTCATAGGTACTTTTTAACCGACTTCAAAAAAGGAGGAGATTCTCAATTCAACGCTGTTTTTTAATTTTTTTCTGTTTATGAACACAGATTTTTCGATTGAATTGTTTTTAAACATATTTTTATTCAGTCGACAAAAAGATCTCAACCGTCACTAAAAAAGCTTTTGCGTAAAATTTTCATACAAAATGTACGGGAAAAGTTTTTTGCAATTACTTTTTGAGTACTCCAACGATGGTTGGTCCCATAGAAATTTTTGATCAGTATTAGAAATAGGATCGAATGGCACCAAAAAATGGTTTTGTGTAAAATGGCTGTTTTCTAAGTGTACATTTTTTTGAAAATCTGTGAATGGGGATCAAAATTCCATAAAAAAATATGGATAGTCTCTTAAGACCATTTTCGTGTAGCTGCAATGGATAAGGTACGGGCCCTTACTGCTCCGCTGAAAGTTTCCACCCTGTATATTGTAATCTAATATAAGGAGTCGCACAGTACAAAGGCAAAACTTGATGTAACCGCATAATAGAGATGAAAATACCGTTTGTCGCTTTCTCCGTCAGGAAATACGGGAATTAAATTAGAATTTCATGAAAGATGTACCTTCATGCGAGGTTAAAATATTACTTGACTTCGTCATTTTAAAACCGCACTTCATAAGTATATGACTAACACGTTTAGGATATCAAAATAACACATATATTATTACTGTGTCGTTAAAAAAGCTGTTTATTTTATTATTATTCATTCAACAAACAAATGTGCCTGTAAAGAGTAGGTGATCAGCTGCCTTCTCTTTTTCTTTAAAACAGACCCAGAAATGTGTTTGCCCTAGCATAGGTGACGAGAAATAAAAGCAAAAAATAAAAACATAATTTTAAAATAATAACAAGTCATTAGAGAAATATGTATTTAATATAGACATACTTAAATTTGAACTGAACAGGGATTTCAAGATATACATTAATGAGTAATGTTATAATTGTAAGGTAACCTAAACACATCGAGCCAGTATTTTAACTTTTAATGGAAGACACATACGAAATGCCTTGCTTATTCCGAATACTTAGATTCTAGGTACTTAAATGAAACTTCACCAGACTTTTAAAAATATTTACTGTGTATTTTCGTATTTACTTTAATATAATTATAGTGAAATTCGAGCTTTCAAAGCGAGACTAGGTTTCGTTCGCTTATATTTTTTATGATGTGTTTTTTTTTTTAACTTTTAGTTGCTCAAATTTAATTTTTTTAGAAAAGTCGTTAAAAAGTTTGACGTTTTCTATGTGTCTGAGACATTATAGCTCTTAAGCGATTAAGCCGATTATGTTGCGGTTTTTATGTAATAATGTGGCAGTCTAAAAAATCGATACTTTATTTTTTACCGTTTTAAATTGCCGCTTTAATGTCATAGTTAGTTACAGCTGTTTCGGACCATAAATCTAGCTGTAGGTCGAAATAAAACTATCAAAAACAAGACATAACGCCCTAAAGGCCTCGGTTCACCTTTGACCCAGATTCGAGATTTAAACGAGGTATTTGTGCCCTCAAATACGTGAGATCTACAAATCCTTGTATCCTTAACACTTCGACTACACGCGCACTCTTGTCAGTGAGTGATTTCTATGGGGTTTCTAAAAGATTTTATGTAACTTGCGCCGTTCGTATTTCGTAATCTGACTTCGGCCCATTCGATCACTTCTTGATATCGAATGAAGCTGCGCATACTTGTGTCAGGTACACTCGGGTCAGATGACAAACAATATAATACTCAATAATTATGAAATTCTGGATGGCGGATGGTTGCTGCAGGAGAAACACTATAACAATTGTTCTATAAACTTAATTATACGTTTTTACTTAACATTTTAAAATAAGGTTATTTTCGTTTTTTTTATTAAGATTAGCTTGATTTTTAAAACTTTTGTCAACATTTTCTTTGATAATCTTACGTTATATTAACAATAATGATAAAGCCATTTTAATTACCTCTTAAATTAAAAAATGTGTTCTGTTTGGTTTTTTAGTTATTTTAAGCTGTGTTAGTTACGTAGATTATTTCAATGAAGGGTACGGGGTATTGAAATAGAATGATCTAAGCGAAAATCAGTGAAAAAGAGTGCAAGGTTAAATCAGTAGAATTTTACATAAAGTAACATAGTATCGAGATTTAAAATAAATCGAAATAAAAGGTTGAAGTTCAGTGTCACCGTACAGTAGTTACGTAAGCACTAATGCAATGTCCATAGTTCACACGGGTTTCGCGGGTTCCACCTGTTTAGTTATGCATGAATCGGTCTCGAGCCTTCATTAATTATGTCACAGCTTGTGTACCTCAAAATTGGATATTTAGTACTGTTTTCTGTTATTAACTAGTTTAAAATTCGAATGTGTTGAGGTCTTACTTCCGGTGTTAATTTTTTATAAGAAAACTTTACAAATAAAGCTATGAAATTAAATAAAATCTTTTTTACTTTACTCCTTATATAACAGTCAATTAGTGGAAATGCACCTCAGGTCTTGAGTTCTTATCCTAGGAAAAAGGTGTTATGGTTGGATAGGCTCAGAAAACAGATCAGTTGTAATTGATAATAATTATCTGAAACTATTTGGATATGTGTGTGAAAGCTTTCTTTGTAGGTTTTATTGCCAGTTCAATGATTAAGTTAACGGAATTTGCTCAATTACATTCTTTATGGTTTTTTTCGCAAGTATTTTTCTAACAAGCTGCTTTCATATAAATACAATGAGCTTTCGTTACCCTCTCTGATAAAATAAATCTGATAAAATAGATTTATGTACGTAAAAACATTTCAAACTATGTATTAATTTCTATATAAAAGAGATGTTCAATAATAAAAAAAATAAAATATAAATAGGTATGTATAATTAAAATTGCATAATATTAATTAATATTTCTTGTCTCTTCTTGCTATTTAATTATTTTTCGTTTCTTTTTGTACATTTTTAAGTTCAATAAACAAAGTATTCTTTGATTTTGGTATAAAATAAAAAAACTATAAATAATATATATATATATATATAATATAGGGGTTGAAATATTTTGTTACTCCAAAAATCTACTCTATTCATTATTTAGTTTGATAAGGAACAAAAGTTTGTGAGATCAAATTACAGTAAACTATTGAGTACCTGTAACAAGAGAATCGCTGGCAAAGTTCATGACAGAGACAAACAATGGCCAGTGTGCCCTCAACATATCTTGTAAAAGATGACTTCCTGAAAGCGAAGCAGGGTTCCGTTATAACCATTATTACCTTTTCAGTACATAATCAATCTTTATTATAACCATCTCAGCGGCCAGGTGATTCACCTAGTCCTAAGTTTGAATATCGAAAAAAAAAATTTTGTTGGGTAGGCCGGTTATCTACTTGCCTAAAGAAATTAACAGTGAAACAGACAGAATTTGTCTGTCCCATGCCCTACTAAGAGCTACAGGATTTCACTTATTAATAATTAATTCAAAAGATTAGTTACTTTCAAAGAAAGATTTGAGATATATCTAGCTGTTTAAGAAAGGTTAAAGTAGGTCAAGAGCTGTTGTATTTTTAATTTTAAAGGAAATAAGGGGTCTTTAAAAGCGTAACTACCCAACAGAGCTATAAATAACACTGAATTTTTAACGAAACGGAAATCTTGAGGAAGAACTTAGGGTCGGTACGAATAAGAACCTAGCTCTTTTCGTATTTAGCTCGATACTATACTGTCACTTCTGTATGTATATTGCATTTAGACTTAGAGATTTAATTTGTAGTAATTTTCAAGTTATAATAAAAAAATCTTTTATCAATAAACATAAAACAAAGTCATTTATAATGCAAGAACGGCTGGACCGATTTTAATGATCTCTGATTTGCTGGATTTGTATCTTCTCCGAATAGCAGAATAACTATTATCGGAAAGATTCACGTTAATATAAATGTGCCACAACCGGTATTGACCGAAAAAAATTGTATACCTACCTACAATTTTTATTGACATCAGGTCTTTATCATAATTGTATAATCCATTAGATGTAAAAACATAATAGGTGTATGAAGTTCACCAGATCAACAAGTTATTAAAATTATGTACAAATATCCTCGTATATTAATAACAGTTACTAAGCAGAAAGCTTATTTATTTCTATTATGCTAATTTATAAATACATATATAGTTCGAACATAACAAAGGGTAAATTGATTGCTAGTTTTAATCAACGAAAAGGCTGTATCATGCTAGCTAACCACGTCCGACAAAAGTAATTTATATCAAAGTTTATTTCGTCATTTTTCATCCCCCGTACAAAAACACTAGAACAAGCGATTAATTTCTAGTGTCATCCAATTTCATAAAACAACAACACCAACGTCTCGATTCATGCAATTTCCTCTCACGATACATTCGACATTTTTATTAAAATTTCCTCAAGCTTTAATTCAAAAGCTAAAAGCTTTTTGAATTTCCAGAATGTTTCCACGGAAGCCAATGAAAATGGCGCGTTATGTAAATAAAATGACTCCCACCTGCACTTTTATATGAAATTGGACGTGAAAAGGACACTTTTATGTGTAGCTGCAAAGGGTTACAGATATGTTCCTGTTCATTTTAATTCTTTAAAATGCAACTTTTTTAAATACTAGTCAGTAGAGAGTATATGTGTATTCGCATGACTTTATCGGTAATAGATACTTACATTCCCATCACATTATAGTAATGTGTTTGATTTACTAAGATATTGAAAAGTAAGATTGAAAATTTAAAAAAACCTGACATGATGATATGAATATTTAAAATTGATGAACGTAGCTAAGATCCATCTCGGTTTCAAACAAAAAGAAAACTACTACTGTTCCACCTGCGTTAGCGTTGATGTTAATGTCCAACTGCGTGCTAATTAAGCTATTAAAAATGCGCGTTGGCTATATTAAGGTTACAACGAATTTAGAGCCATTGTTGAAGAATTAACGCGTTATCGCACATAATAGTTGCAACAATGAGCGTAATAAATTATTATATGCATTTATACAATTTAAAAAGGAATTAAAACCAGAAAAATGAGATGGTGGATGTGAAAAAAAATGATCGTCGAACACGGTTAGAAATGAAACATTGGTCAAGCGTTTAGCGAAGTAGGCAAGTACAATGAGCAAGTAAATCTGGTTACACCATCAATAATGCCGTTGTAATTAATATCGTTAAAACGTTGGCTACATCTGCGTAACGGCTTAATAATTAAAGTGTTAATTTACGCCTTAGGTCGCAGATGGAACTAAATATTTTTGCTATATTATTGGTATTTGGTCAAAAAAGCAATCCTTAGGTGCTCTTGTGTTATATTTACGAACGAGTATAATGCGCGGAGAATTTACCACAACGACTTTCTAAGGATTGATGGTTTTTTTACCAACGCCAAACTTAAGAAAATGAACAGCTGCCGTGGCTTTTCTCACATTATTCTTCAATATTAATTAACGTGATTGTAAAGGTGATCATTGCTGAATTATTTATTTCACGTTATCTCAGTAAGTCTACATGACGTTAAGCCACTATCTAGCCAAATGTATGTCGCTTTTCATCGTAATATTACAAATGCAATTTCAAACCGATAAAACTATAGATATAAAAATACCTATCGGTACATAGATGTCCATTTGAAACACAGACAAGGTTATTCCACATATAAACCGCCTGCTAGCTTTTGTCATACAAAATTCAATTTTGAATGAATCTATCAGCAATTTCAGATATCAAGCTGTCAGCGACAGTACAAGTTATCCAATTTGAAGTTACCTCGCAACACATAATTAACTGGAGGTCGGCGAAACGGTCATGAATAACTAAAGTCTATCTGACACGTCGTAAAACACCTGTGAAAATGTTTAAATCTCTCTTTACTACCGAATCTAGTGTTCTCTTTACAAATTCAGTGCATTTTAAGGACGGCTCACATCAATGATGCGCCGCTGTCCTATTTTGAGTAGAGAAACTGCAAGCCGTAGATATTATACTGCGGTGCAGCTTACCTTTAATAGTTAAATAAAATTTATTTTAATTAGATAAATAATAGCGAACAAGCAATACTAAAACTTGCATGTATTTAGTTATACTTTTTAAGTACCTAATCAAGTTAATGTATTGCGTGTTTGATATTATTTAGTATTGATTTTGTTATTATTTAGTTAGAACTTCCACAATCCTAAGTAAGAAACTATTTAATTTTGTTTTATTTAAATTCCCATCGGCCCAAATGTACCCGTTGTCATCTTACTGCACTCATTGTACGACCTTTTCCTTCATAAAATTATACGTTAAATGTTATAGCAAAGGCCGAAACAACAAACAACGAGCGAGACTTGTGCAAAACAAATATCCGAACCAGTATCGTGTTTTCTGCTTACATTTTTAATGAGTTAGCTACAACTTACGTGCTGTGGAAAGCGTATAAAAATTTATATAGGGTCGAATTAAGTTCGGATCCCTTTGGGAATGTTTACATTAAAGACATGGATTGCTTGTTTTTAAAGATTTCTCATGTGAAGTCTAGGAAAGTAACTCATTATTAGGAGTAAGACGTGAATATAACCAATTAATTCCTCTATGACCGATAGAGAATTATTTTTGATTTGGTAATAATAATGAATTCAGGTCTGGGTACTTGTTATTTTTTTTAATACATTGAAGTTGCTCAATGTCATTTAGAACAGTCAATCGATTTCACCTATGTTTATGACTACAAGAATTTATTAAAATGATTTCTCCTGTTTAAGTCTGAAGACGGAAAAGTACATATTATGTTAGCAACATTTTCTGTATGTACAAGAAGAAAGTATTTTTTCACTTTACCTTTCTGGCTTTCATTCTTGAATATTTTCGCAAAATATTACAGATTTTATAAGTGTAAAAATACGCGCACCGGACGGCAGCTATCGGCGTTTTCGTTTTGCAATGAAAATTCAATCAGTCTTGAAAATTCTACCTGAAAATATATACGTAGAAGCTAGAAAGGAAATATCGAATATTTAGAGTTGCATTATTGGATATGCGCCTAATGCGAATGTGCCTTTTGAGCATAATTCCATGTTTTTGAGGATGTAGATATCCTGTAATATTCATACACAGTCTGCGAGTAGGTAATAAAATTGATAACTAGCATGTATCTTTGTAGAGTAAAATTATGTCTATTAGGTTCATATGCAGATTGAAGATAGGTAAAGAATGTTCTCACATACCTAAAACGATACTAGTAAATGGTAATGCGTGTATTATTCAGATTTCTTGCGGGAAAAATAGGTTTGTCATAACACTGTAAAAATAGAATGACATTGAAAATAAGTGCACGCGACTGTACATAACGTAATTAATTAATCCAATTTACCTTATCCTCACATTTGATTTGTCATTATATAAATAACATTATATGATTAGATAATAAAATAACCTTTCACTGCATAAATATTAAACACAATAAAGCCTAACGGATATATTTATCTTTACTCTCCTCACAAACTAGTGGCAAACGGTTATTGTTTCAGACTTAGTCTCGACAGAAATGAAATTGAAGTCTATTTAAAGAACCTTCCGTTCAGAGATATTGCCGAATCTTTACGATTTCAAGAATTAAATTTTAAATTAAAGTTAGTCAACAAACAACTACATGAAAAAGATGCAAATTTGACAAGTGTCGATGATAGCTACAAAGGTTATACATTAACATATTCAATAGAGTTTACCTCTCTTTAAAACGCCGGCAATGAACCCGTGGCTCAACTGACGTTAAGGGTCTCCTCCTGTTTTATATAAAAAAAAATAAGAACCATCTCTATCAATTCTATCAAAAAAAAAAACACATCAAATGGCTCTATTCGTTTAAGAGCTTCGTTTCCAAATACACCTCAAACTTTTTGCGTTGATGGTTCAAAACACAAATTAAGACGATGAGATATCCAACTTCAAACAAAAACTGCATTATTAACAATAATTTATTCACAAAACAAATAACAATTAATTCAGTTATGATAATTATGATTCAGTTACCGTCTAGAAAAAAGTAGTTTTATTCTTGAAAAATCAAATCAGATCTGAATCTTTAGATATAAAAGATTCATATTAATTAATTTAAAATTCTTTAAACTTATTGATTATACAAAGGGTTTTTTCCTTTAATTCATAATATTTTTAATTCCCTCGAGATTCGAATGTAGATCCTCTAAGCATTGAATAAACAAGTGTGTAATAACTGCATGTATTAAAACGTATTTCCATTAAAAATAACTTTAAAATAATTCATGGAAGTAATGTCACAGCGTACGGTACCGTATTAACAAGTTCCACATTATTTATACAACCAATCAACCAATTTTTAGTCACGTGTCGCATATCGCCTATCAATTTCCGTTTTAATTTCAACATTGTCTTAATTTCAATTTCCGACTCATTATGTACAACATAATCAACATCCATGTGTTTTATATTCTTGATAACAGTACCGCCATACGCGATCCAATGCCTTTCAAAGATTCTTCTCTCATCTTCTGAAAAACTTATGAAATCTGGATAAAAACCGAGCTTTTTACATTTGAAAACGTCTGGTAAGGGATTTTCCGCGAAATAATCAAAATCGACATCATTGATTGTTTTATCACTGTCTTTACTTGAATTACCATCGAAATTTATGTTTTTTGGAATTGAAGTTGATTCTCTCGGTGTATCAGAATTTTTATTAATTTTCTTTTTCTTTGACGAAGTATTGATGTCTTCGTTACTGCTATTAAGAGTTCTAGAATTATCATTTTTCATTTTTGCAGAATTAATTTCGGTTCTACTGTGAGGAGCATCAGATATATCTAAACTAATCTTATTCTGAAAACTGTCATCTTTTGTAAATTCGTTTCTCGGCTCTTCTGTATCACTAATAAAACTTTCAATTTCAGTTTTTACCAAATCTCTTTTCTTCTTTGACACACTATCGTCAACGAAGTCTCTGGGAGATGTTTTAACATCTTTTGTAAAGGGATCTGAGATCCCCTTTTTAGGACTAGCTGTTGGTGTTTTTGGTGAAGTTTTATTTTCTTTTTTTATTACAAAGGCGTCTATAGTTTCTTTTGGGTTTTTTTTAACTTTCTTTGTTGGCGGTTCACCTGCTGATGCAGTGGCTGCTAATTTATTTAGAAGTGAGACATCTGTTTTCTCCTTAGATGTTTTGTATAAAGTCTTAAGTTCTTCTAAACTGGTTGCTGTCTCCCAATCCTTGTCGTTTCTTATTCTAGTAACTCTTGGAAATCTTACTGAAATTCCATCAGCTGTGTGGAGATTTGCTTTTGTAAGCTCCGTTCCTGAAAATATAAGGCATGATAAAGTTCAATCTATCTTAAATCCAATCCTAGACTACAAGCTTTGAATGTCTTTTGTTGGATGAACTTTTTAAAAACTTATAATTCATAAATTTGTAACTATTTTAACGATTTGTTTTGGTTGAATTGGAAATAACTTAAAAAAAATAAAATATTTTACCTGTGATTTCCCAAACTGGCTGATTTTTAGGATCTAAGGCAACAAAATCAGGAACCATTCCTTTATTACAATCTAACCAATCTGGCACTTTATAATAGTCCTGCGATATCTTCGCCATTAAAGGAGACAATTCTTTTTGTAATCGATCTAAGGTACTGTCATCATGCCCTGTATGCACTTTGGTAACTGTAACCCATTTGTTTCTCCGTTTGTCATAACAGCCCATAAGGAATACAGACATCATGCCGCCTTTTTTTCCAGTTCCTGTAATTTTAATAATTTTTCATTTGAGAAACAATAGTGATTTCATAAGAAAAAAGCAATAAAAAATAAAAATAAATCATTGTCTTAAGAAACTGCACAAAAAATTACAATTAAAATATATGTTATTATAATTATAACAAACTACTTTAATTAATATTTTTATGTGTAGACTTATGTGTGTGTTTATGTATAGGTAACTATTAAATAATAATTCAAATACTTTAGTGCAGTACTATTTCAAAAAATTCCCTAATATTTTTAGAGTAAATCAATTTCCTGAAATGGTTTATTATAACTCAAAACAAACCTATAAAACTAACTAACCAAACCAAGCTCCTAAGACTACTAAATCAGCAGTGTCAGCCATAGCACCATCAAATAAATAGTCTTTCTTGACCTTTAGCCAATGCCTCTTGCCTGGTTCATATGTTGATTCTAGATCTTTTAAAACAAGACCTTCTAACCCCAATTGAAGAACCTGGAATTAATAAAAACAACATTAGACAAATTGACAAAAGAGTTAAAGTTTGTGGGGACATAAAAATTATAATACACACTTATTTTAAAACATTGTAAAAGGCAGAGCCTGAAACAATCTAATTTCAAAATATTAGCATTAATTGTGTAAGATCAAAAGTTAGATCTTCCTTGTGCATGTTGCATTTTCTTAAAGGCAAGTAGGTGGTAAGTGTTCAAAAACAACTTTTTCCCAGGGTTTCGAACCCAGGACCTCTAGTGAATGACGCTGAAGCATACACTACTTGATATGGAGTTATAAGGTTCTTCATATTTTGTATAACCTTACTAACAACAACAATTTATATACATAATTAAATTTATTTACCTCCGCAATCATGTTAGCTAAATCAGCAGGTTTCTTTATCAACTGCTGTTCAGAAAACATCACATGATTCTTAACCTCTATCATATTTTCATGTAATATTTGTCGTCTCCTCCTGATAGGCATATCCATTAAAACTTCACCATTGTAATATAAACAATCAAATATGTATAAACAAACTTGGGCATCTTTAAACTCTGACTGTTTATGGACACCTAAAGTACCAAAGGGCAATGGTTTGCCCGTTTTAACATCAACCATTAATACCTCGGCATCCAATATCATATCTTCTCCTTTAGGAAACGCTTGGGGTAGGTAATCTTTGAAATGGCTTACTTTGTGAGGCATCACTGGCTTTAATGCTCGTGAAAAATATTTGAACTCCTTATCCTTTTTATGCACTTGAACCCTTTCACCATCATACTTTATTTCCGAGAACATACCATTTGGACATTTCTTCATCGCCATTTCAACAGATTTGCAAGCTTCTGCTAACATTGGCAGTATGGGTGTCATGAGACTCAGTTTTGCAAGAACTGTTTTCTGAGTAGCATCTTTATGTTTGACTGTATTTGTTTTGAGAACTTTATCTATGACCAGATCTAAATCTCGTGATGTCTGAAATACTTTGTAGGCATCAGGGTGAACACCTTCTAATATATGTTTGGGTCCAGCATTAATTCTTAAATCACCCTTAATTAATCTTATTAACATTTTAATGTCATTCAAAGTACATTTTTTCACAATTTTCTTAAAGTGATAAATCTGTTCTTCCTCTTTTGTAAGTTTAGATAAATCTTCTAAAAAGTTTTCAATATCTTGTATAGATAGAGTGCTCTCTGTTGCTGGTTGTAATGCCTTAGACTTTGAGAAAAAGTGTTGAATTGTATCAGCAATGTCACCTTGTTCTAAATGTGTTAGCATATTATCATGATCCATATTAAAAATTCTTGAAAAAAGTTTAACTAGCTGTTTACTCTTTAAATTATATACTCTTTTAGACACTTGAGGTAACAACATTTTACACCATAAGACTATGTCACCTTCAAATTTATCACTGCATCCTTTAGTGAAAAAGTTATTAACAATGGCAGTTTTATCTGTGTATGCATCTACTCTAGATATTTTTTTACAAAGTGAATGGAATGTTGAAAATTGATTGTCTTCTGTTGCTAAATATGACTTATTACTAATACTTGCTGTCTCAGTTTTTATATTTTTAGGCCCCGTGGATTCATTTTTAATCAATTTAGCTACATACTTTCCACTATGTTTGTCGGCATATAACTTTTCCATATCATTAATTTTTTTTAGAATGAATTCTTGGTCTTCCTTACTTATACTTTCCCAGTTTCCTATGTCGGCTATGGAGTCTATACGTTTTGTGGCTGGACGTTGTTTTAACAAAGCATTCATAAAGCAATCGACGTGGTGCCATGATTTCATTTGCTGATTCTCTCCATATGGACTCGGCACTACTTTGGCCATACGTAGTTCTCCACTTGGACAATTACCTTTACATCCTTTGCATGACGCTCTGCCTACTTTCGCTCGATCAACATAATATGGTGTAAAATCAGTCATAATTCCTTTTTATTTCAATAAATGTACTATGTAATGTATACATTGATTAGAAAAGCATAAATGGCAAGATGTATAGTTATTTTAGTATTGTTAAAATATTTCTATACATCGTCGAATGTAATTCTCTGAACTTTACAATATTAAATCACGACAGTACATTTTAAATTTAAAACAAATATCATTACATTATTCACCACTCTTCATTACGACGTATAATTTACGATAATTTACAATTTCCATTAGGTTACACGAATCGAGTCTCGAACGCGTGTGATTATTTACATTGGTGTTGTCACAATTCATAAAACTGACAATTGATATTTGAAAAGTGATGTAAGTGATGTGTGTGAGAATTAAATAATAGTTATACTGTTGTACTTTTTGTTTTTTTTTTAATATCTATACGGTTTTATAAACCACAAAATATACAAAATAGGTACCAAAAGAAAAGAGATACGAATCACGTTTACTAAATGACGTGTTAACGTCGGAGTATGAGGTATTTGCACATCGCGCAATCGATTTACAGAGCAAACCAACGCATGCGCGTAAATACCTTAATAATATAATAGTGCTGAGCAGCAAACTATAGTCGATTGTCGATAAACCCGGATATATAATCCGGATAGGATTTGGATGGACGCGGGCGGGTTCGAAGCTATGCGGGCGGGTGTACCAGTCGCGTGCGGCGTGCAGACACGTTTCGTATGATTTCTTCTGCGTATATTCGAAGCATGCGGGCTTTATCGCACTCGCACGTAGTGCGGGTGAACTGCTATTCGACCGGTGAAACGCGTGCGGACAGTTCATTTTTTGTGCTTTTTGTTCAATTATTGTCTAAAATTTGAATTTAAACGTCTATTAATTAAAATATTAAAAACTCCTTCCTTCGATCTACATCTGAATACATTTCTGGTTGGTTTTCTTTTGTTTTTTATGAAGCTCCATATCAATAGATCATCATCTTCTTCTTAAAGATGAATTATTGTCAAAGATGCAACGGTTCTGTTCATTTTTTTACAAGACACAAGTAAACACTTTCACGAAAACACGTACTGAAGTTACGTCCACCCGTAACCGCAATCGCCTGCGCCCGTCGGCATCCAATATACCTTAGCGTGCGCCGACGCGGGCGAGCGGGTCTCGCTCAGCCGCACGCCCGCTTCCATCCAAATCCTACCTTTACGAATTAATATTATTGTACTATAATATATTTAACATATTATTAAATTGTAATATAATTATCTTTCTAATAATATTTTTATTATTTTCAGCTTCATCCTGTCATCAAGAATTTAACAGTGATTTGACTAAGCACGGCACGCTAACGTCACCTCATTATCCTCTTGCTTATCCTTCGAATACTCACTGCCACTATGAATTCTTCGGGAGGGGAAAAGAAAGAATTAGACTAATATTTCAAGATTTCTTTTTATACAAACCGGCAGATGGATCACTGGAGTAAGTGTCATTTAATTATTATAGTTTTAAAAAAACACTATAAGCGAATATTCTAAGTATTGTTTAGTCAATTCAAAAATAACGTATCTGGGACAAAAAACAGTCCATAATACAAAATAATATATCCCGATTAATTTTTTTTTTCATGATAAAAAAATGTAAAACTTTTTTTACCTTTTCAGATGTTCTAACGTAGACTCCCTGCAAGCTTTTATCAATGTTGACGGGCGATTAGAAAACGTTGCTACGTTCTGTGGTGTGGACCTTCCGAAACCAATCATGTCAAATGGTCCTAAACTTATGCTAGAATTTCGAGGAACACAGTCATCAAGACATGCTAGAGGATTTAAAATATCATATTCGTTCGTTGAAAGTAAGTTTTTGAAGTGAAAACTTCTTATGACGCGTTTAGCACTTTTTGTGGGTATTGAATTGAACTGACCGTCACACGTCACACGAGCGTTACATGGCCGAGACACTTCTGTCATGTGGTCTTAAGCACACACACTTTTTTTTATCTTTTAAATATTCCTATCCTAAAGCCTTCCTCAATAAATGGACTATCCATCACAAAATGAATTATTCAATTCGAACCAGTAGTTCCTGAGATTAGCTTGTTCAAACAAACAAACTCTTCAGCTTTAGTATTGATATTATTTATTATTTTTTTATTTTTATATTAGTATTGATCTGAATATTTTATTGTCGATTTCAGACTTCGGTATATCAACAGGAAGACAACTTAAAGAATTTCCCTGTGCCTTCGTGTATAACAGCACCGAAGCTCGTAATGGTACTTTTGCATCACCCAACTCTCCTGGGCCATATCCGAGGGATACAGAATGTTCATATTTTTTTCACGGAGGACAAACTGAGAAAGTGCACCTTCATTTTACTCATTTCGATATAGAGGGCGTATCACCGTGAGTAGTATATATATTTTAATAATCCTTACCATTACCCATCAATATTTAAGCCCGGTCTTGTTCAGTCAGTATTTAACCGATTATCTTCACTATTATTAGGTAACTAATTGATCTGCCTTCCAAAGAGTTTTTTCCTGGAAATTTAATCCATGTTAAGAAGAGTCTTTATGCAGAGCTAGTAATGAGACTTCTTACTCCTACTTTAGTTATTTATGTCCTGTCTTCTGTGATAACCATGACAACCGTTGTTTATAAATATAAGAGAAAAGACTGTTATCGGACTTACAATAACAAGTTGTAAATAGGAAAGTATTATTTCGCAAAATATAATTCTTTAACGTAATCCACAAGTTCATTATTAGTTAAAGATCCAAACCTCCGATGAATTAGGTACACAGAGAGATTTAAATGTCTGAGGCGAGTTTGCTATTTGACTAAGCTACGAAGGCAGTTAGGCAATATATTCATACCGTAATTAGTATGAGCGATTTCACATAATCTTGAGTTAAATTTTTCATAAAATATAAAAAAGCTTATATAACAATTAATTAATTTACAGGTGTGAAGCGGAATCGGCGAGTGATTACGTAGAATTTTCTAATTACATGACAGAAGACAATAGATATGGTAGATACTGTGGACAGCAAAAGGAATTCCATGTGGAATCTGAACGTAATTTCTTCAAAGTAACATTTCGATCAAATGATCGATTAGATGGCACCGGATTCAAAGCAATCTATCAGTTTTTAGAAGTTTCTGATGAGTATCAGGCACCAATTTCCGATTATGCATCGTCACTTCTCCGTTAGTATTGGGTCATATAATATTTTTTCTGACTTTAAATATACATTAAATAAATCTATGATTTTAATTTTTGGAGATTTATTTTGCGATTTTTTTTTGAACTGCTGAAAATTATGAAGATATTTTTGTTACATAACTAATAAATAATTAAGTTAAGTACTTATTTAAGTTAAGATTAGATAGGAATCTACTTTATATTGAAGTGAGACTATATTTCGCCGTTTCTTTTGTTTTATATAATAACTAGTGGAATCTTCGTATCGCGTAAGAATTCCGAATAATAACGTGTCACCTAAAACGTCATTCTATGAGCAATATGAATAGTTTGCAATAAAATAATATTGCGACTATAAATTAGGATGTAAGCTATCCTATCTTTCAAGTTGGTACAAACTGCACACGGTGTGAAAATTTTATTAAAATCGGTTAACTAGTTTAGGAGTCCATCGCGGACAAACAACGTGACACTTAATTTATATTATATATTAAGATTAAACAAAATTTACCATCAACATTGGTTACCAAGTTTACCTAAATTAAATACTCTTAGCATGTAGGTATACATACATACTTTAATCGTTACATAAATTTTTTTTTTCAGCACTAAAGTTGTGGCTGTTTCTGCTCGTCTTCGTTTCCGCTTACTTGCATCGATTTTATCATTAAATAAAGTGATATTAGGTTTAAAACAAGTAGTTTAATAATCCTGTACATTTTGTACCATAGTTTGTGCCATATACTTACTTGTAATTGAACCGTAGGGGTTTAAAATTTTCTATTAAGCGAATGGTAAATTTTTCTCTTACCAAATAAAGCAATACGACACAATAATGTTTTATTCACGCAGGCACGTAAATATTAAAAATAAACTATATAAAAGTACTTTCCAGTTTTATTTATGCAATCCCTCATGGATAATTTATATTATAGGTTTATTAATTACAATTACAACGGGAACTGTCTAATAATTTTCATATCGAAAATACTTAAGTGATATTTAAAATACTAGGGTAATAATTACCCTAGTATTTTATTATATTATGAACAATTATTGTTCTTAATATTTGCCGCAATATTTAAATCTATTCCCATCACCCTACAAATCCATCACCACATATTTTATGGTACTAAATATCATAATCCCAAAATTTATTTTTTAATTCTTACAAACATTCAATTCTTAAAAACAGAATATTGTTAGATTTGAGTGTTATTCATGTATATAATAATGAACATGAACAACTGTTAATGTGAGTGTAAATGTTAGTAAATGTTAATAATTTAACATGTATTAAATTACTGTACTAAAACACTATGGTGTTATGTGCATGCCAATTAAAAATGCTAGACAACACGTCTACAAATCACAAATCCATGGCGATAACACAACAGTAGACTTGACAGTGACAACAACTTAGATAATTATTATACATTTTAGAGAAATACACGCATTTTGCCGAATGGTGGCGCTTTATTGAAATATTTTGTCGATAACTTCTTTTTCGATACACGGATTATCAATAAAATAAGGTTTGCCCCCAAATTTAGGGGGAGGGGGGGGGGAACAATTGCGGTGGGATTTGAGGCGTCATTTATTTTTTGATTAAAAAATAAATAAAGGTTTCAAAATATAGGGCCTGAAGGCCAGATTCACAACCTTGCCGCTATGAGCGGCAGCGAAGTGCGGGGCGGCGAGCGGTAATGTCAAATGTATGAAAATTTTTGAGGCACGCCACGAGTCCGCCGCTCATAGCGAAAACGCACGCGGTTTTTGCAAGCGAATTTCTACAGCGTCGCGCGGTGTGGAGAGCAGCAGGAACAAAAAGTACGAGTGAATGAGTGCGACACCACGAAACAGAGCGGCGTGGACAGCAGTGCGGCAGGGACGTACTCAGCGGCGTTTAAAAAATTTAGACGATTTTGTGGCGGTAATATGGATACCGTGGCATTTATAACATAAATTTTAAATCTACCGCCTATATGAATGTCAAAACATCCCCATCATAAATATAAAAACGTTATGAAAAGGTTGTGCGAAGAAATTAAACAATGTTTTCTGGAATATAATGGTAAGTTTAATTTCAATTGATAACACAAAAACATAGAACCTTGTATAGGTCACGAATTTTGCCATTTAAATTCACTTATTAAGAATATCTTGTTTTAAAAATGTACTGCTTTCTAAACAGAAAAGGAATAATCTTGTTAACGCCATGATTTTGAACACGTTTTGATTACCTAAATACGTCCACCGTCGCCGCTGTAGCTAGCCGCTACTAAAGGTACGTGGCGTGCAAAACGCACCACTCACCGACGCCGCCCGGCACGCCGCGGCGCACTTAGCTAAGACCAAAGTCGTAGCCAGGCTGGAAGTAACGTAATAAAGCCAAACAATATTTATTTAATGACCTGTATGTTGAATGGTTCCTAAAAATGTGAAGTTGAACGTGGACAAGTAGCGTGGACAACAATTATAGTGTTCTGTGACCACAAAGTACTGTCTGAGTGATCTAATGTCTGTGAAATGTGAATTGTGATCACGCTTGACGCTTCAGTAAGAGTTGAACTATACGGAGGTTGTGTCGTTAGTTTGATTATATTTTGTGCGGGAACTTTTCACGATTTTAATAAGACAACTGTTAAATTAATAATACCAATTTCTCGTGTCGTAAAGCAAGTGTTTCCTTCTAAACTATAGTGTACAATTGTGTTTGAACAGTTTTTGTGATTGCAGGTGTTGCATTCCATACGTCTTGTGACACGGACACAGTTAAAGCCTCCAATTGGACTTTTAGCCTATTTTCATAAAGTAAGTAAATTTATTTGTTATATGTTACTTTTATCTTTTTGGTATATTATTCTTCTTCGTTTTTATTATGATATAAGTACTTATTCATTAAAAATATACTACCTTCTAAACTTGAAATTTTAACGTACCAATTCTTGCAAATTCTTTTATTTTTTTAATACCTACCTACAATACAAAAATGTAATCATCAGTAGATGTTCTAATAGGTATTTTTTTATTGAAAAACGATTTTTCATAAAAGTAAGTTATTTTAAATACTTAATAAATGTTGGTATAACTGGGTCGTAAGGCGTATAGGACATTAAATATTAGTTTTTACAAAACATTAGTCATAAAAAGACTTAAACAAAAGAGTTACTTTGTCAATTCTCAATTAAAATTAACTAGTTGTAGGACCATATCACATTGTAGTATTAGTATTTGTTGGCCTTTTTCAAAAAGTTATCTGTTAGGTGTAAAAGATCAAAGAATGACCATTCGTTAACGGATGCAAGTGTTGTTTTTTTTTTAATTGATCCTATGAGTGACAAAGTAATTTGAAGACAATACGAGATTTGCTTCAATAGGTACCTATCTACTTGCAGATCGTGTTTTGTGGGAAACCAAAGGACTTCCTTACTCAAGGTACTTACCTATCACCGTAAATTAATAGGTAGACTAACGTGGCTTGCGGTTTCCCCCGGCTATCGCGATTAAAAAAGTTTGTGAAATATACTTTATGATCTATTATAATAAAAAAATTCATAAAAAGCGGTCGAATCGTTTCGGAGTAGTACCTACGAACACAAATACCACGGACACGAGATTTTTATATATTATGTACCTACCTAGATATAACATAACACAGTTAGGTTACTTTTCGTTAAAGATGTTTTCTCGAATATACATTTAAATTACTTTTGCTTAATTAGCAACTAAAAATAGTTGAAAATAATAATTATTAAGTTTTTCATCATTTCATATTCATATTGAATTATGAATATCTAGCATTTAAAAGACGGTAATAAACTAAACAACTTTTCGTGGTGTTGGTGGTGTTGATCTAAGTTTGAAATAAATGTTTTGAGTAGGTAGGATCGCCATTATCAATCGATTATTGACGCTTTTTGTGCCATCTTGACTAATCGCGTCTAATTCATGAAAATTATAATGACAGCTGATTTTGTGGAGTTTGTTTGAACTATTATTTCACGATTCCTAGTATAAACTGACTTTTACAATTATTCCACATATTAATACTTGGGTACGTAAGTCATTCAAGGTTGAATCCAGAGGCACAGTCATGGAAGTCGTGACTCTTCTCTCACTCATGAAACCCGTTAAGAGCATTACTGTTCTAATAATTTCATTAATTAATTTTATTATCAGTATTATTTTTGTATTTTTAAAGGTTTGTTCCGGGTTGACTATTCATCTGTGTAGGAATGTAACGTAAAAGCTCCCGACATATTTATCGAATCATCTCTTCCTCAGAGTCAGATAAGCTCATACCTACTACAACTGAAACGTTGCCCCTCACAATAGTTATAAAAGAGATGCAGTCAGCATACAAAGACTAAAATTGTAATGGTATTGCTAACCCTCCCCAGTACGAAATCTGTATGCGCCCTTGTAATTTATATTTGAATACATTTATTACTTTATGAACATCAATATGCCCTAGCGATTAAGCAATATTTTTCAGGTTCTTAATCAGTTTTCTATAATTTATTAAAATTACTTGTAGAAAAACGGTAGTTCATTTTTCTCACGTTCATAAGTTAGGTACTAATTGGCTTAATCATTAACATCAAACGAATTTGTTAATTGACCGCTGCAGGTAGCCGTTATATTGAGAATCTTGCGAAATAGTTTGGGGTAATATACAAATATTATAAAGAGAAAAGATTTATATGTACTAGTGATGCATCCGATACCGATACCGATATATCGGCGATACGTTGAGTTTGCCGATATATCGGCATCGGCGATATTTTTATTTCCGATACAACGATACATCTGAGAGATTATTTTCCACCGTAGGTCTTATACAGACAGACTTCCGAATTTAATTTTCTCCGCAAAACTTGAGAATTCTCTGTTTTTTAAACAAAAATCTTGTTAATTTTAATTATAAACAGTAATTGATTTTATTTTTAATTATTACAATTAATTCTTAATTTTTGAATCTCATTCAAAGTCTGTAACTGTTTTTATTTTTTAATAAAAATTAAAAACTCTAACCAAACTTGTGTTTTATATAATATTTTACTTTTATTTAATTTTAATTTTAATTAGTTTGTATCGGTATCGGTATCGACGATATTTTTATAAGAGTATCGGTATCGGTATCGTATCGGCAAAAAGGCATATCGATGCATCTCTAATGTACATTTGTAAATTGTTTTTAAGAAACTAACTGAACCAATTAAAAATTATTTTAATGATTGGAAGTATAGTTCTAGCTATAGCTATATATAATATGGTTATATATTCATGTATTTATAAAAAATATAACGTAAAAATCATTCTATATAATGGATGTTCTAATATTCATATTGAAAGATGATCTATGTTATTACAGACACCCACGTGGACGAAGTCACCAATAATTTACAATCTAGTTTTTTTAAGACACCAACGAAAGAAAAAAACTGTAATAAACGTCGAATTAAAAGCTTTTATTAATAATTTTACCACTATTAGTTGATGTCTTTTGTATTCTGGGTATGCCTTATTGAAAAATTTAAATAGAACTATTCATTACATGACTTTATGTGTTTATTAATTCGACGTATGAGTTTTTTTCACATTAATAAGAAAATAAAATGCCTAGTTAATGTTTCTGTAATTAATTCGGACTAGGTCATTTAAAGCATTTCTGTGGTTTATTGGAGCTGTGGCGAACTTAAATATTAATACAATGCGTATCCTTGCTCTAAATTTACCACATTATGTATGCAAATAATACGACACTTATTAAACAATGCGCGTGATTATAAATTCGATGCTGTGTTTATTAATCCAGCATGGATCGTTAGACAATATTGTTAATTTTATCGAATCGTTTGCATGGTCACTCATAATAAATATTAAATAAGAAATAATATATCTATACTAATATTTAAGGCTGAGAAGTTTCTTTGCATGTTTGTTTGGGTGAACGCGCAAATCTCAAAAAGTACCGTCTCAAATTGAAAAAATCCTTTTGCTATTGTACCTATAACATCATGCTACGACCAATGCGAGCGGAGCATCAATGAAAAATTTGCATAAACGCGAAAAAGAAAATGAAAAACCTTTGAGATGAATAAGAAACGGCGGCACAGTTTATGGTTTTTTGCTTATTCTCACATTTTCATGGTTAATTAATTAATTATTGTAGAAAGCGATGCAATAGCTAATTTTTGTTTTTATCGCCTAAATATTTGTTTATTTAATTTTTTTAAACATTGTAATAGGTATAAATACGCCTTTACGCACCTGCGTAAGTAGGTAAATTAAATTAATAATGTAGGGAGAAAACCTTAATCTAACAAGATTATTTCCAAGCAACGTGCCACTTATAACTGAAGTTATTAGTTATGTTCCAAATATACTCCTAAACCACTTACAAAAGTGAACTTAGGTATAAAAAAGATAAAAGCAATTTTCTTACGTTGCTTTTATTGTTCCGGGGAACAAAATATCACGAACATATCGTAACTTTTGACATTACTCCACAAAACTCGAAGCTTTCAATTCGGTCGATCTTATAAAAAAACCTGTTCATGTCATTGAGGTTATGTTCAGCTGCACGAACTCATGACAAATTGAGTAATTAGCTTAAAATCTGACATGGATCATACTAATACAGCCTTTAGTACCAAATGGTAAAGTGCATTTTAGCCTAGATATTGAAGATAGATGTGCATTCCTTAGTTACGGCTTACAACACACTTTGCTTTAGATATAATTGTTGTGTAAGCGTAAAGGACGTATTTAAATCGATGTACTAACGTGGGCTTTTGTTTTGATGTATATTTAGAAAAAAATTGGGTAAATTAATTTCTTCTTAGTATAATAAATGCGAAAGGAACTATACAATTTTAATGGATTAAAGAAAAATTTTGTAATTTTGTTTTTAAACTCAAAAACCCTTAAGTCTTTGACGTAAAACATAGACTAAACTTAACTTATCGTATATTTAAAGATAACACGCGACATATTCTTATGTACCGAGATTACAGGGTTTCGTTCATAAGCCAAGCCATATAACAACAGCAGGTGTGACGACAGGTGACCGAGTTCGATGCAAGTAAAAAAAACAAAAAGTATCACGTTCCTTATGGGGCGCCTAACCCGTTTTTAATTGCTGTATTCAAGAACTTATCCAAGAAACAATATGGTGCTTTTGTAAAAAGTCCATAACTACTTACAATTTGAAAAAACATTCCTCTCGATAGTGAAAACTGCAATCTAACTTCTTCAAAATAGAATTATTTTCTAATCTTAACATTGGAAGGTAGAATTATGTAAGATTTTGCAATCCATGCTGCCTTGCGATCGTTATATCATTATAACCTCTGAAACTCCGCACAGGGCCGGTTGGCACAAGAGGTAGTGCTCCTGCCCTCTGCATAGAAGGTTCTGGATTAAAATCCCGGTAGGTGCATTTATTTGTGTGATGAGCACGAATGTTTTGTTTCCGACTCTTGGTTGTTTATAAACTTATATATTTTATTTATTAAGATATACTTTAAGATCAGACCAATGTACATATGTGAGTTGTCCCAATTATTATTATTAAACTCCCTTCAGCCATCTGTCCGTGTTGCGTTTCTACGTAATATAAATTGGGCGAACATTTAAACGTGAGAGCGTAAAAATCAATCACTTAACACAATTTAAATTATGAATACAAGCTTATATTTATGTAAGCTTAAAGTAAAGCACCTACCTAACATCCTGTCTAAACTTGTTTAGCTTTTAGAGTAAAACATAAACAAAGCTGGAGCATATGATACTATTACCAATTCAAAATTAATTCAGAATAATAAGAAGCTTATGAATTTTAACACTCACGACTGTTTGAATCTGATTCGAGTGTTTCTGCGCCATTATTGTTGCATTAACGAATAAGTTTGCCGATAACGTGTTTAGGATGAACAGTTTTACATAAAGTAATGCACAAGTAATCATATTTGCATAACTTGATGTGGGCAGTGCAGTATCTCATACTGGCTGGTGTGATTCTTGCGTAGAACTAAGAAAAAAAATATTTCCCAGCGTCACACTTCAGCGGTTTCAACGGGAACCGTAGCAAACAAATTCACTTTCGCGTTTATTAAATTAGTTTTATAATAAAGTTATTAAGTAGTGTTAAATAGATTAGGAGTAGAATATTATTAGTTGGTTTATCAAACGCGCCGAATTATCACTACTATGTGAACTTTTACAGTTAAGCGCATTAAACTATGCAATTTAAAAAAAAGTCAATATTAATTGATACTTACAGTAAGAACATTGTCTCTTATTGTAAGTAACGCTATTGAATCTAACAGATGAAGATCTATGAAAGATAAGGTTTTCAAATTAATAGATTTTCACTTACATGTCATACACATTAAATGAAACGTAGGCAACGGAATGTGCATATAAAATTAAACCCCTGTTGTGTTGAAATAATTTAAAAAGTTGTTGAAATCTGAAATCAGAATAAAATTTGAATAATTATTAATTACACCAAGCCATATCCAGACATTACTCAAGAGTACTTTATCTCAGTCTAAAAGCATCAGAGAAAGATAAATACGGGTTTGTTAGTTGTTAACGGCTATCTATTCTAGTTCACAAATGTCCATTAAGACAGGGCTATTATTAATGCAAACTGTAGTTAGTTTTGAATCATTCATTGAGATTGCAATGCAGGTTGCATGTCTGCTCGTGACTTGTGAGTCCTGTAATGAGGTGTTGGGCCTAATATTAACTTTACCGTTATGTGATGTGAGCTAATGTCGATAAACCTTAATAATATAAATTGAATAATGCGGATAATAAGATATTGAGAGGGTAAAGTAACATAGGAGCGGTTGCAGTATGTTATGTAGGCACCTAATTGGACAAATTTATTTCTACCCTCATCGATTATAATATTATTTCTAGATTTTGATTCTGTAAAACTACAAAATTGAAATATATTTTTATTTAAACACTTGACGACTATGACTGGACAAGAACTTGCAATCCTCGGATACGAAACGTATGGTTGAACGTTATTTAATATGAAGATTAAACAGAAACCTATATAAGTGGTAATAAGAAATAATTAACGGACTAGAAAACTACTTCTAATTGACATAATCTTTATGACTTATCATTTGTTCGATGTATCATTAAGATCGTATTTTATCTTATTAGAATTCAAGTTTCTATAATACTTTCCAATAGATTTGAGCGCTGATAAAATTCGAGATAGTCTTATTAGCTTTAAGTTAATAATTTTAGAAACTGTCACTGTCAAACGAGCGTGATTAGCAGTTGACAGTTGTCATTTGTTATCTTTTTCCCATACATACTCAAATGAATTCTAAGGGTGAGTTCTTGTTTAACAGGTATGATATAATATTTCCGCTACTGTTTCACTGATAATTCACAAAACAAATAGTTTTTCCTTATCTGGAAATTATAGAATCGATCGTCAGCTGTTTTCGATAGATTATTATTTATTTATATTATACAGTAGGTACTATATAATATATTGTATTTAAGATAGGTGTTAAATAAAGTTTTTATATCATAAAATATGTGACCTTTTAGTCAATATAAAAGACACCTTCACTAGTCTAGATTGTTGATGTCCTTTACTTGGAGCGAGGACAGCTTTAAAGCATGCATTCAGAAACGTATCTGAAATCAGTCACAATGTTTAAGTTGTTCCAAATCTGAAAAATTAATCTTCTCTAATTAATTTTGTCTTATTTTGTTTCCAAATTGAGAAACCACAGTATTTCTAAGGTCTATATTAAATAACTTGGCAAGATTTCCGCTAAATTTGTATCTGTGAATACAAATCTCACTTATCAACTTTTAGTCAAGAGTTAATTTTATCTGATAATTTGATGCTATAATAATATATGAGAGGTAGTTTTTATTTGTATTGAATAAATTTATTTAAGGAGTTTGTATGTATTTGTACGGAAAGAAAGCGATTAAATTGTTCAAACGATAGCCTATACATATTCATAAGAAAATCGTTATCATTAACAACGAATCGATCGGCACTAATCGGCACCAATCAAGAACCTGATTTGCAAACAATTAAATGTTAGTATCTATTGGTTTACGAAGAGGTTTAACTCTGTTATTTTAAGCTGGAAGTAATCGATAACATATTTTTATATTTAAATAATTTACAACAAAATCTATTAGATTTAAGTAGACCTATATAACACTCTAAATTTTTCTCGTATTAAAGTGATGAACTACTTTTTTTATATTTATGATTAATGAACACGAATTCGTTACTCTTTATTAAAAAAAAAAAAAAAAAAATATTATTATTACATTGAAAACACAAAAATTTGAGCAAGTAATTCATTTGAATTTCAATTAGTGATCTCCTTAAATAATGGCTTTTTGCCTTTCTAAAAGCTTTTGTCTGTTTTGCAGCCACATCATGCAAAAATTACTCTACGGTTAACGGAATAGGTACATGATTTCATTAATACGCCGCAAAGGGCTTACAAAAGTGAAATTAGAGAAGTCGGGGCACAGTCATAGTCTTGAATCCACGTCAAAGATGAAGTCATGCGGGATTGGCATTACCCTTTCGTGACTCTTTTGTCCTTGTGTCGTGATACAATTCAACTGTCAAAGACCAAAGCAGTTTTGATGCTTGACAAATGATTCGATTCGATAATACACTGCTTTATTCAGTACTGTTTATCAAAATATTACTAAATTATTACCGTCAATCTGCACTTCACTGCACTTTAAGGAAAGCTGTCAATTTTATAATGGCCAAGTAGAAAAGTAACCACTAGGAGAGCTGTAAAATTTTCTTTATAAATAATTTACGCAGACGCTATTGAAAAATATTTTACCAGACTTATGGTAGAGCTACTAATGCTGAATTAATACTGTTTCAATTATAGAATTGTCTTTTAAACTCAATTCGTTATTTGAATGAGATTAAAATATAATATAATAAATTAAAAGTCTTAAATAAATTAAAATTAAAAGTTGTGTCTTACAAATTCTTAACCTACGGTATATGTTTTAAATTTATTTGAATTATACCTGGTTATTTGATAGTGCCTGTGTAAAATATTTCTATGAATGTTACAGTACAGAGGCAATTCGATCAGTAAAATGTCTGCTAGAGGCTCTGCTACAATTTTTTAATGCAGATGCTATTGAAAAATACTAGATTAAAGTAGGATGATACACCGCCTGCATTTCCTCTACATATAATTAGAAAAATGTATGCCTTTTTGTATAGTAGTGATAAGATCTAGACAATTATATGAATCTAATCCGAGCTTCACCAAGGTGCGGTGCGACGTGAAAACAGCTTAAATATTTCTTAATGATCTCATGCACTTAGTGTACATTACATTTATATAAACTAGCAAATACCCGTAGCTTCTTTTGCTTAAAGTTAGGTTAGAAGGCTTTGGTTTCTTTCCAAAAGCTTTTATTAACATTTATAAAAGGCAGTTCAGTAATTTTAGCCTTAAGCGTAAATAAACTTGCTGTTAGCAAAAAATATAGATCGATTTAATACATCGATTTTGTGTAACAATGTAAGAGACGATTCGCACCGATGCGATGCTTAATTTCTCATCAAATGTATCCCGGCTTTTTCGCTACGAATCGAGACACCTTATAACATTTTATTTTAAATATGCCCGTTTTTTACCAACCGTTTTTATGTAATGCGCCATTTTGTATTTAATGCTTATTTCTACGTACAGACAAGACAAACTATTTTATTATAGATTAAGTTTGTTCTTTATATCATTAAAGCCTAGACAAAAAAGGACGGCAAAGTTGTTACGTATAAAGGAACGTCTCCTACATAATTGGTCATTTCGCATGGTCTGTCATAGCCATACGGATGATTGCTTGGATTTCAATTCTCCATCTCCTTTCAACTCATACAATATGCATGTTATTTTCCCTTTGATTGGTACGTCAACCTGTCTTGGTGTTTCTCTAGACACGATGCCAATTTACTAGTTCATGTTGGGCCAGTCATCACCTATCAACCAGTGTGAATGTTTTATAGAACGTTTTGATAAACTCAAGTATGATTTTATCCTTGTTGCCAATTATATCCTACCTATACTAATGCATGTTGACTAAACATATGCAAATATGCATATGCATATCAAATTAATACAAACCTTTTAAAGCAAGAGAAGTCAAAAAAAATATTTACGCCCATTATGAAAACCTACACGAAACTCATTTATTTACAAGGTGAACCTCGAATTTATTCTATACACAAAATAATATAATAATGCAATTAAGAAAATAAGGACACGTGAAGTCAATTACGGATATTTCTGCAAACGTTATCGCCATATCTAGCACATAAACACCAGAGTAAAACCTCATCTATCACACACGTTGTATTTGCAATCTATTTTCTAAGCTAAGATATGTATCTCTCATATGTAAGCCAAGAGCCTATCAAGTGGGAAATAAGTACGTGTGAGAATTCCATGCTTTCATCATTTCTGGAATCATTTTGTTATTATAATTTCGAAATTATTCGTATTTCGTTTCGAACTTTTCAAGCTATGCATGAGTTAGCATGACTCAATTTCTGCCTTTAAATTTCCAGCGATTTCATTTAGTGTTTCTCAATTAGATTGTTTTTTTTTTTGTTATTTCTGTCATAATTGTCATCAATTAGATACTATGGTTGTTGATATAATATAACTAGCGGTGTTACGCGGTTTCACCCGCGTTATTTTCATATTAGCGTGATGTTACATAGCTAATAGCTTTCCTCAATAAAAGAGCTATCCAACAGAAAAGAATTTTTAAATTCGAACAAGTAGTTCATGTGGTATGTGCCTTCAATCAAACATAAACATACTTTTCAGCTTTATAATATTAGTATTGATTGAAGGTGGTTGTTATTATTTTTTTTAAATTGAATTGTAATACTTTTTTACGACGGCTTCTATAGCTTAGTGGACCACGGCGTGAAAATCTATTTGTACTTATTGGATTTCGTGATAAGACTTTTCTATCTGTACCAACTCAAAAATAAGCAGTTTATTATCATGGCAGGAACAATATTGTAAACATGTAGTTGCTCACTAAAGTTAGCATAAATCGCTCATCGTTTTTGTTTAAAAGCCTTAATTAGTGTTTCAATTACTGTTGGTCTAGGGCTTTATGGAGTCTGGTTAGCTTTAATTGGATTTAGAGCCAGCTTCTGTGTAATGTTGGCAATTTGACGCGAGTAATTCTAGTCTATTTTTATGTTATGGCGCTGTCCATAAAGTATCAAATTAAGATTCGCTGTTCCCTTATTGCCAATTAAAATAGTCTGTAATGATTATTTGAATGCACTTTCTGTTGAACTAGTAATTTTCAAATGCCTATATTTGGTTTATTTATGGAACTTGTCTAGTTTCTCATAGATCATTAGTATCTGATTACATCACGTTTTGGTTCGCATAGAGTATGTAGGTAATTTGACTACCACTGGGCCTAAATGGGTCACGCATCTAACTTACAATCCGTGTCTACCACAAGAGGTTCTAGCTTTATAAATGAAACTACGCTGACGAAATCAAGTGAAAACCTAGTACTTAAACTATACTATTATATTATTAAAATTATTGTTTGTGTGAACGCGCTAATCTCAGGAACTACTGGTTCGAATTGAATAATTCTTTGTGTGTTGGATAATCCATTTACCGAGGAAGGCTTTAGGCTATATAACATCACGCTGCGACCATCGAGCGAAGCATCAGTGAATAATGTTGCAAAAACGGGGAAAATTATGCATATTTGAGGGCTTCTGTTGCATGCACTGCGTAAACGCTGTTTATGCTATATGACATCACGTTATGACGAAATTCACGCGGGTGAAACCGCGGGGCACAGCTAGTCTATTATATAAGTAAGAAATACGTAAACTACATATAATTACAAATTTAAATATTAACATAGAATTTATTTTTAATTGTTTAGAACTCACCAATAACATTGTCAAATGTCAGATATAAATGTCAAATTATTATATTTGAATGTTTACAATATACATTTATTGTTACAATGTTGTAACAATCTAATAGGTATTAGTTTAACGAATAAAATAAAACTTATGACCTTATAAAAACCATTTGGTTTTAAAATGTCAGCGTATCAAGTTAATAGTATTTAGTCATACTTCATATGTTTTAAAATCAAGACATCAAATGTTCAATTAATGCCATTATCAAATATGTACCGAAGACAAATTATAATTAATGACTATCAAAATCATCAATCACTGTTTAAGACGGGATTATTTTTAAAGAATGGGTATGTATTTTGATTCTATTTTGCTTTGTTTATTGATTTGTGTTTTTTCGTTGAATCTGTGCAGTTTGTGTGACATTGAATAAACGTATTATTATCATTAATACTCATATAATCAATAAAATCCAGCTACTCGTAGTAGAACATGGGACGATCCATTTCATGAACAGCCTTCTGTGTCTATCCAACCGAAATATTTTTTTATTTCCCCGGGATTCAAACTTTGGACCACGGATGTAGCATGCAGACGTATAAACCACTTAGCTACGGAGGCGAGAAGTTACTATGTTTGTATTAAAAAATGTCGATTAAAAACTCCTTCATTAAAAAACATTAGAGCTATTATTCTTAAAGCATATTTTGTATTACCTCATAAAATAAATCTGTTATAATTAATTTAAAATCCCGTTCATTTGTATAGATAAGGATTATGAACGTGTTTTATAAACGTGTTTCGAAACATTTGAAAAACATGTTTTGGTCATTTGCGTAAATCACCAAAAAGATCTATTTTATAATTTGCGTAGGTGTTTAATCCGTCTGACTTCGAGTCTACTAAACAATGCTTCAAAACATATATATGTATTGTTTAACTCTTGTTTATAATAAATTTATTAAATGTAATCTTTATAGTAAACTAACCAACTTTTTTGTGAATACATCAGGAGAGAAGCAATCCGCCAATATTAACGCAGAACTGTCGAGCCTTACTAAGAAGTGACATATGAACTGATAATTTTATAATAATGTTGTGGTTTAATATAAAGAGACGGCTATTATGTACCTAAAGTAGGTATTACAATATTAAAGTTTTTTCACAGAAATGTAAAATAATGTCAACCTAGAGTACCATAACGGTTCTCAACCAAACTGACAACAACAAAGACATTTCTTAAGAAATTTTAATAATCTGCTCAATTAACCGGTAAACACTGGCTATTAATTAAGATTTGCTTAACTCGGCGGAGTGTGAAAACGAATTGATAGTCTACCGATACTGGAGCCATTGAAATGAAACATTGCCTCGGGATGCCCTTTACGAAAAGAAATAAATTAAACATACTGAATGGAGGTGTAAGATCAGATAAAATTGATTAAAGGATTCTTCTTACCGCCTTCTTAACGCATCGAAGTTGTTAGAATAAAATCATAGTTAATCATAGGTAATTTTTTTCTACTTTGATCATTATAATATTAGCATAATAATTTGGGGAATTTTTAAAGAAAGCATTTGTGCTCTAATGCGGTGGTGTGGATGTGTTGAGCTTAAGTAATACAAACAAATAATGTAATGTTTTTCTCTTTATACAATTTTATAGATTCTATCTTCACCGCAGATATCTAGATACTAAGTTTTTAACATTTTCAAACTTTTATTATTTGCAATAATGTGTATTTAATTCTATTTTCAAAAAGCGCTGAATGTGTTTTGATAAAAAGACACCTCTTTAGAATGGTTTTTGAAATAATTAGAAGTTAAAATTAACAAAAAAAAGACTTCAAATTGTAACTCTAAAACTACTAAACAGATTTTGATAAAATTTAAATGGGACTACACGGAAAGCACCAGCTTTCAAACAAAAAAAAATTTATCAAAATCGGTTCTCCCAGTCGAAAGTTCTGAGGTAACAAACATAAAAAAATACGCGTCGAATTGAGAACCTTCTTTTTGAAAATAGGTTACAATACCTTTGCAAAATATTATGTTGAATCGTTATTCAATTAAAAATGAAAGAAAGGAAATAATTCCTTTGCAAATAGACAACGTAAGCGAAGAATAACCAAGATATTTAAACCACAAATTCTATCAGTTTCTTCTAAGCCTTGCCTATCGACGCCGACACGTAATGCGGAAATTATTTTGCTGTTTCGATGTTGCACTATCTTTATTGGTTGCATAAGATGCATTATTTCACGATTTTCTATACTTGTCAGAGCTCCGTACTGTCATTCTGTCGGATAATATATTATTGCATTTTTAATTTCAACAATAATTAAGAGTGATATCAAATGCATCAAATCTCAAATAAATATTATTAAAACACTATTAATCGACTTTAAAATGCAGTAATAATAATAAATAAAAATAAATAAGCATTGTACTAAGAAAATAATATATATTTGGTAGTCGATGCCTTAGGGTTAGATTTTATGATTGTATAGGTTTGCCAGACTTCCATGTATAGACCTTGTAGTCATTACTACCTACTATAAAGTGCACTTTAAAGTTCGTTATTTTTAATAAATTTTCGAGATCGGTGCCTCGTCATATCGACTTTCGTATACAAATTTTTAGTTTTGTAGATTTTTTCAGTGCATTTTAGATTTCGATAAATATATTTATATGATAATTTATAAAAACAAGATCATATTTAAGATAAAAACAGATACGGAGTCGTCGTGTCGTAAAATAGAAAAAAAATCATGTTCCGCTCGGAGAAACATTCCCGTGTACCAATTTGACCGCGAGCCTTTGCGGCACCTTTGTCGAATGTCCTCCCTCGTCCCTTTCCAAACCAGCGATCACGGACCGAGACCAATCGCCTTTTGTTTGTTAAACGCGTCACAAAACTAACACGTTCTGGGAATAGAGCACTGTCACGCACCTTTTAATTGAACTATCTGTTGATGCAGTTGTAAATCCTTTTTTGGAGCATAGATTAACATAGCCGCGTCTGGATTGGAATGTGCCTGTTGAGAATGTTTAATTCAAAATAGTAGGAACGATTCAGTTATTTATCAAGCGATAAATATGCTTTTTGTGTGATTATTAGAGATATTCTTTAAACATATTGTGTTATATATTTACTGTTAAAATACCTATAGTTATTTACGTTTTTTTATCTTTGGAGACCTTAATGTTTAGGCTGAAAAAATTAATAGTTTTTCAAGAAACCAACTTGCATTATCTAATGAAAAACTAAGACGCTGTATGTATATGCTTACTCTTGAATGCAATTCCAATATCAATCTAATGCGAAACCCAATATTAAGACATTTGATACTCTTTGATTGGTTACATAAATGCCATTTTGATAAAATTATTGAATAAGGAATTCCAAAATTAAGATCCTGGTCTTTGTTCATTGCGAATGCGCCTTTCAATCTTGTGAGAAACAATACTAGTACCTATTTAGTAAATATCTATAATTCTATTCATACAATGAAGAGAGATGATTTTAATTTACATGCATGAAAGTCGGCTAAAAAGAGAGTAATGTCGCGACCATAAATTTGAGCTGAAGCGGTGCCCGGTGGTCACTAAGGTTCAGCGTAATAAAATTTAATCGTTAAATAAGATAAAGAGGGCGCCAGTTGCAAGTTACTTGTAAGATAAACATCAGGGTGAGTCCATCCATCTGATAACAGGTACAGCTTAATCCTATTATAGCAGAGCTTAGAATTCCAAATAAGAAACCGTTTAAACATACATGTATATAAACATATATAGTCCTGTAATTTACACCATGTAGAACCCGAGAGATAATTTAAATAAAAAAATACTTATATATACATTTTGGCTGGACTGCAAAGCGAATTTATTCTTATATTTATTAAATTACACACTTCGCATCTGTCCGACCAAAAATGTATCCTGACTAAAACAAGTAAATAAACTTTCGGAAAGAAATAAACTGATACCATTCAGTATTGTATTATCATATGTTTAAAAATTCAATAATCATTAATCATTATTTATATTTTAACGATATAAATAAACAATAGATTCTAAATATACAGTCGGAATGAAAACATCTTTATTATGCTTTCGCTGACACGCTTGAGACCATTTATGATGAGTTATTTGTTAGTTGACTTGGCCGATTGTTATCTAACATACCATGCGAAGAAATGACTTCTACAATCACTTATTAATGGTGGGAATATCATTTATTCTCATAATTAAAATAAGCTATAGAAATTCACCATCAAACTTAATTCTGGGTCAATTTCTGGATGTTAGTCAGAGGAGACTTAACACGATTTACTATCTGTAAAGACACGGTTACACGGTCAATTTACAGTTCTCGGTCTGATAAAATATTGGTGTTAATTCTGATGTAAAATTCTCTTAACTTCTCTAATTTTAATTAAGTGATTTCAAAAACGCTACTCTGTTTCAAACTAAATTTAGCAATCAGTTACAATCCCATTCCAGTTACCATAAATCTCGAAGAATGAGCGCCTATTTCTCTGATTTTCTTTATATACAAGTAAATAATCTTCCTTCTGCACCAACAATCTGCCTATCCAACCAAAACATTTATTTATTTCCCCTATACCTAATACAAATATTTTTATGTAGAACTGTGTACATATAAACTTAAACAGCAATACCGTAAACACAATTATTTAAATGTTATATTATTTTATACATTGAAATTTAATAGTAACCATATTATATTTTATACGGGTTACAGAATGAGCCGTTATAATAAGATTATTTATATAAATAACAGTAAGTAGATGAGGTCATTTAGAGATATTTGAGCTGCTTTCACGTCGTACCACGCCCTTGTGGGTGAAGCTGAGATTTAATTCAAAAATAATTGTCTTGATCCTATCATTATTAGCCGATCTGGGATGGCTGCCGGCAATATACAAAAAAAACAACTGGGTGTGGGAATTGTGAATGGTTCACTTTCGATCAAATTTTATTAGTTTAATATCTATAAAGTTTTGATGGCTCATCTTATTCTCTTTATATAATAATTCATAATATGGTCCCAATTTCGTTGCTGTATTAAACTTCGACGCAACAAATCTTAAGTTTTGATTTAATTTTGTCTGCGCGTCTGTATATTTGTGCTTCTTTGTATTTAATATCTTTTACGTGTATTTATATCCTATATAGCCGTTCGTTTCCCACCAGATTACTTACAAATAAGAATCATATTATTAATACGTGAAGCAAAAAGTTTATACACCTTTTTGCGAAAATTGCGGAGACGGAGGAGTATGAACCCACACTTATAGGTTATATATAGAGAGTTGAAATTGGTATTTTTTATTATAAAATGCATTAGAAATACATTAAATTAATTAAAATAAACATTACGCACACTAGCATACACACACATACCTGACTTATTCTTGAATTGTAGTCGAATTTCGTCCAATTGGCGACCACTAGTACTTCATAAATGTCAAAGAATCGTCAGCTTTCAAACAAAATACGGTATCATAATTCGTACGACGTTTCGTTTTGAATCAGAACGCCACAGAAATTTCGACGTGTCTTCACGTCCAAAATAACACCCCTCTTTTTACATCAGGGGTTAATAAGCAACATTATAGTCCATGCAATTTAAATGTTTACCCAACTGCATCTGCCATCCAATACGCATGCGTCACTAACTCCGGATGTGGGCTGGATCCGTAATATCATACGACTTTGAAACCTGTTCCGTGACTTTTGTCCTTATTTTATAGCTTTACTGTCATTAGCAAGTGACTGTTGAAAATGACTCTTTCTTAGAAACATCTTTTAGGGCGCAAATCATGCTTCTTAAAAAACTAATCGACGATATTATAAATGCTAAAAGTACTTCTTTTTGTTGAGCTTTTAAGCGTATATTTTGATGAAATATGATACAGATAAAAACTAGAGCTTAGGAAAAGACATAAGCCACCTTTTATTATAAAAGGCTTAAAGTGGTTGAAATAGGGGATAAAATTTTGTATGGAAATTCGTCACTGTCAAAGATTGTTGTACATAGATTGCCAAAGATATAGAAAAAGGATAAACACACGGACGTAGTCACGGGAAAAAACCTGTATTAAAATAAAAAGATTTTGTATTACAACTAAGGGTAGATTAATTTTACTTTCGCGTTAGGCTGTAAAGTGATTGGATTTTGATCTAATTTGTGGTGGCGTTAAATAAATCAATTTCGTCTTTTATTCTTCAGCCACACCTAGAACTAGTTCGGATAATGAACATCGAATATCAAATTCTGCTATTATTACGAAAACTATAAATTATTGTAAGCTGATATTAATCTTTGGTTTGAAACTAGATCGAAATCTATAGCTTCCAATTAAGAAAATACTAGATTTCTTGGATCCATTGTTTGTTAAGGTTCTGCTAGTTTTTCGTCATGAACTACATCCTTAAATAATAAATGTATCATTTATTAACTGATAAAAAATGGTTACAAAATATCACAAAATATCTATCGTACAAGCTAGAAACATTAATCTCGAAACAAAAATAAAAAACTTTTCTTCAATTTCAAAAGGTACCCTATTAATTTCAATAAATTTCAAACCACCTCAGAAGTATGAATTATCAAACAAAAAAGGATTTATTATAAATTAATTTTAAACAAAAAAATAAAACCGACCTCAAAACGCACTGAAAAGTAAAAAATAAATTTTGTATTATAAATGAACTTACTTTAAATAAGACGTAAATAGTGTTGATAAATAAAATTCATCTAAAATTCTACAAGGGCATAAAACTGTCATGTTGCTCTTTGAAACGCGGCGCCAAGCCATTCAATTATTTTTTTTATTAAAGTCCAGGAATATTAATTCAGTCTTTATTTATATATTTGGCACCGCCTTTCAAAAAACAACATGAAAGTTTTATGCCCTTGTAGAATTTTAGATGAATTTTATTTATCAACACTATTTACGTCTTATTTAAAGTAAGTTCATTTATAATACAAAATTTATTTTTTACTTTTCAGTGCGTTTTGAGGTCGGTTTTATTTTTTTGTTTAAAATTAATTTATTTTATACTTTTGAGTGGCTCTTCTAAACCGTATAGTTGGTTATCATACCATCAAAACGAAACTAACATGGACGCTCTGACTTTACGCTTACCTTATACACTAAAAACTAATTTGATTAATTTAATTTAATATTTTCAAATTAATGAAAATAAGAAAACGCAAAACTGAATCGTTTAATACTAAAAATTTAAGTAATATCGTTCATATAAAATAAGTTTTCATTGTGTTTTATAGTAAGCAAGTGAACGCACATTGTGATTTCCCGTAGGAACTCAGTAACTATATTCTCTCTATCTCTAGAAGTATTTCTTCTACCTTATTGATTTTACTATCATATATGACCCTTTTAATGTTTTATAAAATAATATATAAGTTATCGATATAAACTGATATTACATTGAGATATAGAGATCTAAACTGGACGCGTAAACAATAAGGTATGACATGTTTTTCTCTGTTGACAAGTTTTGCTCCATAACATCAAATATATGGCTTAGATTATCATAAAATTCCGTCAAAAGCTTGGCAATATGAGTTTTAATTAAATCAATTTATTATAATTAGTATATATTTAATACAACATGGACATCTCTATTGCTAAAGCGAACTAATTAAAGATTTTTCAATTTTTTATTTTATAACCTCAATATCTCTAAAACTATAAATCAAATTATCTTCATTTTTATTCTCTCTTGTTGCAAATTTAATTTTAAATCGAATAACATCTAATTCATCGATAAGGATTCATAAATCATAGAGTTATAAGCAAATAAGCACGACATGGTCGCGCGGAATTCAGCGATTTCTCGTCCGATTGTGAAACTATTCTTTCAATATGCTGAAAACTATTGATCGTAAAAATTCTAAAAAAAAATGGGACCACTTCGACGAGTTATCCTATCGTTTGACACCTCACTCATCCAAATCGGTTTACAAATGGCGACGTACGAGCGGAACATCGGTAAAAAAAAAAAAAAAAAAAAAAAATACACGTCGAATTGATAACCTCCTTTTTGGTTTTTTTGAAGGTCGGTTAAAAATCAGTTTATAATTGGCCTCACAAGTACTCGCGTCAGATAGAAACAGACATTGAAAATTTCGAATTGAAAAGCTCCAGTTTTTTGAAGACTTGAAAAAGGCATTGAAAGGCTCCTTGGAGACTTAAATTTAAAGTCAAAGCAAAAATAAACTTTATTTGAATAAGCTTTTACAACACATTTCCGAATCGTGTTATTTTTTAAGATCGATTCATAATTACCTACAGTTACCACTGCAAAGGTTTGGAAGTGTTCTTTCGTTTTCGAAAGAACCAGCTCGGTAGTTTTAAAGCCAATTGTTAAATTGTTTTCATATGTACTTTATATACTGCTTGTTTATAAAGTACCTATGTACCTAAAGTATATAGTGTACATACATGCAGGTGAAGTCGCTTGATTTGTATTGGCATATATAGTATTTCTCACGTTTATGTGTGAATTATATCCATCAATCTTATGAGGAACAATGGGTCATGTTCCGCTTTGTGCTTTCTCATTGTAACTTTTATTTAGCGACATGCTCTTTACAATGATGTGATTTATTGGATTTTCATTTCTTTCCAATCGTGTAAAATATAATATGATGTAACTGAAAGTTTATCGACATTATGTGCATGATTTATTATTATAATAAAATGCCCCATACACTAGTAATTTACCGAATCCTTATATAATATTAAAACTTGTTTGTACTCGCAACTTTGTCTATGTACACAAAATGTAGTCTTCTCCAAAGACCGTACATTGATTTCAAAATTTGTTCTTCAGCTATTATAGAAAATTTATATATGTAAGTATTTTATGTTGGTTCAAAGAACTTTTCATTATATTTTAATGAGAAATACTCATTAAAATGTCATAATATATATTATTAGAAACTAAAGATAATTTTGTAAAATAAAAACTATTTATATTAAAGACGGATAAAGCTTGAGTAATTTTTCGAAGTATTATTGAAAGTCAAAAATTCTGAGAAGCATAAAATTATTCTCTTGTCTTAAGAGAATTCAAGTAACGTACGCTCATAGGTTCACCTGAATAAATCTCGTAGTCTCGACTCTTAAAGAGCGGTGTCGTAAAAACAGTTGAATAAACATTAATTCGTTGAGCTAACAGTGCTAAGCTTTGTTTCACTCTCTCACGAGTAACGGTTCGTAATGGAAGACGTGTGAAAATGTGCTGACAGGCCAGGCTACTATATGCAATAAGTGCCGTAACTATACATTTCAGTATTTATTTCAGTGATCGCGGCTCTATTTAATTAACATATTATCCTAAGTCCTAACTCCGTCCAAACTACAGTGCTTCGTCATCGCTTGGTCGATAAATTAATTTCAGTGTTTCTCTTTTTGTAATATATACTACATAGGTCAAGAACTTTCTTGGAAGTGACCCGGTCTGTTAGAAGGCTTTATCATTTCCAAAGAAAAGAAAGATTTTTTTACTTGAGACAACATACATTGTATATATCCCAAAGTAGCTGAAGCACTTGTATTATGGTAATCAGAAACAACGAGGCTATCACAAGAAATACGTACATAAATTAATAAACAACCAAGACTCTGAAACAAACATTCCTAACGTCAAACAAATAAATGCACCTACCACGATTCGAACCCAGGGCCTTTTGGCGCATAAGGCTGGAGCACTACCAGTTGCGCCAACCAATCGTCTAAAGATAATAAAAAAGTCTAAAAATATAGATCCAATATGCCTTCACGCTCATACGTAACTCCCGAGGGTTGTTATAATTTTGACGTGTCTGTGGCATCGAAGCCAATGAAACATATTGTGCATTAAAATCTCATTATTAAAACCCTCTGAATAATCTTTGCGTGTTCATAAACGAATTACAAATATTAATAATGGTTTAAAAATTTACTATAACTTGCAATAAATACGATCTTCGTAAATTTCTTCGAGTCAACAGTTAAACGTGATAAAATGCGCTGACCTCAACTACATAATTTCAAATTGTCTATTCAGTTATACATTTTAAACGTGATAAAATCCTAATATTACAATCTCTTTTACATTTAAAATGAAAGATAGATAGATAAAAACTTTATTTGCAACTTCAGACACACACACACACACAAAATACTGCAATTATACAGAACACTAGGAAAACAGAACACAGTTGAATAAAACAAACAATGATTAAATCCTAACTAAAATGTATGTGTGTGTGTGTGTGTTTGCTGCAGTATGTCAAAAAGGTATAAATAAAAAAGTAAGTCAGTATGAAAGACGATTTCTCTTAGACTACAGATATTTAGGGCCTTAGAAAATATCACATACTTCCTGTTGTTGTTCTTCGCAAGAGATGTTGCGGATATCAACTTAGTTATCAACGTAAATAAACACTGTGTTCTAGGTAAGCCCTTGGCTTCCTTCCTGCCGGAATTAGTTAACATAATAAAATTTCAAACGAGCTTTAAAGAACATACTTGAGAACATACATAAACAAACTTAAACATTTTAAGATGTATTTCGTAACAAAACGTGTTTATAGGTTATCCGTGACTGTAACTATTTAAGATATTGCGAAATATGATGGGTCTAAATCGTTACGAACTAATATTACATAGTTCATAACGATTTACTTCTTTTATTAGCATTTAATATCCGGAAGTGGTATTTCGATGTTCTTGCACAACTAACAATTTAGTTGCCATTTTATAATAGAAGATTAGTATACCCATAGTTTTCAAATCACTCACAATTCATGGAACTATAATACTGGGTATTCATAAAATTTTTAATAATCTATGTGAATCGATTGTATATGAATAAAGGTTTTAGATAAGCTCATTTTAGATATAGAATGAATTATATTCTTTCCAATTCATTTTTTAAGGTCAGTAAAAACACTATACCTACATTATGTGTAAAGAATGTTTTATTGTATCTTTAAAATTTAATTCTTATTTGAAGAAGAGTGACATGTTATAACGAAATTATTAAAAATAGGTAAATATCTACATTCTACATGTTGGATAACTGCTCAAGTGGAACACTCCTGTGTACAAGCAATGAAAGTTTTGATATTACACTAATATGGCTAAAAAATGGGTAAATGTGTTAAGAAATTGCTTTAAATTGTATTGTTTAAGTGCAAAGAAAAGCTAAGGTTTGGAATTCTTAATAGCATTAATTGTGATCCCTCAAGTGCGCTGATCCAAGATTACTCTACGCTGCCACTTTAGTTCTATTCTCTGCCAATACGATTGAGGTTGACGTTCAGTAATCTGATTCCCTTGCGGGGCCCGCTATTGCTTCCGCCTTCAAGTAACGCTATAATCTTTTGTTCTTAGTTTTAGCGCGATCTTATTGCTTTATGACACCAGAACTTATATTAAAACGGTGAAAGTGATTCGTACACCTAAGCCCTAAATATATATAATTTTAATCAATAAAAATATATTTCGTTGGAGTAAAATACACTAGATATTTTAATCATTTCTGGAATGTTAGGTCCATAGTGCTAACATAGGTCAAGTCTCAAAATTCACAAATTCAATTCATTAATTCAATTTTAAAAAATCCTCAAACTACAAAAAATATTACCTAACAAAGGAATGAAGAGATGTATTTATTTAAAAAAATCGGTTCACTTGTTTAGAAGCTATGATGTCACAAACAACTAGACACATAGAAACGTTAAACTATAATAAAAAAGGTTTCGCCATTTTTTCAAACTAAGCATTGAAGATCTTGTATTGAGAGATGTGATTTGAGTGTAAGTTATACTAATTTTTGATTCTACCTTAGTCTTAGCTATCTCTTACTATTAAAAGTAGGTGCATGTCACTTAGAAAGCATCTAAGATTATACTTTATACGCTTAATCTAAAAAAACCTAATACCTGCACGTAAAGGTTCCATTTTCGAATATTCTCACGTTCCGTAGAAATGCTTATAAGGCATTAAGTAGGTATATAATAATAAACAGTGCGGTAGTGAGTTTGCCGACGATACATTGTTAAGTATCAAAACCATTATATTGCTAGCATTCACGCTCTTACAAGAATGCTCTCTTTATCGACAAAGTACCGTTGAGGTATCAATAATCGTATTTATGATATTATTAAGTAGCAGGGCTATCGCTGGCTTTCCAGCGCTAAAGTTCAAACTAATATTGCTTACAAGAAACTTAAATTATATGAATTGCCCAATGGAATATCCGCTTTGTTTGTAGTATTAATCATTATTTATTTATAGCGTTTTACGCTTTAGATACTTTCATATTTAAACTTTATAGACGTACATTATACATATTATAATATCTACTTAGTAGTATAAAGTAGCGAATTTGTTAGATTTTTATCTTCACATATATCAATATTATTAAGTTCTGATTTAGAGATAGATACTTTGGAACATTGCATATTTCAAGGTCCCATAATGGTCTATTTTATTGCAACCTCAAGTCGATGAAATCTAAAGTTGCTAATGGTTATCTTATCTATCTATCATATCTCCTGTCTATTGAAAATATATTTTTGAGAAACTAATGTTTAAATTCTTTGTTTTCAGGTAAGTTATTCTTCTGTGTACATCTTAATCAGCGAGACGTGTGCGGTCTGACACAGTTGTGATGTAGATAAGTTTTGACAAAATCACTTAATATATCCCAACAATTATAAATGTTTAACATATTAGCTTTTAGTTTTCTCCTTTATTCGCGACTGTCCGCTTGGGCATGTAATATAAAACACTCGGGAAATAATTTTTGAAATCATTCATTTATCCATTACAAACAAAAATCTTTTCTCATTATAAATTGGATTAGATTAAATGTGTATTAATTATTTTGATTAATTCTGTTGCTGTTGCTAACTACAGCATCTTATAAAGCTAATAATTAAATGTTCACTCTTATTTTAAAGATATTTTACTGTATAAAGATACTCGTCAGTAAAATTTCGCATGCGAGACAATTTTTGACGTTGCAGAAACTTAGCATTATTCTAGTCTCTATGAATAATTCAGTGACATTGCACTTGAGATTAGAATACGTATGTAATATAATCCTAGTTAAAAGTCAGTGCGTGTGGCGTGTCGTCTTAGTATGCACGTCATGATGTGATAACATCAATGAGCCTTCACTTTCCGCATATTGGATGTTTATTAAATTATAATTTTATTAGAACTCGTTGGTAATAAAAATAACACAACTTTTATTGTCAAGAGCGTATGAGACGCATTTTAATTTCGAATTAAATTTAAAACTAAGTGTGTTTCTTGTTTAGATGTAACAAAAAGAAGTCAAATAAAAAAAATTACGTTTTAAAAAAATCTTCCGAAATGTAACAAATAAGAATATCTCATTAACGGATAAATAGATCTTCATAAATTGTAGCTAAGATCTCGATCATATCAGCTTTCGAACAAAAAACTGCATTATAATCGATCCAATCATCTCGGAGCCCGATATCACGGACAGAGACATCAAATTTACAACACGTCTCTTTTTTGGTCGGAGCTTATTTTATTATTTTAATTTTTTAATTATTCATATTATTGACAGAATATATAATCAAAGAATACGTTTGTACATTTAAATCTAATTTAATTAATACTGAAATCAAATATTAAATATTTTTCTTTGGTATTAAAATTTCTTACTGTTGCTCTGACAGTTTTAAAAGGTAATTAAATTGAACTATCGCGAGCAAATTAGCTTATCGACACAAAATCCTAAGACTAGTCGATTTAGCCTGAATACCGATAACTAATTAGATAGAGACATGCTTCCTCTTTTGCATGTGATCTGCATACGTCTCATACGATTCCGCACTATTACATATCCTAGGGCTATTTACCTCAATGTTTGTAGACCTATTAATTGCTGGCTGTTTTTTTACATAGATAGTAAAGAAGTGCTAGGGTACTCTAATTAACTATTATCATTTAAGTTTATTATCGTCAAAATAATACGTGCTATATTTTTAAGCTAGCCGTTAAGTATATAAACCCTAAAGAGTAGAGAAACAAAAATAAATAAAGATTTTGTGTATCGATTCAAAGAAAAAGTAGGCCACAAAACTGACGTCTCTGGTAACCCTACGCATCTACGCGATTGGTTAATATTTTATGCACGCTCGCAAGTAATCGCTCTCATTACTGACGGTCTGACTTCCTTTATAGTTTATACTATTGCTTATTAGAGGTAGGATGTACAGTAATAGAAACATACATACATACAGTAGATTTATTTCACTTGGTTACTAAAGTCAAAAATATAATAAGTCAAAGATTACTTCTATAAAATACATGAACATTGTAAGTATGCAGGCTGCTCATGAACCTGCCTAATTAGAATTAGTTTTTTAAAAATAAGTAGTATTTACAGCATGTCTCTGTATATAATTTACAAGTGCGCAGAATAAGTCTACGCAAAGTCGCTATTCAAAGCTAGTATATAAGAAATAAGGTTTTAATAAAGATAAATTAAAACGTATTTAAATATTTGTATTTTGAAGAACTTTGAATCATATTTTAATTGTATGTGGCTTGCTTTTAAGTACCGTTGAATTCTTTTCTTCGTAGCATGTTCAGATAGAGACTTTCTAAGAGCACTATTGCCGAAAGAAACTCTTCATTATAACTCACTGTAACCAACCGCTGAATATCCTTTCTGCTTTATTGGACATGCACCCTTGCACGTATCGGTTTTATAAATTAAAATTCTGAATTTTAATTATTAAAACTATAATATGTAACACGGTTATATCTATGACCCCAACATTCCTTAGATAACAATGGGATAAAATTAACGGACTCGTGTCATTGTATAATTTTACTGACGTTTAGCGGGTCAGCGCCCATGAACTCAACTTCCTCTATTTGGCGCAGAGTATGAACTTTAAGTAATATTTAATATATTAATTTAATTTCGTAATAAATGAAAATACTCTAATTCTGCTTGTGATAGATTCGTTAACCTATACTAGGGTTCATAGTTGTGGCATAATAGAAAAGTGTCTCTATCCCAGCTTTTTCCTGAATCCCATCTACTTGTAACAATAAATCCGTTTTGAATTTCATACACTTGTTGAAAATTCATGTATTTATACTAAACTGAATAAAGTAGTGGTTGATTGGTTCTGTTTATATTGTTATGGTTAGATTTGGTATCTATTTTTCTTTATTATATAAACAGAAAACCATTATTATAACTTATGTAGTTGAATGTTATGCATCTGACCTGTTTTTTGTGTGTTAATTTATATAAAATTAAACTTTAATACTAACTGAACACGATGATAAATTTGGATTAATCATCATTAATATCATCGCGTTGAGTTATGTATAGCTGTTAATTTCTTCTGTATCGCGCTGACCTAATTTTATTTTATCACTGACTGGAAATATACTGTGGCGTAAGTAGTTCAGTTGTTTAAATGAGCTGATCAGGTGCATATAAACAAAGGATGGACAGTGTCAAATTATTTGTTTATCTACGATGTTCTTCTCAGTTAAAAGATATTTAAAAATCTGTTATAATATAAAGACATAGATTTGGTATATTTTAAATAATGGATTACTTTAAAAACTGTCCTCTACTCGACTCAAAAAGAGGGTAATATTGCGTCAGATATAGTAAAGGATTTAGAGGAAAAATTAGTTGTGTGGGTGGAAATTTGTAGGAGTTTTTCTGTGGACCACAATTCCACAAGTCCGCAATAGATACTTACTATTTTTCAAAAATTTTAAACGTTTTTTAAATGTTTGCTTATATGACAATTATTTATAAAACGTCATTGTATGCCATACTTAATTTATGCGTCCACTAAAAATATAAATGAAATATTACGAAGTCTTCAAGTTTATGACCACTATGTTTTGAAAACGAAGCACTCAAACGTACAATAAATATCAGACATCTGTCAAACGACTAATAAAATATTATTTATTGCGATACTTTTCCCTGATTGCAGGTATCCAATAAATTCCTAAGTATCTTAGAATCTATTGAATTTCAAATCCAATCATAATTGCTGTATCGTTTTATGACCAGTATTGAAATTAGATAAGAGAAGTTTATCTGATCTAATAAAAACCCAAAGAAATATATTGCAGGTGAATGAAATGTTTTATACGTTTTCACTTAAAACCGACAAGGAGAATTGAAGATAATTTAAAATTTAAATGACTATATATAGGACGAGGGTGAATGGTGAGGTGGGTGCTGCTAGACCTAATCGTACTTTTCTGGACCAAGTCCCGGATTTACTTCAGAAGGGGCAGGTCAAAAGCATCTGCAACTGGTGAGCATGTATGATTAATTTATTGGTAGTGGATGAAGCGAAAGAGTGTGGCAGATGGAAGTCTGTGGTCGCTGCTTACTTCCTGAAGAAAAAGGCGTCATATTAAAAACAGAATAAATATGAAATTCTCTCGGTTTATAAATACAAATATAACATGATGCCACAAAAATAGGTGAACATCTATAAATTATGTAGCTAAGAAATATTTCGATTCTACCCAGAAAGCGTCTAGCTATAAAAGCGTCTAACAGTAAAATTTAAATCCATTCAGAAGCTTTTGCGTTTATTAATTACAAATAAAAATCTTTTCTCTTTGTTATAAATGTATCAGTGTATAGATCTATCTAAGCTAACATAAATATCGAGTTTTGCATATATGTGTAGGTTCTAAAAACAAACAATTTCAACTTGAAAGCTTTTATGAGAAGCTATTAGAAAGTGAGTGTTGTACGAGGCTGATTGGAACTTTGTAAGTAAATGTATCTTTAATAGTTAATAATATTACGACAGTGATTATTTTGTATGCTGAATTTCATCTTCGGAAAAACTGAAGTTCGCTTGGTAAGATTTGAAAAGGTAATGGCAATTGTAATAGAATTTATATGAAATCTAATCAAGGGAACCTTTATGCTAGCATCCTTGTTAATATAATTAAAATCTAAAACGTATATAGAAATATTTGGTCTGACTTCTGATATCTAAACTTAGGAAATTTATTTAAAATCTTTACAGTAAGTCTTAAATCTTGAACAGCCTAACGTTCTGCATGACCATCCTTAAGACCATATTGACCACCAGTACCTATTCGTAAATTGCTCTTAAAAATTAATTCCGCCTCCGAATTGTCTTAGCCAATCATATTCGAAAAAGAAATATAAAGATCGTCTTGGTCGATGCTTCGAAGACTTGTGAGGCTGACCATTTCTGTGACAGATTCCACGTCATTTCAGTCTCCACCTCAAACATAAAATACCTACTGCAGCCATTGTCCAGGTTCTGATCAAATTTTTAATAATTCTATTTCATTGCATGAGTATTCTGTTTTTCTCATTTTCATTAATATTTGTTTTTCTGTTCCTGTGATATTCCTTCGAAATGTTGTGCAATGTACGTACTTGTAATTAATGCATGTTTTATGTCTTGGTGTAATGTTTTATATTTGTGTTACACGTAAATTAATTAAAATAAAAAATAATTGCCAATAAAAGTTAAGAAAGGAACATGCAATTTATGGTTGGCAGGCACAACAGGCAAAACAGTCAGGTCGATTCTATTATCTATAAATGTATTACACCTAGTTAAGCGTAATACGGAATTAGAAACAGAAAATTACAGGCATAAAACAATAATGTAACGGTTAGTCAAACGTTTCCGTGTGCTGTTTTGCAATAAATGCGTTTGTCGTTATTTCCACACACGACATTGCATAGATTGTTGATTTGTTTCACCACTTAACTTTTATAGTCTTAAATAACATGTTATAAAGATCGGACCAGTTATAACGCTGAATTATGGTTAAAATTACTATCGCTCCAGGAATAAAAAAGTGCAAGTCAAAGCATTGCGAGTACAATGCAATTCTTACGCAGCGAGTTGAATAAATTATATGTCTCTTTGAGTGTTATGTTCATATTTTTGGGTCACGAAGTAGATTTAGGTCAGAAGCGTTATATTTTCTGGCTGGTTTGAAATTAAAAAAAACTATAATACTCTTTTTTCGACCACCTATTTTGACTATCAGTCAAAATTCAATTTTACTAAATTAGAGTAACTATATTTGTTAATGTCTTTATAGACAGTGGTAAACATAAATCACACTGTTAATTTTTCTTAAAGATTATTGTCGAGGAAAGTGAATAGTATTTAATTTGACATCGCGGCCATCTTAGTGTCAAAGGTCACGCGTCGGTTTCACCAAACACCGGAGGATGAGTTCGCACGCGATGGAGAGATCGTTAGATTTTGTTAAGGAATACATAATGAGCTTTTGCAATACTTTAATGCTATACGTGAATGGTTGTCTTGCAAGAATTAATATGCGCTCATTTACACAGACCTGCCAAGGATTTTAAAACAACATTGTAATCTAGGAATCACATTGTACATTGTCGTTTATTATAATTACTTTGAGACTGCTGAATGAAATATAAAATAAACGAATGTATAGATTTTATAACACTTTTTTATTTATTAACACTTAGTTGCACAAGAAAGAAATCAATACAGGCTGCCTGGAGAAAAATAATATAGAGATTGTAATCTCGAAGTCATTTTTCCGCAATATTCATTTTCGTAATATTTTATTTCAATTATAACCAAAATTAATGGGTCTTCAAAGTACGAAGACTTATTGTGTTCGTGTTTATAGACTATACCCTCAGATCAGCAATTATCTTAATATTTCAACAGAGCAACGCTTGAAATTGTCACGAATAATTCCGTTCATAATAACTCTCGCTCTTTGTACTAGCTCTGTGACAGTTTTAATGATTAGGTCCTAGAGAAATAGAATTTATTCTTATACATTTTACATTATTTTCTTATTTATAATATTTTTGTAATGAAACATGCTCTAGAATGAAGTTTGAAATAAGTGTGCGATAGACGAAACAATGTATCAATTAACTTCGAGCTAAACTATAAAATAATTTTATTCAAATTGCGAACTTATAAAAAAAGAAGACTCCTTAGTTAGCTATTTGGTTTTTATTGGTTACGTAAGTTTTTGTAATGGCCCTAGCAGGAAATGTTAAACGATATTATATCTGTATATTAGGTACAGCTAAATATAGCATTAGAAAAATTTAATGTAAATACAGTATGAACTAGAAATGTTGTGCCTAATTGTGTCAAGAGATGTCGCTAATGTACTTTAAATCACGACAATTTTCTTTCATAGAAACTCGAAAGTAATTCATAGATTTATTTGGCCTAGAAGACTTTATAAAATTACTGTTATTTATGTATCTTTATTCATTGTATATGTTTTAATATTTTGTCGGATTTCTTTGAATATTATCTTTGCATTTATAGAAATCTACAAATACTTAAGACTCCTGGAAGACATTACTTACAACAGATAGGTCGGTTAGCTCCCGCAAAGCCGATACAGGGACAAATTGTTAACGACAGCCATATAAGATATGGCTGTCGTAAGAAATTGTCTTGCAGTAATATACTGAATTCAGTAATAAATACATGAGTCTTCTATATAGTCAATGACCGTTTTGTATTTATTCTATACCTTAATACATTTTCTATTCAACACTTAATTTAAAATATATATTAGATAAGCTTCTACTCGCGACTTCCTCCGCGGGGCACAATAAAATATATCAGAAAGTTTCCCATCAGTAAAAGAATTATTAAATTCTGGATGTTATATCCAGAGATTTTCTTGTTTAAAATTTAAATACACAATTTATATCAATTTTTTTAATTATTTAATTCATAATTTATGACGAATTCTAATACAAAATTCAAGGTAGCAAGAGAAGTTACTGATACTAGTAATTTTGCGTTAAAAAAATATACAGAGTAAAATAATCTATTTCTCTTTTTATATGAATTTCAGTAGCTTAAAAATTTATTTTAGTAAGGTGTACAGGGAACGGCATGTAACTTTGCAATACAAAAATTTATGATATTAAGTAAGAAAAATAGCAACTCATTTAATCGTTGTATTATCCAATGAAAGTTAGGATACAACAGAATATCTGTGTATTAAGTAACCTGTTTAACAATATAAACTATGCAAGGAATCGATGAATCAAGAAAGTTGGTACACGTCTTTGTTTAATGCAAACTTTCACATTGCATTAGAAGATTATTTTATAGATGTGGCACAATAGCATCTATCAAGCTCAAAATTGCTCGAGGTGTTCTGGGTTCGGTAAGAGAAATACACTAGAATTTTATCTTTATGAAATTTGACACATAGACTATAGTAGAATGCTCTTTTTCCATAGTATATTACATGAACGAATTTGCGTGCAACAACAAGTAGTTTATATTCAAAGTGCATTCCCATGCAACGTCTTACTTTAATTTAAAATAAAGCATTTTTACATACAATAGCAGTTTGGCCGCTCACACGTGGTTGTAAACTGATGCGATCTAAAGCCTACTCAAGAAGGCTATTAAATTTCTTTAATGCAACTGGTATCCTTTCATTCCTTCCAGCATTGCAATAAACAAATATACTTTATAACAATTCTTATTTAATTGATGACTGTTTTAAAACAGTAGAGTTGTGCTGACGTAAGAACTTTAATAAATGTATGTGCTTTCTTTCTTACGGCTTTAAATCTTAATAAACGAGTTCAAATCCGATAAAACATCAATAAAACTGATAAAAAGAGAGATTGTTTGAAAATTTTCTAAAATTTATAAAATTAAACTACGATTATTCTAATGTTTCGCTTAATTATGCAAATGTGATATAATGAAATTATTATTATATGAAAGGGTTGGTAGTATATGTTAATATAATCATACATTTTTTATATCTTAGGTCACTGTGTCGCCCATGTGAATAAATCATATTATATAAGATCGAAGGTTAATTGAAGACTTTTTTAAACACTGCTTATTCGCTAATCAGCGATCTCTTTCAGGCAACCCAATTTTTTTGTTGGTACTACTTATGCCCCGTCCGGCAAGTGGCAGCCCTACCAGAGACCGAATACGAATACAAATTAAATTATAAATTGTATTCGGGACCGGGGTTCTAACCCGATACCTCAGCTTCGCGGTAGGCTTATAAGACCGCTTAGCCATGAGGCCTATTTCTGTTTATAGATTAGAGCTAAGTATTTATAGTAAAAAAAATATACCTAACAGTATGAACTTGAAATGTCGTGCCTTAATGTTAACAGGTAGCGCTGATTAAATAACTCGAGGGAATTCGGCGGCACTTCAGAACGTTGTTACCAAATTATTCATTAATTAAATAATGATGTAATGCAGAAACAGAATAGACAAATGATTTGGAGGTTGTGTTCGGGCCCCTGATAAAAAGGAAAGTCATGGTCGCTCCACACTGTAGATAGCTGACCTAGAACGATCTGTAAACGGCATTATAGTCTGTAGCGGGCCTAGATGTCTACCGGGTCCCCGGGTTGTCTGTAGTTAGAGCAATACAAACTGTGCCACTCTAGGAAATTCTCACATTTCGATATGTATTAGAATTTTCTAGGCCCATAAACTATCCACTATAATTCTCCAGATAAGTTATACGGTTATCTTCCACGCCTAAATAAATCACATTAATGCGCTTCCCTTAACATTAATGTATAGTGGCTAAGAGCGTGTCGGCAATGTTCGGTTGTCATGGTAACAGGATTTACGGATATTACTAATCGTTGTCTGATATGTTTCATTTCCTTTACTATATTTTCCACCACACGATGTAAATCTTAATTTTATTATAACTACGATATGAATATACAATACATGCAGCCTACATATTAAATATTAATATAGTTTATATTTTCATATTTTTGTACTTGTATTTCTTAGCTAGAGGTGATACTCATTACAACTTGGTGTCTCCAATTATAATAATTGCAAAACATTTCAATAATAATGCCATTAATTTTACTTAAAACTGAAATCTTACCGAGGTTGAAACGTGTGTTACGCTAAACATAAATCAACTACATATTATATTACATACATTATACATAAATAATAAAAATATATTAGGAACCTAAGTAAAGCTTAAATAAAAATCATTAGTATTTGCATCACCAATAGTCCCAAATTTTGAAAAACAATTGTTAATGAAGCTATAGTTATTACCGATACAGATTACAAACCAAAGATACGCCCTTTGTTTTCGTTTCACCCCAAGCTGTCTTACTTAACTGATGGTTTGTGCAATTAAGTATCAAGTATATTTCCCAAACCTAGCAGAAACCGGTGCTTCATCAAAAAACACATCCATCCTCTTATCCAGCGTTATCCGCTTTCTTAGTAACTTGTAGAGGCGTTTGGCATAAGTCATAGGATTGTAATTAAAAATCACTGTACCCAAATATGAAACGATATGATGATAGTTTAATGAATATAAATAAATATTCAATCTCGCTATTTACATCAACAGATACGAGAAACCGTTTCTTAGTTATTTTTACTTGCCATTATTCATCAACATGAGTGATATGCTTTTACTCTCAATATTAGCAAATGTAAATTATATAGTTAAAGTTAAGTAATTTAAAATTAAAGTAAACATTTGTTACCTTCTTAATTTAATTCACATAGGTCTTGTATCTTTGGCAAATTGTTGAAAATATATATACTGTAATATACTAACATTAAATTAATAACAAAAAAAGCATGTGTGCAATTCACACGTGGTAAAAATAAAAAAATAAATAAGAAAAACTGTATAATGCTTCCTATCTCATTTTCTCCCACGTTAAATCTTACGAATTTCTCTGTCTGTCTCTTTTTACTGTCGCTCTTTCGTTTCATCGACTTTCAAATCACAACGATGGTAAAGAAGATTTCACTTCAAAAATTTTTCTTGTGCCATGACGCCACTTAGTGTAAAGTGTAAAGATATTCGTGTTGCAGATATCTAAAAAAGGATTTTTTAAATCGCTTTAGTCTAACACATGGTCCATACAAATCGGAACGCCTATTCATTGTCAAGTACTAGCGGATAGTGTACTGGTTCACGCATGCTCACAAGAATGTTTGTATTGTTCATGGGAAATTAATGGCCGACAATTATTTATTGTAATGTGGTACGGAATTATTACTACATGATGTTGTATTGCTTACTTTTTGCTATTACGTTGTTGAGTAGAACAGAGCATATTAAAACGACATTTTGGCGCGGCATGTAGCGGTAAAAAGAAATTTTAATAAAGACCTGATCAAATCAAACCAGTATGAATTAATTTTTTCTCATTTTCTACCTTTAATATCCTGTCAAGCCTCTGTACCCGTAATAATTCATGGGATAAATACCTTTTTTATGTGACATTAAATAATTGCGCTGGATGAATGCGCAATTCAGCTTATAAGAGTCATTTTGCATTCTGTTATTTAACTTTAATAATAAAACTTTATGCGTAATGAAGACGTCTTCTCGCTAGATAATAAAATGCGATATGAATATAATTTATATTTCTTTACATAATAAATTACATTTTAATGTAAATGTTTCCTGCATATTAAAACATCCACAAGTCATCAATGCTTGATTAAGTAAATTCACACAAATGTAAAAGGATGCAATAGTCAATAAAATCAGTGAAATAAGTTTGAAGATTTTAAGCGACCGTCTCTTTCATAATACTAATCTTCATGGTGTAATTTACTTTCAAATATTTTGTGGTTTTAATGTGTGGTTAGCGCGTAATCTAGTTTTTTACATTTATAAGTCTAAACCATTAAACCGATATTAATGAAATTTAGTACAGATATAGACTCGAGCTTGAGTATAAATACAGGATACCTTTTATTTTGCATCGGCTTGAAGGGGTTAAAATAGGGCCAAAACGCCTCCAGAACCGAGTGGTATTGCCATACGTACTGTTTAACTTTACAAGATGGACGACACAAATCCATATGATACCGTATCAATATAAATCGAGTAAATTTTACTAGAAATTCTAAGATTGGGCCTGTAGTGTGGGGAACATACAATTACTGAGATTCACTGGCTCACTAGTACACGCTGCCTAAGTCCTACCTCCTGCCATGACTATGGAATGCTCCCAGCCCTCGGCCACACCGGCCGGACCCTACTCCACTATAGGGCCTATAATTTTTCCCATTTTAACGCCGATATTACGAGAGGAAGCTACTAATAATATTATACAAAATATGGTTCACTTAAAATACACAAATATAGTCTTTATCCCTCATAGGTATGTAAATTGTGATTTCAAACAATAACAATTTTCGAATTGACCTTATTGGTTCATTATCCTTACATACAAATGTCCTTACAACTCGATATGCTATGTAAATGAATGGCTATCCGCGATCTTAATGTACGATCGGAAACACGAACGTAATAAGGTCAAATTCACTAAAGAGCACCTCCATTATGGTACTCTATGGTTACCATAGCTTCCATACAAATGTTCATTAGGCTATTCAATTTCTATCTTTGATTTCGAAGCATCTATATTAAGAACTGGGGCCTTCCTAGCCGTTCTTAGTAGGACAAAGAGATTCGAGTGATGATAAAATGCCAAAGCAAGTAGTGGTTTTAAACATTCATTCATTCATATAATTCTTTTTTCAAATGTTTTCAATGTTGTGTTAGATAAGATCTTGTCTAGGAAATCTCTATTTAGAAACTAACTTATAATTCTCTCAATTTAAGAGATGATTGAACCCTTACAACTTAGAACATCACCTACTTAATACCTTCTTTTTATCCTAATGTTGCACAAACGAAGTCCCGGAGCTAATAGGTTTCCATAAAATTTACTGGTCATTTATAAATAGCTGGTACTTTAATTTTCACAGCTCCTATTTTATAAAATTTAGACAACTTCAAATAAACTGTAAAGTTAGTTTAAAGTTAAAATAAGCTTTCATTCGAGTGGGATTCTATGTCATAAAGTTTCCCGCAGTTCAAAGATCGGAAGTACATTACAATCCATCTTACCTTAAACAAAAGCGAATACAAATCACAGAACTAAATTCGATCACGCAGTGGTATTATGAATACGTTACGACACAAGATTTACAAGAATCGCTGTCACGTTGAATGGCAAATCGGCTTTCTTGGGGCAAAACGACACAAATGCGATATTATAAGTATTTTTATCAGCTCATATAAGCTGTTGATTGGTTATTTTTGCCTTTCGTATTTTTAACGTTAACACAAAAGAGGGGAAATGTTTGACGTATTTTGTGTGTCTAGCTATAATAACGTAGCTCCTAAATCAAAGGACCCATTTTGTTGCGGATAGACCTATATAGCTATAATTTATGAAAATCTGTTCTTCTATATAAATTTGTAATTAGGTAACATTTTGGAGGGTTTTTCAGTCTTATAAAATATGGAAACGTATAACTCCCCTCTTTTTTCGTCGAGGGTTCATGATACTTATCGATTAGGTACATATTTATTTAATGTTATTTACGTCAGTGATCTGTCATTACTCAATAATCATTAGAAAAAGAAATATGTAACTAAATATATTTAAGTATATATAATAAACAAATTGTTATAAATTAAAAATATTACGAAAGGAATAAAACACATTTCAGACGGTACCTATCTTCTATGTCGTTTTGAAAATCGCTAGGTCGTGACGTGAGCGCCTGGTGGCTCCGAAATTATGATGTGAGTACACACGGGTCAGTAATGTGAATCTGTCTCAGGAGGTTAATGCAGTCATGCCTGATCCTACCCCCGTGACATCACTTTTAACGGAATAAAGGTTTAATGGCGGGCTAAGCCACGATCATTTCCATATTGATACAATCTGGTAACATTGTATTGCTGTTGTATGTATTGTAATGTTATTTTAATTAATTTAAATGAAATATATTAGATAGATAGATATAGAATAGATTTTTATATGTATTTTCGTTCCTTTTGGAGTGGAGACTTTGGGTCCATGGGGGCCAGAGGCGCGTCGATTGTTTAAAGAGATATCGACGCGCTTAGTTGAGACCACAGGAAACCCGAAAACTGGCTCATATTTCGGCCAACGCGTTAAGACTCGAGACCGCGACGCGCGACCGCGACAGCAAGACGGTCGCTGCCCCGGTCAAGTAGTGTCTCCGGTCGCGATCGAAAAGCACATGTATTTAGTGTTTATGGAACAAGAAATGCAAATATTTCATCTCTCATTTGGCATTATAAGATTATCAAGGGTATATCAATAAGCGATACGGATGTCTGCAAACCGAATTTAAGATTTTCAAATAACTATTCCGAAATTATAATTTACTAGCTGTGCACCGCGGTTTCACCCGCGTTAACTTCGTCGTAATGTGATGTTATATAGTCTAAAAGCTTTTAGCTCTAAAAATGACGATACTTCCATAGAACGTTTCATCCCGCTTGTCGCGGTCTCCGGTCGCGGTCTCGCGTCTCGGTCTCCGCGCGAACCGCTACCTTTAGTATAGCAATACAACGCGGTAATGTAGCCAGTATTTTGGGTACGCACCCCAACGGCTTTGACGAGCCTTTTGAATTTTTGTAAATATATTTAAGTACATTATTGTTCATATTTAATAAATAATTATATAAAATAAAAATTTAAATGTAATTACTAAATAATGTCTAAATATCATATTTAAAACTGAATGTATGTGGAATAGATAGCACTTAATCCCAATATCTCAGATACAATACAAAAGTATGGTACATGGATTATTCAATGATAATCGGCCGATTCTACACGAATCTAAACTGACGTGATAGGATCTTAGCTATAATTTATGAAAATCTATTTATCAACTTGTAATCATCATGTCGGGGTTTTTATTGTCTCCAATATCACTTGTATAATGTTCACTGATGCTGAATAAGTTATTGTAACTTACTTCAATTAATCTTAAATGCGTAGATAAAAACGTGTTATAAATAATCTTGTTGAAACATTAATCTACCATTACATAAACTGATGGATGTGGATAATTTAAGTAAATTTATAGTTAAGTGTTGAGTTGTGAACTCACTTTCAACATCATAAGTTTTGCTTTCATAATCAGTCGCGAAACGAAGTATTCCTACTGGAAAAACTTATGTTTTACTCCTCGCTTCTTACTAACAAAATTTGTCTCTAGATTGCTACTATACCCTTATCTGAAGTTAGCTAACACCTGAAGTCAATGCCATATTCAAATTTAGACATATGTAAAAATGCATGAAATTTTATCCTATTTTATACAAAACGTAAGTGAAAAAAAGTCTTAAATGTAATATTATTATTTATAATAGCATAAAAAATTATTTCTAAATGCACGAATAACAGAAACAAAGCACAAGAAGAGCATCGATATAGAAAACCTTATATCGATTAGAGTTTAAAACTATTTTAGTTTGGCGTCTACGTATTATCAATTTTTGTCTAAATTTTCAAAGAGTTTCCAATACGATAAACCGTCTAAAAAGCTTTCTATCACAGCTGAACTCACATTCGCGTAACAAACGAAACGTGTAACGTTTTTAATGTGCGTTGAAAATAGAAAAAATTCATAGAGAATATAAGCATGAAATAAAATTCCAACTATTCTTCACATCTGAAGTCGCGAGCTTCCTCTAGACCAGGACAAGAACCAGTTATCCAACGCATTTCTTTCTCATACCCTACGTAATACGAATGATTTAAAGTTATTCGAATCGTTAAAATGAAAATAAATATCGTAAACTAACACCATAAAAGTTTACAAGCATTTAACTTAGAAAATACAACATTGTTAATATTCACCGGCATTGTGCCTGCCTCTTTCAATTAAACCAATAAAATAAATCACAACTTTATTGTTGTCTTCGAACCCGGTTTTACATAACTATAAGATGTATAGGCAATAAAAGAAAATTAAGGCGACATAGATTCGGACGGCCAGCTGTCTTGTTGAATATTTTCCTTCGCTTAAATAATTCATAGGAAATTGATCTTTATGTTATTGTGATAAATGTGAATTTCAATTGAGAGGGATGAGAGTTCCGTTAGCTTAAACGCTCATCTATGCTAGCGTGCGCGTCTCTATGCTAATAGGTAGAACCGCTACGGTATAAACACCAATGAAACTCTTATCATTGATAAAGATTTCGTTTTTCATAACATATTTCTAATGACAGGCCAGTTGCTGAAGTTTATAAGCTTTGTGACAATATAAAAATAAAAAACGGAAATAAATTTTAGTTTCTCAAGAGTTATCCGTCTACAATCTACAATCTACATTGTCATGCTATATTTTCATACAGATGAAAAAGTATGTTGAATGTAATAGTAAAAAAATATTGATTATTGCTTTTGTCAGGCTTTTGTATCTTCAAATTTTTTCGAAACAATTTTTGTTTTTCTTTTGATTCGAACTGAAATATTCTGGGTTTGAGAATTATATAAATCAACGCGTAATCAAAGCTATGGAGAAAACTAAGATACAATAAATATATGTTTTAAGCACAAGACTATTCACTTGTTTAAAAATTCGTGTGGGCAATATGGGAGGAATCGAAGATGTGTGATGTAGGCGTTTTGTTTATTTATGTGTTTGGATGTATGAATTTCAAATACGTGGGATGCAAAACGGATAGATTCAAGACATGTTCAGCTCGACACTGGGGTTAAGTGATTTCATATTGCATAAGTAGGAGTGAAATATGTGAGTTATTTAGGGCTGCACTGACTGGGCTTTCTAGCGATACCAAATAAATTACATAATTGGTAATAAATTATAGTATTCACAGTATAGTAACTAATATATAATAGATTTGTGCTATTCTTTAGTTGGTACCGACTTTTTAAATTTGTATTCGTATTGTGTTTGTCGGACATGTCTGAAAAAATAAAAAAGGCCTAATAGCAAATAGGTCATCAACCAAGACTATCTATCCGAATCATTTATTTCTTAAGTTCGAACCCAGTATCTCCGGCGCAATACGCAAACGCCAAAAATAAACGCAGAAATATGTCTGTCCTTCTCCATTATAGTTCGCTTATTTGTTAACTCCTGACGAAAAAGAGATAAACCTGAACCACTAAACTGTTTTCGTTGTTTCATGACTGATCAACATAGATCTTAGCTGCAATTTATTAAAAACGTTCCATCCGTGGATATATGTAAATTCATTTGTGTAAATAAAGTAAAGCATCTCGGCAAGACACATGCGTTTATTGAAGAGAAATAAAAACGATCTAATTAAGTTTTATAAAATAACTATTTATTTAGAAAATGACTCGTAAAGTTTGTTAGGTTTTATAATATAAGCCATTTAATTGACACTGCATTGATAAAATCATCTGCATCTCCGGACAATAAAACTGCTTTACGATATTTTAATTGCGGGATTGTGTGTTAATTAACTCCCGAGTGTGAGAAAGTATTTCAAATCCTATTTTGAAATGTCTATACTCTATAGTATTTGTTTTAATTACTTAAGAGGTCAAAGATTCAAATGTCAAGATTTTGGCGTCAAAAATAATTTGCGATTTACTTGTCCAAGTATGCTTCATTGAATTAGATTTAAGTGGTGTGGGTCTGTAATTGCATACATACTAGATATATTATTAACACTATTAGTTAAGATATATTTTTATTTGCTTTTGAAGACTATATTTACAAAAAATACGTAAATACACTTAATATTGAGTTGAATAATTAAACTTTAGAAAAACTAAAACGCCTTTTATAAATGCTATTGCCGGTGAAATACAAATCTTTTTAGAAGTGAAAATGAGGTGGTTTAACGAAATATCAACGTTTTTCAATGCGAAAATTTCGAAAATTACTATAGAAATTAAAATTTTGCTCGAAATTATTTATTTCCAATTTCAAAATATCTTTATTTATTAACTTATGATTTAACTATTTAAAATGACATTGCCAGTGTAAGTATTATCCAAGCAGTTATAGACAAATGAGTTGAAAGTTTTAGCATACACTCGGTTTATATAAAACTAACTAGCGACCCGCCCCGGCTTTGCACGGGTATAAACATATATAAAAGCCTTCCTCTTCAATCACTCTATCTATTAAAAAAAACATCCGATCGACATCATCAAAATCCGTTGCGTAGTTTTAAAGATTTTAGCATACAGAGATATATAGGGAAAGAAAAAGCGACTTAATTTGTTTGTTTTATACTATGTAGTGATTACTGTATTTTAGAACATATTTAACATGGGAGTTGCGTTTGTAGGTATAAGATTATGTAGTCACAAACATGTTTACTTTGGAGAGAAAAGGATTCCAGGCGATGGAAAAACCTACAGCCACAAGATTATTTACGCTAATATTATTATTTGTATATATGTATGTTTGTAAAAAAACATATAAACTCGAAAAATACTGGACCGAGTTTAAAAATCCTTGCATTGGTGGAAAACAAAACTCTAACCAGGTCTTACAAAGTCACTAGTAAATGTCTTTATTAATATACACACATACGTTGAAAGCTTGAAAGAGATAAGAGCAAATAATCAAGTGTAATGAAAGACTGACAGCATTATTAATGATTTAGTTAATAACTTGAGGTTAATTTTAAAATTGAAAGCGCATCTTACGTTTGACAAATTACGAGTAGATATCATATAAATGTCAATTGCAGGAATTTTGATTAGTTATTACGTAGTTTTTAATCTAAAATTATATGTTAGCAAAATGTTAATGTTTGAGAAGGTTGGACAAATAACTAATATCGACAGTTCACATGCTCTAATCCCAAAGTAAATACCTGAAGCACACTTGTATTATAGTAACCAGAAACGAGATACCATAATAAATACAATATTTAAGTTAATAAACAACTAAGGCTCGGAAACAAATAAATGCACCTACTACGATTCGAACCCAGGACCTTTTTGGCGCAAAAAGCAGAAGCACTACCAATTGCGCCACCGGACCATCTGAATGAAAACAAAATACATATATAAATAAAGAATTTTGCATGCACGTTCTGAGTGAATTACTTGTTGAACATCTTTAACTGTTTAAATTGTTCTGTTTTTCCATGCCTTTTCTTTTTTATAGTTATTTTTTGTTTTCATCCAGATCCAGAGATAAATAATAAACAAATATACAAATGTTACCTCTTTATTATTTTACCTTCGTCTGATTTACTATACAGATTAAAGATTAGAGTTAAATATTATATTATGTATTAGAAAAATATACTGTATCAAATTTAAATGTGATTATCTTATTAAAGTTATTTGATAGATTTAATCGGTTTGTACATTGCGTACCTTCTAATAGAAAAAATAATGTACCGTGTAAGATTCTTTATTTATTTTGTTATTTCAAACAATAAATACTATTCTAATTTTTAACGATTTATTTATGAGTTCGTTATAGTTAATCGGTGCATTAGCATATCTATTCCGGGCAGTCCGATAGAGTCATCAATCGAGTATCAATCCCGTTTTTCGCTAACTTTATCTTCAATTATCTTTAATTATTAAGAATTCAATTAAACAACATTTACTAGTAAAACAGTTTATCTACTTGTTGCGTTTATATATTAAATAAAATTAGGACAAAAATAAAATAGTCATTTTTGTCTTAATTTGTCCATCGATCACCCCTTGCCTACGTATCAGAACTGATTATGGGGAATTTTGATTTAAGATAAGTCTATCTTTATCTGTAACCACCACCGTGGCTAAATGGTTTACGCGTCTGCGTGCTTCGCCGGAGGTACTGGGTTTGAATCCCGGTGAGACTAATGAAAATTCCCGTTGGGAATAAGCCTAACGGCTGATCACCTACTTGCCTGTAAAGATGATAAATGAAACAGTTGTCTGTTTATATTTATAATAAAATTGATCAGAGTCCAAACAAAAGATAAAAACAGGGATTTTTAAAGAGAAAACTTTTTAAAGAACTCCCGACGTGACTTCTGGTGGTGACTATAAATAAGAGTATCTCATAAATAGATTAACAGATCTTCATAAATTTTATTGAGAGGCTAAGGCTTAGACGCCGGGCTATCTCGCTGGTTGTTAAGATGAAGTCATCTTGTATCGTCCCGTTTTCACCATCACTGACTGATTCTATTCAAGCTGTCACCGCATGTCATCTAACGGTTCGTCCCATAATACATTTCTCGTTTCACTTTACAAGTCAAATTGCTCTTTAATAAGTATTGATGTTTAATCGCTACAACATTTTATATACTATGAAGTCTATTAACAAGTAACAGTTGTTCTTAGTCAATTTAGTAACTACTGTTAGTTAACACCATCACTGTGTTTTAAAATATTAAAATACGGTACTATGAAATAGGATTGGAGAAAAACAAAATATTGATTTTGAAGTGAAGAAAATTTAAAAATTCCGGATACGTTAATTACAAATAAGAATATGGATGATGATTAAAACGCATCATAATCATTTAATTCGTTTACAAGCTGCGATGCCACAGAAAGACATACAGACGCGGCTATCTAAAAAAAATCTCTAAAGACTAATTATTATAAATTATTAGTTAGTTTTCTTTCATTATAGTTTCAGTCGAATAAGTCATTCGACTGAAACTATACACCTAGAATTAATTTAGGTCTACGACTTGTTTGAAATTTCCTGAGCGCAGTCAAAAGTACTAATGGTGCAAATTCAATGACCAAACAAATAAACTAAATATAACACTTGAACGGAAATATTCTGTCAGAGATATGTAGTCAATCTTCGTGACGTAGACATAATAGGGGATTTACACAAGTTGATCTTAGCCGCACGACCAGGCCACACGGCGAAAATCGACTAAATTGCAATTCGTTAAGCCGCAGGTGATTAAAATCTCAAGCCTTAAGTAGAGGCTGCATGCGGCTTGTGACTAAAATGTCCTTGTAACTAGTCAATTGCAGATTACCCGTTGCATGAAGGCGTGTATAACACCTGTTTTGCTTAACATTTTCGAATAAAAAGACTTAGCTGCTTGCGATTTCAGTCAACTATGTAAATGGGCTAGCGATGCGGCTTTGTGAAGCGATTTGCCGCCCGTGTATACCCATCTTAAGGCAAGCCCACCCGGTGAGCCACTAAACATAGTACCGCTATTTTTTAGCAGTTATTTTATATCTAAAATAAATCTTAAATGGTACCAACCGATCTATCCGGCTTCAGACAATTGGAAAGGTTCAAAGTTCCTCTGTGAAAGAATTTTTGGAATCGCTTCGGTGGATCACAAACAACACACGTGTATAGTATAAAAAAGAGTAAAGAAAAATTAACAAGCCGTACTAAATAAAACAAAATAAACAACAAAAGTAAAAAACTAAAAATATCTGCTTCACGTTTGTTTAAATTAATATTTATTAAAACATACATAAAACAAGTATAGTTCATAGTGAAACTTATTTAAAAGTTTATTTATAACTCTGTTCTAAGAGCATTCTTGAAAAGCCTGTAAACTTAAACATGAGTGAGATCCATAAGTGATCATGTTTCATTTTATTTAACATCGTCTTATGAACTGAATTTTGGAGGCGGTCATAAAATTGAAAAGGATAAGCTACAGTTAAACCATCAGTTTATTTTGTAATTATCTTATATTATTCAGCATAATTATCTACTACATCATTTTGTCTTATATTATCTATGAAATTCTGTTTTCACACATTTCCAAGTCAGCCTGCCACTTATCGTAATCAGCGATAAACGTGAGACGTGAAATTTCAAACATAACTAATGGATCGGCTCGAACGCTCTCCTCACAGATAAATCTCTATATATCCTTTAATTTGCATATTCTGCCATCTGTCGGCTTATTGCGTGCTAAATGATTATTATACATATATATGACTGAAAGATAATATATAGGTGTGCCGTGAATGTTAATTTTAATGAAACTATCGGAAACTGGTCTTTTTAATTAATATGTGTATGAGTACTTATTATATAAAAGGATTTTTTTGAATAAATTCCGATTTTAGAAAATTATTTTCTAAATTTAAGCTAGAGTTGTTCTAAGTGACAAAAGCAATCTTGCATATATATGCTATTTTGAAGATTTTACATATTACGTATTCTGTTTAATGACACTCAAAATAGTTTTAAACTACGGTTTTAAAGGACGGAGACAATTTTACCCTTGGTTGCCATTTTACAATCGCCTCCGTGTCCAAGTAGTGCATGCCTCTCTGTGTTACGCTGAGGCTCCTGTGTTCAAAACCTAGACAGAACGTTGATATCTGTCTGTCTGTTAACGACCCACTAGGGGTTACGGGGATTATTTAATTGAGAAAGAGTTACCGCTATAATTACCATTTATCTAACCTTATAACTTTACTATGTTATAGCTAACATATTGCAGATAACTTACGGGCAGGTATCAAGTTACACAAATTAGAATAGTGAGCTCTTTCTCTTTGTCATTTTTGTGTAATTCTTGCGTTCACTACTGCTCAATAAGCGCAGCCTTAATGACTAAGATTGACCAATGATAATATCACATTGCAGATTCAGTATTTGTTAATGTCAAACTTCATAGCTCTATTGCTTGTTTAAGTATCATTTGTAATGCAAGTTGATGTATGGACTTGTAAAATAGGGCACTAAGTTAACTGTATCTCTTGTATATTTAATCATATTGACTTTGGGTGTGGCGCTGATCGATTTTCGCTGGACATTAATGATTTATTGATAGACAATCTACTAGAAAATAAATTGAAACACATTCGCGAAAGTTTAGATAGATGCTTGTAACTCATTCGCTTATAAACTGTACGGATCTTGGTGAAATTTTGGAATAATTTAAGTAACCTTTTCGCGTGAAATTGCTAAGATGATAATATATGGTAAAGTCATTCTTAATCCATTTAACGAAATGACTGAATGGTTAATGAAATAATAAGTTAAATATTAAATACATAATATAATTAATAATATAATCAAAAGCTTGGAGAAAAATATGCCATTTGAAATTCACCCACTAATACATAGACAAAAACATTAGTATATAAAGGACGTTTTGGGAACAATGAAAGTGGAAAATAAAAGTAGAATGCGTCTTTTGATGAGACCATTTCACGAGGTAATTTGGTCGAAGGTTTATGAAAAGGCTTTAGTTTTTTACAGCCAATGACAAGCTCGTTCATAATTGAAACGAAAATAAAGACCATCAATTCATCAAATACAATTAGGAAAAAAATACGCGCTTTACGCGGAGACGCGCTCCGTGCTATTGACCGACAGCTTTTTGTACATATAACGGTCTGACACACTTGATTTCTCATTCTTAATGGCTTCGTATAGAATTACACTAAATCGCCATATCGTTTTGTAAACAGTCTTTGGTAATTGAACGGGAATTGCGTTTTCGTTCATTCGTTTTGATAATGCTCTTTTGTCCCAATATAATTTGTACATAGCGGTCATTTATAATTGATTGTATTGTATTTAAATAATATCCCCTTCTGCTATGTTATTTTATTTTGCCTTACAAACTAATATCAGCATTGCACTTGCATTTTTTTCTCGAAAAATATATTGTATAAAGAAGTTATTTGCCGTCCCGGTTTGAGCAGTAGCAGACTACCAAATCTATTGAAATTAACCATATTTCCGCAACAACGAAACAATCTTGGGACTATCATGTTAAAATAATTACTTGAATATTGTTATAACAGTTACATGCAGATGTAATCGATTAAAAAATTAACTGCGTCGGTCATAAAAGATTTTGAGAGGATGTATAAAATAACAGTTATGGAAACCAGTTGTAGACATCGCGACTCCAATTCACGTTCACGAAATTGCCTATAATTATAAACAAAATCGACAAATTTGAATAGCTGTATCATAAATTATATAACAAATAAAACGTTATGGAAAATCCATAGATTTCCATATTAAAGTTTCGTCAGATTTCTCATTAGCTGTGCCCGAGTCTTCGCTCGTGTGGCTTAAGAAACACTTGATCTAATAGGTAATAAAATCATGAATGAAGAATGGACAAACAGGTTTCCATAAATTATACATCTTTTTTTAATAATAGTGTAGTACTGTTGCAACTGAATCTGCATGGTTCATGTTGTCAGTCAGATGATAAAATTTGTTTAAAAAAAGTGATGTTATAAGTGTGATATGTCTGTGTGTTTGTGGCATTATAGCTTTTAAACAAATGCACCGATTTCGATGCGGTTTTTGTTTGAAAGCTTACGTGATCAAGATGGATTGTAACCGCAAATCTATTATTTGTAATCCACATTTCATATTTTTTTTAATGTCAGTTATTTTCACAATCAAAAGATATTAACACATTTTAGCTATTAAAGTGAATTATGTATTAAAGAGAAATAAGCAAATGGGCTATTTAAGATTGTAGATTCGCGAATAAATCTTCTACTTGGGAGCCCGATCAGAGATATTTGCAATTAGCTTCCCGTTCTTGGCAATTGTACCACAATTACTACCTTATCACTAAGCTCTTATCATTTTGAACTCACCTGAATAACCTGGTAGAAATAATATTAAGGACAATAAATTGGTATATATATATTAAAGCTGATACAAGAAAGTCGATTTACAACCAAAATTATGATTTAAACAAGTGACAATGAAGACAATGCGTCATAAATGTTCATAAACAGTACCTAAGATACATCTCTATCGTGTCAGCTTTCAAACTAAAAAATGCATAGAAATCGGTTAAATCGTTTAAGAGCTCCGATGTCACGGTTCACGGACAGGTCAAATGGAATTTGGCTGTTTCCTTGCAACAAACTAAATGAAACACTCGTTATCATATATGAGGTAATGCCAAATTTCTTCAATCTTGGGCTATAATAAATGCAACCGGTCTTTCAACTCCATGTAAACGATTAGAGATAGCAGAGGCGTGAAATATCGAAGATAATGTCGATTAAATTTCCTTCCTACATTCAGTACTTTATACTACTTTAGTGCTATTCTGTGCATGTGTGCTATTGTTGACTTCCACATGCGATTCTTACTTTAAAAGCGTGTTTTTGCATTTTTGAATCACCAATTTTAAATGTCAAACAGACAAAAATAATACATTTTATATATTTTCTTATGAACTACAAATTATAAAAACAAAGAACAACAATGTGTTTTAAAATATGGTAAAATACCTAGAACAGGCGGTCACATCGCTACACACCTTGGTGTATATAATTTCATATACAACCTACTTTTTTGTAAACAGTACCCATCTGTTTATTTTTGTAATAATTTAAAAAAATTCGCCGTTTAGTTCATCGTTTGATGATTTTTAAGTTGAATTTTCGTGAACATTTTTGTTAAATAATTTTGTGTTTAAGTGAATTTATATCTATGATTCTATCAGCCGCCAAACATGTATCATAAACCTGATATTATTTTTATTTTATTGAAATGGTAATGTGTAATATCATTACACATTACCATTTTATTTATATAGATGACCATAATGTCTTTATTAAAAATGAGCTTTATAACCTGATACTCAATACATTACACAAAACAGTAGCCTTTTGTTCTTGGCATTTCGTGTTTAGGCTCTATTGAAGTGTGCGATAAAATTATCAACTTACGTAATAAGTTTTTACGACTAGACACTAGACATTTTCCTGGGTACCGTTTAATCTCGCGGCTAAATAGTTTTGTTGCACGCTACTGTCTGAAATTTTCAATTAATACGGGTCTAGATGCCCACGACTTCTATGACTGTTATAAAGACTGATATTGAATAGGTAATATGCTTAATTATTTTCATGTACATACATAGTGGCCATTTACAATTTTCCTATTGTATTTCCGGTGACACATCCATGGAACAATTTGAGGGTGTCCATAGCCGGCGGTATTTAAAAAAAGATTGATGACTTTTAATCGACCAAGTAACATAATTATGTGTTTGGCATTCAAACCGACTGACAAAAAAAACAAAGAAGATGTCCATCCCTTGCAAATATATATACAGTATATATAATATTTTGCAGCAGAAGCTTTGAGATATATAACTCTTAAATTTATTAACTTGACAAACGAAAACCGTTATTTAATGTAATTGTTTATTTAAGCACGAACGTCTTTATAACGCTAATAATGAAATCACGATCTTGCGCAGCCCGGTGTAGAGTAACAGAGCACGAACGGACCTCACGTCACACATTCTTCAACTATTGCAGCTAATTTATCTTCAAACCGTCTGGCTTTTGGAATTCTCTTGGAAGAAATGCGACTAGCTTTTTAACTCAATTTACTTCTTTCACGGTTACAGAGTTAAATTGGATTCGTAAATTTTAGTTTAGTTAATAACGCAAAACCTGGAGTGAATTTCAAAGACTCGCTTTTAACTTCACTCTTGGGAGTGAACTGAAGCCTCGTTTTCAAAGGGATAACTTTTTTAACTACAACAGATGTTGCTTTTAAATCTTACTTGCCAGTTTAGAAAATTATAGAAGATTGTTACGGGCTTTTGCTTTATGAGACTTGAAAAGAGTGGACATATTATTCGTCTTAATTATATGCAGACGACGTCGTAGCCATGAGCTAGGCTTAAAAAAACATCTGCTTCGTAGTCACGTAGCGTCTTCCTACACTTTTTTCTCTAATTGACTTCTCTTTTTGCATGTCTCATTTAAATAAATTTAATTCAGAATCGTCTCTGACAATCGTTCACTCGAGTTGAATGAACGATTGAAGAGAGAATGAAGAGCGAACGTGATCTGCGAAGTTAAAAATTGCATTTTGTTATTTCTTTAACAATCATATTATCGGAAATTGTAAAACTCATTTTAATGTGTATTACTAATGTCTTACACGATTTTAAAAGAAATATCCCTGAACTAAGTACCCACCTATCCATACTAATGTATGTGACGTAGTAAGAGGAAGCATTATGTCTGAATATTTACCCTTTCTGATAGAGATAGTTGTTCTTCCTAGGCGATACGCTCTTAGCGGAGATAGACTGTAGGCAGAACTAAAATGAGACTAGGTTTTTAAATAAAAAAACACTGTAATGCATGGACTTTATTTATAAATCTTATCGTAATAATAATAGAATATGTAAAATAGGTATGCAATTTAGTACAGTCATTCGGCATTTATGCGGGTACATTTCGATAAGTAATTTTTATTTATATACATGAGTAAGAATGTAGGTTTCGCAAAAGTAATTACAAAATGTAAGTGTAGTTTTGTATGTGGGGCTTACAAGTAGTACACGTAATAGGTATGTATTATTTTTTAAAAATTCTAAAAAACAATGGGACCTCTTCGACGAGGTACCCTATCGTTTGACACCTTACTCATCCAAATTTACAGATGGCGACGTACGAGCGGATAATCGGAAAAAAAATACGCGTCGAATTGATAACCTCCTTTTTGGTTTTTTTGAAGGTCGGTTAAAAAGCCTTAACAACAGATAAATTGTTCTACAATCATAAAACTAGTTTTAAAGATGCGTTGTAGAGATAAATTTCCGGGTGGTATGTTAATGTAAACCATTTGTTTTCAGGTATGCCCGGTTATGAGGAGCAATAGGCGAGTCTCAGGTGAGCTTATAATGCCAATCTTAGTATAAAGGGTTCGCAGCTTCGCATGAATTACTACATATATATTAGCCGTGTCATCTCGTTTAATATGTGTACTGAGGCTAGATACAAGAACAGTTTCAGCTGCTCATTATTTTTTTGTATTACATTGACATTCACGCTCACTTAGCAACACCTATTGTATTACAGATACATATAAAAAAAATAACGATCCTGCTAAAAATCTTTAATAGAACTTTTAAATAATTAAGCTTTATAGTCACTGATAGCTAGAATGACCTTTGATGGGTTAACCCTTAATTTGATTCTTTAAAGAGTTAAAAGTTTTTTTCAAAAATTAAACCAATTTTCTATATCACATTGTATTTTGTAATTGTAAGCGTTCAATTTAGATCTAATCTATAATATATAATGCTTCTGACAAAATTATCGCAACAATCATATTAGATTTAATTAAATTTAGGTATTCAGTGTTCATAACTGTTTTAGTTCTTAGTTGCTTGTTTATAATGAGTCTATTCCAGAATTAATCATCAATCCATTACGGATGAAAGCTAGGTGTGGCGACGGCGGCCTCAAAGCTGTAGAAATTAGTCTACGACCTACGCACGTTTGCCTGAATAGAGCTATTAAATTATTATGACACGCTTAACGATGATTTAGATTTTCAAGCTCCATTTAAGGATGTCCACGGAAACGCAATGCCTGTTTAATATGCAAAAAGTTGAAATAGTCGTTGTAAATCTATTGACATGCAAAGTGATTGTTACAAATCAGCATTTTATGTAACGTGTCCACTCAAAGAAGAATGCAAATATCGATCATAGAGATACGAGGAGTAGGTATATCTGAAAATTGGGAAAAGACTTCCACTAAAACATTTAAATTTTAGTACTGTCAATTGAAATTGAAACATCTGTTACTGGTAAGGATAAAATAATGTAATATTAATATTATAATTATATATTTGAAACGATATTTAAAAGCGTTTTGTTACCATTGCATTAATAAGCATTAAAAATTTAATAACTTAGATATGGCACAAGCATCTTTAATGTAACCTCTTTTTTAACCGACCTTCAAAAAAACCAAAAAGGAGGTTATCAATTCGACGTGTATTTTTTTTTTTTTCCGATGTTCCGCTCGTACGTCGCCAATTGTAGACCGATTTGGATGAGTGAGGTGTCAAACGATAGGGTAACTCGTCGAAGTGGTCCCATTTTTTTTTAGAATTTTTACGATCAATAGTTTTCAGCATATTAAAAGAATAGTTTCACAATCGGACGAGAAATCGCTGAATTCCGCGCGGCCATGTCGTGCTTATTTGCTTATAACTCTATGATTTATGAATCCTTATCGATGAATTAGATATTATTCGATTTAGTATTAAATTTGCAATAAGATAAAATAAGAATCAAAATAATTTTATTTATAGTTTTAGAGATATTGAGGTTATAAAATAAAAAATTGCAAAATCTTCAATTAGTTCGCTTTAGCAATAGAGATATCCATGTTGTATTAAATATATACTAATTATAATAAATTGATTTAATTAAAACTCATATTGTCAAGCTTTTGACGGAATTTTATGATAATCTAAGCCATATATCTGATGTTATGGAGCAAAACTTGTCAACAGAGAAAAACATGTCATACGTTATTGTTTACGCGTCCAGTTTAGATCTATATAGCTCGATGTAATATCAGTTTATATCGATGACTTATATATCATTTTATAAAACATTAAAAGGGTCATATATAATAGTAAAATCAATAAGGTAGAAGAAATACTTATAGAGATAGAGAGAATATAGTAACTGAGTTCCTACGGGAAATCACAATGTGCGTTCACTTGCTTACTATAAAACACCATAAAAACTTAATTTATATGAACGATATTACTTAAATTTTTAGTATTAAACGATTCAGTTTTGCGTATTCTTATTTTCATTAATTTGAAAATATTAAATTAAATTAATTAAATTAGTTTTTAGTGTATAAGGTAAGCGTAAAGTCAGAGCGTCCATGTTAGTTTAGTTTTGATGGTATGATAACCAACTATACGGTTTAGAAGAGCTACTCAAAAGTATAAAATAAATTAATTTTAAACAAAAAAATAAAACCGACCTCAAAACGCACTGAAAAGTAAAAAATAAATTTTGTATTATAAATGTACTTACTATAAATAAAAGACGTAAATAGTGTTGATAAATAAAATTCATCTAAAATTCTACAAGGGCATAAAACTTTCATGTTGTTTTTTGAAAGGCGGTGCCAAATATATAAATAAAGACTGAATGAATATTCCTGGACTTTAATAAAAAAATTAATTGAATGGCTTGGCGCCGCGTTTCAAAGAGCAACATGACAGTTTTATGCCCTTGTAGAATTTTAGATGAATTTTATTTATCAACACTATTTACGTCTTTTATTTATAGTAAGTACATTTATAATACAAAATTTATTTTTTACTTTTCAGTGCGTTTTGAGGTCGGTTTTATTTTTTTGTTTAAAATTAATTTATTATTTCAAATGATTTTAGTTAACTTTAACTCTAACCAGAATAGCAGGGCAAGTTACCAGTGAGCCATGGCAATTACACGGCAAAGTTTCCCTTTCGTCTTCCGAGATGGCCATTCACGTTTCTTAACACGACATAAAGCGGGACAAGTTTCAAATTAGCCTTAGAAACTGTTCCGTTTAAACTCTAAAGTGTTTGTAGGTTGTGTAACGAATCCTGCCTTCGGGCTCGCCAACAATACATAGCATGTAATACATCAATGGGTTGCGACAAGTTGTGCCCGCTTTGAATAAATATGAACCGAAGCGATGACAAAAGATTCTTGTTCAATGTGTAAAGTCTTGTTATGGTTATATAGAATACGCTTAACTATAACGGATAGCTTCGTCTTTGTTTCGCTTTATTATTGCTATTTTTTATGAAATGGTGAGCAAACTACCATGAAATAGCTCAATATAAATTCAAAACTTAATGTTATCTGACGCTTTCATGTACTGAACGATGTGAATTGTGATACTTACAGATTAAATATTATTTATCATAGTTATATGGCGAAGCGACATCAACTTGCATTAATCGCATTCAAATCTATTGCTACTATTACATAAGTCTCTAAAATTCCAACAATGAGTAAATGTTTCAGCTATCTTACGCTATTAACCAACAAACTATCTAAGACCACACGTATTTGCACGCTATTCCCAAATCGCATTTAGTAAATCTCCCGCTGAACACGAACCTTTGGAACTAATAGGATCGTTTACAATAGGAACCAATACTAAATGTAAGGAATTGCTCGGGAATTAACATTCTTTTCAGGACACTTATGAACTTTCTAATTTCTGTCCATGGATCACTTGGCTGTGTTATTATTAGGGGACATACCTATAACATCTGTCCACTAATTCATGAATTATAAGTTATTCTGTAGATATATAATTATTAATCTTGAAGCTTATTCATACCATAGTCTTACTGAAAGCTTAACAAACAATCATTGTATAATTTAGAAAACTATTAGTATTTTTCTACAAATAAGATGAGCAATTTGACTTTAGTTTCATAAAACAATTCAGTAATTCCTGTGAATACTTATGAGAATAGTAAATGCTTATGGATCATCGATATTTGAATTGAGAATTATAGTTGATTACGTTTTGCAATTATAACGTAAGTATCCTTAAATGAGCTCAATTTTTTTACAAAAAAATATAAATCATGTTGAAGTCAAAACCGAAACGTGTAACTGATTTATTTTTAGTTAAACAACGGTAGTATTAGTAACCTCGTTTAAGTGATAATGTGTACGCAATTGATTGCAAGGAGCAAAGGGAATTTATAATTGGTTCGATAAATTGGATCTCGAAAATTGATTAACGAAGGTTGCGCGAACGCTTGTAATATTCTATAAATTGCAGTTTTAATCGAAATTCTAAGCACAAAGCTTGACTTATAGTTTGAACTTTATACGTATAAAACTTTAATTCCTATACGTAGAAAATTATACCTAATATGTAGAACAGTATAAATATGTTATTTTTAATTTATTTCGATGGCTTAATTAGTTTTAACACACTTAACATATATATTAGAGAACCGACGTCGAACTAAATTCTTTAAACACGGCTAAAAAGGCATTTCTAAAGTTAGTTAATCTAAGTTGGTCACGTGTCTGAAATATGAAAACAGAAAAAAAACGGTTATGGTTTATCAAATGATTTAGACACTACATCTTACATCTACGTTTTGTTTAGTTCTAAAATAAGAATGTTTTTTTGTCAGAGTTTTTCTGATTTTTTTGTTGTGAACACACATCGACAAGTTAATTTTTTACTGAGTATAACTTATAATGTTATATTACTGTATGGTTTTGTTGGTTCATTCAGTGACATTTGAAGGTTATGTTGCGAAGGATTGTGGTATTTCTATAAGTTGATATTTCTGCAAACCAGGAATTCGATTAAAATCTAGGTTGGTTTTTATCTTCAACGAACAAGTGGAAAGGTCTACATTGACCTTTACGACGTTGCACAAGTGAAATAAATCTTATCAACTTCCATCGAAAAGGTAACTGGAATATCAGAATAAGTATTTAATTTATTGTAGTATTGTGTGTAATAATCTCGAAACTTAGTGTAGGTCACATTCAGAAATTATTTCTCTGATTGGGAGTTAGGCTCTTTGTGAGTGACTTCAGGGCTATATTTAAAAAGTTAAAACCAAAATAATCATTCTCAAACGTTAGTATCTTTTACATAATCATTAACTGTATAAAAAGCTGTAGAAATAAGCTGATGTTTGTATATTTTAAATTTATTTAATGTCATTTCTCGCACTTCTCTAGGAATTTTGTTGTAGTAACGTATATTAAAAATAATTACTTATGAAGAAATCTAGTGGACCGTACGCTTAATGTACTGTTCAAAATGGTCGACAGTCTCGACTAAAAGCTAGTCAATAAATAAATAAAAAAAAAATAAAAAAAATACACGTCGAATTGATAACCTCCTTTTTGGTTTTTTTGAAGGTCGGTTAATAAAAAATAACCGTCTATCCATATAAACACGATATCAATTCACAGTAACAGCATATAAAAAGACACCAAAGTTATTATACGCAACATCGAACATTAAATCAGCTAGTAATGTTCGAACAAAATACAATGACATGAAATGCATATTTATCGTTATACAGTTAAAAGGCAACCTGTTGGGCAAATATGGCACTAACCGCTGCTTGTGGGTTCGGTGTCCGTTTTTGGAATCGTTGTTTTTGTTATTTCCTACGACTGAATGACTTGCGTGATATTGATGTAACTGATAGATGTAGTTGTATTTGATGGTTTTTCTTCGTTTCTGTTAAATTGTTATAAAAATGTCTCGAGTTAGTTTCCAAGAACCTAGATATTTATATTGAACAGTCAACTATGAGTTCAATATCGAAACTTTATATAGGTTTTTACTATTGGAAAGCTCCAATTCCATATTACTCTATCTTTATCATATGTATATATTATGTAATTTATAAAACACCGTTGATATTGATCACGATTATTAAGCAAAGAAATGAATTTATATTTCTACAGACATAGCAGCCTTAAAAATCGTCCGCTTGGGGCGGCCCGGCCCGGCCCGCCCCAAGTGGACGTCTAGCTTAATGAAACAGTCATAGTAACATACAATTGACTATTACGATACCTTATTAAGGCGTGCTTCATGTAGCAAAGATTAGAGTTCAATCAGAAATAAACTACCAAAGAGGATGTGTTAGCTTCAGCGGCGTAGCGTGTATCACTGTCGCCCGGGCGGAGTCATAATTTGCCGCCCTTTTGACATCATGAAAATAATAATGTTGTGTCAGTGCAACAACTGTATCTTGAAAAATAATTGTTTAACTGACCGGTACTGACTGTACAAAATATTTTTTTTCTAATTTCGCCGCCCTCCAAATGGTGGTCCCCCCCCCCCCCATCGCTACGCCACTGGTTAGCTTATTGATTGTTAACTACATATAATACAACCTTCTTTATACTTTGGGTACTTCCTTAATTAAGTGTAATGATAGAAGAACGTAACTTTAAATTCCAACGTGGTTCAGATAAGCATTTAACTGATCGCAAGTCCAGGGTACCAGAGCAAAATTATCGCTCACGTTTCACTACCGCTCTTGCGATACGCCAATTTGTATGTTTCTTACATGAAGTGGGAAAATATGCTAAAGCAAATACTATTTCTACCAAAAACCATTATATATCATAGTTTTACTATTATTTATTTAACATTTCGTTGCACAATAAAGAAAATACAGAAAACATACATAATTACTTAGCAATTGCATTATACTGATTCGTTTAGAGTTTAGACAATATATTTATTGTTTAAACATGTTTCCGTTGTCCAAAGTACTCAAACTTTGTAGTTAGACAAATAATGTACAAATCAATACAATTTAGTATCTGTAATCATACAAACATGTATCAAATACAATTCTTTTAAACTCAGTTTTACTTATAACCTTATCTCACTAAATTATATAATTATTCAAAAATTTATCTGTAACACTAGAATACTTTCACCTAAAATAAAATTGTTTTAAACTTCCGGCCGGCGATATCATAAGCTATTCTATCCATTTCGATCTCACCGTTTTATCGGTTGAGACTGTTATTGTCTTTCAGGATAAACATAATAAATCTACAATAATAACGCTATTATATCCTCAAGCCCACTAAATCTTATTTAATAACCCCATTATTCCCTTTTCAGTGCAAAATTCGCGATTTTAGATTTGTGTTGCGAGAAATGTTAAGCCCTTACAGTTTAAGCGTAGCGTCTGTTGTAAAACAAATGTTTTAACTATTTGTCCTAACTAGGTATTTATTGAATATAAAACCACTGAATGAATACTAATTAATAAACCAACGGATACATTGATTTATACAAATAAATAAATGTCTGTTTGTTCCGGCTAATCTTTGAAACGGCTGGACCGATTTTGGCGGGATCTTCACTTGTAGATAGCTGATGTAATAAGAAGTAACTTAGGCTAGTTTTATTTTAGAAATTAATGCAAATAAATAATAAAAAAATAATACATATCTATCATTTGCTATTCGCTATTTTATTCTGTTTAATATAGTATATAACATCACGTTACAACGAAATTAAAGCAGGTAAAACCGCGGAGCATAGCCAGTTACAAATAATATCTTATGAATGGATGAACAAATCTTCAGAAATAGCTAAGATCCTTCGATCACGCGAAACCGCATCTAAATTGTTTCAATTGTTCATAGTTACATATACTCTTTTTTATTCGTTGAGGAATAAAAAGAAAATTCAACTCTCGAACTCTTAATAAATACACTATCTACATTAATTTAATAAAAAAAAATTAGAAAAAAATATTTTGTACATATTTATTCCAAAACCATTAATTTACATTACATACATACAAATCTATGTAGCCTACTACCTAGATTTCTTTCTGATTATATTTCTAACCGTATTCCTGTTTTTTTTATCAATATTTTTCTAAAGATACTTTTTATTAATTTATGTCGTGCTTTGTGAAAACCTAAGTTGCATAAATAAGAGAAATAACTGCAATTCAGTGGTCAGAATGAAATTGTCTGTGAATTAGATCAATTAGTGGTTACACGTAAAATTTACATAAGAATATTGTATCTGAGAAATTGTGTAATCCTGATGGTTCCTTATTCTAGTATTTTGAAATATAAATAGGATTGTTCTTTAAACACACCAAAATAAAGTACTTTTAAAAAACAATCCACATCATGAGAAGTCGAAATTAAAACATCATATTCCTTTGCCCAAAATTGTAACATTAATATCATAAAGAAAGATTTTTATGTTTGTATTCTGGTTACTAAAAATTCTCTCACTACTTTCTGAGATTTGTGTTTTTGTGGTCTTTTAGTATATTGAAGTTATGTTTGTGTGGTGGAAGATAATTTAATAACAAATAATAACGAAATTATTAATTTAAATAATATTATTTACGTTAAAAAAGCTTTAAGCCTTGGCCGAAATATTTAATGACTCCCAAGTCCATTAAACTTTACAAAAAGTACGGCAAAAAGCGAAGTGCTTTGAACTTGAGCAGGAAACGTCGAAGTAATAAGTACCAAGTGGGTCAATGATTGTGGGTAATCGAGAACGCATCCAGTTATATTACAGCAAGTTACCGTAACAAGGAGGTGCCTGACTGTTCTATATTACTTACTAGCTTGCCTTATAAGCCTTTTTTGCGATAAAAGGTAAGTAAATCATTCACAAGTACATGTGCTTGAGAAATATTTAATAATCATAAATCGCTTGTTAAAGTCAAATAGAGTACCTAATGCATATAGATTTCGTTTTGATGTAGTTTTGATTAGTATTCAGTTAGGGACCTTTTACGGATAATTCGAATTACCATTAGGTCGGCTTTCCAAGTTGTATCCTACCAAAACGTGATCTTTAGTCGTTGCTTAATATAATTGTTGTATAGTGCATTGCCCAGAAGTAAATCTATTTGTCTGTCTGTTAAGTTTTCATGCCTTAATCATTTTTTTTTATATATTTAGATTATTATATATATATATATATATATATTTTAGTCTGGGAAATATATGCTATCTATGCGAAAAGGGGGCCTGAAAGTGTTGAAATAAAGCAAATACGCGGCGTCTTAATGTCGAAATATGCTTTAATTTTATATCTCTACTAATCAATATCAAATGTTATCCACTGTTCCTGGTGGCCTTTTGTAAATTGATAAGATACATGATATTATGGTTTGAATTAATTAAGACAAGGGGCGAACTACATGAATATCAATAAGCAGGTAGAGTTTGAATTGCGTCATTAAATATATAACGGGTTACTTACTAGTAAGTAATAACTTATTCGTGTAATATTTAGTTTTAAAAAAATATTATTTTTAAGGTCTCTCTCTCTGGTCGGTCCCTCATATTTGAGGATCGTAGTCAGCATCAAGTCATTATTAAGGTCTAACCTAAAACAAATTACCTTTAGAACAATCCGTCTTTTTCGAGATAAAAAAAATGTCCTTTCCCATCTCTCAAATTTCATCCAAATTGGTTCAATAGTAAAACTTTCGCATATTCGAAGATTAATCAAAACAAAAAACATTTTCTTTAACTGAAAACAGGAACAACAGGAAATAACCGCGTCGAATCAAAATAATATTTTTCGAGTCGATTTATAAGCGACAAGTTCTTATGTCACAAAAAACCACAGTAAAATTGAGAATCTCCTGAAAATTGCTAATTATTATACTATGCGTTCTGGGCGACTGCTGTTTATTAATCTTTAAGCGTTTCGGAGATTTATAAATTCTATTGAAGGTGTACGAAACAATTATTTATGCTCCAGTGAGCACAGATTTTATCTTTTGAGCGCGTTGAAATCGTTTATACCGACTTCTGTCATAATGTAGAAGCGAAATATTATCTCGCCTTTAGTAAAGTGTGTTTAAGAAGTCAAAACTAGTGTGATTTGTTGTTACGAGCTCTGTCAGCTGATGCTGACTACTTTATAGCGGATTGGTATTTATACATTTTGATTTTAAAGCATGTTTTATGAGACTGTAGTGCACATTATAGAGCAAAATACAAACCACTGAATACTATGAATTAATTTCTCGTGTGTATAAAAGCATTTTGATAGTGGTAGACGAGCCATGTAAAAATTGAATGCCCGTAACCCGTCAGTGGGGCATGGGGCAGACATAATTCTGTGTCCGTTTCACTGATCAATTTATTTACAGCAATACACAAGTAGGTGCTGTGGCTACCCAACCGAAACATTCATTTGTCCCCTCGGGATTAGAACCTAGGACATCCGGCGCATCATGCAGTCCCGTAAACCATTGAGCCACAGAAGCGAGCTATTTTCTTAAAACTATAACATAAGCTTTTACTTCGTCTTAAACAAAACAACTTGTGTTTAACACACGCAGAGAAAGTAACTTCCTATAAATAAGAGTTTGTAGAATCAGTTTAGTACTTGCAAAGTTTATTGATTAAAAACGAAAATATAAAAATACTACTGCCTTCCTCTACAATATTAACGTAGATTTATATTACCCAAGAAATGCCTTAAAAGATTAACAATAGGTAAATCATGTTGTATCTAATTTATTCCTTTAATTTCCATTTCTGAAAACTTTGTCATTGCAGAGATAACTAAGCCTCCTATTGTGTTGTTAAGAATAGAATTCGATTCCTCTAAATAAAGCTACTCTGAATAAATTAAAGTATCTGAATCGGTAACGGCAGAAAGCCGTTGAAACACTATACAAATAATATTGCTTAGATCGCCTACGCAACGCTGTCGGTATAAATTGTACTTTGTTATGAGTGTCAGGATGGCAGGTGGTCGGAAACTGGCCTATAGTAGCTTGAACTAATCGCTAAATTATACACTTTGTTGCGTTTTTTCTCCATCTTCCATCAATCTGGATTCCTGGTTATATCTAATTTTGCAAAACAACATTGCCATGTTTTTATAGACTTTTTGAATATTATTTTAGTAATAGGATTCTTAATATTCATATTTTGCAAGTTTTTATTGTGATTATTTTTATTTATTTATATTATCTATGTATCATGTATCTAAATAAAGTCCTAGATTGCACTAGATTAAAATTAAACCAACAAGAAACTGTATTTACTCTGTGTAAACTGATATTTATTATAGTCAAACGTACAGTATCGTTACAGAAAACTGGTTAGTGCATATAATAGGTAATCTATTTCATTTATTGCTTATTTATTCGCCTGTTTATAGTAGGCGTGGCTTATTCCCACGGAGGCTGGAAAGGTATTTGTTTGCTACCGTCCCTCCCTCCAATGTTTTGACAAATTGATCTAAATCTGAGCTAAGCTTATCGCTAAGTAAGCTCCATTAGTTGATCTAGTTTATCAACTTGCAAATGTTGTAATTAAAGCATTAAGATGCCACTCTACATGTAATTAAGGATTAACTTAAATTTACTAAATATTGCTTACATTATAAATTTACTTTTAGTTAACATTTAGTCGTGCCTTCACACTATACAATATAATCAATGTCACTAAGAAAGAGTAATTTATTATAAGTAGTAGAAAGATTTTTAAATAGATTCAAGTTAAATGGATAATTGTTGTTGAGAAATATGTTAAAAGTGTAGCGTACGTATTGTTTTCAAAACTAACTCTAACTTTTCAATTCCCTGACTATTATTCTCGTAGAATCAGTATAGAATCAGGACAGTCGTGTCGGGTAAATAGAGTGCTATGTTCTACAATAGTTACACGTAACGAGTCCCTTTAGTGCTGTGTCATTAGCAATAAACTTTGTACAGACGATCAAGCTTGCCAATAAACTCACCTTATTTATTCCTTGTGTTTCTTTTTACATCGGCTTAAGCCTCATTTAGTTAAGAAATGTTAACATGGACTCATTTGTTTTGCCTTTCAAGTTGACAATACTTCAGACATAATTTTCCATTTTGCATTTATTTACATTTATTAAAAAATTGAGTTCGTTACGCCACTAACAACTCGACGGTCTATAATGCTATAAATGATTTTTTTACTTTTTGATTGATTAATTTAATATAAAATTCACCAAAAAATATTACAGTTTTATTATAGAAGTTTCTGTATATTTGTAGTAGGAACTATCACTCAAAGTAGGTCGACTTAATAGGATAAGCAATCTCAATGTTCTAACAGTAAACACAAATGTAACGTGGAACCTAAATCCATATATTTGTTAGTTAATTTAACAAACATTACAATTTTGTGCATAGTTAATTTCTTCTTAACAATCAATTATGATCGTAAAACTTTAATTAATTTAGAAAAAACATTAGCAAGTTATACACTTAGAACTTTCATTTGCATAGTACACACTTTGTTTATAAAATTTACTGTTGATTTTTTTGATATTGACCGTTAATATGATTTCTTTTTCTTAAATTAAAATAAACATTAAATATGTATAACTTGATCTTATAATTTAATTGACTGAATTACGCAATACGATGTGAAAACCTTGTAATCCATAATGGTGTGTAATTGCCAAATGTAATTACATAGTTTTAATAAATGGTTTTAATAATGGCGACCTTTAAATAAATTGTTAAAATATAATTACTTAAGCATAAGCTTAAGTCGACTAAAACAATTAATTACACACGCAACACAATAAAAATTGTTAAGTTTTTATTAAATTGTGCTTTGAGTTTATGCATTTGTTGTTTAATAGCTGAGGTGTCCATGACAGTGTCTGCTTAGAAGTAAAACATTACAGAATTCCATCTTCATCATAAATGTACAATATTTTTAAATGGTTCTCCATTTATGTTGCAAACTTACTATAAAATATTTCTATTAGCTGCTTATAAAGTTCTAGAATCTAGAATATAGATTATCTATAGATAGAGTTTTTGATTTGATAAAGCTTTTATCATGGCTATTTCAGTCAAAATTTATAAATAAAAAATTACTCCTTGGCTGACTGATTCACGTGTGTATTTTTGTTTGTTTCATATTGATAGAAATACCTTCTAATCTGTTATAAAAAGCGCTATAGTTGAGTAACAAAATGCGTGACTTTCGTAACTACAAAGCAGTTTCGTGTTTTGCCAAAATCTTTGACCTCGCTTTGATAAAAACTCGGTTAAAAACTGTGCTCTATGTACCAAGTGAATTGAAAGTGAAATTGGACCATTTCTTACGTTCTTTAACGATTTGCATCATAACAATAGGTCACATTTCTTTTGGAGCTTTTTGTTAATATTCCATCATCTAAGATTAAATCATTTTGAAATGAAACGACAGTGGCTACATTTCTTTCAAGCTTTATTGAAATATCTGCAATAAGTTTATAGCACTCTCTTTTTAATTTTATTGCAAGTTCGGCAAAACTAAAATTCTAGTTATATTTCATTTTGTATCGGAAACTTGCTGTATTTGGTTTTTATGAAAATATTTTTATTTTAACAGAATTTATTAACAATAATGGGTTTAAATATATAACAAAAATACAAAAGGCTCATCAAAGCCGTTGGGGTGCGTACCCAAAATACTAGCTACATTACCGCGTTGTATGTCCATGCCGTGGCCACGACAGTTGTCATCATCACCTCAAAGTCTCTTATATAATTTATAAAAGACAAATGGGGTGCGACAATGCGAAAATAATATACTATAATATGACATTTATATACTTAATTTACCTAACTTAAAGTATAATTATGTTAATTGATTATTTTATTAAATTGAATCTGAAATTTCAAACCTTATTCGATTCAGTGTGACAAAACATTATATAACTAACTGTGGGCTTACTTGTTAGATTTCACGTATAGTACAGATATTTACTTAACCCTACGATCCATCCAAGTCATAGAGATACATTTGATTTTATCATCCTTGATAGTTCATCTGCATTCTACATACCTTACGGTACAACGGGCTGATTGCTATCTCGTGAATGATTTGAGTGAGGAAATACTTAGAGGAAATCCATTGGTCTAAGACTTGAATTAGAAACGACCTTCTTCCATCTAGCATCTTAGAAAAATATGATCTATCCGTATTATTTAAGAAGAGTTTAATACTTGATTCGCAGTTTTAAAAATGAAAAAATATTCCGTCACTAAAATTGGGTTATAAGTGTTTTTTAACTACTACAACTTATAATGTACATAGTTTATATATCATTAATTAATTAAAATACACACACGTATATCTTTCAATTTTTTTCAATTGATCTATATTTTACCGTCATGTCAGATAATTTTGTGCAAAGCTTTGTCTGTAATCTCGTTTTCGCTCCGCCCCTGACTGACCTACTCGTATATTGTACGTGCCCTTTTCTGAAGTACCGGCTCTCTTAGTACTTAAATACGATCGGTCTTGCTTTTATCTTACATTGCTTCGTTTTGAGGAAAGATTATACTTATTGTCCACAAAATATCACTAGAAAAGTGAAACTCGAAAACCACATTATATTGAAACATTGAAAATAGTGTCCAAAAGCTGTCGCTTCCGGTGCAGCAACTTTCTTATGGGTATGAAAATACTTCTGATTTCTCATGAAAAAGCGAGCCCTACGGAGCGTTTCCGGGTTTGTAATACGCGCTCTAATCTCTAAAAATTCTTAATCTCTCTAAAACTCCAACCCCCATATTTATAGACGCTGCTTAAAGCAAACTTTAAATTACTTTTTAGCCATAGCTATAATATAAACTAAATTATAATTCATTTAAATTGTACCTACAGTCACTCCTGGTTTTTGTAATTAAAACAAATATACATATATCTGTTAATTTATTTTCGTACTCGATTATTCAAAATAATTGCAGAATTCACTTTAGCCTCCACATTTAATATGACAAAACGATTCATTTCCTACTTCAAAATTACGGCTCTGCTGATACAATTTAAAAAGTTGTTTCAACTGTTTTTATAAATAATTATTTTAATGGCATTGTACACACAAGACGAAACAAAAGAAAGCTGCAGTCATCTAAAAATGGTCGTGACTACATCACTTACGATTTCGTCTGACCGATTATAATCTCAAACGTTCGTATTAAACTCAAAAAGGCTATCGTACTCACCATATTTGGAGGGTAATGGAATGTTTTATCGAATAGAGCTTCCATTCACTGACTAGTAGTTTTTAACTTCCGACGTCAAAAGAGGGGTGCTGTAAGATTAAGGCGCCTGTGCGTCTGTCCGTAGCGTCGCATCGTCTAAACAATAGACCGATTCGATGTGTTTTTTGATTGAATGCTGACGTGATAAACCGTAGCTACAATTTATGAGAATATGTTCATCCATTTATAAATTGTTTCTACATGTACATATAACAACATGTAGGGTATTTTTTAAAATTTTCGCTTGTTTTGTGGAGTCATATAGAAATCGATAATGTCAATGTAATCTTTATACTATTTAAATATATAAACACACTCGTTACGGCATAAATTCCCCAGTAAACGTTTCCTTATTGCAATTTCTGTTTTAATGGGACATTGAAGAAGTATCATTAGCGGGTCTAGTAATGAGTACTAAATTACTTAAGTCAATAATCTCCCTTGAAATGCCACTTGCCGTCATAGCTTTATTGAGAACATTGCTCTTAAGCTACGCTATCTGTTATACAGTTAGCATAACTAATTCTAATTATAAGAACTTATTTGTTGATATCTTAGGACAGGAAAATAGAATATTGGATATGTTGTTGTACTCCAAAATATTTGATAACTAAGTATTAATATATACAATTGGTTTTAATGGATGACAGCTATAATATTTCTAACGGATTATCTTCTCTTGATTAAAGAAAAACTGATCAGAATGAGCCCAATGCTGCAAAATACATATAGATTTCTTTTTAATTTAATATTTTTATTTACAAAAATATACATAAATAAATTTACGAAAATATAAAAGCCAATATAGATTTTAAGTAAGCGTTTTCAATTTGAAACCATTTGCCAACCTCGGTACTTTTACTTAGTATTGAACCATTTAATAAGCTAGCAACAATATTTTTTCACAAATGTTTCTGTAGACAAAAGAAAATATGCACCAGAAGTCGTAAAATTGAAATCTTTATTTGAAAGGTCCCGCGTTTTAGAAAGGCGTTTCAGCTAAGGCTTCATTAATCGTGACTCGTCTTCAGGGAAACTGACTTTAATAACAATACCATCGAGATTTCCTCGTCTAACAGTAAAAGTCCTAGACTTGGCTCAAAACTACCACGCCCAATCGTGAAGTTGTTGTTCCGATAACGGATTCTTTGGGACCTTGACTGGACTGAACTTTACGAAAGCTCTAGATCGTATAATTAGGTAATAGATACTCTTACAGTTGCAGTCTAGAAATCGATTGTAATTTATAGTATTTATATTAATAATAAAGTCGTGAAGAAGCTGTGCGTTTGGGCTAATCAAAAATGCGAATAAAATGTTATACTTATTTATGAGAAGTTGCCCGTATTAGAAATGTTTCTTTCATGTCAGTCGTAGTAACACGGATGAAGTTGTAGACACAACAAATCTGGAACTTTAATGTGTTGTAAGCAGTAAGCCAAGCTAAGTAAGTTTATTAAAGGTTTTTCTGTTTGCTTTAGCAGTGAAAGCGTATGGAAACCGGATTTTTCGCTTACATACCTACATATGTATTTAATAATCTACTTAAAATTTATAATATGTTATCAATACCCGTTATTGCCATACACGTTATCGAATAAGCATAATAACTAGTTAAACTGTATGATCTTAAAAAATGATTGTAAAGTTATTTTCTAAGTGTTACCCACTTAGAAAATAACTTTTAAACTCCAATGAACGTTAAAAACTCCAATTCTCTTTATAATGTTTCTTATATTAAGTCAAATTAGATCACAATGTCATGTATTTCTATCACAATGCAAACATAATATAGCTGAACGGCTAAACCAGCATTCAATCTCAATAACATTAAAGCATTGTACACAGTCCACTTACCTTTAAATATGGGAATTTCGTCTTAACATTTATTGAGGCAATGCATTGTCCTTACACGGATGGCTCGAGTGCAAAGATTCTCAATGGCTTTCAAATGTCACTGGTGGTCAGGTCGTAATGTTAAATCAGACAACGGAGACTCAATATAATGTTAGAATGTCTACTTCGGGTAAGCAAACGCTATGTCTTGCTTGCAACATGAGATTCGTTGAATGCAATACTTATTATGAGTTTACTCACAATTCTTAGTCAGGTAAGTTGTAAGTTACAAAATGTATTAAATCATAATCTTTATGTTTTTAAGCGTAAACCAAGCAATATACAAACTTTTATTTAATTGCTTGGGTACTTTCTTGTTTATTTACTCTGTTTTTGGATCCTTTTTTGGTTTCTTCTTAATCTTCTACCACTTCTTAATTATAACCTATCAAACCATTAAAAATAGTTTGTATTAATTAGGACGTCATTTTAGATAGCTTACATAAATTTAGTTTTTAGTAATAGGTAAGAATGAATAAAGTTGATTAATTGAATCTGTTCGAAATAAAACTCTCGTTCCGATTGCAATTTCCTTCTTTTGTCTTGATCTTTAAGTTCGCAAATAATTTAACTATAGATGGACAATTGATGACGATAGCCAATTACATCATTGTTGATCGGTAATGAGATGATGTCATCTCCGATCATTTATTAATTTATAAACTATTGAACTTTATAATTACCATAATAAGTACCAGTTGTTGCTGTCAGTCGTATAAGAGACACGTGTTCGCTCCGACAAAAAGTGAGTGTTTTTTGTCGATCGAGTTACGATATTTTGTATGCATTTCGGTTACATTCGTCGTTTACGTAACGGACACTTGACGTTCAATCGATTCACTTAAATCCAGTGTTCTTAATTTAAATTGAATTCGGTTTTTTGTGTTATTGCGTCAAGGTGTTAATTGCAAATCCGTTCAAATTTCATTTAAACTGCGTAACGTGATTAACTTCATTGAATATTAGTGTTATGTGTAAAATATTACCCGTTCTAGCATAGGTAAGGAAAATGTTTAAACGCTAGCTTGCTTATTTATAACATTTGCAAAGAAAGATCCTTGCTCAAAGTGTTTTGTCTTTTCTTCACAACAACAATTTTATGTCAGTGAGAAAGTGACGTAGTATCTGAAACATTGTTTCAAAAAAAGCACCAATTATAAATAGCGGTTTAGAATCTATCATTTTAAGCATTTTATTTTGCTCGACAGTAAATACTTACATTTTATAAATACTTTTTGCAGTAATGTCTTTGTACAAATGCTACATTTTGTGTATGAAATGATTCTAAGCGGTATACTAATTATTCTAAAACATTTAATGTAGAGACAATCATAGTTTTTGAGAAGTCAATATGAAAAATCATAACGTAATTTTCTACAGTATTTTAAATTCTCATACATTCCTATCTCCGCTCGTATACATTATTAGACCGATCCTATATTTTTCCGCTCTCGTTCAACATGACACTATCACGTTGGAGCGCTTACACTAACTGCTGGGTATCATAAAGATGGAATTAACACCGGCTTGTGGTAGCTTAGCACGCGATGTATTTCATTTTATTAATGGGAACGAGCTGGGAAGTGATGGCTTTAATAGGATTGTACGATAGAGATCACCTGGTATAAAGAAACAGACTTTTATTGGCACTATAGAAAGATTAAACGCAGAAAATTGTAGCTTATTATTGAGATAAACCTGTAAATATAGGGAAGATCAATTTTCATACAAATTTATGTGAATGTCTGTATAAAATTATATCTACTCAATTAAAAACCTCCGTAGATATGTGATTTATGCGTAAATATTAAATGCGTGTTGCGCAGGTCTTGGATTTGAACCTGGGGAATCAAAATTTTTCGGTTGGATAGACACAGAATGCTATAATTGCCTGTAAAGACAATCTTTTAAACAGTGAGAGTAATGGGATTTTGTTTTTTTTTTTGTTTCAAAACTATCAATTGAGCTACAAAAAAAAATTTGGTAGTCGAACATACTTTAGTTTCTTCTTAAGTAAGGTATTAAAAATTCTATGCCGCGTGAATATAAAAGATTTAAATAATAAGGGTCAGTTACCAGTCACTTTTATACACCAAACATAAATTAATCTTGCTGCAGGCGTTCATAAAAAATCTTACCAGTATTATCAGTTTGCATATAAACATTATTTTAGATTATTCATTTAACTTTTAAAAAAGTCATCTTTAAATATTTGGTTTTATTAAAAAAGTTATATTGTTTGTACCACTCATCCTTTTAAAAACCGCCCACACAAACTCGAGCTTTAAGATTAACCAATGAAACCTAGAAAAGGCTCATGACAGCTATAAGGAAGTATATTTATCTGGACAGTGTCAAAATAATATTAATTGTAGGAAATTGTAAAGCGCGACCAATTCTAATATAATAGATATTAAATAGATTTCGCGTTATGCTAAAATTAATTCTAAATCTGCGCAGTTATGAAAGCCGTTTATTAAGATAAGCACTGGCTTTCAAATAATATAAATAGTAATCTGTTCTTTTGATAATATCTAGTAATTGTATTCATTAGGTTTATTTAGGGTTGTATTGCATCGCAGACTAAATCGCTCTATAATCAACTTGCAGCGCCTGGTACATCGGTTCTAGGGAGTCTCTTTTATAGCGTTTGAGATGGGTGGGTAAGCCAGGTGGACTCTAATTAACACAGGATCCGATATAACAAGATTTTTTTTTCTTGTTGATAATTTTATTTTCGGCTGACTTCCACTTCCTTCCACGCTCCACCTGCCAATGGAATTAACTCTCCCAAAGTACATTCTCCCATGAATACGATCTCAGGACCAACAGGGGATGTGCCTGCTTTGTTGACCGCTCTAATGAAAAAAGAACGAGGTTTTCAATATAATGGAACTGCTTACCTGCCTTAATATATTCTGGGGAGTTTAAAGAGTCTTAATAGCGGATGAATAGGCACCTTCTGGACAGTCATATATCCCATTAGGTAACATCATCATTTAGCATCAAGTGTAATTTAAACATCTAAGTCATTTTTTATCAAAAAATAATCAATCTAATTTGATAAGTTTCCTTTATTTTTACTGCGAAGCTTGAACAACCCACGTATCGAGGTAGGCCCTTAGGGTTGTATAATATCAAAACTGTAATTATGCAAGTCCACCTTGCGTTTTATAAATTATGTTTAACTAACCTGTTTCTGTTTATTGAATGATTCGGTTGTCACGCCCGTCCACCCACGTCCAGATTATGAAAGTGGTTCGTATCTGGGCCTGGAGTTTGAGTCAGTGTCGTCTTGAAACGATTGTATCGGCGATTCATTGGTGTTGCAATACTGCGCTGATTGTTGTTCTGAGAAAGTGTTACAAAAGTCCATATTAATATTATTACTAAGCATCGTTTCGTAATAGTGATTAACTTTAAATTATATACAGCGTAACAAAGTGTCAACATATCTAAGAATTCGCGATCCAAATATTACAGCATTCACTCAACATTTTATTTAAAAAGCAAAAATATATATAAATACACCGTCTAACAGATTAGCAAACATTAAAACCTATTTTTTGGTCCCATAAGCACGTAATTAAGCAATTAACATACAACCACGGCTCGTTTACGCTTCTCATATTTGCATGGTATTATAATTTTAAGATAAATATTGTCTACATTAAATAATGGGAATTTATAAAAATCTGTGTATTTATTTATATTAAATATTTTAGAAGATTTATTATATATTTAATTTGAATTGCTCATTTAAATAAGAAATGAATCCAAAAAGATTTAGTTGAAACGATCAAGCGTTCTCGAGTTAGAAATAGTAAGAATAACAGTATGAATGACTTTATATAATGATGAATACACAGACTGACATTTGACATGTCCCTAATTCCTATTTCCTCACTATGGCGATCGATCGCCCAGTTTTCCCTCAACAAGTATTAATAATTAAAGTATGGATTCTCTAATGTCCATATTACCTACTCGCTACATTCGTGTGCATAACTTGTCTTTTTTAACCGACCTTCAAAGAAACCAAAAAGAAGGTTATCGATTCGACGTGTATTTTTTTACAATCCCAAGTAGGTACATCTCTAAATTGACGTTAAAGAATATAGCTTAGAAAAAGTATGTTTGTAATAACTTTCTCCCTTCCTATTCTTGACAATCAGGACGCCATGAAAATTCTTAGCAACCTCAACTTAGTAAGATTGTGATAAATATACGCACTTTTCTTTTACAATATTTTGTTTCAACCATTATCCTTAAAAAACCGATCTCCTGGGTTCGAATTCCGGAGAAACATATGAATTTTTCGATTGTGTAGACACGGAAGGCTGATCACCTACTTGTCTGTAAAGAAAATGATCAGTGAAACAGACACAGCAATGTGTCTGCTCCATGCTCCACTAGGTCTTACGGTAATCCACTTTTTTTTTAACAAAAGTAATAAACAATTCGTAACAATAATAATCGAAATTGTAGGCCATTATCTGACTCATATGGATAACCGGTTCCCGACAGCATCCCACGTTTTGGTCAGTTGACATAATTAAGGGTTACTTATGCAGTTTGCACCATATTTTAAACTCCGTACAATTTTCGATCTTTAAAGCCTATAATTGAAGAAATTGTGAGGCTGATTATTTCATTTTCCAGATTATATGTGAAAATCGTACCTTTTTATTTTATAATTAAAATTCAAGGAAATGCATGAGAAAATGAGCGCAGTCTTTAAATATCATAGGCACATAACAGGAAGCAATTTCAGAATTAGCAAGGAGTAATTGTATACTAATTTTACGAAAACATCAACATTTTTAGGTTTTTTAAGCATGAAAGCAAAACAAACTCGCATTTGGATTTGTTATTTTATCACAGCAAAAATCGTTTTCTTCTTTCGGAAGTATTATTGTTGAATTTGCCCTTTATAATATGTAGACATGTACGACCGCGGTCAATGTTTTGGGAAAATTCTCTATTTGTTTGTTGTAAATAAACAATCCACTGTACGCCTCAAATAAATATTTAATTGGTGGCTAATTACTAAGGTGGCTATTGTTTCATTGGCGATTCTTTCACACAATTGCCATTGTATGAGACAATGTTGGGAGCTGACCTCAGGGGCGTGATGTAACGCCGTTTTATCTAAGGAAGCGATGGGATCTTACTACATATTTATCCTTTTTTTAATTCAGTAATTGAAATTAAAGACAATTTTAAAACCCCCTACATGTTAGCTATAAGTAAAAATACCTCATAAATTTCCATTCATTTTGGTCATTAATTGTCACGTAAGCTTTCAAAATACAAAAACTTTTAACATTTACGTGCCAGGGTTAAAAACAATACTAATTATGGCGATAAAACAAACCACAACTAGTAATTCTAAAATTTAATAGTATTTCCAATCAACTTGGCATTAGTGAACTTTAATGTTATTTATACTATTTGACTAATTAAAAAATTCTTTACATATAATCAAAATATACAATGTTACATTAAAATTGAACAATATACGATGCCAATAACGGCACCGCTATTTCCGTGCCCTTCCTTTATTTTCCTAATATAGCAATTTCTGTGAGAAAGTTCACCTTTATAATGATATTTAAGCGTCTATTTAAATATCATTATGGATAGATTGATTTGTCTTATTACAATGGATCCTTTACTATCTTACGTCTCAAATAATATATGACGGCGCATGGTTCAGAAGGGTAGCCATGTGACAAATGACAAGCGTGGGCTACTCTAGCGGAGCGTCATGTTGGTGAAAGCGAGGCGGCCATTTTGAAAAACAAAAGAAGATGAAGATTCATTGTTTTTGGCGGCATCGCAGGCGCGTCACCGATTCAATGACGAACTGCTAAGAATTAGTGTGAAATAATTAATTAGTGCCGATTTGTTTAATATTGTGATTTATAGTAATGATTACATCCGATATGGATCTTGTATCTCTTACATCAGAAGTGGGATAGAGGACGAAATGTATGTCGTAAAGTCGTACGTTGCAGAATAAAACTTGGCAATATGGAAGTTGTTTGCTCTTATTCTTGCTGCGCAATAGTTGCCCCCAGTGAAGGAGGATTAAATCCAGTTAAGTAAATGCGTACGAAGCTGCCTATGGAACCTTACTGTATGGATATCTAAAATTCAATGTCTGAATATGTATGGAGCTTGTTTATTCTATTTTGATGTAAAAATAAAGTGGAATTATGCGCGATGGCTGATGACCTGCTTGTAACATGACTACCATAAGCCAATTGTACCGGGTATTGAGTACTACCCATTCCAATGAAATTAGTAGAGAACTAGAAAAGGGTCAAATCAAAAAAAAAACGCACTGGTTTCATTGTCTTCATTTTTGTTGAAAAGATCTTATTTGTATTGAAGGATGATAAGGAAAGTATTTACTTACAGTTTGAGGTATGAACGTTTTTATTTTATCTGTTAGATTTAAAAAAAAAGAAATCTTGAACTGGGCACATATCTGGTGTACACGTTGCTGGTGTACATGTCTAAAGGAGAGAGAATGTAAAATAAAAAAAAGTGGTGTAGAGTTGTGGATAGGACAAGGTAGTAAAATTTAATACTGATGAAGTACAATTAAGTAAGTTTAATAGTTCTAGAATGTGCTATAAACATGAATCCTTGTTGAACAAATATTGTTTCTGAGTTATAGAGTTATGTTTCTGATGGAAAGAAAATGTTTCTAAGAATGTTACATAATTGTTAGAAGAGCTAGAGCAAAAGAGCTTTATACAATTTGTTTAGTAATTGGTAAGTATCATCAATTTATTAAAGGTAAGAAGATAATCTTAGAACACAGACCACAAGCCATAATATAGTCTATAGTTGTTAGAAATGGTTATTAACAAAGGAAGTGTTGGGTTAAAAAGGTGTTGAAATTGTTAAGATATGATAGTAAGATATATTCCAGATCTTAAAATATATACTGCTGACTGGTATTTAGACATTTCTAAAATCTTAATATGTAGTAACATTTGAGTCATTGCAAAAGAAAAATAATTAAGAATTACTAGAAGTTACTTTGTTAGATAGCTATTGTATCAAAGATAATTCTTTGGGGTCTGAAATATTGAGAATAATGCATACAGGTCATGCTAATAATAATAAAGGTGAATCTTAAAAAATAGCTAGAAGTGCTATATATATTGGAGAGAAATTACTTATGGTACTGAAAACTTTGTATGTCTTGCAAGGTAGGTGAAAGGATTCAATGGAAGTACAAGATATTATAGAAACAATGTCACATGACATTTCTGATCATTCTATTTTTTTGATATAGGGTTGGCATAAATATTTGTAGTTTTAGAGTTACCTATTGATTTGATATTAATGATTATTAAGTTTTAGTTGATTACTTAACCGCCTCCTTGGTCTAGTGGTAAGCGCATAAGTGTTACAACCAAGAGGTCCTGGGTTCGATTCCCGGTGAAAATAATAAAAAAAACGGATCAGTGAAACAGATGTGAAATGCATCTGCCCCATACCCCACTAGGAGACACGGGACTTCACTTAGTTGATTATTTATCAAAGTGGATTAGTGTCTTAGGAGAAAAGATTATTATTTCTATTGTTTATTGTTTGAAGAAAATCTTCTATACATGAAAATTACTTGGAAAGTGAGTAAGAGTTACAGTTCAAGATCAATTAAATAAAAAAAAATTGATCATTTAAAAAGTTATAGATTCTAAGATATTTTATAAAAGGTTGAGATAGGATATGACAACATAATACAAATAAATTTGAGAACTAGTTATAACAACTCTGTAATTGAAACTAATCCTAATAAAAGCAGGTACAGAAAAGATAGTTCCAGCGAAATTAGACATGATGACTTATCAAGACTGTATCAAGACTCCATCAATAGCTAATTGCCTAGTTGTCATCCTCTACATGCTGCGTGTGTGGTCAACAAGACCACGAATCGTCAACTTGTCCAGACTTCAGGGAACCGAACGAGCGGCCACTGGTCAAAAAGCGGTGCAGAGACAGACTTGGCACCCTGACTATGTCTTCCGGTGGGATTGTTCCATTTATTTTATTATTGACAATGATCTGCCTAACCATTAGTTGTAGTGGTAACGACTCGGTGCTATTACCGGCATAGGACGAAACAACATTTAAAAAAATAAGGGTAACTGCCTCATTCTTAGTGCCGTCAATATTCATTGTAGGTACGGTTTTACTTACGGTTTTATTTCATACAATCTTTTACAATACTTTATGTAAGCTCAAAGATAATTAATTATTTATAAAACGAGATGTTTGGATGAATGTTGATGAAAGCTATACTGTTTGAGATAGAAACGGCTTAGTCAAAGTTTCTCTGTTTTTGCGTGTTTTGCATGACATTGTACCTATTCACAAACGAACGTCACCTGAAAGTTTGGTTTGTACTTTGTAGTTCATACGTTTGGGAATGCTATAGTGTGGGGAGAGTATGCTGTGGAACTTTGTTAGGTTTTCTATTTCTTATATTTCAAATGAGAACTGGTGCGACTCATCTCTGAGCGCGGTAGTTGTTTAAGGGATGCCGCAAGCGATGAGTGCAAGTGATGTAAAAAAAAAAAAAAAAAAAAAAAAAAACAATGAGCCTTGGCGACCTGTTTTCGTTTTGCATGTGATTTGATTTTGTTGCGGAGCCCTGTGGAAAGTATAATGACTGTCATTATCATGAGTATATGCGTCAGTGCTTGGAGTTTTAACGGTTTGTAACAGGGGACTGATGAAAGGGTGGCCAGGACGGCGTATAAGAGTCGAAAGCGTAGAATGGTATCATCACTCAATGATATTGGTCTCTAGTTCACACATTAAAACCGGTTTCGCAATTTTATTAGTCTGATGAGATGATGACTAAAGTGGGTAGACTCGATAAAGTTGAAATCAAACGACTGATACTCGTACCTCGATGATTGATGTCCGGAAACATCATATAGTAGAATAGTATCCATTGACTCCGGAACTGCTGAACGAACGGAAGGCTGGTTCAGCATCCAGCACATTTACTGAATTTGGCGTTAAAAAGAATTCAGATTTGTAAAGAGGTACGTCATCAAGTTTTTGTATGTGTTATTCACTTAGTCTAGTATGTAGCTGTCGTTGTATATCCTGGTCCGAAAATTATGTCGTCCATGCCCTTTTATGGGTGCCTGGATGGACACATTTGTTCGGTCCAGATAGTTAGCATGCTGAGTCGATCCTGGTCGTAGGTTGTCGTCCGGGCTATACCTGTTTGGGGTTAGTTCAAGGGACACAGTCTTGCGATTCAGATGTGTTGTGATAATCCAATGGACAATGAGATGGTCCTAGTGATGGTCCAAGTAATGGACGAATGGTCCTAGTAATGGACGAGTGGTCCTAGTAATGGACGAGTGGTCCTAGTAATGGACGAATGGTCCTAGTAATGGACGAGTGGTCCTAGTAATGGACGAATGGTCCTAGTAATGGACGAGTGGTCCTAGTAATGGACGAATGGTCCTAGTAATGGACGAATGGTCCTAGTAATGGACGAGTGGTCCTAGTAATGGACGAATGGTCCTAGTGATGGACGAGTGGTCCTAGTAATGGACGAGATGGTCCAAGTGATGGACAGTGGTCCAAGTAATGGACAAGTAATGGACGTATTGTGGTCCAAGTTAGAATGGACGCGTAGTGGTCCAAGTAGTTGGAATGGACGTGTAGTGGTCCAAGTACCTAGTTAAAATGGATGTGTAGTGGTCTCAAGTTGTAAGAATGGACGTTTAGCGGTCCAAGTTGTTAGAATGGACGTTTAGCGGTCCAAGTTGTTAGAATGGACGGATAGTGGTCCAAGTTGTTAGAATAGACAATGAGATGAATAATGTCAATACTGTAGTGGTAATACAAATTACTGTATGTAATGTTGACCCGATGTTTGATTGGAGACTAATTGAAATAGCAAGGTTACTGTCAGGATGAACGAGCAAGTACCTACTGGTTGTGAAATAATGTTTGGTTTTCAGAAGAAGAAAGAGTAAACGCCCGAGGACGGGCGAATGTCAGTATGGCCGTGACGGCGCATGGTTCAGAAGGGTAGCCATGTGACAAATGACAAGCGTGGGCTACTCTAGCGGAGCGTCATGTTGGTGAAAGCGAGGCGGCCATTTTGAAAAACAAAAGAAGATGAAGATTCATTGTTTTTGGCGGCATCGCAGGCGCGTCACCGATTCAATGACGAACTGCTAAGAATTAGTGTGAAATAATTAATTAGTGCCGATTTGTTTAATATTGTGATTTATAGTAATGATTACATCCGATATGGATCTTGTATCTCTTACATATAGAATATTAACTACATAGAAAGTAGTCCACATCCTGTCACTATTAGAAAATATAATTATTTATGAATATTTTTCAATAATTTTTCTGATGTTTTAATATGGTATAAATAACTACTTAAAATAAATACAACACACTTTAGTGTAATATCTATCTGTTTTACTAATATCAAAAATACATAAATTTATTGCTTTTTTTACTAATGCTCCCAATCATGCTGATTTTGATATTTATTATTTTTTATGAAAATTATACATTATTTGTTACAGATGGACATTCGGAGACGATAATCTGAGGAATGCGATTATATCGGCTGCATTTTGATTGCGTGAGTACATTTTTTTTAACTAAAAATATATTCTTTTGTTAGCACAAAAGATCAATTTATAGAATCTGTTTATTTAAAATGTTTTACGTTTTCAATAAACATTTTATTCGGTAAAGTTATATAATATATTTATAATAATGTTTCTTATTTGTGAATATTATTATACATTGTTAAATATTTTTATACATTGAAAAGAAAATGTTTGTGCCTTACAGCTCGCATGGTAACGGGCGACAGATGACAAAGGTGTTAAGTGTCTGTGTATTTGTATGAGTATATTTAGTAGGTAGGTTTTATAATTGTCAGTCGTAATTATTACTTCAAATTTTTTATCAGCAAGATTATTGAATATGCAAATGGATTTCATAACATGAATCGAGCCAACCCGTGAGGAGAAAGTATCGGTCCGTTTGTGTCCCATATTTAGTAATCACTTATTTATGTTACATTATTTTCTATAGTTTATTGGTCCCTGGTATCTGCGACTGCCTCGAATGAGAACAAAGAAAAATTTCCCAAGGTCCCAATATATAACATGTGACATTTACATTGAAAAAAAAAACCCGATGATGATTACAAATAAGAATGTCTCATAAATAGATGAACTTAAATAAAATAAATACTGGTAAATTGTAGCTAAGATCCATCTCGATTACCTCAGCCTTCATACAAAAAAACCACGTCGAAAACGGTCCATTCGTTTAGGAGGTACGATGCTAAACACCCACAAACGTGCCAAACGTAAAACCGTATTTCGATTATAACGATTTCTTGCAGGCATTTATTAAGCAATCAAATATCATTTAAAAGTCATTGTTGAATTAAATAACTTTTAACATTTATATGTGTTTAGTAAAATCAAAACAAGTTCGCGTTGACTTGGAAAACTTGAGATATTTTTTCTCGTGTCAAAATATTATTAACGAATGCATCATGTATTGCTTTAACATTTAAAAACACATTATTTAAATATGAATATCCTAAATAAAGAATATAAACGTAATGATTTATTTTTAAATGTTCTAAGCAATAAAAAACTATTAACGCGGACTTTTTTGATGTGTAATACATCTTTTTGTCTCTGTATGCTGCAACTGCATTATAGTATACAATCTATATTATAACAGATTCGAAATAAACACAAAGAAACCTTAAAGATCGTGTAATCCTGTGGTTGCAGCGAGGACTTTCCCTTGGACATAGGTTTTAGGTTCCCACAGAATTCTGCGGTTGATTTATATTACTGAAGAATATAACATTACAGTTTAGCAAGACAATAGATAGTTAGCTTACCGCGCATTTTCATTATGTGGTAACTGACTTAAAAATACGCTCTGGTAATGCATTGGTCGTTTATTTAGTTCTTTTAAAGAGGCCGAATCCAAAACGCATTCTTAATTAACAGAACCTTCAGTAGATAAACTTTTGAAAAAAGTCCTATCGAAATGTTAAAAAATAGAAAAAAGAAATCTATTGCGATAAGGGTGGAATACTTTATCTTTTTTACCTACTAAAAACTGCATTCAATATTACGTCATAATTATTATTCGTTATTACTTGACTTCTTTATTAAATTTTTATATAGCTTATCGAAAAATAATATTAGTCACAGATATTCAATACATTAATATAAAGGCGTTATCAATTTAGTCACAGATATTTAATGTCTTATATATCTTCAATATTAAAGCTTCAGTACTCATAGATTGGAAATCTGATGAATGGTATCTGTGGAGACTTCGCGAGGTACCGTTGCTAATCAAATGTGATCTCGGTATCCGTAGAAGCAGTTATAATGTGATCCCGGGAGCGGAGACAAACCCATTCAATTAACTGCCATATGCAATCGTTGGGATCGTCTACAAAAGGTGTGCAATAATAATCTTACGGTTTTCATTTGATCACAATTTCCATTATATCAAAGGCATTTCTGATTAGCAAGATATGCGTATTCAGCTATAACCGTGTGGGCTAAGAATCATATTTGAATCACTAAGTAATAACGAGGTCTATTCACCATACTGATAAAGCTTCCAGATATGGAACGAGTTTCGCAATCTAATTATATTAGCATGATAATTTATATGTAACTATTGCACGGTATTGAAAATTTTAGGATTAACAAAATACATCACAGTTTGGTTTTATTCGCCACAACATACAAATGAAACCAAAAACAGTGCCGTACCTCTACTACAAGTTTAATCATATAATTTTCATACATTTGTATGAAAAATGTGGCAGCTACTATGAAAAACCTATCAAAAATTTCGATGATAAACTTGACTGACGTACTGATCGTTATTGATATATAATTTATATTCCCTTATTTATCTAATTTGTATTTATTTCTTTGGTGACCCTTTTCAAAACAACCGGCAACTTGTCAAATATGTTTGCTTTACCTGAAATCATCAGGCCCAATATTCTTTACTTAATATCAGAGTAGCTTTCAAAACTAGTGTAACAGATATGTAGCCAGAAATTTTAGCCGGCTGTATTTAAATCTAAAAAACTAACCAAAATATAACCATATTATACACTAAAGTCATTCAAATAAATCCGTTAATGAAATAGTACCCTTATGTCACAATTAAGACAGAAACTTAGTCGCATAAGGGCTACCATTATATCTTTGTCGTGTTTTCTAAGCATGTAATAAATATCTAATAAACACGCACAAAGTATCTCTTAAGAATGTCACAGATTTGCATTATTGCATAGATTTATGAACTATGTAAAGCTCACTAAGATACACTATCTAAATTGTTGCTCACGTTTTCCCAGTGACAATAAAGTGTATGTATTGTGAGAAACCATGTATGTTGTGTATATATGTATATATAATGAGGACTTCAAAGTAGCTTGGTGACTAACTACTAAAGACTAACTACCGAGTTTTGTGCTGGTTCTTCTCGGTAGAACCTACGCTCCGAACCGATAGTAACTGTAACTACAACATCTGAAAAAATCAACGAAAAGTGTTGTAAATAAAGTTTATTTTGACTTTGACGTATAAAAAATGTTAAAGTGGTTCTAACCATGACTCTTAACTATAAAATAAGAGCGTGTTTTAATATAACCTTGAATTATTTTAACTATGTGCTCATATTCGGGATTTATGTTTTGATTGTGATAAAAGTTAACCGGACCATGTTTCTTTTCGTACATAGGTTTCATGGTACATACCAAAGCAGATGAAGCCGCGCTAAACGCTAGTTATAAATATTTGTTTAATAAAATTCAATTTATTTCGAAAGTTAAATACCCCAGTGTTTTATCGGCTTTCGAATAATTATATCGCCTCGTTAGATATAGAATTGAAAATAAAAACTAGAGTTATTGAGAAAAGGAAACGGCCACACCTGAGCTGCTCGGCGGGAAACTTGACTTTGTTGAATATTATAACTATAATAATATGAAGTATTCATGAATAAATATCGATTTATTTAATTGAATATTAATTCAAAAATAACTGAACTTGTTCTCAGCGATTAATGAACTGTCTTATTTAAACAGTCATAATCTATTTTCTCTCTATAGCAGAGTTAATTGTGTTTAATAGTTTAACCAGCCCTTCCCGTGACTTTGGCCGTGTTGGAATAAATTATATATTATGTCACACAAAATAGTCAAGTTCATCAGTGAATGAATTTTTTGATTCGGGCACGATGGTAGTAGATGAGTTTATTCATGACAAAGAAAAATACAAATCATATCAATTTAATTTTATATAATCGTAAACTTGTAAAAAATTAATTTGAATGTTATAAATAATTAATCTTAATTATTTAACTGTGTTTCTTTTCGTATTTATAAGCAAAGGTATACAAAAAAGTATATTTAGCTAAGCCTAAACCAGCCGGACAAAAAATTTTCTGCGTGAATTTCACAGGTTCATTTACAGGTATGATTAGTCTTATATTTCTAAATTGAACTTTTTTCCCTGGGAATCGAACAACCCAAGGTGCAACATACTAAGAATATCACTGCAACAGGTATATAAATGTAACTTACATAATGCAACTTAGTACATTAGAACCGCGTGCTCGTTTCGTCACACACCACGCCAACTACATTCCTATCTCCACCGAATTAAGCGGCAACATTCTGACAACCTCTGTTAAAGGTTAAATTGTATTAAGTTATGCTAAGGACTTGTCATTTGTCTTGTTAAACCTCCTAGAAACGTTATTTTGAGCTCGGTGCGCGTTGAACTCTTTTATAAGCAGTATTTGGTTTGCAATGATCGTGATGTTATTGTACAGGATATATCTAGTTTAAAATGGATTTCGGTAAAAATTACACATTTGAATCATGCAAAATATTTTTCATATGAAGTATATATATAGGAATGATTCTTTCTTTAATGCTAATTTATTGATATCCGATGCCTCCCACAAAATAGAAAACTTCCTCTGTGGGTGTGATGTCGATCCAGTCCTGTAACAACAATACTTCCTTGATACAACCATGATATAGTCCTCGAAAAGATTGCCAAATCATTATATAATCAAACGTAAAAATTTATCGTCTGTTAGTTTTTAGACTGTCCATAGAAACTATCTAATCGGTGAAAGAATGTTAAGAAGCGGTGTCTTAGTTAAAAGAGATTAAATAATAAAATTTTACTATTTAAAATCAAATGATAGAATTTTATAATATAGCAATAAAGCTTAATAAGCTATTTGAATACTCCGGACGCATTAAAATTGTTAAATCGCTCAGGGCAAAACATCTTTAAGATTCATACACGCTATTCACAGGCAAATCGGGAATTCGTTGCCGCTTGTTTTTCATTTCACATTTGCATTTTGCATCGCTATAAATATTTCAAAACATTTATTGCTTTAGGCGATTTATTTTTTATAATTATTTCATTTATTTTTGTTGATTGTATGATGTTTTAGTAGTAAGTAAGTAGGCGAAATTTTATATAGCAGCTATTTTATGCATATTATATATAAATGTTATTAACTTTGAGTAAGGCTTATGAAACTTATGCATACAAACGCTTGCCCTATATTGCGCTTGTGTAAATTAACAATATTGTTTTCAATTCCACGATCAGTACTTTAGGTGCTTTTTTTACACACCTTGTTACACTGAAGTGCAACGGGCGGCCTTATCGCTAATCAGCGATCTCTTCCATGCAACCCACTATTTTTGTTGGTTTGGTTGAATTTCTGCAGGCAAGCCTATAGAATTTCAAATACAAATTAAATTATAAATTGTACTTGGGACCGGGGATCGAACCCGGTACCTCAGGCTTCGCGGTATGCTTCTAAGACCGCTTAGCCATGAGGCCTCTTTATCCTGTGAAGCTCTTTTAATTTTATTTATTGAAGATTATATAAGTCTATCATTGTCATTTGTTAATTCATTGTTAGCTAAGTTTTTTGTTGTATGTACTACTAAATTTTTTCAAATTACTACCGAAAAATGACATGTGGTTTTCATTATCTAGTATGACTAATTGCGAGTTCCGTCATTAAATCGAAAAGCTTTTGATTGTTTCTCACCTTCGTTTATTAGCGAGTACACATGTCGTATTTGTTTAGCTTTCTACAGGAAGGTGTAGCGTTAATAAAGCTGACCTCAATACCGCTTTTATCATTACGCGTGGTGTTTGAATTGGTAATATATTCTCTGCGACTGATTGTTTAACAATATTTATCTTAAGAGAATTTTCTCTTTTATATTATGTCATGAATTGAAAATATAATATTTAAATACTTTAAGATATTATTCCTCTCAAAAATATGACAAATGCAGTATAATGAGTCAAAATTTTCGAACACACTTATTGCATAACAGTTTATTACCTAACATAAAACTACAAATAGAATTTAAAATTTTGAAATTAGCCAGAGGCTCTATTGTAGGCGTATTCGGTAGAAACTGTCACAAATATAAATTGACTTTGGTGAACGGTTTGAGCGCTTCATTTATACAGTAAATTTATTTTAAGAAACTTAAAAGCTTTCAACAGAACAAATAAAACACGCCATTTTAAAGTTTATTTTTTATAAAAAAATATTACAAGTTTTATCTGTTTACGTTTAGACCGTGCTCTAAGCAACACGATGTCATTTTTGGTGATTTTTGGAGGTTCATTAATTTTTTTTTTTAATAAGTTGTGATTAATCGTATATTGCATTTGTCTAGCTACATATTATCAGAAACAAGCAGATTGACACATGGACAGACATTATTTGTGTATACAATTAATATATAGAATTCCCAAACTTAACAGCCTCCGGTTTACGCGTACGTATTGCGAAGTCCTGGGCTCAAATCCCGGGAACACCAATAAATGTTTCGGTTTGATAGTAACAGATGCAGAAATGTGTTTTTCCCCACATATGGGTTACGTATAAAACAGCCAATTTTATTATTTTAATAACATTAACTAGCTGTGCTCCACGGTTTCATACGTGTTAATTTTGTAATGTTATTATTATAGATAATGCAGAATGTGAAGCTGGGACGTATTGCTAGTCGATAAGGCAATAAGATCGTGACCAAATAATTGCTTGCCACTTTCGTGTTGACAAATACGAGAAAATCAGAATTAAATCGAATAGAGAGTAATAAAATACCATTAAACACCAAGTCTATCGAATTAACCATATTCCGGTCAATAGGTTAAACGAATTGCTGGTGATTTTACTTTCCACGCCATTCAACAAAAGCGTTTTAAATTTAATTTCATGAAATAAGTGTAGTTTCAATTGTTTTCAAATTTGATACTATTTGTCGAAATACATATTGTATTGGTTTTTACACGCGACTGCTTCATATATAAACAAACAACATAACGTTTATTAAGGCTCCAGATTTCGATGGAAGACAGTATTTTCAAAATCGGTCCCGTAGATTTGGATTAATAAAAGAAGTAAGTAGACTTAGTACTTTATCGAAAAAATTAGTAACTACAGTCCATCTCATTGGTGGACTGTGTGATTTCCTGTTACGCCGAGGTTTCCGTTCAAGGAGTCTGTCTATTATTTTCCTAAGGCTGCTTATGATAAGAAAAAAAAGACAAAATAACTTCCCTTTATAGAAATGTGATCAGCGCTGTAGTGTTAAAGTTCAAATTAAATACGATTTGAACAATTACTCGCCTTTGTGTTGGTTCGGCTCGCGGTTTAATAGGGTAGCTACAAATAGCGCTATTATGGATAATAATAAACTTGTTAACATTTCCGTTCTGCAATTCTATCCATAATATAAATGGAAACGTTGATTGACTTAATGAAATCTTTGACGTTAATTTTAAATTGTCTCATCTTGCAGAATAATAATGAAAATTATTTATTTTTAGCATCATTTATTCAGTTGTTTCCATAGCATAATGATCGATTTCTTAAGATCTTATAGAGTTTATTACCAAGTTCTATAATATATAGGTAGTAACTTACCCAGTAAAATAAATTATGTAAGTTTTTAAAGCGTTTCATTGAGCTTTTAACATCTAATATTAGTTAGTATTTGAGTTTCCCTTCATATTTAAAAGAGACGCAGCTATTATATCAAATGTTCAACGATGCGTCGGTCATGTCCGTTTCCATGAATGCTCAGCCGATAAAATCGTTTGCTATTTAAAATGGTTAGTATTCGCGTAGGTGCCGCGGTGAAACAATAAATTTCTCTTGTTACTCCTAGATGCTCGATAATTTTGACATGCAATACTCGGGAATAAATTCTTCATGTTTGATGAGTGCTTTTGTTTTTCTCGTGATGTGGATTGCATTAAAAACATAGTTCCTCTTTTGTTATGGAAGGTTTTTGTCTGGAAATTGTTTATGCACTCTTTTAGAACTATCCTCGTAAATGTGTAAGGATTATAATTAGCTAGTAACACTGAAAACAGTAGGTACTAACAATGTTCAAGTGACAAAAAATCCCTATATCTCCGTAATATTTTAAAGCTCTCTTAATAAAAAAGCCTACTTTTTTTAGAACATAAGTTTTCACAATGTCTTAATTAATTTTTAAATTCAATATAGTCTCATACATTCTAAACTTAGCTGTTGAATAAATTTCATGTTAATCTTTAAATTATGGAAGCTCGTTTTTGTTAGTAACATCTGGCCAAACATAAATTAGCCATAATAGCAGCATTATATCAGTTTCATTTTTATAGATGAAGCTGTTTAATATTTGTTTTAAGATAGGAATTTATTTTGTGTCAGATGCGTTTAGACTCTTTAACATAACTTTTAAAATATATTTATAAACGTAACTTTGCATGAGATTAGTGATTTCTTCTCTTACATAAATAAGTTTTCCGTATTACACTTACATTTTAAGTAGATTCTTAGTAGATTTATGAGAAAATCTGTTAACACAGCTCAGAATCACGGATCGTGTTTCGACTTCACTTCAAGTTGTAAGTACATAATATGTAATTTGTAATTAATTGCCTTTGTAATTACTTTACTACTCGTATGAGCTAAACAAAAAGCTTATTACATAGACAATTGATATTTTTCTTAGTAGAGTCGAGGAAATGTTTATGTATCTTAAAAATAGTTTCAAAGCTCACATTGGTAACGTATCGAGACCATTAACGTGAAAAAGAAAGACAACCCGAACACTTTCAATCAGTTCCTTTGATATGTATAAATCTTGTCTTACGCAGGTGTTGAGAACTTCCTTTCTTAACCAGTGAAGTGTTTTATGGTGCAACATTGTGAGCAAAAACATTGAATTTATAGTGAACACTTGGTTTGATTAGTGTTTTCCTCCATACTGATGAATATAATAAATAAACGCCAGAGCTGAAAGTAGTTATTCCACGGTCCCAGGGCTATTATATTCATATTTTTTATGATTTGTTATGTGCAATAATTCTATGTAGTTTTTACTTTAATTTTTATGTATACATTTGCCTAGCGGCCCGCCCTCTTTACACTTACTTTACTTACTTTACGTTGACTTTTACTTTACGTTTACAGTCTACATGATCACGGGCGATTGGTGACAAAGATCACTTTGTATCTCAATAGTGACAGTCGAAGATGTTGTTAGAAACGTCGGGTAAAAATTAGAAAACAAATAATTATAAAATTCTTATGCTTTAATCTGTTCAATTAAGCATCAAAATTTTAAAATCCCGTTCAAGTTTTCATTTAAATATTTATTGCTTTACCAAGTCATTGCAGTTCTTTTAGTAAATTAGGTAATCGTAGTTAAGGTGTGATGGCGTGAGCAAGTGTTGAAAAAGGAGACAATCTGTATGTAGGTAAAATACGGATCAATACAGCACAGAGGCTACATGGCCTTTCTTTTTAGCTCGCGATAGTCAAGTGAAGAAAACATTCAAGATACACCATCACCTCTAATATATACTTGCGTAAGCTTTCAATTACTATGGAATTTCAATTACCAAGTAGGACTAATTGCGTATTTCCGATACGTTGGCTATAATTTAAGTTATAAGAGGCTCGGTGCACGCCGGCAAATTGTCTCGATGACCGTACCTTCTGCTAATAAATAACATTTTGCTTTCTAAACCCTGTAGTTAGGTTGCATCGTCGATATAAACTGTATTCATTGCTTGAATTAAAATCACCGTGTGTCTCATTTTCTTGTGCATTCAGTAAAAATCTAAGCAAAATGGTAGCAAATTCGTCGTTTATATTTCAGTATTTTTATTGTTTATTCATATTACTGCCAAAATTCAATAAGTAAATATGGTATCGAAAAAATATTTCTATTCTGAGTGACATGTGACAGTAGCCTGTGTGTCTCTATGACATCCTTTGTTCCAAAACAAATTTAATCGATTACGATGCGGATGATTATTATTATTATTATTTTGAAAACTGATTAGCTTTAATTCATAAAAAAACTTCCCAATATGTTAATAACAAATAAGAATATCTGATGAATGAATGAATATCCTCATAAATTGTAGCTCTCGATCACATCAGGTTTCAAACAAAAGACCTCATCGAAATATGTCTATTCGTTTAGGAACAAAGAGACACACAGACGCGTCAACTCTTTTTGTGTCGGGAGTTATAAAAATAAAAATTGACCCAGCCTTTTGTTGCGTATCCAAAATACCAAAGCCTTAAATAAAACAAATAACATAAGATATAATATTTAGTATCTTAATCGATATCTATGAAGTAGAAAAGCTGTCTTGGTAGCGAATGAAACTCAATGACGTAGTATAAAGAGGTATTGTGTTACATAGAGGCGAAAGTTGAGACATAGTTTATTTTTATTTGATATTGCAATGTAATCAAAAAGCTTAGAATGTAATCAGATTCGTGACGGATACAATTAAAGGCAGTATTTCCAAGAGGAAAGTGTATCATTTTTGTGTATTGTAAATTCCTTTCCTTATTAAATTATTACTTTTTTATTTGAAAAAAAAAAAAACGGTTACACCATAGTTGGTGCTGGTTTTTTGTCAATATCGCCTTTCAAACTGATTTTACGGTTTTTATAAATTTTATCGAGAAATTTGAGTATAATGAACAGAGATTTAAAGTGTTATCATATCATGTAATATATGTATTATTTTGAAAACTCTCGGAAAACTTTCTAGGTAACTTTTTATTCGAACCAAATGACTGTACTACTTAATATTAGATGAAAATATGTTTCGCTCAATTTCATATACAATTACTTAAATATAATATTAATAAATAATGGCAGGCGTCCTTATGGTGTGACATTAGTTGCTTGGAGTCGTGGTAAAGCGCTTGTGTGGGACGCTACTTGCGTCGACTCACTGGCGTCTTCGCATCTCCATGCTACTTCTGTAGCTGCTGATGGCTCTGCAGAAAATAATGAAATGGTGTAGGCTTGGGAGCAAATAAAACGTTCATCCTTTCATGCCTTACGTTACTAACTCCTCGTTACACATTATATCAAGACATTTATACTTACTTACAAAAGGCGAAAACATGAAAGTCTCATAGATTCTTATATTTTCATTCCTTATGACGTAGAGACTTTGGGTCCATGGGAGCCAGAAGCGCGTCGATTGTTAAGAAATATCGACGCGCTTAGTTAAGACCACAGGAAAACCAAAAGCTTGCTCATAATTCGGCCAACGCGTTAGTATATATATATATAGTATTTTGGGTACGCACCCCAACAGCTTTGATGAGCCTTTTGTATTTTCTTAAATATATTGAAGTACATTATTGTAAATATTTAATAAATAATATTTGACATCTTTAAAAAAAAGGTGTAGTTTAAGTGGAAATAAGCTGTCGGCTCTGTGAGAATCGTCTAAAACAATTGAGTTATGGATGAATAAATGGAAGAACAACATGCACTTCCATCTTTCAATTAAGTAAGATTAAGTATAGTTGTCAATTTCATTTCATATAAATTTATTTATGTTCTATTGCCAACAATGTAACATTTAGCTACTTTTATATAGACTAATAAAATATTTTGTAAATAAAGAATTAACAAAGAAATTAATTAGATTATCATATATTTATTCAAATTTAGTAAAATAAAAATAAAATACAAGTGTTTAAATTAAAATTTTCAACGAAATTATAATCAGGATAATTTGTTAATAAACAAAGAGCTTACATAATAACCATAAACATCATCATAAGTTTAAATTTCCATAAATATACCATTAAACTTGATTTTATAATTATATTATCTATGATTATTTTTAAAATTGATAAATAAAATATATTATAATAGTTACAGTATTTGTATTGCAAATAAAATACAGCATACGGTTTCAAAATCTTATAATCTATTTAATAATAACTATAAATTTTAATAAGGTGTACAACACAAGATGGCGAAGATAAAAGCATGAAGATACGCGTGAGTCTCGCATAAGACCAACTAATGTCTGTTTCACAATAGCCATAGTCATCAATTTGTAAGCAAACAACACTATTGTTTATCGCAAAAGGCAAAGGATAAAATTAGAGTACAATGAACTTAGTTAACTGTACCAGCTACCTGTTCCACGGGATAATACTAACTGGAGCTTCGGAATGTACACTTCCTTAAAGTGTTAGTAATGTGGGATTTGGATTTCGCAAGGTACTAGATTTATAATAAATTATATATAATAATTTATAAAAATAATTGATCAGCCATGCTAATTAGACCAAAACGTTTTATTTGTTTGCCCCGTAACCGAATCCAGAACCTTTGTGCTCACTCATTAATCAATATTCATTTGTGTTATCAATTTACCAACGGTTACAAAGGCGACTTTGGTTTAGTTATCAACAATAATTACACATTATTAAGCAAAGCACAAACCACTGAAGTCCATAAGTTAATTAATTTGATAAAGCTATTTAAAGTACGTACTAAGAGTACTTGAGATTAAGGCATAACGTTTGAAATTTATACAATTTTCTAATTTAGTATTTAGTCCTTATCAAAACCAGCACAAACAGTAAACGAGGCGAAGTTTGGTTGTACAGCTAGCTATATTTAAAGAACTCGATGGTTATTAGTTCCGAGCATCTTAACTCGACCGAACTGTTGAACGAACGAACGAACATCTATGCATGCGATCGTGTGCACGTCATAAAATATTCTCGTTGTAAATTCATCACCTGTCAGTTAAACTGGACATTATCAAATCGGAATACATGAATGATTTACGATCCATTTATCTTTGTTTTAATGTTTATCAAATGTATGTGAGCCCTGTGATTCGTAGATCTACGGAAGCGATTTATGAGGATAACATATTTTGTATATGGGAATACTTTGCTATTCCATAATTCAAAAATGGAATTCCTATTGACATTTTCAACTTGTTTACAGATATGAGTTTAAATCTATTTTTTCATTTAAATGTGGGTATACATCTTAAAGTATTATTGATTTTATTTATTTATAACAGACAATTATGATCCATAATCATTAAAAAAACATACCACAGAGACAAAATAAAAACGATACAATATGGTATAAATACTATTACTATTCACAAATATGAAAGTTGAAAATATACTAACTTACGATTTATATGTTCATGGTCATTTAGCATGTTTATATTTACACTTGGTATCTGGTATCCTTTTCATTACCAATTTTTAAACTGGTATAAAATGGTATCTAAAATATTAACCAACAATGATTTAAGTGCTAAAATAAAATTACTACATACTACTAAAATAATTAATAAATTAAATTTTAAATTCAAAATTATAAATAAGATTAAAGTAAATTAAAATAAACCAACCTTTTATCGTAATTGATTTCTCCGTCGTTTTTTGAATTCGTTTCATTTTTTGAAAAATACAATTTTTGTCTTTAAATATTTTGTCATTGGTTGTGCGTGCCAACTCCGAACAGATAAACGATATATTTTTTAAATGTTCAATAGTTAAGGCGTGAATACTTCACGTCCTATCTAGATCTAGATCTCGCGTGATTCAATCTAAATGTAATGAGACCTCGATTCAGTCTTGAGATATCTAAGCCTTTGTCCTGCAGTGTCAATGGTGTTAATTAAACCCAAGTATATCTTAAAGTGAAGTCTCGTGTCCCCTAGTGGGGTATGGGGCAGATGCATTTCACATCTGTTTCACTGATCGATTTTTTTTTATTTTTTTTATTTTTATCTCCGCCGGGAATCGAACCCAGGACCTCTCGGTTGTAACGCTTACGCGCTTACCATTAGACCAAGGAGGCGGTCAAGTATATCTTACACCAACTAATAATAAGTAATTTAAGTATGTATTAATCGGACTAATAATACTATTTTATAACTGGAGGACTGAGAAACATCGTTCGGATTTCTGGACAGTATATTTTATAATTGAGTGCAATAATGAAAGCCTTTTATATATTTGTAACTGTTACAGAATGCTTGTAAATTTAATGAGTTAGGCTATCCTTGAATGCTTTTGGGATATTTTAAATCGTTTTTCATTTTAAAATGCAGTTCAACATGTTCAGAACCGTGTAACTTCAGAAGTAAAAGTTTGTTTATTATTTAACAACACTAAGTTGCACAAGAAAGTAAACAACATAGCAAGAAAACTTTGTAGTCTTGAATTAAGATTTAACGTTTTTGGAAACACTTTTTTGAAGACAAACCTAATGCAATCTTAAAATGTTTACTGAACTAACATAATTTTTACTCACTTCATTTATGTTGTCGATTTTAAATCGGAATGAAGCGGAATAAACTGAATTATTGCCAATACCTTTATTATGACATTTTAAACGTTTCTCTGTCATTCCTTTTATTGGTTATATAACTGGAATAACACAAACGAGATTTTTGGCTTTAAAGTGCTCACAAGCGTCTCAGAACAAGTTCACGACTGGTCCTTCTCTCTTTAGCCGTTTACATAACCATCTGTTAAATATTATTGCAAACACAGGTGCATTATAACAATACATCTTAGGATTCGTTGCACTAACATCGTGTATCAGCTAAGTTCCCGTCATTTGACCCATTGCACTTTACCAAATGAAGTTGTTACGTAAGTCATGCGCTGAAGATGCGCTGTGAACACTTTCACGATTATATTAATTTTACTATCATAAAATATTCTCTTACCGCCTCCGTGACTTAGTATGGATCTGAGCCTCAATGCAAGTTGCGCCTGGGTTTTAATCCCGAAAAAAAAAATCATGATATTTTGGTCTGATCACCAACTTGACCAACAGAGGCTTAGAAAGTGAAACACAGGCAGAGCCTTTGAAGTAATTAAAGGTTATTTAAAAATATTTTAACACACAGATGTTTATTAAAGAGAAATTTGGTCTAGATTTTGTAATTGACGTTTTTTTGCCGCATACCTACCTACTTATTCAGTTTAGTTCATTGTTTTACCTTCGTTATACCCTTAGACAAGCAAACACGTTTAAATCCCTCTCACTTCTTACGTACTAAAATTATATTGCTAATCGCTAAGATAAAAATGCAGTTGTATAATAAAAAATGCTAATAAATTCTAACTAGCAAATTCGTAGTTCATTGATGTAAACCAATAAAACGCGTTTGGAGAATGTTATTTATTACAAAACCACACTAGTTGACATAATTTGCATTGCTATCAGTTTTTCTAAGTATACTTTAACTTTTTGTCAAGAACCGCGTTTAAGCGTGGAATTCTAAGGCTTGTGACGAAATCTGCTAATAAGGGACGTAGCGATATCTTGATAACTCAAAAGCCAACTTTATAACAAGGTAGTAAAGAGTAAATTCAATGTGCAATTACATACCACCTGTCTAACGAAAGATCAAAGAACTTTAAAGCCAGTCTCAATAATCTTACCTATCATTAAAGTTAAAATTCTTACTAAAATGTAAGTATGACTAATTTTGCATCAAAGAACTTTAAACATAATGTCCCAACGTTTTTGACATGGGTGTGTATACATATACCAAGATTAACTTTCCGGCGGCAGTAAAACGCGAACGAAATGCTAGCTTTCTTAATTATTAAACATTTTCTATAAAAAATTGTCCTTTGGCCTTTACTTTGTTCCTAGTGTATATTTCTTAAAAGGAAAGCGTATAAACTCTTATTTGACTTTTTGAATTCCAAGTAAAACCTAACCAATTTGAAGTGATTAAAAGTTTTGAGACTGGCAGTCCGCTCGCGTTTCCCATTCGAAAGAACCATTACAAATAGCGTATTTTGCGGGCAATTGAATGAGTTCAAGATAATGCCACATCGATCGACATTTAACTTATAATTGTATCGCTTTATAACATTTTAGACAAAGGCGTTGTCCTGTCGGTTTTCATGTACATTGTTACCAGTTAAATTAAATGTGGGAACAAATTTTGCAATTACCAGCGACTTGCCCCGCACAGGGGCGGGTAAAAAGATAACTCGGCTATAGACGACGAATCAAGATGAAACGTGTATTATATATTTTCAAATTATAGCTGTGCATTGCTTTCAAACGCATTTAATTGTTTTTGCGTCATGCGTTTAGTAAGTACTCGTAAGTATATAGACTGTCATTAATTCCTAAAAGATGTAGATTCGATTTGCACGTATTAAATTGTAATAAATTAATTAGTAGACGCCTTCGACTTACGTTATATTAAGTTTTTATTGAAATAGTTTTGCACGTTTCCGGAAGGAAAATATTTCCAAAATAAAAAATAGCTCATGTCCTAAACCAAATAATTAAGGATGTACGTATAATATTACAAATGTTTTATTTATCGTCTTCTTAAGTCTTGTAAGCATTATAGTGCACATAATTTATTATTAACTAGATAAAAAGCCTAAATGATGTCAAATTTAACATGAAGGTTTTATCAAACCGTGCTTAATTATCCATGCAAACATTAGATAATGCGATATCTTTAACGACCGGTTATCAGTTACATCATAAACATACCAAAGTGCGCGACTTACAATACGCAGGTAAGCGTAAGTTATGTAACCTGTCATCATTGGCAGTTGGTGAACATTCATCACTGATGATGTGAATGTTAATAGCTATATATTGTTAGTGTTAAATTATATTTATCTATTGGACAACGCGAACTTCGTTTCGTTGCAGAGGTATCGTACCACGTATCACCAAAAACGGCATTCCAAAGATAAGTTTTTACTCCCTGACGAAAAAATAAGTGTTATAAGTTGTAGCGTCTGTGGGTCTCTGTATCTGGCTGTGTCATTGTAACTACTAAACACAGGCTAACGTGGTCAACATGGATCTTATCTACAATTTATGAAGTATTTCGTCCATGACATATTCTTATTATAATAATCATATCCAGGGTATATTAAATTGTCGTAATTTTTACTTGTTGAATCCTTGCTAATGCTTGTAGCGTGCTTAGTTCAGACTAAAACCTTGTTATTATTTCCGATGTAGTCCTAACAGACGCTTGGGTTTCCTGTAAAAACACCTGGAGAAGGTGAACACATTTTGTTAGAATTAAATTAATAACAATGTTGCAAGAACACTGCGACTAAGTGCTTTTTTTTGCTGATATAACGCGACTGGGAATCACATTGTCTGAACCATAAACATCTTTATACAGACAACACAATTTAGTACCTTCCGTCGAAGGTTAAGGTTAGGTTAGGTTAGTAACACATCAATATTTCCACGTAATATAACCTATATTTACCCCTATTTTTAGACTTAATATGGCTTTCAATAGAGGTATTATCTATATAGTAAGAGTTGAAGATGAAAAAAATGGAGATTTCCCCAGATTTAAAAAATATGTCTGGTTTCATTTTTATCAAGCTTTCCTTAGCTTTTCTCTTTTCGGAACCGGCATTTTAATGGACGGTTACGTATCACTAGATACATTCTAAGGCAAAATACAAACACTCAATATATTTTCTAATATAATATTTAGGTCTTATATAACGTTACGTTTCGTTGCTGTGTGTACTTACCCACAGTAACGAAACGTTTCAGGTAACTTATGACCCGGCAAAGCTGAGGCAAGCTAGTGGTTTATATACTGAACTTGAGACTGTATTGATTTGCATTAAACATGTTGTGTGGGCCATTATAATAAGGGCGGGCTCATCACCGTTAGTTAAGTGTATCGAACTGCGGAACCGAGATAAGAGATAGCGGTACTGGGCAGACGCCCATTGATTTACTACTGAGCTTGATGCTGGACTATAGAATTGATTTCTCTGGAGCTGTCTGAAAGGTATTTGTTAGTATTTAACGCCAAGACGTGTGGATGTTTCTCTGGTTACGTTAACTGTAGGAAATGTTCTTAGTTAGCCTTGGACGTGGAATACCATTACTTTTCTTATCATTCTATTTATATTCCTAAGCCCTCGTACTTTCCGAATCAATTTTTAATTTACATCGATCTATTTTTCCAACCTTTTACTATTTATTTACAAATTCAACATTCATAAGATGTTCTAAAGTCTTTTGAAAAATCACAAAATGTCTTTCTGCATTAGTAATATATCAAAGTTCGTGACTGTATCCGGATGTGTTCAGAGTATGAGTCATATGTTTCCCCTATTTAAAAACCTTGCGTTGAAAAGGATTTGATATTCTCGTGTGAAAATACATAAAGATACCAGTAGCCGCGCGTGACTGTCGCTCATCTACAACATATTATCAACATCTTTTATTTATATGATTTTTAATCTATATAAACGCCGAGTTTGTTTCTCATTCACGCTTCAGGCGGTAAAGTGATTTTGTTGAATTCTTCAAAAGTACGACAGATTATTTTTAAGTATGAATCTGTACAGATTGTTGTGTCAATATTTGGAATTCATGATCCCTATAGTTTATTTAAAGACATCTTGAAAGATTTCCACTCGTATTAACGTCCGTGCATATTATTTTATATTAAAATGTGACATGTTCTAATTTTGTGTAAATCATAATAATAATAATTACTTCAATACGTGTACCGCGACAGTGATATGTTTGTTCCCAGTAAAGACAAATAAAATCGATTTAGCAGCTATAGAGGAACCTGTGACGAAACCTGTTAATAGAATGACTAGTGAATGGGCGCAGAAGTATTAACTTAGAGGTTACGGGACTTTTTAGATTAAGAAAGGTACTGAAACCAATTGAAACGAGCACGTGCTAACTTCACGATAGAAAGGTACAATTTTGATTGATTTGACCCACCGCAAGCCGTTACCTTTTGTTCTAGCGGTTGAAACTGGATCATCTCCACAATGTTCTGAAATTGAATTATTTTCTATGAAATTGAAATTTTCGTATCACTTTATTATCGAAAAGGTGCGCGACTACGTTGCTCTGATGTATTGAAAAAACTTTGATTCGGTTTTAAAGGCACAGAAGGTGCGTAATCACTACAAAAGGAAAGTGAAACAATGAATCTGTCTTCAGCATGCCATAATGCTGCATTACAAAGAATTATCTACAAAAATGATTTCATATATTTTATAAGATTTTATAGTATAATCGCAAAATCTGCTCGAGATTAAACTGCGAAGCTTTTAAAAGTTTAGCTTAGACTATTATATAACTCTGATTCTTATCATTTACGTGAATCAAGCATTTGCTCCGAATTATTGTATCTATAACAAAAAAATTAAAACCTGTTTGCTACTATACAGTAGGAACAGCAATAATTTTTCTTACCCAAGAACTTATAAAAAATACAGTTTAAAACATTCACAATTACTTCGCAATAGCACTTTTCTTCTGAATAATATTCATCTTTTGAAAGTATTAACGTATGTGTGTGTCTAGGTGTCTGTCAGTGGAATCGTAAACGAATGGACCGATTTTGATGCAGTCTTTTCTGTTTGAAAGCTTACGTAGTCGAGATGGATTTTAGCAATTTACGTAAATCTTTCACCCATCAAGAATATCTCATGATACTGACATTTGTTATTTATATGTCGGGGTTTATTTCAATTTTAAACGTTATTAAGTAAATTTAACATCACTCTTCTTGCGTCGGGACTTATAATAATATCGCATAATATTTCTTTACCGTTTAGTCCAATCAATATAGAAACATCTCTAGAAATTCTAAGTCATAAAATATTGTACCCCGCCTCTTTAATCTATGGTAGCTATGTCTATGATTTAATAGACTACAATCTAGATAATGTCTCTAGGTAATCTGTCTGGAACTGGAATCCACTTTTTGCTTACCTACACAAACTACTTCTAAACGAGTAGACGAGCTACAACCTGTTCGTAGTTTTTATAACTAAAAGAGAGTTATTTAATTCCGTTGAAGATATTATATTTGCAAAATGATTTAAGAATATATAAAGAGGTTTGTGTTTGTGAGGTTATATAATTATAATAAAAACTATCCTAATATGTTCAAAGTATGAACATTTCTCAAAATGAAAAAAGATATTGACATAAATTTTACATTGGCAATTGAACTAAATTATTCTAACAAGGCAATGCCTCTGAAATTTCGATCCAAACGTAGGCTAAATAAGCTGTAATAAAGGACGATTAATGTAACGAATCTTGCATGTAAATTGCAGCAGTAACAGCTTTATTTCCCATAACCCTTCCGCCTTTATTCACTAGAGGTCATACAAGAACATATCACAGTATTAAAACTGATACTATCATTTCGGAAATACTTCGGATCGGTAAATATCGGTTTTATTTCGTCATCGAATTTAATTTTAGGGTTTGTAAAACAGTTTTCATATGACTACTGATATGAAGTCATAGCAGATTTCGACAACGATGTATACACAGCTTCTTCTGTTTCAGATTCTGTATAGTTTATACAAACCCATTGAATTTTCAGCGTGAAACTCAGTATTACATTTTTTACACTTATTCGCAATTACAATATAGCAATGATTTATATTAATTTAAATAAGCCTTAGATTTTAGTTATTTTAGTCCTTTTTTAAATTGAAAAATTTTTTCTTCGTCTTTGTAAATACATAAATCTATTTTCAATGCAATCCTCATATTTTTCTCTATTTTAACCCATTTTTTGTATTATTGTAAACTTTTATATATTTTATATTTTAATTAATTTCTATCCTTACTCTCTTTTTTTTATTCATCCAAACTCATGTTTAGATTAAAAAATCAATTTGAGGAGAGTGACAGTTCTTAAACTTCAAATAAAAATCGAATTACAAACGCGATAAATAAATCGCTTCGGTATTAACCGGTTTTAAAATTAGCCCAACTCAGCGTATAATCCGATCTAATCTAGCAATACGGAAACCTCAAAATGGCGATATAAAATCGTAACATTGCGTAAATCCAAATCCTCTAATTATATTAATAGAAATGGATTTGCTAAAGCCTCCCAAGGATTTACATTGTACATTCCACTTCGGATCTGTAGGAATGTTTACTCATTTATTAACACTTAGTTTTACAGGCAAGAAAACAATATAGCAAGAAAACAAATAATTAATTGAGTGCAACGGGCGGTTAACAAAACCGCCCCTATATCCCTATCCCTATCTATATTCGATTCTAGATAAATCGAATGCTTATAAAATCAAGAATAAGCCATAGATTTTGAAATGATTTTGTTTTTTTTTTACTTGTACATATTAAGTCAATGTCATTCATTCTCTACCCATGACTTTAAAAACATAAGAAACGTTTTGCTTTATTAGGCTTTAGGTGCTTTGAAAATTGGTCTATTATTTATTACTTAAAAGAAAAAGACTTTAATCCACTATTGAATTAACATTATTTAAATAAATCTTTACCAATATTTGTTAAAAAGAAAATAAATGCAACTAAATTTCTTCTATGTTCTCAAACTTGGGCGCTTTCTTGAGCAGGATGATCAACTTTTAATTTATAGACGTTCACGAGTGTTAACAACATAAATAAAATAAAAACTTAAAATCGTTTATCTTTATATAGGTACAATTGACCACAGCAAACTGTATACCATATTTTTTATTATAATAGTCAGCAGATTCATATGATATCTATTGTGTTTAATCCACTTACACATTCGTAGTTCTCATCTCATATTTTGTTATTGATGCAAAATACGATACTTAATAATCACTGTTCTTAAAGTCTCCCTACAAGCATGCCGTTGCTATTTATTTACTAAATTAAATTGTGTTTTAATAGAATTATTAAAAACTTTTACTGAGAGCTAATTCCTTAAAGATATAGTTTAGTTGTTGGGTTTAAATATTAAAACGTAAAAAAAAAATCTTATTTAAAAATATAATTATTAGTTAGCATTCCAATATAATGAATGTTGTGCTTTCTTTAGAATATCCTCTTGTAACAACGATTTTCTTTCATTTCAGTGAGATGGCGCGGTGGAGCGCGCTGATCCAGCAATGGACGATTTGGTTCCTCGTCTTTCTTCTTCACGGAGTTCTTTCTACACCTGGTAAGTAATATTTATGATAATCCGTGGGGTCATAGTTGTTTCCTCAAAAGAAGAACGTAATAAATATCAAGAATATTAATTTAACAAGAAAATATTAAAAATACGTTAACGTAAAAAAAATAATTCTATTTTTTTAATTCAAAAACAATATTAATTTTGCAGTGAAAGGGTGACGTGTTAGTAATTTTCTGCTTACTTCATTCAATGTTAATATACAATGGGACAATGCGTTTGTTTATTTATTATAACAAATAGCGGACAATCAGAATTGTTTGTACAGTTATTTCTGAATAGGTTATAAAATGACCGTTCAATATTTATTCAAATTCAAAGTAACATCGTCATACCATGAATATTATTTCGGAAGTTATTTATTACTATTATACGAATGATTTTATGTCACGAGTACAATCGTAGTACTATGAACTACATCTTAAACTCAACATAGAATATGTTAATTAAGAAAATTAATCAACCGATTACGAACATTGCTAGGAACATAATTTCTATTGACTTTCGAAAGTAGCGAGCTTTTTCGTCCGTGTCTATTAGTTTGTTATCTATTGGAACGAGAATCTTGTAAACGGATAATTAATTACAAGATAGCGCGGCTAATGATCGCAGCCACGCAATTTGCCAATGAATCGATGCTTACCAAAACGGATAAGCATTTAAGAGCGTGTATAACGCTGAGACAGTGCTGATCTAAAAATATTGAAATTTTTTATAAAAATTTATTAACGCTAAAGTTGTTCAAACTAGATGGCTTCGAAAATGAGAGTGCTTTGTAACCGTAATTCTAAGAAATTATTTTGAAAAATCCCCAAAAATATACTTACTCTACGATACATTACATAAATACATTAGCTATGTAACATTACATTTTCCGGACGTAATTTGATATAAAAACTTATGACATATTAAACGACTGTTGCCGTATTTAATTTGTAAAAACGATGGATTTAATATTGCGACATTTTCATTTAATACTAAAAATGGCTAAGTCCGCTAATTTATCGCTTCATTATATTTTAATGGCATCCGTCCAACGTACATTATAATATATAATCAGTATATTAAACAGAAGTTCCTTGATTTTTTTACACTTATTTTTTTTTAATTTTTAATTATTTTTGTTCAACGCATTCTACGGAACCGACAAATTTAAAGACATTATACAGGCTCTTAATATTATATCTGGCGCTAGTTATCATTAAAAGGCGATTCTAGATATTATATAAAATTTTCTATTTCATACCATGTCATCCGTAGAATATCCTTATTGAGTTAGTATTTAATTGCATTCTATATCTAAGTTATTTTAATGAGACTTAGCGACTAATAGGATTATTAACTGTCTACTCTAGAATTAAAATATCTTAGTTTTGTCAAGCACTGTTTAAGGGCCAGTTCATTTCACTCAATTCATTTACTAGAGCAAAAGTAGTTCAAATGTAAATGTTTAATCGTATTTAAATCATTCATTTCATTCTTGAGATCTCACCGGCTATTCAATACCTACAACCGAATTTTCTTCATAAATATTATTTCGTGATCGTTTCCATTGAAGATTGACATTGCACTTCAATTTAAAATAAGATAAATGAGGTTATCAGTTTGCGGCATTTGGTGTGGAAACGCTAGTAGGGCCATGGGATCCTGGTGCTTTATCCCTTTTTGGGCAAATATCAAATGGCTAGTCGAGTCCTCTGGTGACAAGAGGGCTGGGTCGTATTTCGCGCAGAGAATCAGCATTGCTATTCAATGCGGAAATGCAGCCAGCCCTGCCCAGCGTCAACTACTTGGAGCAGATTCCTTATTTATAAATATATATGTAAATTACATAATTAATATAATCGATAGTCTAATAATATAATTTTAACTCACATTATATAGCAAATTGTTAAACATAAAATCAATGCTGACTGAATATGAAAACAAAAGGAATGTATATTCTATAGGTTTTTTTATAAAATAGAAGACAAATTACCAGGAAGCTGACGTATTGTTAGAAAACCGCCTTTCCTGAACACCCACGAAGCTGCAGGTGCGTTGCCGTATTTAAAAGTAACATCTCAGAACAAAAACGTATTATTCTCATATAATACATTATGTATCGTGTATTAGTGAAGTCGTGTGTCCCTTAGTGGGGTATGGGGCAGATGCATTTCACATCTGTTTCACTGATCGATTTTTTATTTAGGGACAAGAGGTGATCAGTCTTCTATGTCCTGCCAGACAGAGTTTTTTTTCATTTCCACCAGGATTCGAACCCAGGACCTCTCGGTTGTAACGCTTACGCGCTTACCACTATACCAAGGAGGCGGTCAAGTCTGCGGCTGTATCGTGTATTAATTATTAATATTTATATTTTTCCAAGCAATCAAGTCGATTTAATTAACGGCCCGCACCTGAACCTGTCTATAGTTAATGCTCGCGTTGACGGATAACTTTTTAATTGAAAGTTTCTCAGCCACGCCTCAAAGCTGCTTTCAACGTGTCATGTAACTGTGATTTATATTATAACTTATCTATTAAACTTACTTGACGGGAAATGTAACCTTTTTAAGGTTATGTTAATCCAAGTTAGCGCTTTTTTGTAAAAAAGATTTTCCCTTACTTCATAAGTCAACGTTTATTTATTTATTAAGATAATAGGCGGTCGTATTTTTTATAATGTAAAAGAAATTATTAAACGTATTGGGATTAGTTTTCAATAAATATTCACTTTTGAATAAAGATTACATTCACAACATAAAAAACAAAAAAATATAAATTAATTATAAATGTATATCAAGTTTAGTACTCGTAATATAATATATAATTTAAAAAATTTATTGTTTGCTCTAAGTAATATAATTATAATAATGATGTTTACATTTTTCCGGTCCTGACTTAAGCAAATTAAGGCTCATGATAGATTAAACAACTTTGTTGTTGTATTTTAATTAAATTACGCGACGTTTTTATCGCTCTACATACTTATATTAATAAATGTTTTTAATGTGTACCTACTTGACATTTACAAAATAATCATGCAAAAAAAAAATACGATTTTGGAGTAGGTACCTAACACTCGTGTAAGACTAAACTTTTTTGAGATGAGATAAATAATGTGTACAGTATTGAATATTATTATTTTATAAAATTATTGTTTATCTGTCGATTTACCTGAAAACGAATTTTATTTTATAGTCTTATCATACTATTGGAATCTTGAATTTAGTTTCGTGTTACTATAAATATCGGTATATATATATATACCTATAGACATTCAAAATAAAACATGACAAACTCATTACACCCTTCTTTTTGCGTCAGGATTCAAAAATAAAGAACAAAACAGGACAGGACTTCTTTTATTCTTATTCTACATTTACTTTACAGCAGTTACTAAAACCATAAAAACACACGATAAATTATGTCTGCTTATTTACGATTAGAAGTCTATTAAATTTACATCATCAATATGTTACCGCAATTTTCACCAAAAGCACTAATAGCGTATTTCTTCTTGTTCATAATTATTTATGAGAATCTTCAATATAATTTATTACAAACGTTCAAAGGCATTTTGCTATTAATCAAATTTAATTACTAGCAATAAAGAATTACCTTTTTCATACTAAACATAGCCATTAAAATATGCTTAATCGACTTGAAAGTTTCTTGAAATTTTTCATATAATTTTTTCCGTCTTTATTTGTATACTGCTAAAAGTTTAAACATTCTGAATTTGCTTTCGCATAATGTTTGTCGACCATTATGTGGTGTTGTTTCGGTTTGGAATCCACAGAAGAATGATTATATGCTGTACCTACTGTAAAGAAAATTATCCATTAACCAGACGTAGAAATAAATATGTCGAAAGTCGAGGGTAATATATCTTCATCACAGAATATATTTTATTCTATACATTTCTGTTATATGTATGTTTCATTAATTAATTTAATTGCATTTCAGGCCCTTGTGAGGTTGAAACGGGACAATCCAGCATCATTGTAGATATCGAGGAAAGCAGAGGGGATCGTATGTATTCATTTAAATTATAATCTTTCCAACCGAAAAATAAGAATAACATTCATAAAAAATCTGTAAAAGTCTGGTAAAGTGTTTTTCTATAGCGTCTGCAGCGCCCCTAGCGGTTATGCGCAAACTTAGTTGGCCAAGTTTCAAAAAGTAAACAAATCTATCGAAATTTTCGTGGTGGACATAAACTACTCAATGTAATCTTAACAATCACCTTTTTTTAGTAAAGTTTGAAAATTCTGATGTATTATAAAATGTCATTTATTTTACAACAATGAGATGTTTCGCATTAAATTTTTGAAATGTCCAAAATAAAAACAATAAGAAAAGAATTAACTACATACAAATGCAAAATTTCTAAGAAATCATTTGATCCTTTGTCATTGAAGTGTTATCATCAATCATATGCGATTAAAACTTGTTTCGCCATTTTAAACGAGTTTTTAATTTGCTTTTTGTCTACTTCTGTATTCAAATCAAACGTTATGTACCAGGTTTTTGATTGAGTCGATATTTTTAATTTATTTTGACAAAAACTGCATGTTTATTAAGTTAGTAATAAAAGTATAAGCAGGTTTTTTTGGTATTTTTTGGGTGAAACGTACAAACAAACACATTCATGGTCAAAATTGCTACCTGATGGGAGTTTGTCTGATTAAAATATTGGTAAAAAATTTCCTATGACCTTCTCCAAAATATATTAACAAGATTCATAAGCAATAAGCGGGCAATCTAATGAACGATGTTTGTGTACCTACACATTATATTTAAAGCGAATTTCCTTTGCAGAAGTTAACCAAAGCACAGTACCAGCCACACTACCAATAGTCGGCGAGCCAGATGTTGACATACTGCTATCAACCGTTTTTCCCAAAGGTCCAACACTTTTCCAGCTCGATGGGAAGAGGTTACAGCTGCTCCAGCCCCTAGATCGGGACGCTGATAATTTATCACACATGGTGTTCCAGGTATGAAATTTACTTGATAACTTCAACACAAATTGCTGAGAAATTTCAATCTCTTCGTAAAGTTTAAACATGTATATGTGAAGAGGGAGATAGAGGAGGAAATATAGACAAATTCAGATTATAACATTTTCATAGCGACCTTTATAATGTTGGGGAGACGACTTAAGGAGCGGGGAATAATATTAAATTACAATTATAACAAAATTATGTATTAGCAAAGAGTCTCTCTGTCTCTTTTCCCAGCTTCAATTTTGCGATAACTTCCAAGATATTCATTAACATTGTATGAAGTAAAGAGCAGTCGTATTTCATTGTATCGGATGATTGTAAACATTAGATGTATTGTAATTGATAAATAACACTATTTATAGTTTGTATTATTCAAAGCGATATGTCTCAGTTGTCCTATGTTATATCTGTAATTATTACAGTAAATAATTAAATTATAAGAATATGCAAAACTGTATAAAGAAATCTTTCGTGGAGATGAGTAAAAGATGTCGATAGAAGATTTATGCCATAAATTTTATGGTGAAATTCACATCTTTAAATCTTTTTTGGCTTGATTATTTTGAATACAGCTTCAGTTAGATTTATGGGCAATAGATTTCATAAAGTGTAAATAACTTTCGTGTATCTCTTACATAGATCTCTATCGTTTCCACTTTTAATTGCCTAACCAGCCGTCAATATCTCACGATCTAATTTATTTTAACGCCTGAAGGTGTATGATAATAACTATTTATGTTGCTTTAATAATATTTTAATTAATGTAAAGAATGGTTATTTAAAGGTGTGATTATTTAATGATGTGGACACTCGGTACTGTAACTGTTGTTATAAAAATTGCTTTTTGTTTCGAATTACGCTTATTACTAAGCCAAATTAGAAATCTGCTCAAAATTAAAGCAGTGTAATTGTTTATTAATTCCTCAAATAAGGCTTTTGCATTTCTTTGTCTTTGTTAAGGGGTATATATGCAAAGTCCTACTTTATTTTTTAATATCAAACATGTAACTGCAATCTTTATTTTAAATTATTATATATTTTTATGATTTAAAGTTTTAAATTAACACTGGCTACTCACAAATAGGATCTAATAATATTAATCTGTGGTTTTCAGCTCGTCTGTCAAGTAAAATCAACAAAAAAGCGGCGGACTATTCCCGTGATAGTGCGAGTTTCTGATATAAACGACAATGCGCCAATTTTCCAAGGAACGCCGTATGAAACCAGCGTGTCCGAAGTAAGTTTTACTCCACATAACATTAACAGCAAAACTTAGAAACTTTTTCCAGAAAAAGTTTCATCAAAATCCATCACAACTATGTACTTTTGCTTAAAAGAACAATGAATTTCACAAACTTTCCTATTTATAATATTAGTCAGCTAATCAGTAATTAATAAGTAACGCAAAATTCCCTCCATAAAAAAACCCTACGTTTTATTTTATAATAAATTTATGAGGAACATATTCTTATTTGTAATCAACATTTTAATTATTTACACATTATAAAATATTCATCTATTGAAGTTATGTATTCTATTAACATTTTATTTTATAATGTTAACAGATGTAATATTATTTTTAAAATAACAACGTAACTACAATTTCTAGTAATAAAATAATTTATTTAGTTTATTTCTTATTTTTTCAGCTCGTCCCACTAGGTACTACGGTATTTGATAAAATACGCGCAGTTGATATCGACGCGGGAGTGAACGGATTAGCAGAATATTTCATAGTACCAGGGGACAATAAAACCGTGGAGTCGGCGAATGCTGTTGATGGCTATGGATATTTCGCTATTCCAATACCCCATCAGGGCCAAGTTACCGTCAATAGAAGCTTGGACTATGAGCGAACTCAGAAGTATCTAGTCACTATTGTTGCTTCTGTAAGTATTTTTTTACTTTAGGCCTCTTAAAATTTCTAATTTCCTCTCTATGCCCGAGTTGTTCCTTTTGTCTTGATAAAGAAAAGAAACATTAATCATTTCACAGCTGTTCCAATATGCCCTGTAGCTTAGTACATATAGACAACTTTTTTATTTCCTTATAAATAAAATTTACTAATAAAGTGAATTTGAAGAGATATCCACAATTAAAACTTTATAACTTCAACAATTTACAGACTTGAAAGCTCATTTATCCAAAAACACTAATGTATGCTTATCCTTTACGATGAACTATCTATTATTGTTTATCAAAATAATTACATTCAAATTTAAACACTTTATTTATGTATATTTATTATAATCACTTTTAGGATCGTGCCCGCGACACCAAGCGGCGTATGTCCAGTACAACCACGTTGACCGTGAACGTCGAAGATGATGATGACCAGGACCCCTCCTTCATTTATAAGGGCTGCTCTTCACATGAAGGCGCTTGCATCAATCCGGAATACTCCAGCTTTGTAAGTTTTTATCTATACTAATATAATACAATGTTTATATAGTTTTTTCGTCCAATTCCAAAAGTTATTTTACTGATAAAATGCTACTCTTTTAGATTTCCTATGTGCACAGGCCATTTGTGTTATGCAACTAAATGGCCTATGTACATAGGAATGTATGACATAGTGTACACACATGTTATGGGATGAAGTCGCGAGTTCATTTTGCTACGAAATGTCTGAAACTGTCTGATTTTTGATTACAGGTAAACAGCGGCGTTCTGGCTGGACTTCTTACGATCGAGCCGGAGAAGATTCAAGCCGTTGATATGGACACATTGAACGCCAGGATTAAGTATAGTATTGAGAGTGGACAGCCTGACTCTTGGAATACATATTTTGATATAGACGAGAATTCGGGCGCCGTCAGGCAGCTGATACCAGTCGACACCACTATTGCTAAGAAGTTTCAACTAGTTATTAAGGTCAGTTGCTTAGTGTGTATCAAAAGATAGCAAAAAATTAGGAGATTCTCAATTTATATCTGTTTTTATGTATGTTAAGCCATTTATGAACCAATTTTACCCCTTTTATTTAATATTTGAACTTCAGAAGTGATCAGACCCAGACGACATGTTACTTTCTAATGAATGCTAAGCGTGAAATAAAATTTACTAAGATAAACTTCAATGTGTCCAAAAAAGCAATAAATAAAATATAAATATAACTTTTTTAAGCCAAAAATTAGATTTGATGCTGAACTGCAACAGAAAATCATAAAATATCTCAGCTCACATTAAAACACTGCATTAGTATCAGGATAAAAAGCTTTTGTCAATACTCTGAAACTATGGCGCCTTATTTTATTTTATTATAATTTCAGGCGGAGGAAATATCAGAAGCGAAGCGTTTTACAACAGCAAAGTTAACGATAACAGTTCGTGCGGTCGATGCCAGCCCACCTGTAGTCTCCGCAACCTCTGATGAAGGGAGAGTTGAGGAGAATTCTCCAAAGGGGACCAAGATATTGGGTGCTAATGATCAGAATATACGGTTTAGTGTTTCAGATCCTGATTTAGTAAGTTTTTATTGCACTTATTTAAACATGCTTTAATTAATCATTTATTTCATTTTATTACTAATTTAAAAACCTTTTATCAACTGTTTAACCTCCTCCCCTCTCTGGTAATGCCTGGTGAGGTTTTAAGTTACCCTCCCATCCCTTACCCAAAATCACATGTATTTTTTTGGGTACACATATATTGAAATTTTCAGAATCTTTAAATTAAGTATTGTGATAAAAATGACCCGTCAAACAAACATTAAACGAAAAATTGCAACAACAAAAAATATACTCTATGAACCATTGCTAAGTCGAAAAGTATAGTAACATACTTATAAAATACATAAGTGCATTGCTGTAAAATATTACACATGAAAACTAAAGATATATGTTAAATTTTTCAGGGCCCCGATGATCCAATACCTAAATACACATACGAACTGACAAATAACTTCTTCGATATAGACAAAGATGGCTACCTCATTGTCAACGATGACCATTTGGACAGGGATCCGCCAAACTTAGGACATTACAGGTTCCAAGTAAGCTTATGAAACAACCACTTAACTACCATAATAGAAAAAGTAATAACAGAAGTACTTCCATGTTATTCTATCTCGTTCTTCTATTAAGTACTAAATAATTGGTAATGCAGATGATGTATTCTGTATGACCGGGCTTATAAGAGTATATATCCATATAAATTGGTTTTAAAACCGTTACTATCTAATCCACTGAACCAGTTAAACACATTATAATGCAAGTTTAAACTAGAAATCAATGAGCTACTTTCGTATGTGTTGCGCGCTTCTTCACTTACGCAACACACAAAACATTTCAAGTTCATACTGTTTTTTATAATATACGCAATAGTTAAAAATATACGCGAAGTAGAAGTTGGGCCAAGCCGGTAGTTAGTAGTAAAAGTAGAACTATTAAGTGAATATTTTGAAATGGTTTCTAGATCAATAACCGGTTCAGCGATTGGGTGTAAAGGCGTATCAAACATTTTTTTTTAGATCGTAGCTCGTGAAGTGAACGGCGGTGCAGCATCAGCTCCATACTCTGTGCTGGTCTATCTCCTGGACCAGAATGACAACGCGCCCATCATACCAAAGACACAGCCCATCAATGTGCCCGCTAGCTTGGAGCCAGCTCCTATTTATAAAGTAAGTAGCTGTTTGCCGCGTTAATTTTCAAATAGACTATACAATACAAAAATATTTTTTAATTCAAACCAGTAGTTCCTAAAATTATTGCGTTCAACCAAAGAGATTTCCATCTGTATATTAGTATAATATAATAGTGGTCGCCCATTGGTCGACATTCGACCACAATTCAAGAGTAAGTCAGGTGTGTATGCTGTGTCATCCAAGCGGTAGTGTACGTAATGTTTTTTTAAATTAATGTAATGTATTTCTAATGCATTTTATATTTAAGAAAATGAAAAGCTTTATGCATTTCTTCTCCATATAAACTTTAACTGTGGCAAATTTCACGATGACCCGTTCGCGCAATTTTCTGTGCAAAGGTTTTGCTTCACGTATTAATATTATGATTGCATTGCACACGGCAAACGCCATTGCAAGCACAAAAGAAGCGGAGCAATAATGAAAATGCTTTCGTTATGTCGTGCGGGCCGCTAGTACATACTCTACAGATAATTTACTAGATACATATAGGTTTTTCACTCAATTTTTAATATAATATTGAATATCTTGCTTCTTTTTGGATTTTCTCTATAATAAGTGTTAATCGTAATTTTATATTTTTGTTTGCAGTTTGACATTTCTTTTTGTATTGTAGTGGTGCCATCTTGTCCGCGACATTTAAAAATAAAGTAAAATAAACAAAAATATATTTTTCCAGGTGGAAGCGACGGACATAGACGAGGGTGAGAACGCGCGTATCTCGTACAGTATTTATCACGTGTCTAACAATGGCGGTAACAAATTCACTATCGACCCTAGCACCGGAGTTATTTGTGAGTCGCACCTTCACACACACCCTTAGATATATACAGCGTGTTACAAAAACCCTATTTAAAAGAAACATATATAATATATTGATTATATTATTTTAATGTAGTATGATGAAAGCTTTGTGAAGTTTTCGTTAATGATAAGTACCTGATATTTTAGTATTGTATATTCTTGGGTTTTTGTACCATACTTAGTGTTATAAAAATATACGTCGGTTTTTTTAAATCAAATTTCACTTTTTTACATAACAAAACAAGGTTATTTAATTTAATTTCTGTCTTAATTTGCATGAAAATCAAATCAAGTATGTCACAGTGAGCTAAATTTATTTTTTTACCTTTTTTTGCATGTTATACACGTATAGTTGCATGGTTTGAAAATTGAATACACTTAAAAAGAACAATTAAATTGAATTTGGGAACTATTTCAATCTTTGAAAATTATATCTATTATTTAAGTTATTATAATTAAATAACAAAACGAGTTTATTTACATATATACGTCTAATTATATAAAATACTTACTCGTAATTGTTATATCCATAGCTAGCACCGGTCGTCTTCAATCCGGTGAACAGTATAGTGTGACAGTCCGAGCAACTGACTCGAAAGGGCTCAGTTCTCAAGGAATCGTTGAACTGATGGTCGCCCCTGGACCAAACACCCGACCACCTCAATTCTCTTCTAGAGATTATTATGCCCCTGTGTCTGAAGGAGCTGCCATCAATTCCACAGTTACTACTGTTACGGTGAGTCATTATAAGAATATTTATTTATTTTTTTACAGTACAGATGTGCCATTTTTTAGATATACAAACGCACAAGCACTATGTTTTTTAAGGGTTGGCAATTGTCAACAATTATAAGCAATATATTTTTCCAATTGACAGTCGTTTGTTGACAGCTATTGTATTCGAAATGTCGAGTTAATAATCTGTAACAGTATTTGGTTTTCTTTTTGTGGGAGACAGTGGGAGTACTCTCCTAAGGAGTTTTGGCGCCATCGCAACAACGAGCGCGTCCTGTTTTATATTATTTTCTAAAAGTTGTGTATTGTCGAGATTTTATGTGTAAAATGGTGGAGTTTAAAGCATAAACTATTCGCCAGTCTGCATGATTGAAAGAAAGTGATAAAATTCAGTAAAACGTGACTTTGTGATGTGGTCAAAATTCCCTATAAGATATGAGTAAAATTTCCGCCATTTTCCGCACGAGATAAAGACATTAATTAAAATAAAGACATTAATCAAAATAAAGACATTAATTAAAATCAAGACATGGCTTAAAGGTCTTACAAACCAAGCAACCTTTAATAATAATAATAAATTATTTTTGTGGATGAAACTTTTTAAATAAGTAATGTTATCACTGATTTCAGGCAAAGGACCCAGAAAACGAACCCGTTACCTACTCCATAGTATCTGGTAATGACTTACGTCAATTTTCGATAGGTTCCAACACTGGTATCATAACTGTTATTCGCCGATTAGACCGAGAAGTGCTCACCCGATATCAACTGGTAAGATTATTCTAAATCGATTTTCTATGTTCACGCGTAAAATATTGGATCAATTCTGAATTTGGATTAAAAATAAATCAAGTATTGACCGTTATAGGACTTTATTAGAACGATTTACATGATCGAAATAAGATATAATGCAAGCTCATTAAAAACTACCAAAGTATTCTAAAAGAAAGATACTAATTTTCATACCAACCTCCTTAACACACGTCCTTCACCCCAAATGTTACTTACTTTCTTACTTTACTCAGATTCTGACAAGTCTCAAATATTTTTCAGATGATCAGAGCAGAGGATCCTGGTAAACTGTCAACCACCGCAACTGTTAATATTAAAGTAACTGACATCAACGATAATAATCCTAAATTTGACGAAGACTCCTACACTTTCCACGTCAAGGAAGGTACATTAACACTTTTTTTATTCCTAATACAGGCATTAAAGTTAAGAGGAAGAATGCAAAACCTAAATTATTATAAGATTTTAATCCAAACAACAAAATTTTCCTATGGAGTTTCACATGGATATCTTCAAGAAGAGTTAGTTTTGTTTTAAAAAATAATTAAATGTTACAGTATTGCAGTATAAGTGTGACCAAGCAGATAAGTCATAAAATTTATTCAGTTACGTTTTTATACAATATGAGTCTTATTACAAAATATTGACTAAAGATGTTTCAGTATTGGTTGCTAGGTCTAACGTTCATACAATCATTACTTGTTTTGGTTTAGTATCATAGCAACTGATACTGTAACATCTTTAATCTATGTTTTGTAATAAGGCCCAATATGTTTATTGAAGCTTATTTAGGATTCTTATCTCGAAAAAACAGAGCATACAATACAAAAAAATGGAAAAACAGACCGCTTACGTAATATTGAAATCTGAAGAATACTGTTACAGACGGGGAAATAGTAAAGAGACTAATAAACCTATGTGATATAAAATATAAATAATCGATTTAAAAATATCTCTTTTCAGGCATTTCAGGCGAACAAGTTGGCTACGTTCACGCCACAGACATAGACGAGGGTGTAAATGCTCAAGTAAGCTATACTGTCCCCTCAAACCTTCCGTTTTCGATCGACAACGCGTCTGGACTTATTACAACCAACACTGAACTCGACTATGAAGATATCAAGGTAATAACTTACTGCTTAGGAAAATTTACCAATCTATACTTAAATGATAAATTCTTACTTGTTTTTAATTAATAAATGCAAAAAATATTGGCATGATTTGAAAAATTATTTCACTAAGTTTTTTTTTTAAAGTTATGTGTAAAGTTATTATGTTTTTGAAATGATACAACGCTTAAAAATCGCGACTAAAAGCTAGTGTGAATTAAACTTTGAATGCTCCATGAATTTACATATGCATACATTACATTTTTTTTTCTTTACATAGAACTCATATTATATATATCACCACAAGATGTATCGGAAGATATTGCAATTCTACTATAAATACACCCTTATCGGTAATTGATCACTTTCTTCCTTCAGTGACCAATACGATTTTTAATATTTCAGGAATATGCTTTCGTGGTGACGGCAACAGATGGCGCTATAGACAAACGTCTTGGCACTGCGTCAGTCACAGTTCTAGTCGATGATGTGTCTGACGAATCTCCCGTCTTCTCACAATCGCTGTATTCAGTTCATGTACCTGAAAATGCACCTAATTACCCTGTTGTTAAGGTTCATGTAAGTATTCCCAAAGAAAAAATATTGTAGTATGGACAAACGCCACTCACATAATATGATCTACTTACGTCAATCTTTGCATAGCATGCTTTAAATACCAGACTAGTTTTGTTTTTAGATTTTTTTTTTTTTCAATTCTGCTACCAGAATAGTTTATTGAGATCAGTATTTAAGTAAACTTTTTTATTAAAATCCTTTTTTTATAAATAAGCAAACTTTTAAAGAAAGGGACAACCACTGAAAATTACCCGTTCTGATCATCCAGGCTGTCGACCCAGACACGACTCCAGAAATAACATACGTTATAATAAAAGGAGACACAGATTCCTTCTCAATAGACCGAAAGAGCGGGACAATCCGAACTGTGAAGCCTTTAGACCGAGAAATGATAGCGAGGCACGAACTCATTGTTGGCACTGAAGAAAACAATGGCCAGGACAAAGATGCCACTACTACTGTAGAGATTGTTGTTGATGTGAGTTTTTCTCGTGATTCTTCTGTTGAAATATTTCTCATAGAACTCTTACATCATAAAATCATAAGTTTTTATTTGAGCCACGTAGATTTTTTTTTTAGTTATAAACTCACTTGAAAGTGCACTACGTAGGTAATAAATAAAACTTAATGAGTCATTCTACAAAGCGAATATTTGGAATTTGGTGGCTTAGAGTTAAAATTTTTATGAGTTTAAATTATAAAATTAAGAAAATTATAAGTGTTCTCTTACAATTTTGCACCAATATAATATATACCGTATATCACATAGTCAATTACATAATAATAATATCGATTGGTTGTTACAGGATAAAAATGACAACACTCCAATATTCACATCCGCGATACGTCCCGTGACAATTGAAGATACTGCGTCTATCGGCTCTTTAGTAGAAACAGTAGTAGCCTTGGACGCTGATTCTACTCCGCCGAATAACAGAATAAGATATGCTTTGGTGGGAAGAGGTAAAGCCTCCATCTACTTCCACGTGGAACCTGATACTGGTACAATTAGATTGAGGGATGATTTGAGGAAGGAAACTGATAGTGAATATACTGTGAGTATATTGATCGATTTTAATCACTCTGTCAACTTCCGACGCAAAAAGTGGGAGAAAGTTTGACATCTCTGTGTATCTGTGTAATCTGTGTTATTAGACAGACCCATGTCAAACTTATAACTCCCCACTTTTTGTTTTGGGGGTTAAAGTTCTTAAAATATTTGTTCCAAAGGTCTAAATTAACTTTTACATTTTTTTTTACATATTCATAATTATTATTTTTCAGGTGGATGTCCAAGCGTATGATGAAGGCGACCCAGTTTTGTCTTCAGTCACAAGCCTCACAGTCTACGTCAGTCATTCTGCCACTGTGCCCCCAGACGTACGTGTATTTTATATCTCCTTGTTTCGTCTTCTTTATTGTGAAATGTCTTAACTCCTAGTGAGTTATGGTGCATACAAGTGTTTGCATCTGGTTAACTGGTAATTTTCTTAATGGGCACACAAATGCTGTATCTAATACATCTACTTGTGTGCCTACCGAACATTCTTATTCAAAAATTAATTGTTAATGTCATAATAATGCTTTCAGGTAAGATTAGGATTTGCTGACACTATGTATACTGAACATGTTGCTGAAAATTCGCCGAACGGGACCTTAATACGCACTTTGCCAATATGGAATAAGAGCAAACATTCCAGAGATATCCCACTTAAATGTCTTCTAACAAACTCTTCACAAAAAGGTTAAAGGTTTAATATAATATTATGTATCATAAATATGAAGTAATTAGTCAAAAAGTTTTTGCCTGGTTATTGTCAAGCGTAAACTACTGCTTTGATGCATTATTGTAAAGATGTACTTAGATAAAGTTTAATATGTTTAATAATTTATATTCCTATTATTGCTGTAGAAAAGCCGGCATTAATCTTTATCAATTATTCCAGGTGTGTTCTACGTCAAACTGAACGAGGACAGAGATTGTGCAATCTATATTAACGCTTCCATAGACTATGAAACTCTATCTGAATACTCATTAGAAGTCCAACTAGAGTCAATACAAGGACTCATAAACCCTGAAAGTAGTAAAGCGGTGATAAACGTGCACGTAAAAGACGTGAACGACAATGCGCCTGTGTTCTTATTTAACGAACAATCGAGTATTGCAGCCGCTAAGGGGAAATACTTCGCGATTGCTACAAAGGATATGCCATTGGATACCAATATACTCCAAGTGCAGGTATGTTAACAGTTTCGAATCTGTAGAAATATTAAAATGAATTGCAGCTACTTATAAGGAATATATATATTCCTCACCCATAAAACCGATTTCATGTCCTCATATTAATTTTGAGTTTTAATGGCTTTATAGTTTTGACGGTTTTCATTTTATATGATTCGTCTCTATTTCTAGGCAAAGGACAAAGACAGTGGGGACTTTGGCAAAGTGGAGTATCGGAAGAACGCTTGGACGAAGGTCGCCGAAGAATACTTCTCCCTTAACACGGACACAGGAGTTATTTCCAATATTAAGACTTTTGACAATGTTCCCAAAGAAAATTTACCTTTCAAGTTCAATGTGATGGCGAGAGACAACCCAAATTCCGACAATTACAAGACTGCTAGAGCTTCTGTTGTGGTAAATAATATTGTCATACTATTTATTTAATTTATTGGTTTGCATAAGTTTGCCCTTTAGGCGATAACCTTATTTAAAAATACAATTCTTCAAAAAACAATCTTAATAATATAGCCTTTTTATTTCTTATAAATCTTAAAATAGCCACAATACATGTATATATTTTCTTAAATCTAATTAGCAAACTAAGTGATTTTATTAAATGTTAGTTTCTAACCCACATTATAGAGTATAGACCTCCAATTCCATCCCTCTCTCCTCCGCGCCAACGATACTATTGTATATCATCTCCACCTATTTTGGGGTTTTAAAATTTTTACCGATTTTAAAATTTATTTTAATGATAATAACCTAGACTCGTTCTAAGTCACCTCTCAAACTATGGACACTAGTATTCAATCACCCAGAATTCAATTTACACAGAAATAACTAAAATTTAATTTAATTTCATATAACAATATTTCAGATTAACTTGTTACAAAAGAATAACCAACTGATAATAGAAGTATCCCATTTGAACGTTAAATCGATGTCAACGCTTAAAGCGCGTAGTCTTTTAGCTGACATAGAAGAAAAGACTGGTTTATATGCTGGATTGGAGAAAGTTACACCAAAACTCTACTTAGGAGAGAATGGAACTCTTGAAGAGGATATAAACGGAACTGCTGTTTGGCTTTACTTATTAGATCCAAATAGTGGGCATATATTGACGAGGGAGTCACAGCCTGTGAAGAAGTAAGATCTTATTTCCGATTCGATTTTAAAGAGTAGTTTCTTAAATTAGCGTTTCTTTTTATTTTGTATATAGGTTTATTTCGTAATTGGATTGATTTTGACTTCAAAATAAAACAAATAGAATTGAATGGAATAGATTTCTGGTTTTAAAAAATTTCAATCAAAGTTCAGTTTTGTTTTTATGCATGAACAAAGCAAGCAGTTTTTTATGATTCAAGCGACGCAGACACATTAATGTCTACCCGATGTCCCACAACGGGTACCTAATTAACTGTTAACTTGGTTCCAGAGCTATATCATCCGGCATAAAGATGCAAGCACCTCTGGTACCCGCAGAACCTCCTCGTCGTACCCACATCGCAGCTGCGCCATTAACGACTGCTGTACCAGTTGCGCTTTTAGCTCTCGCAGCGCTTGTCCTGGTTGCTGCTACTGCTGCAACCGTCTATATATGCGCCTCTTGGAACAGGTCAGTGTTTACCAGAGAATCTAGTTCTGGTCAAGACAATATTTGAAAGGTTTGAAATCCCATAACGCTTTGGTTACAGATACAAGAAGCACAAAGAGCAAGCTCTTCAGCAGCAATACAGCACGATGAGTCTGAGCATTCCTCCTCCAAGACCTCCTTCCGGATACGAGTCCAGCGAAGATGATCCCGCGCCACGGTACGAGACACAGGTAATTAATATTTAAACAGCATATTACAATTAGGATTTATCATTCTATATGTATAAAAAGATATGTATTAGCATCGATTTACATACAATTTCAAATGGTATATGCACGTAGAATCGCGAATAAGGGTACGCACCTCAACAGATTTGTTACCTACCAAAGAAAATAAAAAAGCATCAAACTAAAGAAAGTTATGTGATGGTATCAAGAATGGTAAATAGATTATTTTTACAGGTTCTAAACATGGCTGTGGATGACGCAGATTTGCAGCTGGATTTCAGTCCAAACAACCACGCGTTCAACATTCACAATGTCCAATATTTATCTAAGGATAACGGTAAGTTATATTATACTTTTACTCCGTTTTGTTCTAATTTTAATTTAATTCTTATTTTTGATCAGACATTGAACAGACGCTTGCGCGTACGGGACGATATTGTTATGTTTTAGGTAAACCTTTGAACCTATTTTACACTGTTTAATGCTAATCATTACAATACATTCACGTCTTTCCATATCTGTTTTTGATTAAGAACCACCTTTTAATCATCTTTTTTAATGATGCTTACTCTAGTTCATATAAAATGCTGATCATTCATTAGAAATCTATAAAGAAGTCATCAATATTCAATTAGTGTATATTTGTAGGTAAATAATTCAATTATATAATGTTTGAATACTTAAAGCCAGTTTGTAGTTAGTTTCAACTTAATATGCATATTAAGAAACATTGTATTGTTGTGGATAGTTTATTTCAAACAAGGCTACCTTGCATTTAAGGCACAATCATATAGAAAAATCCACTTAGATACTCCTTACTTATAAACGTTATTTAACTTTGATCATTACTAAAATTACTTTTATCGTTTTAGTAACGACAATAAACTCCACTTTTCGAAAAAATATCTTTATGTATTTACATTTATATAGTCCAACTGCAAGAGAAAGGAACTGTAAGCGGGGATGTGTTTACCTAGGGAAAGTCAAAATCAAGCTGCAACGCACCGTTTTCCCAGAAAATGGAAAAACATTTTTATTCTATTTATTTTCTTCAATTCAGATTTAAGAAATTTCGCAGTTATCCTTGCCGAATTCGTTTTGGAATCATTGTTAACAACTACTGTGGATGATTCTAGCGTAAAACACAAACTCTACTTTTCAAAAAAAAAACATTATGTATTTACATAAGTCTATATAGTCCTATTCAGTCACATTGTATCAAGTTAAGAACGTTTATAAGGGCAACATCCTTAAAAAATTCAAGTAGCGATTTACGATGTATGATATTATTTTATACTAAAATTTACAGGTGAAAGAAGTCCAACATTATCTGAAACAGCGACCACCGCCCGCGCGTCCAGCATCAACGAAAATGGCGGAACGCTTAACAACATGACTAACTTTGAGAACAGCGGGATTCGCAATACTCAAACATTGAATAGGCGGTCGCACACCAGCCACCCCTTAAACAACGCAGTCGGCACTTTACCAAGAGTCAACAATAATAATGTTGGCCACGGCTTACTAGCCGCTACCTTGGGAAGGAAAATAAACGGAAATAATCATAAGAAGAAAACTTCGCCGATTATGGCGTATGATGAGATTCCTGGCTTGCAGAGGTTAGAATTATTATTCTCAAAATTTTATTACTTTTATGGGTGCCTTTTACCTTGTGTAGTTATTTGAAGAAGCTTCATGCTTCTAATATGGAAAATCCAAATATAACTTTAAATGATAGAATCAATTTATTTATTTTTTGTACTATAGAAACAGAAAGTACCCTGTATAGACTTCAATTTAAAAAAATTAAATTCTAAACCCAAAAACGTGGATATATGAACTCTTCCAAAACAAGAGATCCATTGTGTAGTCATAAATGTTTACTTAAATGTATAAAACAATATTATCTCTAAAATTTTATAGAATCACTTAACTATACTCTCATTCCAGGTCCACGGATAACGACAACGTAACGTTCGGTAAGAGAAACTTCAGCGGATTCGCTTACGACCAATCGCCCGTCGAGACCACGACGGAGCTATGAACTTCTTAGTGAAAAGTGATCCGTCCATAAAACTATTTTTGTTCAATGTGTTCAACGAATGTCTACCCAAGATGCAAATCTTTTCGTTCACAAAGAGGAAATTTCCGAAGTTATGACCGCATTATATCTATCAGCACTTCAAGCATATTCTATAAAGCTTTACTGCCACACAATTCATTTTTTAATTTGCGAATTTGTTTATTTTAAAATAAGTTTGAGAGCCTGTTGAACAAACTTTCAAAAAAACCAAAAAGGAAGTTATCAATTCGACGTATATGTTTCAATGTTTTTTTTTTTAGTTGTATTTTTGGTTTAGATGTATGTGGGTCTTTGACGTCGGATTTTTTATCTGCTATTCGAGGAAATTATTGCAAAACGCGATCTAAATTGAACTTTATTTAAGTATCAAATATAAGGTTGAAATTGCAGTAACGCTTTTAATGATTTCTTTTTGTATGAAATTTTGCATCTTGGGTATATCAATGTTTATAAGTTTTAACGAATTTTATTATGTAATTAGCGCAGGCTAGTCGTGTATTGTGCATAATTTTGTATATAATGGCATTATTTTAGGTACCTGAGGTGGTACAAATTTGTAAATATCTCGAACTAAGCATTCCTTGCCAGCATAACTATTTTATAAAATTATTAGGCACTGATATAATCTGCCAGGTATTTTTATAATAAATTAACACGATATAATAACGCCATTTTTAAATAAACCATGTTATTAGCTCTTCTTTGTGTCAATTCTTTTTAATACACATTGCGTAAATGATTATGAATGAATGATTTTTATCGAAAGTGATGTACGAATTTTGTGCCAGTTAAAATAACATTATAGTTAGAAAAATAACGTATTTAGCATAATAATAAATGCTCATTTACCTGTGAATCAGGCTCCGTAGTGATTTGTGCCAAACAATTTTGATATCTAAATCATATTTAATAAATTGGCTAAGTTAAATGTTACCTTGTATAATTTTTGTATAGAAGTTTTGTAAATTTTTATATCATATTTCATCAAAGAAATATATAATTTTGTAATATATTTTCTATTGATATAAAACACGTAAGATTGTTTTAATTTTTTTGAATAAATTAATTTTTAAAGATAACTGTTTTTTCCATACGTCTGAAATTATATGCGTGTTGCGTGTAAAATGGTTTTTAATATCGCCCTCTTGCACTAATCTATATCATTTAGGGTTTCTCCGTCAATTTCGGTGACATACACTTTCCCCTCTTCATGAATACCATCTAAAACGGTCGCCATTGTTCCTTTTAGCATCCTGTACTGTTCCAGGGCCTTCGCACACAACTCTCCCTCAGGAGAATTCCCGGGTTCGATTAACAGCATTTCTATTGACCGTTTTAAATATTTCTCGGCCTTTAGGAGCTCATCCTGCAAGTAGATTTAAATTTTGTACCATGGACCATATTTATGCATAATAAAATTTAAAAAGATATGGCATTTATTAAAATATGTGACTTTGTTTTTGTTAGGCTTAAAAATTTAAAATATAATTCTATTTAATATTTAAAAATATACCAAATATTTGGGCCCAGTAATTTCCCGTCCGTCGAATTCTTTTTTGGCCAATTGTACTATCGCCAAATGCAGCTCATACATGGTAATAGCTGTAACATTTACAAAATATTACGAAGCATCCTAAATATTAAGAAAATCGTAATTTTCTTAACAGACAACATGATCAGGCTTCTGCATGTACTCGAGCGAAACATGTTTCATTGATCTCCATGGATTTGAACTCAGGACCACCGACACAACACGGAGATGCTAGAACCACTTAGTCACGGGTTTTACGTCATACCTTAATATAAAATTATTATTAAAGCCAGGCGCCGTTATTAATAAAAAGGATTTTTTTTAATTTACACATGAACCCCTTTTTTAATAACATACCTTTCGTCCTACTTATACCAGGGCTTAAGACCTCAAGCACCGGCAATAGCTCCTCACATAAATCGAGTTTCCGCCTCATCATTTTCTTGGTAGGTCTTGGCTCTCTATTGATCGCGTCCCTCAGAACGCCCGCAAGCCTTTGCTTTGCGTCCGTTAACAGATAATGATTGGGAGCCAGTACTAAAGATACATTCCTTATATATTCCTCAAGTTCTTTTTCGTCCTTTTTATCTGTAAGTTAAACGAAATAATAATAAAACCAAATTATATTAGTATCTAGAAGCTACGATATTTGTTATACACAGTGATAATCCAAATTTAATTGTATAATAAAAGTAAAATTGAAAACCAATTAACACCCTTACGAAATGTTTACAAATAATAATGCCTCGTGAATTGATAAACACATATTAAAATCCATCTTAATCACGTCATCCTTCATGCCACTGATACACAGACACGTCAAATTTATAACACCCCTCTTTTTTGTCAGCGGCCAATAAGACCGTAGAAGCCTACGTCCAAAAATGAACTTTAAAAAAAAGGCTGATGGTGATAACTCGCTGTGTTATACGAATAGAATATACAATGTGCTTTTAAATTAGTATTGACAATACATACTTATAACATCAAGTTTGTCCGCGCAGCACTTTACTTTGAATCCAATAACAGAATCCTCAGCTTCTCCCTTACAGCTATGACACTTCCACTTGTCTCCTTTCTTCGTGATAAAGCCAATCTTACAAGAAGGGCATAACGCCGAACTCATATGAGTGCCGAGTTCGGTTTCATCCTCACAACGAAGGCAGGTGCATTCGAAATATTTGCCCATTAGTAAATGCTCTTGTCTTAATAAAGTACCCTGGAATTATGTAATAATTTTATATTGTCAAACTGTTGGTGGAACTGCTGGATGATGGAAAAAGCAGTGGCGTTTTATAGACAACACAAACAGTCGAAATAATATCCGCTGCTATTGACTAAAGAATTAATTTTTGCACATCCTAGTCAACTGGCTATTTCATTAAAAAATCAATGACAATCATACAAACCAACTTAATAACGTCCATGTTATGTTAAATTCCAATAAAAACAAACAAAAAATACAATTTACCTTTAACGGATCCGTGTAGTTATAAAATATGACCTCCCCCTTCTTAATATCTTTACTTGCATGGCATACTAAGGCATTATTGTCATTTATCGAAATCAGAGTATTGCCAATACAATCGTGAGCTAATAATGCTGCCTGCAGATACACTCCCCTGAGCGTCTCCGCGTAGCCTAAAGCTGGGATCGGAGGGCCCCGGACTTCAAAACTGTTCACATCGATCGCTGCACACACTTTTTGCACTAAATGTTTATCTTCCGTATCTTTGAGAATTTTTAACTCGTCAAAAAACTGGAAAAAGTTTATGTACAAGAAACTGTAAAATTCAGGCGGCATTTAAAAAACATCTTAGGTATCATTAAATATTTCAAACATAATTTGTTAAATTTTACGTCATGATATCCGCATTAACTGGCAATATTTTTATTTTTTGTTTAGTCATTCAAAACCAAAGTTTAAAGGTGTTTGCTTTTTTATGAGTAGTTTATTGACTTACATTGACTGTATTTTGATAGTATTCCCATACGCTACTGTTCCTTCGCTGATCTAAATGTGTTTCTAATTTTATAAACTCATCCCATCCTCTATTATCCCTTTGTAACAATACTCGTAACGACATCAAAGTGCCCACATTTTGCACCATTTTTATTGGACTCAGATTAATATTTAACTTGAGATCTCTGAAGAAATCGCATTCCTTTTGGACGTGCCATTCTGAAATTATGTGAAGAAAACACGTTAGGCACTAGTTCCATCTATGCAAGAAGATTACAAAGATGAGTATAAATAGCGAAAAAATTATGATTTTTGATATAAATGAGATTTTATATAAATTTTTGATATAAGAAATGAATAAAGCTCAAGAAACCCCAATAGTCTACTTAAGTATCTTTCAAATGAGCACTATTTCGGTCTTCCACACTTTTTTCGAAAAATATAATTCAACTTACTAGCGATTCCATCAGGGCATCCGTCACCTGGACATATCGGTGCAACAGCGCAAAACTTGCATACAAAAAATTTATTGATCAGCGGCAGGTAACAATTAAAACATACTAGTGATGTGTCGCTACTCGGTCCGAGAACAAACGGTTGTTCCGCGAGTATTTTCTCTCCGGCTCTTAAATCTTTTGCTGCGACAAGATACCTACGAGTGCGAATCCAAAATAAAGTATATTAGTAATTATGTTCCTTAATCTCGCTTTTAATTTAATATATAATAAATCATTCAACTTATCTTTAGATCACGTGATATTATACTCTGTTTTTATATCACCACACCACAAAATAATTAGCTTAAAGTAACTAAAAACAGACCTGCCCAATTTATCCGATGTTTTAACTTCATATTTTACATCCATATTGCAAAGTAAACTTCGTAAACTCACGTGCGTACAATAATCGATCTGCTGTGAACTCAGTTATTTTTAAATCACTTCCAACTATTCTATTTATAATTACACATTCTCACACGTATCACATTGTTTCACACTCACATTATCTCCCAACTCCTAAACAGCTAAATGAAATCTCGTAACCCCTAATGGGGCATGGGGCAGACATAACTGCGTCTGTTTTTAAATGGTTTTCTTTATAGACAAGTGTATAAACTTACTAGTGGACCCCGCGAACTTCGTATCGAGTCCGGTGTCAGAGTTCCGAATAATGTGTCACCTTAAACGTCATTTCATAGAAATGTATGAGGAAACAAATTTTCTATAGTTATTCTGCTACTCGGGACGGAGACGAACAACAACACAACAAATCAAAAACCATGAAAATAGGTCCCGCCATTCTCGAGGTATAAGTGTTCGAATAATCTCTACTTTGTTTTATATGCATAGATGAGCATACACAACTAAAAATTTATTTATCCTTTAACCTAACACGCAGACGCGTAAAGCAGTAGTCACGGAGTTGTTACAAATATGAAAAACAGCTCATAGAAAACCCGCAAGTATTACTCAAATTAGTACAACACGGTCTCGCGAATTTCAGCGATTACTCGCCCAACTGTGAAACTACTAATTCGATATCCAAAAAACTATAAAAAACGCCATACTCAATCGTTTGACACCTAATTCATCGAAATCGGTCCACGGACAGCGACGTAGGAGAGGAACAATAAACAATACACTTCGAATTGATAACTTGGCGTGTAGCGGCATGTGCGGCTACGATTTGCTGACTTCTACTTTTGATTTATTTCGTAATATAATGCTTCAGTCGTCTCCGCAACACCATTATGATAGGTCGCTAATAATATGTTTGTATTATGTATTTTCAATGTACCGGTACCAGAAATGTGTAAAATTATGGATATTATAAGTTGGAATGTCCTCCTGCCACATAAGTATATATTAATCCCCTACAGGCGTTTTGGAGATCGGATAAAAATAATTACAGTTTCATCAATCTCTAACCAAATTCGAAAACAAATTTAAAAAGTTTCATTTTTAATAAGCGTTTAGGAAATCTTGCTATGAGCTTATACTACGGGAGGCAGTGCTAAAGGAAAGTCATTTTATACCGGCTGAAAATCATAATAATAATAGTTTTCCCATAAAAAATAACAGCTCCGAACGTCAGCTGTTCTGAAAGCGGTGGAGCTAAAGAAGGCAGCATAAGTCATTGGAAAAAAATTTGCTCCGATGAATTTTATACCGAGCGAAACTCTATTACATTATTGTTTCCATTACATGTTTTCAAAAAATAATCGTCAGCTGCATAACCGAGGGGATATTCAATGTCAGTCGCGTGCATACACATACACATACACAAAATATATTTAAGAAACATTTATTAGGCTTAATATGAATATCATTTTGTATTTTACAAATAGCATAGATGCAATTACATTCTCTCCAAGCGACCTTACCTAACTATATAAGGCTTTAAAATATGTATTTCTCTGATAACATTTAATATTAACAATCATATGACTAGTAGTTATTTACAATATCTACATAGATGAGACAGAAAAATCTCAAATTCCAACGTGGATATTTACATTTTTATATTAACAGTCTTTATTTCAAAGGAATAGCAAAGGTCTTAACATAATTAACAAATTATTAAGACCCTAGACTACCACCAAACATTAATTTCTTTCAACTGAAAAAAACTTCTTTTTAACCAATCCATGACTAACCACGTTTTTGCTGATGAATTTTAAGTTTTCTGTACGTCCGTACGTTTTACAATATTCGTGAAGTGGTAATGCATATTATTATATGAGATATGTACATGATTAACAGCGTATTACAATTTTGCTATTAACATAATTTACCCATTGCAGCTCGAGATTGCGTGATTCAATATTATTATTTAATATTCGTTAGTGAAACATTGTATTTAAAACTATTTTAAATTAATATATTAGTTTATAGATTGCATTTCAACACCATTTACTTTATAAATATCACTTAAGCTGTATTTGTTATTCTTATGTTTTATGTCCATTTCTGTCACGTCGGGCACTGTAAAATAAGATAAAAAAATAAATATTTTTCATTATTTTAAATAAAAGTATTTAACTCCTATTTAGTCCGGGAAACTGATCAAAACCGCTTAATAAAGCTGTTTTGAACAATTTTTTTAAAAAAATTTTTAATAAAGACCAATTATGCTATAAAAAAAAGGAATTTCGGCGCTTTTTAAAAACCAGTGAAACGATTAAATTTTTCATAATTACACTGACTTATTTGCAAATTAAGTTATGAGTTTTTTTCAGCGCCTTTTTTGCAATCGAGAGCTGGCAACTCCGCTTACATTATGGTATTTCATAAATGATTGAAAGGGTAGACTACAATAATTTATAATACTAAATAAACACAAAACTATGTATCGGAAAATCGTACTCATATACAGAGCTCCAGGGTAAGTCATACCTCTTCTTGTCCCACTGGCGTGGAATGAGCTGCGGCGATGATGTCCTGAAGACACCTGGCAAACTCATCAATGACATCACGCAGCGGATCCGCTTCCGCTTCCGCCTCCGCTCTCGCCGCCTCCCGTTCGCTCCCTTCCGCCGCCGCGACTAGGCACTGGCAGACCGCTTCAATCACTTCGCTCGTAATGAATGCACATGGCTGTCTGTCACATATTTTACAACATTATTATCAAATCATGAAAAAAAATTAGCAATTTAACAGGTTTCGAAATGCTTCTAGGAATTTAAATGAAATGTCAATGTCACAGACAAATTGACACTTGACAGTGAATATTATATGAAACTAACGTCATCCATCCACATATAGACAGGGCGAGTAATTACTATGCAATTATCTAAATATGTCCGTTCTTAATTTTAATTAAATGCTTCCTTTTTCTTAATAAAAACCTATAAAAAATATGTCTTTTCCCAATCCGTATATTTTTTAATGTCCTGAAATCAGTTCACCACAAACAATCAAATCGTGTAAGTTTTTAGCGAGACAATTTATTTTTCAAATCAAAAGAAAATAATAATATAAATCTGTCATTGTCCGGTCACTGCCATTACTATATATGTACCAACCCAACCGAAACTTTTTCCTCTGCATTCGAACACAAGATCTCCATTCAAATAAAGTTAAAAAAAGTTACTTGAGTTGTGCGGACTGCGGCGTGAGATTCGGTCTTGTGACTCTTTCGATCCGTCCTTGCTCCATACAATCTGTCACGTTACGACATCCGACGCACTTACACATCGCTGTACAGGCTATGCGAGCCTAAAACATTTTTAAATATCAATAATTAATTTCAATCAATATCAATCGAAAATAAATAAATCACAGCTTATTTATAACTAGTTTCACATTTGAAAATCTCGCATACTTATAAACATTTTAAAAAGTTCTTTGCTCAGTGTTTAGTCTCATTTTTGCAACAAAATTTGCACATCAACGAGAAAGAGACAGATCATTGTTTCAAGTTCAGTAATTTTTATAGTCAAAGAGTCTGCCTTTGTAGGCAGACTCCTTCACTATAAAAATATTAGAAGATTATTAGATTAGATTATTAAATTTATAGTTAAAGTACCATGACCGTGCTATGATCGTATTAGGATCGGAAGCAACACGATACACTGCCCACTAGAACATATCCATTTTGTGTCCTGCAAATTAATAACGTGACGTGCTGGTCGGTGATGGAAAGGTCTAGTGGACATTGTCTCATACTTTACAATACAAAGAATATTTTTTGCCTGACACATTCCAATTACGGTCATAGTATAATACGTTGTAATAGGCAATCAGGCTAGTATAAAAGTAGTTGCTTTTTTAGGGTGAATAAAATGGCGGAATAAATTACATAAGAGCCAAGTCTGCTCTTTACTCTGCTTTTTACTTGCACTTGCACAAACCAATGAACAATTGACTTTTTAAGATGCGATACGAAATACATTTTTTTAAATTTTAAATCTATAATAAAGAGAAAATATTTGTATGTTCGTTTTTAATGAACACTCATTAACTTAATTGGTCGATTTAAAAAATTCATTCACTGGTGGGAACCTATTCTTTCTGAGTGACAAAGGTCCAGGACTTAACATAAATCAGTTAATGTGACTAACAAGGACTTAAAAAGATTAATTACCTCATAACATTCGCAATAATTCTTAAGACAACCGCTTCTTTTACAATTACATCCCTTCGTATGCCTTCTCACTATTTCGGGTCCACCGATTTTTGATTTTCCTATTTTTGGTCTGAAAAAACAAATATCTTTATATAAGTATTGCTTTGAATTATATTTTTTTGAAACTTTTCCTTTCCAACTTATTTCGTTCATATTTTGTCAGGTCTCTAACTGCAAAAGTTTGGCTGGATGTTTCTTACAGCTAGAAACGGCTAAATGGATCTGGATTTAATTTGGCGTAGATATACTACACAAACAATTGGCGAGTAACATCTATATACTAATAAATCTAAAATCGATTCAGCATTGCACGGGCAATGAATAACCAGATAATTTAAACTTAATTACAACATTCAGGAAGAAATTAAAATACAACGATTACTCACTTGAACGCATGCGGATTTCTATCGAGACAACCTCTGATCGCCTTTTGCCTCAATTCCTCATTTTGCAAGTTATTGTGACAATTATTGCAATTGCACTGATTACAAAACTCGCCATTCGCAAAGCAATCACAGTACAGCTTGAGACATTGCGATTTAGTGCAGTTGCACGCTTTGCGCGGCCGCAGACCGAGATCCGTTGTCTCTATTGCTGCAACAATACTTCAAAGTCAAAATAAGCTTTAACAAAGCCCTTTTGAATCGTCGGAGTTTTTTATGTATTGTTACCAGAATGAGTAGAAAATAACCGACAAAAATTCAGTAGTCTTTCTAAATTGGGAACTTTTAATTTTTAAAATAAATTAAAACTTTTAATTTTTAAAATAAATTAAAAAAAAATATACCTTTTTCACTATAAGAATAATTGTTTTCTTCATAAGCGCTCATCGAATCGTTTTCCTCCTTCACAGGGCCAATGCTATGCGATTCATTCTGCAAAAAATACAACACATAATATATTTAGAAAAAATTGTTTTTAAATGTACTAAAAAAAATCTGCATAGACGCTGCTGCATATTGAACGATTGTAATTTTTAATTTGCAACTTTTTTATATTTATCTTCGTTTAAAAGTAATGGACATTTTGACCAAAATTCATGAAATTTGTTCTGTAACCACAGAAACGATGAAGACTGTACATACAGACTGAAGAACTAACTAAGCTAGCTAAGAAACTTCACATTTAATAGTAAGTGTCACGTACCGACTTCTCAAAATCGCTCTGAACCTCGATGGTGTGCTCGAAGTTAGAAGGAATCACAATCAAGGGATGCTCCAGAGGGTCTTGGTCAGGATGAGAACTGCTTTTACTATTCTCCTCCTCTGTATCCTGAAAATTTAAATTTTTTTTAATGTAACATTTATTCTTCAAAGGCTTAAATTCTTATTTGTTTAGTTTCCGTTCCTGTATAGTTTCAGCAACCTAGTGGTTTACCTGTAAAAGATCGCTTGGTAGCGATAAGGAAACCCAGTAGGGGGCGTCCATAAATTACGTGAGGTATTTTTTTTTATTTTCTGTCCCTCCCTCGACCCCTGGTGTGATGTCGTGAGATTTTATTCAACCCCCTCCCCCAACCCCAATCTCACATGAGATTTTTCAAAATGTGGGTTTCTTACGTAAACGCGTTGGATTGTTATTGTAAAAAGAAAAAAAAAATGCTTCGTGCTTTTATTTACAAGTACTTTACAATCTGGATTAAATGGACCAAAATAGTATAATTTTTTTTGTTTCAATTAGAAAAAAAATTGCGTGATATGATAGACCCCCCCCCCTCTCTCCAACGTAAGATTAGATGAGATTTGACTCGACCCCCTCCCCCCTTAAACAACTCACGTAGTTTATGGACGCCCCCTTCTTACACTATATCAATGTTTTACTGGTGTTGTGGTTTTTAGTTTGTAATAAGTGTGATAGTGTAAAAATTCACGATATAAATATTTGATAGTTTAAAAAAGGCATTTCCTACTGCTTTCCTTAAAAAGCCGGCAACACATCTGCGACCCGACTGTGAGATGAGTGATTATGACGAAAAATCTATACAAAATGGGAATTTCGACTACAAATTAGATCATATCAATTATTTAAGTGACCGGACAACGTCTCTGATCAGTTAGTTTTAAGAAAAAAGAACAAAATAATGAAAGCGTAGGCAAACTTACTAAAAAACGGATCCGACGAAATTATAGTGTACACTATTGTCTACTAATAAAGTTAAATATCACGTTTTGGATCTACAGCAAGCAATTGCAGAAATCTCTTTATTTATATTTTCCAAATTTCAAGAACACAAAACTAAAGAATAGACCATTCTACAAAATATATCGTTTTCCGAGCTCTGGTACTGTTTACATCTTATAGGAGTTGAAGAAGTAGTCACTAGTAGTCTCTTAAGATATATATCACGTACCGCTTTAAAGTCCACAGTTACTTGATTATTCACTTCCTCAGCCATCGTGTCCTCAACCAGTGCTTTTAACGCATCCTTCGATTCACATTCATCCTCATCGTATGGCTCAATGACATATTCCTCCAAGTTCTTCTCGGTCTCAGAGATTATAGGCGCTAGCAGGCTTTGGGATGAACGGACTTGTGTTTGCTGAAATATTATTTAATAAAATTACATTTTAATTTCTATATTAAAGCAAATATTTTCAAATGTTTCCATTTAATGAAATATCGTACTATACGATCAAACTGAAAATCGGAACCTCGATTACCTTGAACTCAAATGTGCTAGAAAACTAAGAGAACTGTCTTAATATTTTTTTCTACATTTAATAACATTTTTATACACATGGAAAAATGTACATTTTAATATTTAAATAAGATTAATAAAAAGTCAGATAAGGCTGACGGGCATTACTATTATTTTTAACCGACCTTCAAAAAAACCAAAAAGGAGGTTATCAATTCGACGTGTATTTTTTTTTTTTTTTTTTCCGATGTTCCGCTCGTACGTCGCCATTTGTAGACCGATTTGAATGAGTGAGGTGTCAAACGATAGGGTAACTCATCGAAGTGGTCCCATTTTTTTTAAGAATTTTTACGATCAATAGTTTTCAGCATATTGAAAGAATAGTTTCACAATCGGACGAGAAATCGCTGAATGCCGCGCGGCCATGTCGTGCTTATTTGCTTATAACTCTATGATTTATGAACCCTTATCGATGAATTAGATGTTATTCGATTTAGTATTAAATTTTCAACAAGATAAAATAAGAATCAAAATAATTTGATTTATAGTTTTAGAGATATTGAGGTTATAAAATAAAAAATTGAAAAATCTTCAATTAGTTCGCTTTAGCAATAGAGATGTCCATGTTGTATTAAATATATACTAATTATAATAAATTGATTTAATTAAAACTCATATTGCGAAGCTTTTGACGGAATTTTATGATAATCTAAGCCATATATTTGATGTTATGGAGCAAAACTTGTCAACAGAGAAAAACATGCCATACGTTATTGTTTACGCGTCCAGTTTAGATCTATATAGCTCGATGTAATGTCAGTTTATATCGATGACTTATATATCATTTTATAAAACATTAAAAGAGTCATATAATATGATAGTAAAATCAATAAGGTAGAAGAAATACTTCTAGAGATAGAGAGAATATAGTAACTGAGTTCCTACGGGAAATCACAATGTGCGTTCACTTGCTTAATATAGAACACCATGAAAACTTAATTTATATGAACGATATTACTTAAATTTTTAGTATTAAACGATTCAGTTTTGCGTTTTCTTATTTTCATTAATTTGAAAATATTAAATTAAATTAATTAAATTAGTTTTTAGTGTCTAAGTCAGAGCGTAAAGTCAGAGCGTCCATGTTAGTTTCGTTTTGATGGTATGATAACCAACTATACGGTTTAGAAGAGCCACTCAAAAGTATAAAATAAATTAATTTTAAACAAAAAAATAAAACCGACCTCAAAACGCACTGAAAAGTAAAAAATAAATTTTGTATTATAAATGTACTTACTATAAATAAAAGACGTAAATAGTGTTGATAAATAAAATTCATCTAAAATTCTACAAGGGCATAAAACTTTCATGTTGTTTTTTGAAAGGCGGTGCCAAATATATAAATAAAGACTGAATGAATATTCCTGGACCTTAATAAAAAAATTAATTGAATGGCTTGGCGCCGCGTTTCAAAGAGCAACATGACAGTTTTATGCCCTTGTAGAATTTTAGATGAATTTTATTTATCAACACTATTTACGTCTTTTATTTATAGTAAGTACATTTATAATACAAAATTTATTTTTTACTTTTCAGTGCGTTTTGAGGTCGGTTTTATTTTTTTGTTTAAAATTAATTTATTACAATCCTACTGTGGCAAACACACGCAAGAAAGAATTAGGTCAATAATTATCTAAATATCTATCAATCTACAGATCCGAAGACAAAAAATACACCTTAACCTCGAAATTCGTCAAGAATGATTAGCTAATTAAGCATGAATTTTAGAACTTTAAATTTTGTTAACAAAGCAAAATTATTTGTCGCTTTAAGTTAGTCAAGTATAAAAATTATGTGTTCTATAAAAATATTTAATATATAAAATAATAAAATATATAAAATTAGGATTTTAGATTAATTTCCGTTTCCGATAACTATAACTTCAATATCAACTTCAACAGGGTAAATATTTTACGGACAAGTGTACTTACGGGTTTTGATTGAGATATCTTCACAAGTTTCGGTGGTCTTAACTCTGTGGCTAAACAAAAAGTTAAATAATTAGGCTATAACAATTAAACATCTCACAAAGCAATTCCTTTAAATACAACAATATAATGTGTAATCACTATTTTCAATGTGCTACGTGTAATGACAATTAAATTTCGATGTTTGTCATTTAATAATTTGAATACAGAAATACATTTCCAAAAACGATTTTTGTAAAATTTAAATTACTTCCATTTACAAGGGTTTCTTTTATTTTAAGGCCAGACACATATATATTTACTGTTGAATACCGATAAAAAAAATCAAATAGAATTATTAAACTTCGAATAAAAAAATTAATATACCCGTTTTAAAACTAATCTCTATAAAGTGAAAATACATTTATTAGAAATGAAAATGGCCCAACTAACCAGAGAAAACCTATTTTTTGTTAAAATAATAAAACCCAATTTAAACAAGTGTTAATAATACTGGAACTATATACAAAAAAAAATATTTTTTTGTTCTTATTTTAGCTACATTGGTTCTTTTTCGTAGGTCAAGATTACAAAAAATTCGAAGTTTAAATGTAAATACCTCTATTTTCACCGATGACACTGGCCTTGGATATAATGATCTTGTGTGGCTGTTTCACGACTTGCTTAGCGATTGGTACCCCGGCATTTGTCACGAGCCGAATAAACTGAACCTGAAATAATTACAAATGTTTAATATTAATTATATGTATGAGTTACCAAAAAAAAAATTAAAAAAAAGATTTAATAGCTCTTTGGCAAATTATGGTACCAATTCGGATTCCGAACTTACGATTCAAAGTGCTCTTGCCACCTTCATTTCAGGAAAAGCTTACTGTTCAAAATTGTATCAAAAAAAACTAATCCTTATTGACCGATTTTATATAAATGTTGTAGCTTAAATAATAAATATAAACATACCCCTTTTCCGGGAACACTGATTTCATGAATTTGTGTCCGTGACGTATCTTGTGTGGCCTTACTGACCTATAATGTACATTTTACAATTAATACTGTTTTACTCGAACAAATTGCAACTAAACATGCATATTGGTTTCATTCAAGGATAATATTTTTGGACATAAATCTATTGTATGTATTACCTTCTAGACAAGTGAAGTTGAAGAACATTTAAAAAATGTGGTTGGGCCACATGTATATTACAAACGAGAACCTCATATATGGATGAACTTCATAAATTGTAGCTAAAAATAAAGTCAATCGCGTCAGCTTTAGGTCCATTTGACTTAAGGAGCTATGATGGCACAGACAGACACACAAACTAATAGCAGGCCTTTTTGCGTCGAGAGTTAAAAAAAGGGAAAACTTTTTTTTTTACTTTGGAATGAGTTATTCATGTTAAGAGTCGTGTAACTTAATTTTTTTTTTTTTTCAATCGTAATATAGAAGCGAAATTATATACATTCTAAGATACAATTTGTTTTTTACCTGCGCTGGAGGCGCGGTTGTTTTAAGAATAACATTCTGTGATGAATTCAAAGCGCTAATAGGCACTTTATCCGCTGTTGTAACTGTAAGCATTCATATTAATTGCTTTTTAATACATTGCAAAATTTAAATCGAACATAATAGATTAAAAGCTAAGAAAACATTACAAAAACTCATTTGATTTCATTTGGAACATTCGCGAAACCATATTAACAATGGACATAAATTTAAATTATCGTGTTGTCAAGGTATTGTTTAAAAATTTAATTAATTACCAAAAAAGGAGTCAGTCATAGTTGGCTTTACGACCGCGTGAAAATTATATAAAAAATAGTCGAATTAAGAAATTACTCTTTCGAAACAGATTGATTATTAATTACAATTAATTGAATTAAATGCTAAAATAACCTTTAGTAATACCTATACTATAAAGTGAAGTCCCGTGTCCCCTAGTGGGGTATGGGGCAGATGCATTTCACGTCTGTTTCACTGATCGATTTTTTCTTCAGGGGCAAGTAGGTGATCAGCCTTCTATGCCCTGCTAGACCGAGCTTTTTTTTCTCCACCGGGAATCGAACCCAGGACCTCCCAGTTGTAACGCTTACGCGCTTACCACTAGGCCAAGGAGGCAGTCAAAACCTATACGTATATTTGAAATATCATAAAAATATCTTACCTTTTGGTAGAATTTTAGTCATCGGTTGAAGTGATATAATTTCTTGTATCCTTTTAATTCTCACATTGTGATCGTTTGGCGACATCATGATCACCTGCTATAAAACATAGGTACATCAGTCTTGACTTTGCAAAGTATGCTGTGAACGCCAAATATTAGAATATCTATGTATATAAAACAATTATTTTTTATTTACACCAATTATAACTCAAGAACGGATGAGCCGATTATGATGATCTCTGATTCTGTTGGATTCGTCTAACCCGAAAACAGCAGAATAACTATTAAAAATATAGAAAAATTCACCGAAAGTCTTTATGAAGAGAATTCGTTTCCTCATACATTTTGATCATGACATTTTAGGTGACACGTTATTATTCGGAACTCTCAAGCGATACTCATAATTTATAAAAGATAAATGTTCCTTCAGCTTTGCAAAGAAAAGTAGACAAAAGTTTTTGAAACATATTTTCGGTTGCAAGTTCGTAGGTCTATGAGCCAGAGATTTCAGATTAAATTTATAGTTGCATCAATTATTTCATATAGGTAAAGAAGTTCTTTAAAAAAGTGACCCATCTTAACAAAAACTAATTATTTATTAGAATTAGTTTATCGGCTTCGGAATCACGTAAGACAATAAATCAAATAGAAAATTTAATTTTTTTGAAATCCTCAAACAAAATTATAATACAAAACTCTATTTAAATATAACAACAATGTAATTTGACGTTAATTTACAATTGCCTATTTTAAATAAGTAGAAATAAAATATTTGATATTCTTACCTTATTCTTAGCACCGGCGATAGTGTTATTAGGTTTAATAGTGACATAACGCGTCTGCGGCTGCGATGTGACAACATTCGCAGGCAAAATCTTTGTTATGACCGTTTGCTTTGAATCTACTTTCGATTGATTTGCTAAAAAACAAAAATTTGTATTTTTTAACAATGGAATGCAACGGGCGGCCTTATTGCTACTCAGAGATGTCTTCCAGGCAAACATTTTTTTTTTGTTTGGTTGAATTTTTTCAGGCAAGCCTGTATAAATTCAACCATACCTCCGTACCACTTATGACGCATCGTCCGGCAAGTGGCAACCTTACCAGACAGCCTTACCAGAATACAAATACAAATTAAATTATGGATCGTATTCGGCACCGGGGATCGAACCCGATACCTCAGGCTTCGCGGTAGGCTTATAAGACCGCTAGCCATAAGAAATTGTTTAAAGATTTATTAAGATGTATTGACCCGTCCCGTCGGAGGTACGGAACATCGGGATGCCGTGGAGCGAAGCCAAACGCGTGGCCCAAGACGGGACGAGATGGACGCCCTTTACCCCACCATATAGGCCGTCACCGTCATAGGATTTTGAGTAAAAGTAAAGTAAGTCATTGAGCCGTGACTAAGTAGTTCACGCATCTGCGTGTAGCGCCGGAGGTCCTAGGTTTCAATACTGGGGAAATAAGTAATCAACGTGACAGATACAGAAATGTGTATGTCACATTGATTCAAATCTTTAGAGCATCATAACATTTTTGAGGTCTCTGTCCCAATAGTTCTCTTAAAACAGAAATCCTGAATTTCATTTCTGATGATTCTAAGAACATTTTTTTTTTTTTGCAAAGATAGCTTGTTTATTTTAATGAGTAAATGAAACATGCATAATTGGTTACAGGTATTTTAGATTTTTCGAAAGAGCAGTACATACCTGGTAATTTAATAATTTTCATAGGTTTGCCTTGCGAGGTTAATGTGTTTTTAGGTAGAATTTGGACCTAAAAACAAATTTCATATAAATATATGTTGTATGTTATAAAAAACGACTGCGCCCCGTATTTGCCATTTCAACAAATTCAATTTTCTCAGTTAAAGGTAGCCTATATGTCCTTTTTCAAGCATTAATACATCTCTGTACTAAATTTCTTCAAAATTGGACGGCAAGACAGACTGAGTTACTTTCGTGATTATAATATTAGTAGAGAATATTGTAATGTTCAAAGTGGATGTAAAAAAAACTATGCATTTATCTTATTTAGAGAAATATTTTAAATCTATATTAGAAATATTTAAAATAAATACTTTAAACTTGCTCTCGGGTTCTAATAAGTACCCATTATACAAGATATGAAGTAGTTAGCCTATGGTTGGTAACCGGTATAAAATACATACATAACCTGTTGCAATTATAGAAATCTGAATTATAAGAGATTAAAAATGTTATATTGACTCATTGCTTCCAAAACCGATTGTACTTTTATAATTTGTAACATTAAATTTTGGACGGAAATGATTTAATGACCCGTGAAACGCAAAATTTCAATAATAATCCGTGAGGAACCACTGCCTGTCGGTGCTGATTATCCATTTATCTTTAACATCAGGTACTTTTGAAATCTATAAATGCGTTATTGTTATGGTAAATATAAATTAATATATTAAATATCTAGACAATTTCAAAATATCCATAATTTATCCACGACGTTAACGCTTCGTATCATCATACATCACTCGCTCTGTTCCGTAACACTATCGGCGGAATATGTTATGTCAATATTAAAATCTTTAAATGTAAATTAACAATAATCTAATAATGAACTAATAACCAACATACCTAAGAAATGATAATATCCTTACTTTAATATATTTATCTGACGATTATTTTACATTAAAATGCTGCGCATCACCATTTTTGGATGATAAGTCACATTCAACGGTCGGTGCAATAATAAAACAAAATTACGTGAGAGTAGAAATACATGTCTCAGGTGCGAAATCAAGGACCATTTCTTTGCCAGTTCTAGTCTCTTATTATTCAGATTTCTATGGTTATAATAATTCATATATAGAGAAATTTATTTTGGATATGGTGTTGTTATTTTATCAGTTAAATAATACTAACACAAAACTGTCTGCTAAGTGCATATCAAAATAAATAATAAAATTATTGTTGTCTTTACCTGACCGGAATCGGTCTTCAAAATCTTTTGAAATGAAGATGCATTCGCTTGACTTGTGCTGACTAATTTTATTTTTTGGGTACTCCCTGGCATCATAAGGATTTGTTTTCCAATTTGAGCTGTAATGAGATGTTTTATAATAAATACTTTATTTATTTGTGGAAAAAAAAGACAGACTAATTCCTTGTATTTGTACAAGGTATAACCTAAGAAAGTTTCATCGCTTAAATAAAAAGTTAATTAAGGAAGGGATTGGATGGCGGGGGGATTTTACTGTCTAGAAGTACTTTGTAATTTGTATGTAGTAGTTTAATATTCACTTGGGACTAGGTTCCTAAATCCTGTTTTTGATATGCAGGAAGGGAAAAAAGAAAAATGTATCTGCTCTATGCCCCACTAGGGGTCAGGATTTCAGCTTTAATTATTCACATAAAAATATGGATACTACAAAGAGTGAACAGTACTTAATATAGCTTTGTTAACTTACTTAGAATAGTTCCTTTAGTATTACTCTGGAGCGTTTTTACCATTTGGGTTTTATTACCAGATTTCTTGTTGGAAACAAATGCTACCGGTTTTGGTACTATATTAACTGGCTTTCCATACAACACTGTGGGTTTGGGTGCAATTGCAACTGGCTTTGGTAAAATGGCCTCTACTTTCTTCCGTGGTGATGACTGAGAAAGAAATATATATTTTTAATTTATTTATATAACATATTTATTCAAGACTTGTTTACAAGCTATTCTATTTTATGTTGAATTAGTATTATTCTTAAACTATGTTAGTAAAAACTATTAAACTATTAAAGCCTTGACCCCATCCGGGTTTATGTTTCAAATGACACAAAAATATATATAAATAATGAAATGCCGGAAGACGATGATTTAGTTTTACTGGAATTTTGTTGTTGCCTTCTGAAGCAACATAAGTGAACCGGAAAAATGGAAAGAGTATTGTTTCACCACCAACGGAAATATACTCTTAAAACATTTTATGAATTTTGATTTAGACTTTCATAGAATAAATTAAATTGGAGAAAGCCATTGCCAGTTTTTAAGTGACAGATTTTCAATAAATAAGCAATAGAGTTGATTTTCTCAATTTGTAAAAATAATATTCAAATATAGTGTTTGGAATATAGTCAACAATAATATGTGGTACCAATAGGCAGAAGTAATAACTTCTGACCATAATTTGGATAAAAATCCTTGACTTTTTGTGTATAATATTAATTATAATTACCTGAACTGTTGTTACAACAATATTTTTCTGTGGCTGCTCTTGCATTGTGTTTATTTGTTGATTTAACTGCAAATCTATCATTGTATCAGACTGTGTTGCCAAATTGTAACTTGCCTGAAGTTAAAATATAATATTTTAAAATGTACAGATTCTTAGAAAAACTGTTAACATAATATTGCTAAAGAAATATCACGGCAATTAACAAAAAAAAAATAAGACACTTAAATAAAGATCTTTTGGATGTGTTAATAATGCAAATGCTGCAAAATCTATAAATAATTTATTTTATTTATTTACCTGATCTTGATTAAAGTCACCTAATTCAGATTGTTCATTCTGTATGTCTTGTAAATTAAATTGACCCCCAATAAAATCAGAAACTGAAAAAAAATGAATTTATTAAATATTTATAGCATAATTAATATAGTTGTGAGAGGGATATTTCAAAATCTGGCATCCTGAAATAAAAAAAACTAGCAGTACTATAATTTATATGAAGCTAAACTAAACAAAAGAATGTAACCACATCCATCTCAGTTCTGTTTTTTTATTGCAGCTGTTTCTTCAGAGTTTATAGTAATGACTCTGAAGAGAGAATGAGAAATACTTAACATTAACAAAAATAGACTGGATGGATATAGTTAATATCTTTGCAAACTGCATTTAGCCATACAAAATAATGATCTGAAAATATTTAGTTGGAAAGGACTACTTTACCTAACATTTTTCACAACCCAATAATTTGGATAAAATCAAAATTAAAAAGTTGAGAAGGCTTACTTATGATTTCATCTCCTGAAGTGTCCATGAGCTTTTCTTCATATACAAACTCCATTGGTATATCCTCTTGGTCAAGGATAATATCACCTTCATGGCAAACTGTCTCTTCTGGTTGCTCAAAGTCCACCTTTTTGTAATAGAAAATAATTACACTTTTTAAATTACTTAAGATATTAATAGATTTTTAAATACATATAATTTAAAAACAAACTAAAGTTATATACAAGAAACTGTAACAGTATCATAATTTAATTCTAGAAGACTTACTTGCATTGCACCGTCTAAATTGAGAGATTCGTCTAGATTGGGGTCCATAGCTCTATAATGATTATTCTAATAAAATTGTCTAAGGTAACTAAATTTATCACTATGAAATGTGATTGTGATTTTAAAGAATCTAATCAACACTGCAGGAGTTCAAATGAGGCCGCCATCTTACGTTGTCAAATACTCTAAAGTGGTTCCCACAAAATATATATCCACGGTTAAAAACAAACTCCTCAATCTTCACTAGCACTTTTCACAAAACAGAACTTTTCAAAATCTCTCAAATAAATTTGTTAATATAAAGTTGATACCCAACAATGATATAAAGTAGGTTTCATGGGTATAACACAAATTTAAGCATTAATATTTTTCAAAAAAAGCGCAAATATAAATTAATGGCGCTTCTTTGAATTTTTGTATTAGTGTCAATGTCAAAAAGAAAAGACATTAGACAACTATGATTCGTAGTCTTTAGTCTATACGAATGCAACAAACATAGGATAATTTGATGAAACAGATTACGATAAGAGATTAAAGACAAGAAATATTTATAATTTAGACAGAGTTTATTGGTCTCAAAAAGTTAGATGATAGAGATAAAGACAAAAAAATAAAAACCTGCAATGGGAGTGCCACGTTGCCTATTATTATGGCAACACTATGTATACTCGGGCCTTGGTTAAAGTATCTATTGTATTGATACTTGGTCCTAGACTCGGGCACATATAAATTGGCTAGTGTACAAATATTTTTATGTATGTATGCAGAAATTAATTTACAAGAGCATTTATATATATTTTAAAGTATTGTGAACTAAACCAACTTCCCAAAAACCAAACTCCTATAAAATTAAACCATGGTCGGGTTAAAAAAACACAAATTTATGATTTCATTATTAGAAGTTTATTAAAATCAAATATCTTTATCCACGTAATAATGTCATGTACGGGCAACAATAGTATATTAAAAACTTGCCTTTCGTGAAAACACCAGGGGGTTGATACAAGGATAATGTTTATGTTTTTTTTTGTGTAGAAATGACATTGACATTAACGATAAATTCGCTACACCTACTATCATTTCCATACAAAAAAAAACTTTCCGTAGCGTGATCCCGCTAAAATTGTCCTTGGATCAACTGCATCATTTTTAAAGCGCCTTTTTGCGATAGAGAGTTGGCACTTGGCAGCACAATACAGTGTATATATAATATGCGATCTATAAAAATTTGTGTCGTGAAATTAATATTATCTTATGAAACTTTTGTAATAAATAAAAAACCATAAAGATTATGTTACAAATTACTTCTTACAAATTACTTCTTCTTTTGCTACAAATTAATGGAAACTGTATTTTGTGTCAGGCGAAAATGGAGCTGGATTGGTCATACGCTTCGACGAGGTCCCAATCACATCCCTCGGCAAGCCATGGATTGGAACCCGCAGGGACTGTTGTACTTTGTAATTATATTATCACAATATTAATTATATGTTAGGAATAAGGTAAGGCGCGTACGACGACATTTTGTAATCTTCGTATATATATCGGTATCGTCTCTCCCTATACGCGTTCTTCCGATCGGTGTTGCCACACCTATTTCGGTAGAGTATAGTGGCAAACAGATAAGGCGCCACAAATGCTTTGGAATCACATAGCCAAGTTACCTAGATATGATTCCAAAGTTGTATGTTTCATTTATTATTCTAATACATTAATTTTACTTACTTATATCTAAATAATAATTCAAAATTAATAAATATTTACAATGTAGGTAAATAAAACTACCGCAGATGTAGATATACTTAGAAACAACAATAGGTACAACCAGTGTACAAGTACCTAATGTAAGGTAGTAGTTAAATTCATAGGTACAAAAATATTTTTTTTCTGGATCTTTATGATGTTTTTAAGTTACATATTTCATTTTGTTAATGACCGTTTTTCCTTAATTTACAGTTATCAGACAAACAAAATAAATATTGTTTGGCGACTACACTTTGATGATAGTGTTTTTTATTTTACGGGCAAACCTTATTATTTAAAACATTTCAAACTTTTGATGAAATCATACCCCAAATTAATTCTTTTTATGATTACTTATTCTATAGTCTATTGATTTTTATTACCTATGTGATGCGGTGCGATGACAATGACAGCTACATACTACAGCTAATGTTAATTTTTTTACTGACAATGGTAAACAGACTTACCTAATACCTAGTACTAACTACGAATTGAACTACTTGTGTATCGTGAATGTGTGATAGAAGTTAATAAGAATTCTTTTTAAAATAACTAACAGGCGTTAAGGATTTTTTTAGAATAGTTTCTTACTTTTCTTAGATATCTAACAAGATAAAATGCAAAACATGCCTCTAAATTTACAAGGCGTGCGACAATACTTGACTGAATTAAGAAATTCTGGTGGCTTGCACAAAGATCAAGCCGAAAAGTAATTGCAAACTACATATTATCTTTGATATAAAATATAAATGCATTATCATAAATAATCATAATTATCTTATTCGCCTTTAAATTCTTTCAGATATCGGAATGTTTTACTAGAAATTTTAAAAAATCCTGAAAATGAGCTTGCTGACAGCCTGAAAGCTTTTATTGAAGCAAGTGAGTAACTTTTTGTATAGATTTATTATTTTGAGTATTAAGAGGGTGGCTACATATTAATGCTATTTTATTGAAGTTAATTTTTAATTATGTTTTTGAATTACAGTTGTGAATGAAAATGTTAGTCTAGTTATATCTCGGCAACTCCTCACAGATGTCAGTACTCACTTGTCTTTACTACCAGATCCTGTCTCACAGGAAGTTTCACACTTTAGCTTAGACGTCATCCAGCCAAGAGTTATTTCTTTTGAAGAACAGGTATAATATCTATAACATCAAGAAAATTCGTAATCATAAATTTTTTAGAGTCAAATTCGCAATGTCACTGTCAAGAAGAAAAGTATAATAATTAAGATAACTTTTAAAAATCAAACTGAAATTTTATAAATTAGAGATTGAATGCCTTTTTTTACTTTGGAGTTTTTTTAAATTTGTTGACCAAAAACTAAGACATCTTGCAAAGTATAAAATTATAATGTTTTTATGTTCTTATTTATTAATTTACAATATTTATACATTATACATCATACAAGAATAGATATTTGAAAGCTAGCTAGTAACAAAACTATGTTGCGGGTTGATTGTGAAATATAATTTAAAAAAAAAACCTTTTTTAAAAGTTTACTTAATAACTTTACAGGTTGCTAGTATCAGACAGCATTTGGCTGACATATATGAGCGTAATCAGAATTGGAAGGAAGCTGCAAATGTCCTGGTTGGCATACCTTTAGAGACTGGACAAAAGTGTGTTAGAGTTTATATTACTACAAAAAAATCAATATTTTTTTTTATTGAAATCTATAAGAACATAATATATCTAGTTCCATTTAGCGTAAATTCATGTTTCCTTTCATTCTCAGACAATACTCTGTTGACTACAAATTGGAAACATACCTAAAAATTGCCCGTCTTTACTTAGAAGTTGATGACCCAGTGCAGGCAGAAGCTTTTGTCAACAGAGCCTCGTTGCTTCAGGCCGAAACCACTAATGAACAATTACAAATTTATTACAAAGTTTGCTATGCAAGAGTATTGGACTACAGAAGGTAAATTGTTATCTGAAAAGAAGAACTTTAGTGATTTGTGTATCATCAGTTTTCTTTTAGTGGTATTATTAATTTTAAAACACTCACTTTTAAACACCAACTCTTCTGAAAGTTGTCTAAGGCACCCAGTCTAACATATAAACTCTGGGTTTTCTATATTTAAAGTAATGCTGTAATGTTTTTTTAGGAAATTTATAGAAGCTGCACAAAGATACAATGAATTATCATACCGTAATATCATTCATGAAGATGAAAGAATGACCTGCCTTAGAAATGCCCTTATTTGTACAGTTTTGGCATCAGCAGGTATTAAAAATCATTTTTATAAACACAAAGTATAATTAATTTTAAATAACCTTCTATTTATTAGAAAATTTATACTGAGATTATTATGTTATGTTATTATTATTATATTATATTATTGAGTGTTTTGAATATTTATAAAAAAACTAAAAATGTTACAGGTCAACAAAGATCAAGAATGTTAGCAACTCTATTTAAAGATGAGCGTTGTCAGCAACTACCTGCATTTTCTATTCTTGAGAAAATGTACCTAGACCGAATTATCCGTCGCTCTGAGCTGCATGAGTTTGAAGCGTTAATGCAGACACATCAGAAGGTCAAATTTGATTTCATTACCTTATATTCTATTTTATCAAAATCTCACAAATTGACTTTTCTTTACCATTTCTCTATTTTGATCCCCAATGCAAACAGGAGATGTTATAAGTTTGAATTGTGTCTAGTTTATTAAGAGGGCTGTTACAGTTCGGCGTTACGCTAGTTTAGGTATTTTTCGCACTGCGCGGGCATCGAGCTATGCAAGCGTTTCTTTCTTTCAAATCTATTGTCTGGCTCGCACTATTATTATAGCGACTAAAATGATCTTGATCCACCGTAGTTAATAAAATTTTCTTAGGGTGAAGTTCGGTGGATGCTTTATTTATGTAAAGTATTAATGTATTTATATGTATTTTATTTTAAAATTTGTTTTCATTACGAACATAAATAATTTAATTAATTAATTTTTAATAAAAATCGTTTAATAACACGGTTAAAACCTGCTCAAATAAGTAAAACATACAAATTATTATTTATTATGAGTACTATTACAAAAAAACGAGAAATTGCACGGTTTCGCCGTCCAAATTGTATGATTTTCGTTTGTTGCTTGAAATAATCAATTTTTAATAATAGTTCATTTTCTCTACTAAAATAATAATAAAACAAATTTTAGAAAACTTTTTATTTTATGAAGTTATAATTATAATAGTTATAAAAGAACAAAAAAAAAAACGATCAAAAACTGCAGTCGTAGGTTACTAAGCAAGTACTCAGCAAGCGCTCGCGCGGTAATGAGATGAGAGCACTGAGCAGAACGCCGGCGCAATGAATTATATAGTCTTATAAATTAATTAATAGAATAAAAATCACATAATTGTGAATTTCAACGCACTCCAAGAGTATCACATATCCTTCAGAATCACATATATATTTTTTATTGTTTTGATTGCAGTAAATCCTATACTTTGATCCATTATAAAACTCGCGTTATTTGGTAAAAGGCCTCTTAAAATTCTTAATTTAAGTTTTATCTATAATGATGATAATCTTTAAATTACTTTTTAGGCTACAACACAAGATGGATCTTCAATCTTAGACCGAGCAGTGTTTGAGCATAACTTGTTGTCTGCAAGCAAACTATACAATAATATAACATTTGAGGAGCTTGGAGCTTTACTGGAGACTCCACCATCAAGAGCTGAACGCATTGCCAGCCATATGATCAGTGAAAAGAGAATGAATGGACACATAGATCAAATTAATTCTATAGTGCACTTTGAGAGTAAGTAAATATATTATTATAGAATAAAAATACATTATTATAGAATTTATTTGGAATAGATAGATTTCTAGAAATTGAGTCCTGCAAATGTTATGTAATATCTTATAACAGCATTAAGCCGCATCATTTCATTATTAACTATTGGGTGATGTTTTCTCCTCCTGTCACCTGTTCAAAACTTCATGATGAACAATTGAGTAGTTCAGGTAGAAAACTCCTAAATAACAAATGCATTTGTTTGTTACGCTTTTACGAAACTATACAAAATATTTTTTGGAGTCACTTAAAAGATTTTTTTTAATACTTAATAAAATGTACATTGTTTTCAGCTCGTGATATATTACCTCAATGGGATAAGCAGATTCAAAGTCTTTGCTACCAAGTCAATAGTCTTATTGAAAAGATCGCGGCAGCCGAACCCGAATGGATGGCTAAACTCATGGAGGAAGAGATGATACAGTAGATAACATTAATTTGTATAATTTCTCATCCTCATTACTTCTTTAAAATAAATGTCATGTCGGTAGTTTTTTTTTTTTATTATTTATAAAGTAACAGAAATGAAGATTTAAATAATTATTGATGAAATTTGTGAAAAAAAACAGGTACTTGCAATATTATCTTATCAAAAAAAAATTTATGTCCATGAAGCTATTTTTAACTACTGCAAATAGAACAATATTATTGAAAATGTTTATCAATTAATTTGTTGCATTATTAGTTATTGGAATATAAATAACAAAGGATAGGAAGAAATAAAAACACATATTGATTCCAACAGACTATTCATTATTTATTCTCAATTAAGGAACACGCCGTAGGTGCTTATTTACAACGCAATGACTGTCTTTCATTTGAGTTATATTTGTTTAACGATGAGATGCGTGCTTATAGACAACTAGTAGGAAGGCGAGCGTCGTCAAGACTTGCATGAGAACTGTAGACAATTTTATTGCTCATTTACACAGAACACACAAGTTGCATTTGATTTTGCGGTATACATTTGTTATATAACAGTAAGTGACGTTATCTACATTTCTAGTGAATTGTTGCGGAAGGCTTAGGGCTCCAGATCCAAGGCGACGCCGACCTTGTGACCACCAGCGTTGAAGTTCTGTCCGTCGATGGCCGCCGACAAAGTCAAGGTCACGCCTGTAATATTTAATTTTAAAGTATATTATTTCAAATAGAAACAATGATTTCAAACATGAACTGTAAAAGCATTTATCCAAGCTTTTACATTCTTAAATAAAATATCATAACACAAAATAATATCAGCAGAGGATTTAAGTGACTTAGTAATTCATCATCTTACTTCTAAGATGTAGATAGCGAAAGATAACACAGTGTGTATTATTTGAGACTTAATCAGATCATAATATGATAACTGATAATGAGAAATATATATTTCTGTATTTTGTATGATTATAAAAACTAGGAATTTCTAGGATGACACCATCATATAAAAAGGTATATTCATAAAAAATTATTATAAGTTTAGAACCTATTTTCCTTGTAAGTAATCATTGAAACAAGGCCAAATATATTCCATGATTGGAGGCAGATTACTTATTCAGAGAAAATTTATTTTATAATGTTATACCTGGGCGCAACTTCTGCTGGTATCCAAGTCCGATAAGTGACTTGTTGTTTATTTTAGCGTGAAGGGAAGCGTCCTGATCTAGGGCAAACTTAGCACCGACACCAAACAGAGTGTCAGTAGAACCAGATGACCACTTCATGCTGACACCGCAGTCCAACTTGTCAGACACCTTCTGGTAAATGGAACCACCAAAGTCCTTGCCATTGTCACTGAAAAATTTAGAAATATATGAATTTAATAATATAAATTAAATTATCATTTTCTAAATGCAAAACAGTATTTGCATAAAAAATTGTATTTTTATTGCCTCAAAACTCACTCACATTGTAGTGTAATAAGAAATAGTTTCTTTGTTTCCAATACAGGGATTTGCAGATTGTTTGTATAAAGTATTTACCTAATTTGACTCACAATTTCACATAATTAAGGATTTAATTTAGCAATAACTTAAATAAAAACAAGATAACAAGGTATTGTCTGTTCATAATGTTACGATATTTTCTGTTCTAATTATACTAATAATAATATATTATTGTAAATTAAAGAAATGGTAAATTTACACAAATATTTTTTTAATACTTATAATACTAAATTTATATTAATACTTACACATTGGTGTGCAGAGCAAAGTCATTGGTCTGGTAACCAAAAGCAAAGTTGTTCTTTGCGAACTTAGCCTTTTGTGTGTCAAACTGTGTGTGAGCTCCCGCAAGCCATCCCTGGTACTGAAGAACAGCTGCTACATCAACAACTGGACCAGCCAGATCTAAATCCACATTTGTGTTAACAGCCACTGTTTCATTGGCAAACGATGTCTTCAGCTTGCCAGATTTGCTTCTATAAATGCAGTAATATAATGTTATAATAAAACTTAAGAAATTATTGACGTTATTAACTTACCTTATTAATTAGTAAGTAAACCATAGTGGAGAATGTTACTAGGCACGCAAAATCGCTTGAAACTTTATCATAGTAGAGCTTTTATGTATACAAATACCTACACTAGTTTTTGTTTAATTCTTTAAAGTTCGTTAGGTCGCGTCAGCAGCGTGACATCACAGTACAACACTCCGCTCTCTCTCTGTTTCTCTTCTCGAGCAACGACGCGACGAACTGAGCGAGCTGTTGTAAAATGACGTCACATCGTCCTACTTTTAAAATTCTGTATCTCAGGAACAAATTGACATATCAAATAGTTTTTTTTCATAGATTTTTCCATTTTCAATAGAGCATACAGTGGGCTAAAAATCAAAATGTGTGAACATTCTCCATTTGTAAAATGCAAAAATATTATTCTTTCAAAATGTAGCTGCTTGTGTAGGTGATAGGTGTGGTGGATTTTTTTTTAACTTTACTTCCACAAACTAGTTATTTAGTAGGTATTTAATGTGAATCTATTCTCACCCTGTCTGTGGTGCAAAGGTGCCCTCAAGAGTAACTTTGAGTCCCTGGGCAATTTTGTCCTGGATGGTGATGTCAGTAGCAAGTGTATTGTCTGTGTTCCATTTCTCTGTGAATGTTAGTCCATAGTCCTTCACTGCATACTTTGAGGAAAGGCTACCGAATACCTAAATTTAACAAAACTATTTATAACAGCAACAAATAGAAGATTAGCAAAAGTACTATGTAATTATTTACTATAACAATTCTAACCTTTCCACTTTCCTGATTGGAAGTGATACCACTAGTAAACTCAACACCTGATTCACTCTTAGTCTTCAGGTCAAGTTTGAACACACCAAAGTGGTAACCCTTAGAGAAGACATCATTGGCCTTCTTTCCAAGATCAGCATAGTGTGGTGGAGACATACTCTACAAAATTAGTTTTTTGATTGAACAAAAAATTCAATAATTTATGTCACATGTAACATTAAAATAATATCACTACTCATTATATCAATGTTAAACGAGTTGGCCAACTAAAATGAATTTACACATACCGCTTACCGTTCGCCTTCATTCAAAGTATTACATAACATACGAATAATGAAATTGCAACTTTGTCATGCACCTTGGTGGTGGATGAAGTTCATAATATTGACTCTAAACAATATCGATATCCTATCAGCCGTATCGAAAGAAGGCCATAAACTTGACCTTCCACCAAAATAATGACTAAAATAGATGTATAATCGAAACAATAATAATTACCTACAACTGCAAACTTACACCACACAATTCGATTAATAACACTATAAAGCTAGTACCTATATAATAAAAGTTTTAGGGTAACTTTTAAATTTCTAAAAAATCTTAGTCATATTGCGGCATTAGGTAAATTTTACCTAAATATCTAAAAATCACGTGTGTGACGTAGGCCCGGCTATTACGTACAGCTGACATTAAATCTATTTGTACAGAAAATAACTTGAAAAATATCTTAATTTTATTATAGGTTTACTTACTTATATATATAGAAATTAATTCACTGAGTCTAATAAGACAAAACGAATAAGAATTCTTGGCAATAACTTCACCTCCAGTACCGCACCGCAAGACAATTCTAATTTCTAGTTTGGGTCTTGCAAATTGCGCCTTCCCGAAATGTCAGGGAGAGGGCGTGACAGGGCCGGATGAGGTGATATTGATAAGTCATATACATTTTTTATTTTCAAACATTGCTATTTTTAAGTAAAAATTTATATTAAATAAACGTTTAAAATTATTTTATAATTTTTAATTAAATACTTATTTGAATTTTTTATACGTATTTATGACATAGAACTTAAAGTGATAGTTTTTGATTACGTGATGCAGTATTTTCATGGTCATTACCCTTTTAAAAAATAGTTTACCGACAAAACGTAGTCTGTTCAGAGTGTATATATCCTGTGGTAGTAATTTTACCGCCAATTTTTAAAGCTCGTAACTTAGATAAAATGGATTTTGTTTTATTTATTTTTTACTACTGATTATTCGTATAGCAGCACAAACTACCTACCAATTTACAAGTTGGACAAGTCTATATTTATAAAAATAATTACTTTTTTACTTTCAAAAAAAAATATGTAATAAACTTTGTGAAGTTAAAAACTTACCGAACAACAAGTAAATAGATTATTATTATGTTCTTCATCATCGTCATTGTCATTTTGCGGACAGTCTACTCTTTGACCCCATTCGTCTTTACATATATCCATTTGACTCATAGATCCATCCTTAATTAATATACAAATTTTGTATTAACAAACAATTACTCAAATAAATTATTTACGTTTGTTAGGATATTAGGTGGGTATCCAATTACCTATAATTGTCTTATTCAATTTTCCAAATAGTTTTAACTTTCGTTATATCAAGATAAATTTATGTTTCCCGGACATTTCATGTCGGTATCTGCTAAGATATGATTGTCTGATTCTATTTTACCAATAGTTTCAACTTTCCTTAGAATAAAATAAGACAAAAAAATATCACGGACTGACTAGGTAGGTACTTACTGAACGAATACAGGGCACTTTCTCCTTTGTTATAGCTGCAGATACAGTTGGAAAGCGTGAAAGCTCTGAGAAATAATTAATACTGTTACTACAAGCGGTGTATAAATATTCCATAATGAACATAATTTAATAATAAAATTATATAAAATGAAATGTTAAGTCTATCACCGGGAGTCTGAACCACGTAGAATTTAAGGATAGGTACATAATCAGTGAGGCTTAATCATTTAGTAGTGGCTTACTTAATTGTTTATTTTATTTTAGATTTTTAAGACCAAACAATGTCATCATCTGGCTTAGTAGGCGTTTGATTGATTATAATTAGACCGAATAATATAAAATTTAATAATCGCTTATCCATGTAATACAGTATAATGATAGTAGGCTACAAAGTACAAATCTGTTCAAAAAATAGGATAGACTCTTTTATATCGACTTTACTTAGTTTTTGGTAAAATTTTTTTACTTGTTTAGGAATTAATAAGCTCAGTATGTGTAAGTTTGAATCATTTAACATAAAAGCCTGCTGTGCAAATAAACTAGTAAGGTAGGTACTTACTTTATAATTATCAAATATAAGGAAAATATAAATAGTCCAAATCATATTATTAAAGGATCTGATAACTGCTATCCAATAAATTCATACTTATTTATAAATTGAAATTGAAAAAGCAATCTAAATAAAATTTATTATGTTGATCTGGTAAACTCGAGATATAGGTACTCATATGACGACATACAGTCTAAAGTTAGGCACCATTCTCGACGCTTCTCAAGAAGTTGTGTCTTATTTTAGCTCCTTGAACGCAAATACGCCTCAATATCCATTAGTTTTAGCAGAGCGCATAAAACAATATCGAGATGGAACATTGCAATATATTACAAAATGAAAAGTTTGGTCGATATCTTGTTGCTATTAAGGATTTGGATCCCGGTGAATTAATTTTTACAGATACGCCTTTCGTTTTTGGGCCAAAACCAGGCAAGTATGCAATTTGGGCTATATCGCACTACAAAATGTGTAAGCCTGTTTCAGTTTCTCTAGAATGTAGACCGTAGATCGTAATTAACATACGCAAAATATGCGAAAAATATTTTCCATTGAAAAAGGAACTCCGGAAACGAACGCTCAACGGACTATTGTAAGTTTTCAAGTTTGAAGTTTACCTTTCATAAATTTAGCGTATATATTATATAATCTTAAGATTTTTATTATAGATTCACCTCCTCTTTGCCTGGCCTGCTACTGTCCAGTGGAAAATACTGTATGCTCTCGTTGTGGGTGGCCAATATGTAGTGAGGCTTGTGAGAAGGCATTACAACATCAAGTAGAATGTGACATATTTTATGCCGCTAAAGTCAAGTTTCAGTCCACCGAGGATTGGAGTGCCGCATCACCTCAACTCGACTGTATCACACCCTTGAGGTATTTTTAGAAAAAAAAACAGCAAATTATGAAAATAAAATGAAGTGAAAGGAACATATTTCATGCTATATTAGTTATTTAATTAATAACCTAAATATAGAATCAACATTTGACGGAAACTTTTGTGATCTTGCAAATGAAAACAATATTCTTGTCATAGTTTTTGTAAGAAGAAATAATTGTTGTATTTAAAAATATACTATGTTAAACAGTTTTTTTATTATTATTATTGATTAGACAAAATTAACGAATGCCTGTATTATAATAATTATTACATTTATAAAATAAAACTTACAAAAAATTTACTCCTGAAACTTTTTTAGAAGCAATTATGATTTTTACGGTAACATGCGGTGCCTGTAAATTTCAGGATGCTTATAGCAAAAGAAAAAGACCCTGATCGGTGGCAACGTGAGGTCGAAGTGATGGAAACCCACGCTAATGAAAGAATGAAATGCCCATCCTGGAAAGCCGATCAAAACAATATCGTAAACTTTTTACTCAACCATTGCAAACTCGGAGATAGATTTAATAAGAATCTTTTAGAAAAAATCTGTGGAATATTGGCGGTAAGAAAAAAAAATAGATTTTTAAGATTTAAAATACTAATTACCTGTTATTTATGAGATGGAAACCTGTATGAACTATAACGATCTTTCTTAAGATGAACGCATGCCTGATCAAAATTTATTATTCAGTAAAACCAGCATCAAAATACAACTTCTATGTAAGTATGTATGTACTTACTAGGTATTCTTGTTCTGACTCAACTATTGATGCGAACTTTGTTCGCGGTCATTGTTAAGCTCAACTCATTTTGCTAAATCCGATGCTGGCATTAAAATTTATTTTCCAGGTAAATGCAGTAGAAATACCTTCTAGAGGCGGTTTCAGTTCCCACGCAGTGTATCCTTACTTGGCCATCGCAGCTCACAACTGTGTGCCTAACATTGTTCATACAATTAAATATGATGATTTCACGTATGTAATTTTTTATTTAGAATTATTTTATATAAGCTTTTATAATCTTACTGATGACCGCAAATTAATCTGCCTAGAATTAAGTAAAATTAACCTATAGATTTCTAATAAAAATAAACTTTTGGATATAATATAATAGAAAATTTGGATAAGGATTAAATATAGCCACTTTGGCCACACATCGATGTATTGTAGCGTAATGGTACTGGGTTTGTTTCCGGTAATACTCACCTAGTAGGTGACAAACTACATCGTGATGTATAAACACTGTTGGTTATTTGTAATAACCCAGTTTTATCTTAAGAAATTCCTAAGTTTTCATTAATAACAGAAGAGATACACACGCGTCGCTTAAGCTTAGATTGCCAGTGGAAAATATGTAACAAGGGAACTTCATTTTTTTTAATAGAATTTCTTAATAAAATAGGGTTCAAGTACGCGCAGCCGTGCCAATAAAATCTGGTGATATCTTATACTTGAGTTATACGCATGCACTATCACCAACTTTAATCAGACGAGAATATCTTTTGGAATCCAAGTTCTTCAATTGTGAATGTCAACGATGCGCTGACCCAACGGAACTAGGGACCCATCTCAGTACACTCAAATGTACGAAATGTGATAATGGCGTTATATTATCAAGCAATCCCTTAGGTAAGTTCCGCATGAATTTGATATATATACATTATGAACAAGAGAAATTGAAGACAATAAAAAAAATCGGTTACAAATAAGAAAATTTAATGTATGAACAGATTTTAGCTAAAATCCATCTCGCTCACATCAGTCTTCTAACAAAAAAAAAAAATTGAACAAATTTCAGATGCAGACGCACAATGGAAGTGCACGGACAAAAATTGTGGATTTAAAACATCAGGTGCCGCTATGCGAAAGATGTTAGCTGTTATTCAATCAGAAGTGGATACATTGGATTCTTTGGAGCCAGGACCTGGAGCTATCGAACAAAGAGAGGCATTTCTCCATAAGGTTTATTAATAACAACAACTTTTTTTCAAACAACTGTGCTACTTTCTACCTACTTGGTCGGTCAGGTTTTTTACTCGTTCGTTATCAAACATTACCTTCGGGCCTTCAGTCATTAAGAAGTTCATAAATCATATTTGAATATCCCTGGGAAACATATGGGCATCCCATACAGCAAATAGCCGGTATTAATGGGACTAATTTGAACAGTAAATAAACCATCGAATGTCGAAATTATCCAGGGTTGGAAGCCATTTTGAGCTTTATAACGGTTTCTTAAGGGACCATTACACTTTCAGTACAAATCAGTATTCCATCCGCGTCATTCAGTGTTGCTATCCGTTAAGTTTACATTAGCGGAATTATATGGCAGAGTGGAGGGTTATACTATTGATGAGTTGCCAGATGTGATGCTTGAACGTAAAGTTGAAATGTGTAGACTTGTTTTGAAGACTTTAGATGTTATTCTACCGGGAGAGACTCGTATGAGAGGTAAAATTTTATAAAAACCTAAATTTTATTATATTTTTCTACTAAGTACCTACACTTAAACTGTAAAACGACTTTCTGAATATTACTTGCGTAAAGATAAATGTGATCCTGGAATAATAAGTCTTATTACATTAGTATAAAATGATTTTTGAACAACCCATTTATTTACCCAAAATTTGTCCATGATTGGATTTAAAAATTTGAGCGTAAATAAACAACAATCATTTAAAGTATTCGTCAGATAATTATGTTTACTTATTACTAGCATAATTTAGATTTTAGCATTTTTTTAAATTACTTGATCAGGTATGTGGCAGATATATTTATATACGTCTGTGGCTATTTATAAATCCTGAAAGCTATAACTTAGCAACTCATAATTACATTCTAAATCCTCCAGGCATGATGCTTTATGAGCTACACGCACCATTAATGTATTTAGCAAGAAGTGAGTTTGGAGCGGGTTTATTGAATCAAGAACAACTGAAAGACAAACTCCAGGAGCCGTTAAAATGTTTAGCTGATGCTGCTAGGATCCTTCAGAGAGAAGACCCTCATAGTCCCGAAGGCATTATTGGGAATATTGCCTTTCAATCCATGGAACAATTGAAACTTAGCTTGGATACTTTATAATCAAGAAGTTGTACCCACATTAATTTCGTCGTAACGTGATGTTATATAGCCTATAGAATACTCGTCTCTAAATTTATTAAATAAAACACAAATTACAAGTGTTTTTTTATTATTATTAAGAAAAGTTTCCAAATAATAACTTAAAGCATGATGATGGTATAATAATTTATTATATATATTAATTCAGAGCATATTCTATTCGCATGCCAAATTTCATTCAAATCCGTTCAGCCGTTTAAACGTGATCGAGCCACAATAATCCTCACAAACTTTGGTATTTATATTATAAGTTGGATTTACATTTTATAAATAAGAATAACTTCAGTACACATTATAAAGCAAAACACAAACCACTGAAATCTATGAGTAACTTTTAGGTTTAATTTTTTTTTCTGATCTTAATACAATATGCTGAGCTACTTACTTTTAAAACAATATCAGTGAAACAGATGCATGCTCCAATATAGAGTATATTGTATTAAATTATTTATGCTTTAATTATGTCATTAAAAAAATTATCTTTATTTCTCACTACCACAATACAGTAAATTTCTTAACTATAGCTAAAGTACACAAAATGGCTGATGTGTCATGGAGATCTGGTGCCTGAACTAGGTATCCAAAAGGACCTACTACACTTCAATAGTGCTTACCTCTTACTAAGCATATACATACCAGTTTTTCTCACAAATAAAACCTTTATAGATATTAGTATTTATTAGGTTCTTTACATTTTATATACTAGAACTTTATTTTTTTCGGTTTTTTGGATTGCTGGGTTGGTGTTTGTACAGAGTGTCCTATGTCTTCAATATTATCTGTTCCGTCAAGGGTTGGTAGTTTTATTGATGTGCTTTCTTTTTTCTCAGCCACCTGTAATATTTTATGTGGTTAAAACAAAACAAAATTTTGAATAATATTTTAGCAATAAGGAAGACAAATAGCTGAACGATATTAATATAGTGTTTGTCGTGTATTCGATGGACTATAATGATGGAAACATTTAATGAACATCTAAATGCTTTATTGTAATAGAATTATAATTATAGGTACAGAACATTACTATACTCGTATTGAACGCGGAAGACATATTGTACAATGGTAAGTGACGTAGCTCCCGTGTTGCCAGTTTAGGTCCGTTCGGAAATAAGCATTCTATATACTGATACTAACCCAAATAAATCAATAAGAAATAAGTCACCTTTTAAATGTAACATTAGACATACTTGAAAAACTAATTAATTGAGAACTCTTTTTAGGTATCCAAAGGGACCTACTACAATACAATCGCTGTCTGTCAACAAACACTGTCTGAATCACAGAACCTAGTGTAAAATGTAACTGGGTAGGTACATGGGCTTGGGTCTCATGTATGTCATAAAAATAATATTAATATAATAACTATAATTGCTAAACTTACTGTTGGGCAATCTTTACGCAAATGTGTGACATCACCACAAAGCTTACAGCTACCACCATTTGGATATAGACCCTTTGGATTATCTGGGCATTGTCTTGCTAAATGACCCTATAAATTAAAAACATATATAAAATAAAATTATACTAAAAAAATCATAAAAATACTAGATAATTCAGTCTTAAGCATACTTACAGTTTCTCTACAGATGAAGCAAGTTGCAAATCTGAATTCTTTATCTCTTTGTACTTTGCACTCATTTTGTCTATGTTCTGTTGAACCACACTTGAAACAAACACCATCTGCTGTATCAACTCCTGGGATATTGGATTTTAAATCTGGACAATCTGATAAATTGTGGCCTCCTTTTCTACAATTATAACAAACATCCCTTTTTAGTCTTGCAAGGGCCTTTTCTGCCCTTCTTCTTTCCAACTTCATAGTCCTCGCTACTTCACTTTTTGGTATTCCCTTTTTTAACATACTATTTTTTAATTCCTGCAACCTTTCAGCATCTTTTTTCATAATAGGAAATCCATCAAATCTTACCAAATCAACATCTTTCCCATTTATAATAAGTTTAAAACTTTTTTCTGTTATTTCTTTCCTTCGCACAGCTTTATTACCATTTTTTATCTTTTGCTTTTTAGAATGTACATTTGATGCTTTTGTATGTTGTTGATTTGGTGCTTGGTTTTGTTCTACATTTGATTTAACATTCAAGTCTTGTTTCTTTTTATTTTTCTTATTTACTGAACTTTCAGTTTTGTTTGAGCTACTATTACTGTTTTCCATTGGCAGCTTCACATCTTTCTCAGAAATTTTCTCTATTTCACTTGCACAATTGTTGACATCATAAGATTCTAATGCATTCTGAGACTGCATATTTTTATGCTTATTTTTTTTATTTTTCTTAACTTTTTTAATGGCTATTTCCGGTTCATTAACATTTTGTAAGTTGTTTTTTAAATTCGTATCTGTTTCAGAGTTCTTCTTACCATTTTGACTACCTTTCTTTTCAGATGAAGTCTCAGGAAAATTACACCATTCCGCTTTACGTTTTTCCACTTTGCGTTCTTTAAGGAAGTTTTCATAGTTTTCAAGCCTTTGCTGTTCAGCCTGAAATGTTTAATAACTTAATTAATATCATTGATTACAATTTTTTAATTATTAAAATTCAATATCTCAAAACAAACCTCCATGCGTTTTTTTGAGTCTTCGTTTTCTGCCTTTGCCTTTAACATTTGATCTTTCATTACTTCCCATGGTGTACTGTCCTCAGGGTCTTTTAGGTTAGAAGCTTTGGATCCCTTAGCTCGTGCAAAACGTGTCATTTTTAAGCACAACAAACAATTACAATTTCTAGTAACGTAGTTGATAATGCACCTTACTTCAAAATCATTTCCTGTTCATATACTATTAAGAATCAGTACCTACAAATACAATCACTGGATGATGGAAAAAAGAAGTAGGAAGTACTAAGTTGGATACTTTTTATTTTGAATCACAATGTGACAATACACATTTAATTTGTCTGCATCTGAAATTGGAACAGAAACGTGGAAACTAAAAATGAAATGTCAAATAAATTTACTAATTTTAGATTGTCAATTGTGAATTGTCAAACAGATTAAATGGCAAGTCGAACACATCACAGGCTATATCGGGCTTTTAAAAATTAACCATAGAATAACACAGTACAGTACAGTTACAGTACAGTTATTGTACTTTTGCATGAACATTTAAATCTTTACACGACGTACTATTATTTTTTACAAGACGTTACGTATTACTATTACAATACTCAAACAAGCCTAAACGGTAAGACGATAACGGTAAGATATTACAAACCTGATGGGTAATACAAATGTTAGAAGACGTATTTCGTCAGCAGCAAATGATATATTTACATTCTTCATTAAAAATGAGGGTAGATACATAATATTTAATTATTTATAGGGAGGGTTAATAGTTAACAGAATATTTGTTTCGGACTATTAACTAGGTCCATTCTAATATTTGACCATAAGTCTGTTAATATAATATAAAAAAACTTCTCTATCTTCTAAATATTCGGGAACATGGTACAGAAAAATGAAAGTGACAAGCCGGCAAAACTTATACGATTCAAGCGATATCATTGTTCTACATGTGGTATTTTCACAAACTCTGCTAATCAATATAACCAGCATTTGGAAGGAATACGGCATAAACAGCGCTTAATATGTAAATATACGAAACCTGATACTAATAATTGGGATGGATCCATCTCTAAAGACGGTTACGATATCAATTTTTATGTTCCTATTTTCATTATAACGTCATTTACTGTTTTTATGTTTTTCTATATTTGTGTACTGTTACTGAATAAAACGATGTAAATTATATTAAAGTTAGATTAATAAGTCATTAATGACTTCTTAAATTTCGCGCCACAAATTTAATTGGTGGAGAAGTCGTCCCCAAGCGTTCACGGCTTCTATGCGCACGAACGAACGCGCAGAACAATGAGGTAGCAGCCATTTTATGTCGAGGCTAAGAAAAACATAATTCGAATGGCCAATCTTATCGGAATTGTGTAATTAGTGTTCTAATTTATGTGTTTCTACACGCGCTACTTTTGTTAGGTGTTCCTTCATATAAGTGAGTAGATTCAATGTTTTGTTATAGTATCACGGTAGATATCTATGTGTATTAATATAAATTTACATCAAGTATTAAACGTACAAGTAATTAGTCGATAATCATAACATTTATTTGTGCTAAAAAACAAATTTATTGATTATAAATAATTAATAGTTCCTGTAAACAACTCTAGCAGTGTTTGTGTTTACATAGTTCAAACAACCGAATTGTAATATCACAAACCGCTTCACATATATTTTTAGGTTCGAGATATGACATAACTTTCCATACGATTAATATGAGTTTGATAAAGCTATGTTGTTTACATTATAATTGTAGTGGTCATTAATTACTTAAGCCTAACAACCGGCGTCGCGCAGCCTCTGGCTGTAAGTTGGCGACAAAATTCAATAACGAATTGGCCATTTTATTGATGCGGGGGGGAGGTTGGGTGGAGACATTGGAGGTGGTGATTAATTTTTTGTGAATTTAAAGCTCTTACTAGAATTTATATGAGACTTACAACTATAAGTGGGCGCAAAAACAATATTGATATAATATGTACAGTTACAGACTTGGTATAAATATTGTGTTTATTAGATAAGAAAGTGCTGTTTTATATATAGGTATGTAGGTAGATATAATACATGACTGCATAAAATAGTTTGTTTGGCAATTCTTCATAATAGAAATATGTAGTAATAAGTTCATAATAGATTAGTAAAATTACTAATCATATTATCAGGACTATTTATATTAAGCATCATTATGAGTATTGCTACTGAAAATGTCCCATTTTCCTTTATTGTTCTGTTTCTCTTTATTTATTGTTTTTTCATTTTGCATGTCTTATAGGAAATATATTCCTACTAGAAATAAATAACTGTTAATTTAAGAATTCTTTGTTTTATTTTAATAAGTTCCTAAATAGTTGGTCTTGTTTTTAAGTTTATCAAATCCTTTTTATAATCTTGACTGACTTTTTTACAAAGTAAAACTTGTCAATTTTTTTTTACAAAGTAAATTGCAAAATCATCATTGTAATGAAAAATAACAGATTGAGTTACTTTAAAATGCGATCAAAAGTGGGTATTATCCTAGTCCAATAAGAATCAGGTTGGCTTTTTGCAGTACTGTATTGTATGAAAGAGAATCAAACAGAAATAAAATAAAAAGATTCTTATAATGTGTGACTTGCTTCATTTATTATAAATTATTTTTTATGCTTTTTATACAAAATAAAATCCAAAGTAAAAAAATTGGTTATAGAATATTTAAGGGTAGGTGAAGTTATTTTTTCCATTCAATCAATTTGATATATACATATGTGTGAGAGATAGTAAAAATCATTTAAATTAACTAACAACAACAAATACCTATTTAAAATAATAAGAAACTATGACAAATACATTAATAACATTTTTTTAGGGAATATTAGAAAAACAACATGCCTACAATAGACATGCACTTAGTGTTACCATATAATATTTTCACCTTATTTATCATATTAGGCAGACATTAAAAGTTAAGAGTGCTCTTTGTGATAATCGTGCACGCGCGCCTTTTTTTACCTTTTGTCTATAAACATGTGCCAAGTTTGCCTTACAGTAAATTCATTGCTGGCTTTGGGACAGCTGCATGGTCTTGCAGCTGCACCTTGGTTTTGGTATTAACGAAACCATTATAGTACTTATAATGGTTTCGTTAATACAAAGGCTATACGAAAAGGTGAATTAAGGAAATTGAATGCAGTGTGATGTGGATGTGATCGTTTGCAGGTTTGAACAGGGTAGGTGCAATGGGGTGCAGCAGGCACCATTAGTTTTCCGGCGCACTGGAGCGTGGGGGGCGTGGCGCGGGGCGTGGGCGTCCCCGTGCCGCCCCCCAGCGACCTCCTCGCTACTATCTCCATGTTTGAACAGCAGATCAAAGCTGAGCCTATGAGGTGAGATCTCTACACAATACTTAATTTTACACAAGAGATTTTTTGTTTTATTAATCTAGCTACATTATTAAATCTTGGGGATATTGCTTAAGTTTGAAACTTAGAACTAAGTGGGCTTTTAATATTCCCCATTCTCAATGAATAGCAAAAAGTAAAATTAAAAAAAGTAGCAAATGAGTAAAATTTTTAGAAATATACTCTATTTAATAAATTCTAAACATGTTTGCCTAATAAAATTTGCCTAACAAACAGTGGAAAATATAACCAATTTCAAGAGCTTAAGAGCTACAAAAATGATATGAATTATATTCATTCCAGTTTCTACACATCACATTCACATGTAAACACTGGCCCGCCTACAATAGTAAGATCAGATTCCCATGGCATCATCATGAACCAACACCATCCACAAGAGGACTCCAAAGACAGCCTCCTCCAGCACCAAGTGCATCAACAGGAGTTGCTGGACCAGCATCAACAACAAGATATGCAACAAGATGATGATGTTGATAATGTGAGTCAACTAACTAGTTTCCACCTGATGTTAACCTTGTTACACAAATTTATACAAGTTAATGTGTTTTCTATAGATCAATTTTCATTAAAAATCTTTGTATTAATTTAGGCCTATAAGAGGAACAAACGATTTCACAATAATCTTCCAATATAATATTTGCAGGAAATTAGATATCTTAACTTTAACAATACATAATATGTAAAAATAAAATTATAATATTATTTATATGTATATGTAAATTAAAACATAAAATTTCACGAAAAACCGATACTGATTTTAATTTTCGTTTAATACAAACAGAAGATCAAAAAATATATTACGTAGGAAACTCATTTGGTATAATAGTAATATAAAATTTTATTAAAATCATTACATTAAAATTAAATATTCCATTTCTTTTGTTTCAGTTAAGTTTCAAAGGAATGGATGATGAAGGAGTCGAAATGGACATGGATGGGCGGCAGTGTTCTCAGGTATAGCAATTTTCTACTCCAAAGGCATAAAAGTAACAACAAAAAAGCTAGACATTATGATTACATATAAGAATATCTCATAAATAGATGAACATATCTTCATAAATTAGCTAATCTGTCAGCTTTCAAACGAAAAACTCCATCAAATAGATCCCTTCGTTAAGACTAGAAACTGCGATGTCACATACAGATACACTCACGTCAAAATTATAACAACCCTGGTTTTTTAAAGAAAGTTTATAAGATACGAAGAAAAATACTTAAAACATCGTGTGAGTGGGGTTAATATAAAAAATAAAGGTAATTCGTTCTTGACTTACTGAAATTCATCAATCGGTTTTTTGGTTTGTACTTAAAATTAAAACTAAAAATTTCATACACACAATAATTATAATAGTTGAAATTCATTACAGTCATATTTATATCTAGCATCAGCTAGTAATGAAATCAACTGTTAAATTTTTTGTCTATTATTTTCAGGGTATGGGTGTTGATATGGGTTCAGTTCAGACGAAGATGGAAGTCTCCAATGGCCAGGGTATACCCAGATCTAAACCGCAAGCTTGTAAGGTAAGAATTAACTGTTAAAAACTGCTATAAGATTTTTTTTATTGATTTATTTCCGATTTCGTATCAATGTAAACATATTCATGTAATATATCAAATCTCGTGTCACTGTGTGTGTGTTCTTACTCCGGCCGAACTCATACCATTGTATGAGTATTTTTCACCCTGCTACCCCCACCCAAATTTCGTTAATCTCTGGATACAGCTGGTATTTTTAAACCAGTGTGTTGCTAGTGAACATTATGTCATAAAATGTAAACAAAAGTTACTTTTCAGGTGTGCGGGAAAGTGTTGTCATCGGCGTCTTCGTATTATGTTCACATGAAACTACATTCGGGCAACAAACCTTTCCAGTGCACGGTAAATAATCATTACACCTACGAATAATAATATGTCTAGAAACGTAACTCTCATATAGATAGCGCTTCAAAAATGAACCCACCAACGTTTGACCTTGACAAACATCAAGGCCAATACGTTCGCACGTGATTGGTCACGTCAAGGCGATGTGGGCAAGTGATTGGTCGCGTCAAGGTGATGTGAACTAGTGATTGGTCGAAGGCCACGCAAATATGTACCATGGTATCTATTTGCGTGGTGCCATTTTTGAGTTTGAATTACACTTCTAGACATATTATTATTCGTAGCATTACACGTATATCCTCCTGTCCGTCTGTTCTCAAAACCATTAATAATCAATGATTTTCATGCGGTTATCATTAGACAGATATAACTTGTACACGTAAAACTACACATTTCTTTTGGTCATAGGTATCACTTGGTTTAACAACCTTATTAGCTATTTGATTAAATAAAAATATAAAGGCTGATAGTTTATTAAATAAGAAACAACACAAGACTAACATTTAGTCTTCCACGAGTGATAGATCAATGGAATTGAGGTTATCAAAATCTTTTTAAAATTGTAGTGTTATTATGTATGTACAAGACATTTAAAAATGACAAAAACTCATTTTGGTTATTATGAATTGTGTTTGAATGGGAACATAACGTACTTTGACTAAACTAGTTTTATTAAATACATTTACTATTAATCCAAAAAAACCAATGCACAGTTGGGGGTGACGGAAAAATTCGGCGAGTTCGAATTCCCAAAATATCTTCTTTGCGTAGATAAGATCGTGGTGTAAATATAGTTTCACGTTTCGTGTGTTAAAACGTCGCGAGGAACGATCACCAACTACATACTTAGAAAACTAAAGTTCAACCAAATTATTATAGATAATCCGGCATGTGTTCGTTTACGTATTGACTAATAATATCCGCTGTTATTATTTTAAAGGATAAAGCGGGTTGCAGACCAAGAGCTAAACTAAGTTTAGCTTAGTTCGCATAGCTGACGCAGCATACTTGTGTGCAGACCGCAAACTATGCGAACTAAGCTATTAAGTGTGCAACCTCCATTAGACAAGTGTATAATATACACTTGTCTAATGGAGATTGCATGTCTTGGAATACACCTGCCTCTGGGATATTCTGGTCTTCTATTGAATACCATAGAACCAGACAGTTCGATTTTATAAAATAAGTATGACAATGAGGTCTTTGTATTTATTTATTAACTTCGTAATATCAGGCGCATCTTCTTCATTGGTATACCTCACTACGCCATTGGTATTAGTAACCGAGGTCCCCTTTCAGGTATGTGACGCAGCCTTCTGCCGCAAGCCATACTTGGAAGTGCACATGCGCACGCACACGGGCGAAAGGCCCTTCCAATGCGATCTCTGTCTCAAGCGATTCACGCAAAAGTCCAGTCTTAACACGCACAAACGTGTACATACCGGTGAGTTTTTATATATTATATGTAATTATTTATATAGATTGATCCATGTTCATTTGCTTGTCTTGGTTAGATGTAATATATATATTGTAATATATAATCCAAATTTTACGACCTTTAAAATATTTTTCGTGAGAATATACTTTGTCTATGAAAGTTTTAAATAATTATATCTATGGCGGGATTTATTAGGATACCAAATTTTTGATGCAAAAAATTTAAATTATAATAATTTTAACAAATTTAAGTCGATTAATTATAAAAAATATAGTACTAACAGAATGTGATATAACACAAAATATATTGCTATTGTTTATTGCAACCTAAGGCGTTCATATACTTCATAAATAAGCTTTGTTGCTCTTATAAATTTACTTACTTTGTTTCTTTTGAAATATAGGAGTGTTTACTGATTAATTTTCTGGTAAATTTGCGAATTTGGATCAATCTTTTCTGTAACATCTTAGTAGACGTCTCAATATAAGTACGTAATCATTTATTATTTTTTCCTAAGTTAAGATATTCTGAATCACATGTAAAAGGAACATCAATTGATTATTGATATCGAATAATAAGTACGAAATATATGAAGCAATATATTTATATTTAATATTGTTTTTAAAGTTGTCATATAAAATAATAAGTCAAACATATGATACCCAATTACCATGAGGGGATTAATTTAGTTTTTTACATATGATCGAGTCACCCTCCTCCTGTTTTCGCGTTATCTGTGTTTTGTTTCTCTATGACCGTAGAATACGTAGTATTTGATTTTTACGTAGACATTTTAATTTGCTTTTTATATTTATTTTGCTGATATGTGAACTTTCGCAATTAGGATAACTTTAAATTTGCTTAACACCTTCGCGAAATTCCAGAAAGATTTACTCTTCATTCAAAATAATCACTATGATGAAAAAAATAGGTTCAACTTTTATGTCGCTTGCGGCCTCTGGACTATTTCAGCTTTTTAAACTATTAGTATTTATAGAACTGTATATCCTAAAGCGTAGTATAGAAAATGAATTAGGACACTGGTGCGACTCACAACAAGAAACATGAATTACCATACAGATGTGAATAGTTTTTGAGTCGTGATGTTAAATTATCGGCGTGAAAGGTTAACAGGGGGAGGTAAAGGACACACACTGATCATTGTGTGCCTGTGGCTTCGATAAATGTGGAAAAATCGATCGAATTGTGGCGTGGGTTTTAGATGAGCACCTTCGCGCGTTGATGCTGAAGGAGCGGCCCTACAAGTGTGATCTCTGTCAGATGCGCTTCACGCAGAGTTCCAGCCTCAACCGCCACAAGAAAATACACACGGGTGGGTTTCCTTTAGCACCGCCTTGTGCTTTTTCTCCTTACTAAGTTTTATCAGACCTCGAACTCTTACACGTAATATGTCTCGTTAATTTCCTGAATATTTCAAATGTAAATATATTACGCTGATTGCGGCAATAACGACGATAATTATTTTAATCGACATCCACTTATGCGTGACGACATTTGAGGCAGCGCGGTTAATTCTTCGTTAAATACCTCCCCCTGAGTGTGAGCGATTGAAAGCAAATTCGTTAGGTTAATTGAAGTAGAGGAGAGGGTACAAATTGCTATATCGATACTCGTATACCTTATAGAGGAGCACAGACGAGCCCTGTTAGAGAAAGTGCGGCCGTACCAGTGCCACATCTGTTTTATGCGCTTCACTCAGAAGTCCAGCCTTGGCCGACATGGGAAAATACACACGGGTAGGCATTTTGCCCTAAGATCCTTATGTAGTAGACATTGAAATATTACTTAGTATTGACGTCATTAGGCATTAACGAAGTAGCCGCGTGAAAGAGGATCGTAATTGTAGCTGAACTTTGTTGCTATTTCTAGAGGAGCACATCCAATCGCTGATCAACAAAGTGCGCCCCTATCAATGCGACATCTGTGACAAGCGCTTCACTCAGAAGTCCAGCCTGGGTACTCATAAACGTATACACACCGGTGGGTCCCTTGATATATTATAGCTTGTGTAGGTATCTAAGTCACAATCGCAATGGGTTTCTTTCAAATTCTTATTGTTGTGGCTTTGACGCCTTCTTTGTGAATAGTTTTAAGGGCCCCCAAAAAATCCTCAATTTGTTCTAAGATTAGCGATTTGGAAGTGTTTCTCGAATCATAAGGAACACCGCTTCTTTTTTATTTCGTACACTTTGGCCATTTTTTATAGGTGCGCGCTCAAAAACTATTCACAAACTGTATGAAAAGCATGTGAACGTTGTGAAAATGTAAGTTACCGTAGGTGAGGAAGTCAGATGGACAAATAACACGTTAAAATTCCCTCATGGTATAAGCAGATTTGCGGCTTATTGGACAGGAGTGAAAATTTATTTGTCCATCGCCCATTATGTTTTGTTTCTCTGTCCCCCGCGCGTGTGGCGGCGCAGGCGAGCGGCCCTTCCAGTGCACCGTCTGCCTCAAGTCCTTCACGCAGAAGTGCGCGCTCAATTTGCACGAAAAAATACATACGGGTTAGTAACCCACTACTACATTTAATACATAGTGATTCTTTCGATACGATATGCAATTTGAAACGTCACGCATCCACTTCATTTAGCGTCAGCTTTTTTCCTGTTTTCCGTTGCCTAACCCGTTATTTTATGCACTTTGTCCATAGCTTTCATCTCGTTGCTTAACTAACATTCCATAATCTATTAACTCATGAAGCGTGCTCATACGTACTTCTGCACTCATCGTCCCCTAAGATTACTCCGGTCATTATACTTATTCTTGCCAAGACCATTCCGTGTAGATTTATCATTGTTAAATTTATCATTGTTGTTAAATTCATCATATTTTCATAAATATTAATTCTATCACAAAAGCGGTAATGCACTCGCCGTCAAGACGCAATCGCGATAATCCTAGATACAAAGTTGGGGTTCGAAATAATGAGAATATAAGACAGTATAATGTAAATAACGCATCGGAGATTGGCTGGGGGGTGGGGACCGGGCCGTATTGCGTCGGCGACGTGCGTTACTCGCTTTTGTGTGTGCACTGGGCGCAGTGCAAGGGCGTCCATTCGCGTGCGGGCTTTGCCCGGCGGCGTTCGCCCGTCGCCCCTACCTGGACATTCACATGCGCACGCATACAGGCGAGCGGCCCTATCAGTGCGACGCGTGTCTGAAGCGCTTCACGCAGAAGTCCAGCCTCAATATTCATAGACGGACGCACACAGGTGGGTGTCAGTCGGGCCGGACTGGACCCCCGCCCGCCCCCAGCCTCTCCGTTCGCTTCCGTCGCGCGCCGCGTACCTTAACTAGCGACAACCGCGTCTCGCCTCGTCTCCCGCGTTCTTTCTCCTCACTCGAACGAACGATGGAGCGGAGTTAGCGGCGAGCGTCGACCAGTCCGCGCCGCGACTCCGTAGCTTAGCCGCTTTCGGCCCGCCGCTTCTATAATGTAATTTGGGCACCAGTCCAGGGCAGACCGTTCCAGTGCCTGTCGTGTCCCGCGGCCTTCACCTGCAAGCAATACCTGGAGATACACACGCGGACGCACACGGGCGAGCGGCCATATCAGTGTGACATCTGCCTGAAGCGCTTCACGCAGAAGTCGAGTCTCAACATTCACAAACGGACGCACTCAGGTACGTTGCGCCTCGAGGGCTTAGGGCCGCGCGGGCGGTATGCGGGCGCGGGCGCGGGCGGGGGCCTTCCGCTCTTTCAGTCATTCGCTGGAGGCAGCACCTCGACTCTGTTTGCACCTAACATGCCTTGATCACCTCCCTGGCCCGCCCCGGCCTGGAGGCGTGCGACAGAGTCGGGTTGCTGCTGGGACATCATCTACTCCGCTAATCAGACCGGCATACAGTGCAGGGTCGGCCCTTCCAGTGCCTGCAGTGTCCGGCGGCCTTCACCTGCAAGCAGTACCTGGAGATCCACAATCGCACGCACACAGGCGAGCGGCCCTACCAGTGCGACGTGTGCCTCAAGAGATTCGCGCAAAAGTCCACTCTAAACATACACAAAAGAACGCACACGGGTGAGTTTCACTCTTATCTCACATTGTTAATCCATTTTTAATGTCATCTTGTTATGAGGTTGTCGGTGCCACGTGTCAGGATAGCCGTTCATTAGTGCCGATGTGGCGTGTATTAACGTTGTTGGTGGGTAGTGCAAGGGCGGCCGTATCAGTGCATGGAGTGCCCGGCGGCGTTCACTTGCAAGCCCTACTTGGAAATACACATGCGCACGCACACAGGCGAGCGGCCCTTCGAGTGCGATGTCTGTTACAAACGCTTCACGCAGAAATCCACCCTCAACATTCACAAGCGCATTCATACCGGTATGGAAAACGAGTTCTGTACTGTAAGCCTAGGGTTGCCATCTATATGGGTTTCCCTTTCCTTGAAGTGTTTATTTTTTAAAAAACGACAGCGGCAATCGCTCAAAGTTTTATATGTGGCAACCCTAAGTTAGACCTATTATAAACTATCGGTTCGTTTACAGTACCGCTCTCGATTCCTTTTCAAAATAAATAATTAAAAATAATTGTCAAGACGTACCTGAAAACGAATCGATGGTCTAAGCCGGGTCTTACATAACGTTTGCTGTTTTAATTTGATTGAATGTGGTTTGTGACAGGTAAAAGGGCTTTTGTTAAAGAATGTTCATTGCAAAGTATAAACAATGAGAGTTTTCTGAAATTTTGGCCGCCAGGTCAAGGCAAGGCAGTAGAGCACTTGGTAATGCACAAGTGCATGAGAAAACATACGGATCCGCAATTTATTTTTTATTTAAACTTATTATACCTAACTGTTTGCAATAACTGTAATCGAAGTGGTGCTATGTAGTGGCGAAATTTTGTCTGAAAACCCTCATTTGGATGAAAAACATTTAAAAAATAATAATATTATGTTTAGCTCACTTATTTAAAAAATATATATGATTATTAAACAAATAAATGCTCTTCATCTATGCTTTCAAAAATTAGTTTTTTTGCTTGAAAAATTCAAAACGAAAATTGCATGGACGCCTCCATTGATAGGACAAGCGTTGAAGACGGCAAATTGCGATCAGGAGGGGCACTAGTACGATTTCCATCGAATAAACGAAAATTAAATTTTAAAAACGAACTCTAAGTTATCTACGGCACATTTTAATATTTAGTATAAAGTTAAGTCAGACAAACAAGGTTCAAACTTGTGACAAAGTTATAATGGATAGTTTTCGTTAATTCGATTGATCTCTTGTAAGCCCCAGGCGAAATGATGTGGCACCGACAACTATCATTTTCATTCGCTGCATCATAGTTATTTTTAGTTTAAATTCACTTTTTAGTCTTCATTATCTAATTGCATCTTGCCGTCTTTGTAAAATTGTTTGCGTAGTCGTTTTTATATTTCTTAATAGATAATTTATATAGTCTATATAAATATAGTATATTACTTGTTGTAAATTTCAGGGGAACGTCCCTACGCTTGTGATATATGTCAAAAAAGATTTGCCGTGAAGAGTTATGTTACGGCTCACAGGTAAGGATTATAAAAAAATAAAAAACAACAAAATATTAAATAAGCCGAATTTATACATTTAGTTTTTTTTATTGGAAACTGAATGGCATGCGATGTGAATTCTCAATATTTTACTCACGAAATCAAATTAGTATTAAAGTAATATTTAAAAAATGTATTTATAAATTTGACATAATATCTCAGTCTGTTTAAATGTAGCTAATAATAATAATCCCAAAGTAAGTAGGTGAAGCACTTATGTTGTAGTAATCAGAAAAACGAGGTTACCATAATAAATACATATATAAATTTATAAACAACCAAGACGCGGAAACAAACATTCGTGCTCATCACACAAATGTGTCTACCAAGATTTGAACCCAGGACCTTTCGGTGCAGAATACACAACCAATAGCGCCAATCGACCATCAGCTCCTAAACTAAAGCCGATGTGATTGAGTTTTAGTTTCAATTTATGAAATATTTATTATATATTAGTTTTTTAAATTCAAATTAACTTGTTTATTTTTTTGTAATAAATGTTAATATTGCAACAGATGGTCGCATGTGGCGGACAAGCCGCTGAGCTGCGAGCGTTGTTCGATGACGTTCACGTCGAAATCTCAATTCGCGCTGCACATTCGCACTCACGCGGCCGGACCTTGCTACGAGTGCAGTGTATGCGGACGGACTTTTGTAAGAGACAGCTATCTCATACGGTAAGAACAAAGTCATTTGAAATAAGGTAATCACTAAAATAGGAGTTTTAGAAGCATTTTCATTTTTGTAAATAACACGGTAAAGACGTAAAAAAAATCAAGAATGCTGAGCTCAGCTCGCGCCTTGCCTTTCCTAAGAACCACGCAGGGTAAATCAGTGAAGCCATGCTTCTCATGGAGGACTTGGAACCTCACTATTTCAAATGCATACAGATTAGATAAGATTTATTTTTGTATACTTGGATCATAATACAAGTCATAGATGATTCCTTTTAAGTCTTGAAAATAATATTACTAATATGTTTTAGTCATCACAACCGCGTGCATCGCGACAGTCACAGCAACATGTCGGCCAACAGTGGCGTGATCAGCAATTCTGGCGGAAACGGAAACAATTCCAGTAACTACGATTCGCCCGGTGTCTGCGATCTGAGGTAACATTAATATAAATAAAAAGTAGTTCGATAATTTAAAGAACAGATATGTAGGTAATTCATATAATCATGAAATTATATCACATATATCTTTAAATTAGAATCAAATGGCAATTCACTCCACTCTCAGCCTAAATTTGTTTAAAAAAAAGTTTTTGTAACGACAATTGTCCACTACTATAGCACCGATTTAACATAATTAGAAATTAAGTTGAATTGAATTATGTATACATTATTCCAGCTTCGTACCGATGGTGAATAGGTATTTAACGTCGCAAGGCACTCAAGTCTCACTCGACGGCACCACTAAAATGTCCGCCATGTCGCCACAGTCCATCGCTTCCATTTGTGAGTTAAACAAAACACATATTTCAAATACTTGTAATGGAGAAAATGGGTTCGTTCCTCTAAACAAGCGACAGTAGTGTATGATGGGTGTCATCGCTTAAAACAAACAAAATTTCTATGGAAATGTTTAATGTCGTTGACGTTAACGATAGCTTATGTCAGTCCATCATAACACCAGACCAGATTCAAACACCGTCAAAAAGCAGCTAAATCATTAAATATCTTAATAATCCTCTAAGCTACACGAACAGACTTGATTATTACTCAGGGATTGTGTTGACCTTATCTATACAAATATTGTAAAGAGTAAATCAAGTAGATATAGCTATATTTTTTTATAATTAATAAAAACTGATTTTAAAACTCTCACTGCAGAGAAGTTAGACTGTTTGAATGACAGACTATATTGTATTAATTCGCAAGTAAAAACCATCAGATAGATAAGTGAAGAATCTTTGATGAAAGGCCATGTTTAAATGCATTGGATACTGTCGAAAATAATGTTTCAATTGAGAAGGCACAATTCTTTGTTTGTAAAGAAAATTATCCGTGCAATAGATGTAGAAGTGTGTCCGTCCCGTGCCTAACTTTTTTGTGTTTATCAGCGTCCCCCCCTCCGTCGCACACTCCGACCCCTCAGCCGCAGCAGATGACTTCCGGGATGCGACTCTCGGACTGATCCCTTCTAAATATTGGTATGTTGTAACCAACGATAAATATCTGATTGTTGTAAGGCTTATGATAAAATTATTTTATTTATAGAGGTACTTTGAAATCCAAAATAAAGAAGTTTCTTTATTTTAACTTTGAATTCCAATATAAAGTCACGGGCCGTCAATTTGCAGACACAAAAAGGGACTAAGTACATTCGAACCTTTGACCTCGTTCTGACAGTTTCTGTCTGTTTTCAGCCATCATGGACATTATTTAGTAACAAATTGTAAGTAAAAAAATTTGACATTGTCAATTTTCTTGATTGATGTAAATTGCTTCCAGCTCTCGATTGAAGTCCGTGGCCGCCAGTGCAATAAACGGGTCAATATAGGAGCAGCTACACACTAATTATATTCAATTTATTTATACATAATGTATCGGCCGTTACTCGTAGACAGCTTAAGGATGGGATCCCTCGAGCCGGCACGGTCAGGTTTAGTCAGTAGGGCTGCTATTTATATATTTTAAAAAAATTATTTTTATTTTTAGAAAATTGAATTAAAAAATTCAAACGACACAAGTATTTAGCCTATGACTGGCAATATTTTACCGTGTTGTTAGTTTTTATTATTTTTGGTCCTTCGTGGATCAATGTATGTAACATGTTGAGATAATCTGTCAAGTACAGATTATATCAATCTGTGGTGGATTGTCATTATTTCAACGAGATATAACAATTTTAAGATTTTGGGGATTATGAAAGTGGATCTTTTGGCAACTTTTCTAAAATGAAATACTTGGTGAAAGAAATAATAATTTTATAAATAACAATCGTGTTGGTTTCTGAACGTTAATAAGAGTCGCATAAGAGCAGCCCTAATAGTGAGTAGTGTGTTAGCGGTACCGCCTAGTACGCATTGTGATCGATTATCCACTGTGATTTATATCTACCATCACAATATTTAATACAGTGATGGCAAACATAAATCGTTACTTAAAGTCTCATAGATTTAGGCCTAAATTTTTGATCTCATATTCTAATTTGCTTAGTGATAAACCTTTCGGAATGGTGAATGGTAAATCCAGTGAAATTCTAAATTCATGGTCACTCGCTTGTCAACCCATACATAACCCCTAGCTTGAGCGGAGTGCAAAGTTGCCTGAAGTGAGACTACGCCAGGGAATTGTGCACTACCCTCAAAAGTTCGTACATAGTTCATGTTAGAGTAGTGGAAAAACAATATCTTATTGCGATGCTTTAACTTAGATGTGTCTGTGTATAACGATAATTTTATAGAACTGTAACAGAGGTCGAATATTTTGATCGCTAAAGGGCTCTTAATCCTTGGCATTAATCAGTAAGAACGCTTTAATAATTAAATGAACAGATTTCATATGAAGATAATAATACGAGTACAAAATGATCGAAACCGCAGTCCTAAGAGGCAATATGTCTTCACAAAATTAATAACTTTTAATATGATGTTTATTGGAGTAATCCAGAGAAGTGCCTGTTGCAACATAAAATTGGCAATATTTTTTAATAGTATTTCGTTGGTAGGAGTTATTTTCGGTGTTCAATGTGACGGTGAGTCGATTTCTGTGAGTACAGGTCATCTCGAAGCTTCTCACTGTACTTTGTGTGCCTTCTAGCGGTTAGAGTGGTTAGGCGATACGACTCCATTTGCCATGTTTCGCGTTCAATCGATCTCTTCCGTTCCGTTGGCAGTTCGGCTGTTAGTGTATAGCGCAGTAGTCTTCCAATGCCTTGAGACGATGTGCAGTGTCCGCTGCGGGGGTTCCTTATGGTTTGCCATTTTAATATCAAAGATAGATTGGTGCCATTTCAGTAATGTACATGCGGTAGACGTAAGTGTATAGTTAAGTTCGCCGGTCAGGGTAGATTGGAAATAAAATATTGTAACTCATTTGTTTTCACCTCGTTTCGTTCGCGATGCATTATTTTATTTCCGTCGAGTTGCGTGTGTCCAAGTGAAGGTCAAAATTGTAAATATTCGTAGGGTTTATTTATTCGAATGTTCGGGATTGATGAATCAAAATTTTATTGAGAAATTATGTTTTCGTAGAGTTGTAGATCTACGAGCCTAGGTCGAACTGAAGTTATAATATTGAAGGTAATCATAGGATATTAGGGCAGAAGTATACTTTCGTATTTAAAGATCGGAATTTCCTCGTAGATACTTATACATAATAATGATATATATATAAATGCGAATGTTGTTTGATAGTCCTCAATATTCTTTTATATTTTGATAGTTCTGTATTTTGAAACAGGAGAAAATAAGCCAATATCTCATTTATCATTTATAAATAAAAAATAAATAACTAAATAATGATATGTATGTACGCGATATTCTAGGGTAAACTTACAGATGGATGCATTTAGTCGCCCAAGAAGTGAAAGTAAATATCTAAAATATTTTACCATGTTTTTCGAAAATAACGTTTTTATTAAGTTTTTACCAAGCCATTGAGAAACAGTATTATTTAGAGAAACTAGATGTTCCCTATTTCGGACAGATGATCTGTCCTCTACCAACTTTAGTGATCACCAATGAATTAATATTATTTACCTACGATGAATATATATTTAGCGGCGTCGAAGAGCTCTGATGTCGCACAACCATACCATAACCACTACGTGAACGGAATAGAAACACCAATATAGTGAACTAGTTACATAAAGTATATATTAATGCATATTATCGTGTGTCCGTTGCCCGTAGCTCTGCAAGGATGGCGCTGCTATTTTAGATTTAGTAATATATTTTTGTTATAATATGTTCTCGTCTTTATAGTGATTGTTTTTATTATTGCTTTGCTGCGGTGTCATCCTGAGCGAGGCGGTGCGGCGTTTATAGAGAGCGGTCCTTCTTCGTTACGATATGTGACTCTATATTTACAACCCTTATGTATCGAAAAGGGAGAGGTACATATATTTCGTAAGTGTCGAGGGTGCCAGCAACAGTTAGGATGCACAAATTAGCGACGACCGACAAAAGATATTTTTGCAGGCGATTCTTTACCGGGTCGGGGATGTGTGCGTCTTCTCTGCCCCAACTATTTTACATACAATACGATGTTAGTTACTAAACTAGAATGTAATCGCTATTTTTCAGTTACGTAATCGTATAAAGTTTTATTAGCGGTATTTCCTACTTATTTTCCAACCGTAGTTAAGACTGAGTTTATACGGATCCACAACGTTTACACCGAAAATACTCATTGGGAAAATTGGCAGAAATTTATCGGTTTGTTATTTTGTTTTGTTAATATCGGAGCGGTTGTGGTGTTGGACCAACCAGTTTCTTTGTAAATGTTTAAAATTTTGTTAGGAAATCGTACATATCTTAGCCGTTGATGATAAATGTATACCTTTATCCGTTGTCGAGACAGCACTAGTCTAGTGGCCGCGGCCGCCGGCTAACTCACGGCTTGATAGGGGAAAGACACGACAGGTTCCCCATCGAGTCTTGGGTAAGTTCATTTTAATGTGCTAGTTTTATTGAGCAAATAACAGTGAGCCTTGTGTAATCATTATGACTAAGGTACATAAATATTTAGTTCTATAGTACGTTAGATTTACGCGAACTTCCGCTTTGTCGACTTATTGCGTTGCTTACATTATAATCATATGAGAGTACAGCCTAAGGATTTTAACTTTTTTTATATACTGAGAGCTATTTCTAAGTCACTGATTTTGTACTATTTATAGTTGTATAACAAATTATATCGGCTTTAAGCCAAAATGAAGTTTTGGAGTGTTTACATACCTATTTTTAATTCCTAATGTTTTAAAATTCACAACAAACATCATGGCATGATGGTTCTTTGCTATGGTCATTTAGTTATAGCTCTACAGAGTTTTATTGACCAATATTTTTAACTGCAACTGTTTTTCTTTTATTGTTAAAATTTTTAGGCTAGTTATATTTTATAAGTTAGGTTTGTTAACTGTGGTGTAATACATTGCACGTGATCATGCCCCCTTTACAGCCTCTAATACTATATTTATTGTTTTCTTATATCTGTTCTTATTCTAATTGAGTTTATTTCATTTGATGATACCCAAAATGTAGTGTTTTCACTAAAGGGGTTCAGTCGTTTTATACTTTTATAAGTAGTATTTTGTTAATTACTTGCAACAGTAAAACTTACTTTGACTTGCATATTTAATTGTTTGCCTCTCGTTGCTGGATGATTTTTTATTTAAATGCTACATTTTAGGCATCATCTTTGACATATGTTATTCTTTATACATATTATATGAATTATTTTTTATCGTTGATTCTTTGAGAGTATACCATTTCTAAACGTAGAGGCTGCAAGGGATATTATGTAGTCAGCATTATGTATATGCTTTAATGTGATTTTTTAAATGTACTCTTTATTTAGTATCATCAATCAATATAATTAGCGAACTAACAAAGCGATTTTTAATAAATTTTTCATTTCATAGTGATTTATATTTAGATCAAAATAAATACAGAGTTTATTTAATTTTATGAAAAGTATACATTGTAAAATTATTCGATAGCGCTCGGTATGTCGAGCCCTTATAAAAAAGAAATGATATGAATGCAAAATAACAAGTCACGATTCTTTTAGAAGTCGCCATGTAGTGGAGAAAAATAAACGTGCCATGATATTTGTGGCTAAATGCATTGTTTCTTTTAAAACACTATCCTCCCACCATATATGAATATTCTTGCTCCAAAGGCCTAGGCCACTATACTTTCCACACGAGACTTTATCGTCGGTGGAGTTAAAATTTCAGTATATTTTTCATGCCTACAGAACAAACGGCCTACGTTTAGCAATAAAAAAAATTAGTCGTCTGTATAATATAATATTTATATAAATGTAATAAGTTTATACTTTAAGAAGATCCTTATCCATCGTTCCAATTCGAAAACTACTGGTCGATTTAAATGTTCTTTCACGGAAAGTTAGAAATTTCACAGTGACAGTCATTTAAGAATGAAATCCCATGGTCTCTGTGTGGAGGACACATTTTTAAGTATCACTGATTTCTTTTGCAGGCTAGTAGTTTGTTTCCCCAGGATTAGACCTAAGGCCTAGTCATTGAGGCGGTTTCGGTAGAAACAGCGTGCGATAGTGCCATGACCTAATTGTAATTATTGATGACTAATGAAAATGTGAGATAATAATAATTATATTTGCGGACGGCGGGAGATGCTCCAGCTCTTCACCTCAGGCCTCAACAGTACACAAATCGCGCGTTATGTTTAAAGGAAGTCTCAGTTTCTAATAGTAATAAATTTTTTATCAAAATCTTTATTAGCAGTCAACCACAATTTCTTCCTTAACAACATTAGCGTCTCCAGCAGGAGCCATAGTGTTATCGACGATAGGCGCTGGGCTCTTAAAATACTTGTTACTAGCGTGATGTTCTTTCAGATATTCTCCACCCATATCATAGTAGTCCTCTTTTGTGATACACCAGGATTCGAAGTCGTTGCTTCCAGCGAAATCTCGGGCTCCATACCACGCGTCAAGGCTTGGATCTTTCGCCATTACTACTTTGTGAGTCGATTGGAAAGGACGCATTTCAAGTAGCTCCCGTTCTAAACGCTCTTTTAGACCTGTAATTAAAAATAAGTATCAGTATGTAGGCTTAAGGCTACACATTATAAATCACTGAAATCTAGGAATAACATAAGTGTTTGTACATAAAATTGTATAGGTATAAAATATTGGTCAAAAATAATTCCTCAATACAAAACTCGCAAGTGAGTTACTTGTAATACCATCTCGAATCCGAAAAAGAAAAGTATTTCTGAATAATCTAACCTACACGTAATTATCAGCGAAACAGACGCAGAAATGGCTGTCACAGAACTTAATTATTAAAAAACCTGGGAACTGAGAGCATCCTCCAGTCAAAAAGACATTATTTGCCAGCAAAAGTTGATCTTCTGGACTGAAATGTTTGAAGACAAATTCCATTGTTTCCGCCAAGCCGGCTTCTAAATTGCCCATCATCGACGGTTGAAATATCAACTCAGGTGCTCTGAAAAAAATACATTTAAGATCGAGACCTTGGCTACACGTGCATGAAAAAATCACGAAAGAAATAACTACGAACAAAATTCGTTTGTGAGAGGGTGATATTTTTGAAATTATTCGTTCGTGTATTTAAAATATAAATGGGAAGCAGTAATACAGAAGTTTAATAATGACCTGTAAGGCTCAATTGCGAGATGCAGCTGGTGGTGGAGGCTGGAGGAAGGAGCAGGTTCATGTTCCCTCAAAGCTTCTTCCAGCTCCAGAAGTCTTTCGCCATCTGCGTCTGAATCCGAATCTGCTTCACGACTTATGCTAAAAAGGGAGACATTTAAAATTAAAAAAAGCATTGTATAGTTAACCGTAATTCTTTCTCAATATAATCAAATGATATCATTTTGTGTCTAAGATATTTTAAAGTTTTCTAAGGCATTTTTGGAACCAGCTAGGTATTCCGAAACCATGGACTAAGAAAAGAGCGTACCTTTTAATAAAGGTTTTCGGTCCACTGATACCTGGCCCGTTCGCCCCCTATTAAATAGAAAAGTCCCTAAACATTGTTTTTGTTAGTTTATCCTCTACCACTGACATTGTGTGTACAAAATTACACGATGAATAGATCACTGGAAAAAAATTTTTTTTTTTTTTTTTTGAAGGTTTTACGCTGCTAGCCTGATGGCTTTAACAGCACAAACGCGGACTTGTTGGCGAGCTAGAAAGCTCGGCCAAGTTTATTTTGTTTTTCTACGACTAGCACAAGGGCGCCACCTGTGAGACTCGAACCTCGGCTTGGGCCGTCGTAGAGGCAGGGACTGCCTGAAGGGCTGGCTGGTATTTGATGAATAAGGGTCCACGCCTATGTCGGTGGGAGCAGTTTCTAGTTCTGTTTGGGCCGCACGGGCGGCTGTCAGTCTGGCGTTTGCTAAGGTGATTGGATCGTCCGGATCCAATAGGAAGTGTTTAGGGCGACGACAACACGGTCCCTTGACAGGATAGGCGTTGTACTTTTACGTACTAACGGGTTAGGATGATTTTTGGAATGTTCAAAGTAACGTTGGGAGGCTAATTTCATCCATTGGGTTAATGTGGGGAGTTCTAGGTCGTGATGTAGGTCTACGTTGCGCACGTAAAGGGAGCGCTGGAGCGCCTCTCTGCAATCGTCTTATGTGGCTGGGGGCGCAATGTGCGAACGCGAAATTTATATTTGTTAACAAACCTTTTATAGACATCCCAGTCCGAGTCCTGGTTCCCGAATTCGTCTCCAGCGGCTGCCAATCTCGAGATCACTCTCATCCTTTCGGCCGCAGCCGCAGTGCGCCGGCGCACCATTGCCGCACGACGCGCTCGACGCGCCTCTCTACGGCTCACTATTTCACTGTACTGGAAACGTACATCATTTTTACTTTTTAACCTCCCGACAAAAAAGTTTAACGTATCTAGGTGTCTGTCTGTGGCATCGAAGCTCCTAAACGAACGGACTGAGTTGTTTGAAAGCTGACGTGATCTTAGTCACAATTTATTTTTTATTATGAAATATTGTTATTTGACATTTGATGCTTAATTTTCTCTATAAATTTAACTCTATTGTCTCTAACATAATAAAGCTGAGCCAAGGTCATTTTGCCTTAACACAGCCAAGTCTACTGTATTTTTTTTTTTTCACTTTGTTTAGTTTTTTGGTATTGTATTTAACAGCAACTTTTTTATTGAATATATATATTTCGATTATATGCAATAAGCAATAAACATATAGAAGGTATTATAAAAACTGAGAAACAAAATTATATTAATGCATATAACATTTTTAAGCATTTGCATATTGCATATAGCTTTTTTTTAAAAATAATTATTTAAAAACCTTAGCTCTAGTATCATCCAACCAGGCCTGGAAAGCGGCGGGGTCAAGAGGCGGCTGCAGGCGTCCAGTTGGACGGACTTCTACTTCTTCTGGGTTAGAGGCCGCTGCTATTCGCTCTTTGTTCTTGACTATACGCATTTGCACGTTAGCTATTTGACGCTGTAACAACGACCTAACAATTTAAACCAGAGATGCTCAGACTTTCTTTTGTTCAAAACAATTTGAGCACCGCTTAATTTATACCTTCCTTACCTAAAGTAAGGTTTTTGTAATTTTAAACAAAATATAGTAAAACAGAATAATAATATATTACCTGAAGATCAGCGTAGCTTTTAATGTCAAATGCTTTTACAGCTTCTTCAAATTCATTTGTATCACCTTCATCTATCAATTCCTGAAAAACACATTAATGAAATAACATTACAGATAAAATTAGGTAATTCAAACATGTGCTCCATATAGGCCGTAGCATTTCCTCAATATATTTCCAATACCTAAATAACAATTTTGCATATCACAATATGTTATGTATAAAGAGTTATTCTCGGGTATTAGTTAGTCCTAATATTCTTTATTATCCAGAGGTTTGAATGCATGTGTTAATCAACTCCAGAACTGATAAATGGATCTGGATGAAATTAATCACAAATATTGTCTGGAAAAGCATGTGTAATTTAGTTTTCTAAGAAATGACATCAAGTACAAAGAATACAGTAAAGATAAAAATATAACTAAGTTCAGTCTGGCTACTTTGATCGCTGTGTACTAAATTAAAGGTATCTCGTATTTGGGTTTATAGTAATTAATATTACTTGTAGCGCAAATAGTTGTTGCAGTTGTTCCTCGTCTTCAGCCAATCTCTCCTCTCGTTTCCTCGCGTTAATTTCTAAGAGACGTCGAGCCATTTCCTTTTTGCGCTCTTTTTGTTGTTCAGCTACAAAAAGTATTATATATATTATAGTTTTAATGAGAGCAAAATATTGAAACGCAGTCTGATAACATTCCTGTGAAGAAATTTTAATTTTTATTAAGAAAATGTTGTTAAACAGTCAAAAGTGTACACTATAATATTGATAACACTATAACTTCATATTATGCCGGGAATACACATGCCTATAGCTGGCACACTTGCATACAAGCTACTTGCACATACATACTTTCATGTGTCTATGCTAACTGTCATGCCTGTATCTGGCATGCAAGTAGATAGCACAACATTTGATTTTGAGCTACTGGCATGCAACGTGAGAGAGGGGACGCAAGGGGCTACGAAACCGACATGCAAGGAGGCAAATTGTATGGAAGTATAATTTGCAAATGTATCCACAGTACATGTATCCTCCTACATGTAGTTAACTAGTATGCAAGCTGCTGTTTCGTTTTACATGTTGTATTCCCGCCATTATTCTAGTTCTATTAGGTGCTATCCACAATAATCTCAGCAAATAATAGGCTGAACTAGCTATAAATCCATCTGTCTGTCTTATCACTTTCATACCAATTTAAAAATAAAATAATGTTTAAACCTGTAAGTGACGAAGAGCTGTTATTCTGTACATATGGCAACTGGATTTTTTTTACATTAACATCATAGTAATCAGGGTTTGCCCACTTTTTAATTTCTTCCTGATAATCCAATGCAATAGAACAGTGTTCATGAAGAATCTCCTCAATACGGGACATTGTTATTGCATTTACATGCACAGGATATTTTAGCTGTAGTAATTTGTGTAAATAGGAGATAATTTCACTTCCACCTGCAAAATTATAACATAATTAATACAAATCTCTCTTAAGCACTTGTAAATGATAACATTCACAGTTTACAGACAGTTCAAGACAATTCTTGAACAATAGGTCAATAGAATAGTCTTCATAGGTCAGTACCTATTTAGGGTATTACCTCATACGTAAAATTTTAAAAAGTTAATAAGTATTGGTTAAATATTTAATATTATTAGAAATTATAAATTTAATTCCGAACACGTGGCTTCGCCCGCCACTCGTCCTGAAGTGCGACAGCCCACAACTAACTCTTTACAATATGTATAACAAATAATTTTGATAATGATAAAAAAATTAATAATATTCTGATGTTTGGAATCTTGTTATATACTGTTAAGTAATATTATGATGTTTGACTGTATTTTACTTTCTATTTAATTTCAATAAATAAAAAAAAACATATTCAAGTCTACAAGATTTAATAGATTCTAAGTTTCATTTAAATTTATGTATGTAAGATCATTGTTACATATATAAGTAGGTAAGTCAAAGTTTATTTGATGTGTATTAATATACTTACAATAATGGATTTAAAAATAATTTTCATACCTAAATTAATCCTTCTAGCATGCTCTGCTATAACTTTCCCTCTAATTACTGGTATAATATGAATTGTATGGTACCCACAATTTATAATTAGACCTGTATCTCCAATTTCATTTTTATAAAAACTATATAAAGAATCTATGCCATAACTGACTGCAGGCACACCATATCCCTCAAATAGAAGTTCAGACATCACTAAAATAGAAAGTTATTTAAAAATCAAACAATTTCATGAAAAATGAAATGATTCTGACAAAGAATCCAAGTACAGATGTCATTCAAGGAAGTCAAGGTTAACATAATAATTTAATTTATTTTCTTTTTTTAATTTTTTTTGGTTATCAATAAATATTTAGGTTTTCATTTTAATACTCACATTGCCTAGAGTAATTAGGTGTAACAAAGGCTTCCGTCATGACAATAGGGTGGGGTACACAACCTTCACTATCTAGGCCTAAATGTGAAAATATATAATCACATACCAGTTCTTGTACCTCAAAGTGAGTCACAACATTTTTGTCGAATTGTGTTTTTAGCTGAAATCTGTTAGATTTAGTTTTACTTTTTGAACTTTACAAAAACATTAAATTAAAATAAAATATCTAGGTAATGGTCCAGAAAACCTATCCTTCTTCAAGAAAAGATATTCTTGATAACTAAGAGGAGACACCATGTTGTAATGAAGGTGAAATAGCAGTAGCTGACAGAATTTAATATTAAACCTGATTTATACTAAGAAGATTAGGACAGACTATGTTGTTTTATAGAAAAGAAAAACATACCGAACTGCTTCTATATTAATAATATCATTTCCTATCTGTATAGGTGGAGTAACTGGTGGTTCAGCGTCTTTTTTGCATCGGTCTTTGCGAGGTCTAGCAATAAGATTTTTGAATATTAAATGTGGTTCATCATTTATTGACCATCCTACTCTGCATTGATAGGAACCTATAATATAAATAGTTATTTCTTAAACCATTTTTTTTAAATTCTATTGATCGATATGATACAAAACTTTTACCATTATCTATTACAAGAGGTATATGACCAAATTTTAACGTAGGTTCATATTCATGCACGATATCCGGAACTGTTTTATAATCCTTCAAAACTAATACATTATCCATATTAAATTTTTAACACAAGTTTTTTGAATGTTATTGCTTAATTTCTGGAATCTTACCGCGTAAAGCCACAAATGACATTTGACCAGTGTTGCCAGTTGCCACAACCGAGTTCCTAAAAGGTACATATCCAACGCTGAAAAGCGTGCGTAAGCATTTTTTTATTCAACTCACTCATACAGCTTAGCTATCGCTTTCTTGCAATGAACGTATATTCCAGTCAATATAGACACGATCCTATATGTGCTACAAAAGTTCGAATAAAGGTCAAAATTTGAGGTTTTTGGATTATTCTCGAAAACGGTAAGTTTTATCAAAAAAAAAACCTCCAACCAATTCGAATAACTTTTGTAGCACATGTAGGATCAATGGGGATTTTTAAAACTTTATTTGTAATGGTAAACCCCAGCTCTTCACCAATATTTGGCTTTCCGGCAATTTTTGTCTTTTGACCACTATTTTTAAGCCTAAATTGACCGGACTATTAAGAAGGTGAGAGAAATCCTGCTCGTTCGTTTAAGTAGGTACTAAATCGTAATTGTGGTTGAAATAAGATCCATCATCTGGAAAAAAAGTCAGTCAGTTGAAAATAAAATAATTAGGTAATCAATTATGTTAGTAACTCACAACCAAATCTTGCATTTACAAGATTACAAATGCCTTCACCAACCTTTTTCTAGCCCAGCATGTTAGAAAATATAGAATATTAGTGTTAGTAGCAATATATTTTATTAATTATTGTTATTTGTTGAAAATTTCCAGTTGCTGCTGGTGAGTAGGTAGTGATTTCGGCGGTTCGTATTTAATCGAGTCTGATACTTTGTTTAGTCATCATAAGAGCCGCTTTATTGTCTGTTTTTAATCTGTTATACGATTATTATCAGTTTTGATAAGTTTCAGCTGACTAAATATTTGTTCGACCGAAGCGTTTGAAAGGGAAGGACTAAAAGTAGGCAAATTACTTTCTCCTCGCCTCGCTCGGCCGGTCGGACGGACTCTACACGAGCGAGATGCATATACACAACTGCGAGGAATTGCGTGCGCGTTTTATCCCGTTCACGCACGTCTCTCTCGCTTCAGGCTTCAAGTAGCGGCGGGTGTCGTTCGGTTTTAATAATTTAAATTAGAACCAACCCACACAGATATTTTTGTTAAAAGGAACCAATGGGTTTTTATTTATTATTAACAAAACTATCAATGATTTTAATCAATATTACATTTGAATACATAGCAAAAATTATTTTTTGCAATATTTTATTCAAAATAACAACCAATTTTTTCATACAAAATTTTGTTTTTCTCAAAAGTATCATTGTGTTATCAAATCAACATTGATCTAAGAAGGAGACTGAATCTATTTCTACCAGCCCTTATGGTGTCAATAAAGTCACGGTCAAAAAGCACGTTAAGGTAGGTAATAAAATGCGAATCATCTGTTCATAAATAAGTATATTGTCCATTACAAACGAAAAGGCATAACAGATTTCATACGTTTTAAAGAAGAATAATTAACAATTTATCTTCTTATTGATTACATATTAAGCTAGAATCTAATTACCTAAGTTTATAAACCACAACGGTTTTTTTTTTGCAAAATAGTCGTAATACGCCCAGTTACTAACATTTTACAGTCTTATAAAACAATACAACTTAAAAACTTCAATCTGACAATTTAAAAAAAAATTATTCAGATGGGTTTCAAGAGTTAGCTTGCTTTTTTAAAGGTAGTGAAAAACTAGGAACAAATAGCCAAGTTATTTCAAAGCTTAATTACTTTTTTGCATTAAAATTTATAACTACTATAATATTACTTCTGTTATTGTGACCAAAACTAAGGAACACTAATTTTTCAGCGATATTTTTAATTTGTTTAGTGGCAGTTATTTAAAAACGATAGATGCATATACTTTTGCATAATGATTTCATACATAATATTATCAGCCGCACTCAGAAAGTATGAGGTAGTGGTAAAAAATATATTAAATGGTGCACGGTACTGTCGAGTAGATAATACACATAAAACTGTTGGAATTTGAATAGTAATGAGTATAGTGACTAAGAATTCTCGATATAACCCCATCTCAAGTCTTTATAACTATGCATTTTTTTTCGTTAAAATCTCTGCAATATAAAATGTGCATGACAGCCATTTAGAGCCAAATTCATAGTTATTACTTTGTAGCTTTCCAAAGAATATTTTAAAAGATAACATCCATTAATATAATGTTATAATTGGTTATAAGCAGGAAATCCATAGACGCGACTTAACAAGTCTTTTTTACTTTCCTTAAATATTTTGTTCCATTTTGAAATAGGTAATACTTTACAAAATAAGTATGTACGAACGTGTGAAATTTATAATTGGTTTCAGAAAGGTTTGATTTTGATTCATCTATAAATTTGACCCTTAGAACATCGAAGTAGATCCATCTAATTCACATTATCACAGCCATTTTTCATGGCGTCCATGGTTAAGGACAAGACTTGGTTCTAATTCTGCTGTGTGATCAACATGACCTTAATCTAATTAAAATACTGAAACTTAAAGGAGTGCTAGTAGTATAAAATGACAATAATTCACACAACCTAGTAATAAATGCGTTTAGTATCTGTGGTGCGGTCAAATATGTACTACATTAACGAATTATCAACTTCAAAATAATTGTTGTACAGATCATAACATAGACTATATATAACTATAGACGATAAAAAATATATAGATAAAATTTAATATTAAAATTTGGAATTTGTATTGTTTAAAATTAAAAAATATTTCACGTTAGAAAATAAACACAATTGGCGTTAACAATAGTAAAAATAAAATTACAAACTTACGATTTATTGATATCAATATTCTAAATACAAAAATGGTTTAACAGCATTGCTATTGCTAAAATGTGAACGAACACGAAAAATACAAGCCATTAATAATTAACATCATAAAAAAGTCTCTAAGTACTTGTTGCCTTATTCCTCGTCTTCGTTCAGTGTTACCCTAGTAAATAATATGCGTAATCAGTCTATTTAGTGGTGTTGGAGCTGGCAACTTTGTTTTTTAGCCAGGCGTTGGTGCGTGTGAGTATGTCAGGTAGTACCGACGGATCTTGCCATGCTTCGAGATTCATTCTCTTGATTTCATTGCACGACACTATGGGGTTGCTGCAAAGAAAAAAAAAATATATAAAAATTAACAAAAATAAATAAATCCAACCTTTTTAGGTCAACGAGTTCAACAAACAGGCTAACAGATAAGTTATTATAGGGAACATAAAAAAATAAAATATAATTATGCAAATAAACATTGAGATAAAAATGCTAGGAAAATTACCCCTCAGATAAAATTATTGTTTGATAAAATTCATATCTAGATAATATTGTATTTTTCCATTATTGAATAACTTGTTATTTTCAGCCCTATCACATCATATTATATAGATAAGAGATATTACCTAACTAAGCCTTTATTTGTGTAAACATAATCTTATAACTGTTTTACACAAAATATATAAAAAACACTTGAGAGGTGTCAAGGGATGGAACGAAGTTCCTTTCGATTAATTAGTGAAGGAATTGTAATAAAAATTTATTTCTTTTAAGTTATCATAATATTTTTTATTATTATTAACCAACATAAGGTAATATAAACTTAATCAGTAGGCTCAATTTTAGTAATAATAATTAGCTTGTGGTCACTGAAGTAGGAAACATATGTTTGGGAATCTATTTTATTTAAATGTCCTAAAAAAACTGCAACAATGGTAGTATTACTCAACAATTATTAATAAATTGGTTCAATAAGTATAATTATAGCAATATCATACATTTTCACCATCAAGTTCCTATGTACACTATATATAATTTATATCCTAGAAAAAACATGCATTTCTGGAGTTCATTAAGCCATACCTATAATATATATATATTGCATTTTCTTTCCTACTCTGTAATACACTTTTTACTTAAATTAAAAATAATAATATAAGTATTTAATATAACATTGTTTACCTGCGATTGACTCTTAAATAGAAGAATTTTAGTTTTTGTCCGATTAGTCCCAATTTAGATGATAGTGTTTAATTATTTATACCAGTAAGAAGGGTTTTAGTAGTAAATTTTAATATGAAAAAAAAATACCTTTCACCAGGTGTTTGGAAAACATCTTTCTGCACCCCGATAATGTAGAGATTGTCACACATGAGGCGAGATAAAGAGGCCCGCCGTATCTCAGCCATCTGCCGCTTGCTAAAGCTGCCGGCTTCGTGTGTGTGCGTGTAGAAGTATCTGTCTCCGGTGCGCGTGCGCCACAATTGCTCTCCTACAATATTTCAAAATCATTATTATAAACTAATTACTAGCTTCAGCCATTGACTTCATCTGCGAATTTGCCATATCTTCATCCATCATTCAAATTTTCAACACAATAATTATAGAAATACAAAAATCGCACAAATAAATTATTTCTAAAATGAAAATTATAATAACTACCTCGCTACTTGTCGCATCCAGTTACGCTTATCTATATCAAAACTGCGAGTTGGAACTGTGTATTCGAATGACACTGCCAGCGCGGAGCGAATGGTTGGTGTGTGTTTTCATATAATCTACCTCCTTTATTTTGTACACTTACCCGCATATTTTTATTTTTGCTATTGTTTTATTGTTTCATTACCATTACACCGTCCGGCTTAATATTAAGTTCTCATTGTAAGCTAATTGTAATTAATGAGAATAAATAATTCTTTAACCATATTAATTCATGCCATACTTAATATCATCATAATCGTATGTAGTTTAGGCTTAGGCTGTCCAGTGGATGACATTAAAAAGTAATTTAATAAAAAAGACTTACGTAAGAGGCATGTAGCGGTTGGTCCAATCAATGAACCCGGAAGTGGAGTTTCAGCCATCATACCAACTACCAAATCAATGTCACCTACTTGCTCGTATATTAGAGACAATTTATCCACCGTCTGAAAGAAATATAATATAATATAACTAAAGATTAATTTGTCTGTTGTAGTCATTATTCCAATTTCTAAGTGCAAAAATTTGAGACAAGTAAGTATTATTTATAATACAAAATTATTAATAATAACTTCAAAATATATTTTTAGTAAAAAAAAAATAGGAGTAGATACCAATTTTAATTGTTCTTTCGTTTAAATACCTTGTTTTAATATTAAGAGACGAGATGAGTTAGAAATGAGAAATGAAACAGAAATTATACGTCCATCTATGTCGTGTAATAAATTTTAGAAAGAGACCACATGCGTTCTTTTCCAATCTGTGCTTATTACTCGTTTGACTGAATTTGTCAGGTAATTTGCTCAAAAATTCAATGATTTACATAAAAAAGGTCAATTAATTGTTTATCTTTAGCTTCTTCTTTTAGTTTTTCTTTAAATTTAGATACCTTTTTTTACTATTTATCTTAAAGAGACAGGATTGATTGACGAAAAAATGTATATCTTTAATTAATATTCATATACAATATAAAAAGCAATCTTTTTACCACATAATATATCTTAACTTAGTTTTTTATAGTTTTGCGTAGTGATTTGCTCTTTCAATGAACTTTGTTTCTTTTAAAGATATCATTATGTTCACACAAACCTCTTGAGGGATGACGTCGGTCAGATGGGAGAAGCTAGTTGCCAACGACAGACCGCAAATGCTTCGGTACTGCGCATATCCAGGGATTCCATGGTCTCTGCCGCGCTGTACGTCAACCGCCAGTACGTCGAGTCCGCCCAGCCATTGATTACGTAACTGTAGACAACAGACCCTTGGTTATAGACAAAATTTGTTATATATAATTCCTTAGATAACTTTCTATAATCAGAAAGTAGGTACATACGAAAACTAGAGGACGCGGGATAATGTACTCTTGCAGTGAGCAAGTGAAATTATTAATTTTACAATTCTAATGATAACTTCTTACGAATATATACATACATATAATTTATTATAATCTTCCTTTAGGAGGAGTTATTAGTGCACTTAAGGATTCCAAAAAATTATAGGAATCGAAACCACAACCACTGATCGTGTAAGTCTAATACAGAATTTCCTGAAGTATTCATAGGAATCGAAAAACACTTTATTAAAGAGTTGACTAGCAAACAGTGACATCTATTGGTGTAAAAATTAAGAGGCAACGCGTAGCTTATAAGCAGGGACGGGTAAGGTTTTCCTCATCCGTTTTCCTTAAAATATCCATTCAAATAACAAAAAACTTAAGAGAGTTAAGAAATAATTGTAATATTGTGTGTGATTTCGATTATTTTCGTCTCAAAATGTGTTATCATGTTTATCGAATTTCATCAAAGTATATTATCCGGCATTATTTCCTTAGTTTATAGTCTTTAAATATGTGCAAACAACGATTTCAATATTTAAGCGAACGTAAGATATATATTTTAATTGAACCGTAAGTAAATTTTTAATAGGAAATCTCGCAACAGGAAAAGCCAAACAAAATTAGCGACAAGGTTAAGGTCTAGTTAAATAGTTTTACCTTGCGTTTATTTACAATTCAAAATCCATACTGTGTTGATATTTAAATATGTACAATAAATCTTTATACATATATGATTTTCGTTCTCGTTGTCAGTTAAATATTCTGTCTAAAATAATAATTTCTGTATCGTTTTAAAAATAGTATAATTAAATACATTTTATCTTTATTGGTACAAAGTCAAACATAACACTTGACATTCATTTGACTTGAAAACACTTGTTCATTTAAATAATATTATGCAGTAATCGTATTGTTACCAACATTGATTTGTGATTCACACTTTTATTGCGTCTAATTTGTTCAATGGAGACATTACAATAATCGGACAACGTAATGCGGACAACGGTTTCTGAACGCATCCTGCTTCACAGGTAACAAAAGTTTGTATGGGATGAAAAAAATATTATTTTTACTTAATTATTTCAGAAATCGGTCCAACCGTTCTGAAATTTTTGTCAAACGTGAATTCATTTTATATATAGGTATGTTATATACCTATATAGATTATAGAGCAATGTTAGTGTTAAAGGTTGTTTGACGGTTTTAAAGAGTTGTTTTCAATTACTTTTGAAGCTAAGATGTCACAGACAGACACACAGAGACATCAAATTTCTACCATCAATGTACAATTCAAAAAATTTAAGGACAGAGGTGGTGTTTTTTCCCTCTATTTGCGTCAAAAAGAGGAAAACATCCCTGTGTTCATTCTTTTTCTCCTTTTTTAAGAGGTACAAAAAGACTTACATCATCATCGTAGTTGAGGTCCAGGTTCTGAGCTTTCTGGCTCACCATGCCCATTAAAACACTTTCCAGGCCTCCTTTCTTCACGATGAGCTCCGGTTTGAAGTAGGTATCTTGTAAACGGTGTGACGTCACGTTCTCTCCAACGAGCATGATGTCCTGGTCAAGAAGGCTATTCACGAAGTGGAAGGCAGCGGTCGCAAACGAGTTGGTGATGGTCGGATCGATGTCCGAGTTGTAGCCGATATCATAAGTGTCATTAAGTTCGTCTATAGATTCACCTGTAACGATTGGGCGATTATTAGAGCCTTGAAACCGTAACATTACTATTTATTTATTTTAGATAGCCTAAAAATATAATTTTTTTATAATGATTGAACTTTGCACATTGTACAAGCAATATACGAGTAAGTAACAAAGGTAACAATAAAATACTCTACCGAGAGTCGTTAGTTATGTGGGTACATAACTTTTACTAATGTAATTGTTTCAAATTTCATTAACTTATTATTAATTCATGATAATTAAAAAATTAAAACAATTATTAAAAAGCAAAACAATGCTATTACCAAGAATTAGTTGCTTTTAAAATATAGATAAAATAAACCATTATTATGTAATTATTTAATACCTTACATTATCAGTTAAGAAATATTTAATACAAGTATCAATAAACAAGACAGAGGTTGTTCAAGCACATAATATACAATTGCAAATTGTATACGAGAAACATTTCTCAGATGGAAATAGTTTTGCAAACATTATCACGTGACGTTTACATTATTAGACCATATAAACCAAGTCAGTGAATAGGGACTCGATCGCCTAACCAGTTAAACAAGTAAAATTGAACAACATTTAGAAAACCCTATAATGATTACAAATATCTCATAAGGGGCTGTCCATTAATCACGTGATGTTTTTTGAGCATTTTTAAACCCCCTCCCCCCCTTGGTGATACGTGGTGAGGTTTAAGACTAAATCACCCAAAATCACATGTATTTTTTAGTACCTACATAACATCTTAAATTTTTTAGAATATTATCTTTAAATACAGGTATAAAGTATAATCAAAAAAATTAAGGACCATAATAAAAATGTCTAGACAAAAAGGTTGTTTAGAAAAATAAATATACGTGATATCTTACTACACCTTTTGCTTTTTTTGCCGAAACCCCTCCCTCCCTTTTCGAGCCTCACGTGATTATTGGACGGCCCCTAAGTTGATGAACAGATAAATCTCATGTCACATTTAAAAAAATTCCGCATCAAATACAGTCCATTTGTTTAGAAGCTACAATGCCACAGACGCACAAACACGTCAAACTTATATCAACTCTTTTTTTGCGTTGGGAGTTAAGAGTGCGTCGCGTAATACTGTTATCCATTCTTGCTATTGCAAAATCGCTCTTAAGGGAGTCAGGCGCGTGAGGCCTGCGGTTATATGGTTATATGTACCTACTCTAGTATTTAGGCAATTGGTACAAAGCATCAGCAGTTAAATGATCACGTTTTATGTGGAGTCATCCACTTAACAGTTTAATTGCTAATAAATTGTTGGCTTTCCAATGGACGGCAATAAAAATGTTTACCGAGTGTTTGATGTACTAGCTTTTAATCGCGACTTCGTCTACGTCATACGTGGCTATACTATATTTATTTACAGCTTTGCCAAACAAACCGTAACTTAATACATCACGCATCCAAAACCCTCAACATACATCAACCAGTCCACTTAGCCCTGTCACAAAGAGTCACGTTTTCGCCCCATACTAGTCCCAGTAATGTGATAGTATTAGAAAAAATAATATAACCTCGAAATTTTGTGGTTAAATGACGTTAATGTACCTACTATAAATAGCTCTAACAAAATTATTTGATACAAACACGAATTTAATGGTTTATCTTGCTTTATATTTCTGTCTGTCTGTAAGTCTGTAAAAGTCTGGCTTACGTTAATTTATTTTAGTTAAGTTATTGAATTTGACCGCCTCCTTGGTCTAGTGGTAAGCGCGTAAGCGTTACAACCGAGAGGTCCTGGGTTTGATTTCCGGTGGAGATAAAAAAAACTCGGTCTGGCAGGACATAGAAGGCTGATCACCCACTTGCCTCTAAAGAAAAAATCAAACAGATTTGAAATACATCTGCCCCACGGGACACAGGACTTTTAAAAATTTTATCACAAAAAATACAAATTTTTACTCCTAATAATATTAGTGTAGGATAAAATACGCACCAGTAAGCGCCGGCAGCCAGTGCTTATAAGTAATATGCTGCAGTTCAGCGACAACGATTCTCCGGGCTTCGTGGTACAGTTTGTCAGAGTTCCATCCAGGGTTCAGAACGGCTAAGCCTCGTGCGATGCGGTTGTGCTCTCGGACAAATAATGCGTGGGTCGCCGCCAACCACGGATGCATATTCGCGCGGACATCACCTAAAAATTTAAATAATTTAACTTCAAACATAATACAACTGACTTTGAAATGTGTGATAAATTCTTTAACTATACTATTTAAGTAAGAGTATAATATATAATAACTTACCCGTGTTAAAGCAAGCGGCATTATCGCTATTGACAAGACACTTCTCTGATGGGTTGTTCACCAACGGAAGAAGTTCTTCATCATCAATGTTTGAAGTCTTGAGCAAGCCGCCAGTCTTTTCGCGGAGAGCGGCAGCGTCTCGACTGTTGGTGCCATAGATGTGGGAACCGTCCAGGAAGTGGGTGGCTTGGTTCATCTACAGATAAACCAAATTAAATTAAACGGTTTAAAAACAGTTTAAGTGGTCGTCCATTAATCACGTGATGTTTTTTTAGCGACTTTTTAACTCCCTCTCCTCCGAGGTGATATGTGGTGACTTGGTGAGTTCTAGAACTTAAAGCGAACGTCCTCGGTTCAAACTACGAAGAAAAATTTAATTGGTGACGGGACTTAACTATGATTTAAAGGTGCAAGAATACTGGCCTTATCTAGTTTCGCCTCTACTTTCGCGTTAATAAAATAAACTTTACGGGAAATGTGAATTTAAAATTTCCACTTGATCATGATAAATCAAGAAAGAGGTCTCGTTAATATAATTCTTCACATATTACTTGTTTTCTGTTTACTTAGGGAAACAAACACGTGTTATTTTAACTGCGCAATATCATAGCTAAATGCTAAATGCGAATTTATAATTGTTTTGAAAAATATGTTTTTAAGTAGGTGCGAAGTAAACAGTGGCTTTAAATTACATGTACTTTTTTGTGTTACGATCATATTATATCATTCAAAGTTGTTGTTCGCGAATCCCATTTATTTATTTACAGTCGACCAAAACTCGCAACCTTTCTGGCATGGTGTGTGTCTATGGGCGGCTATTCACCAACACATTGAGTCGTCGTTTGCCTTCTATTTTATATAAAAAAATAATGTCATGAAACAACAGATTCGATTACCCTTGCAATAATATTGACAATGAGATCTGAGCGATAGTTAGATCTCACTCAGTTTTGGTAAAAACTGGTAGAAAAGTTTCTTGACCGAGCGATAATTAGTGGTCACCCATTGGACGAAATTCGACCACACTTCAAGAATGAGTCAGGTATGGGTGTGTCTGCTGTGTGTCATCCAAGCAGTAGTGTGCTGTGTGCGTAATGTTTATTTTAATTAATTTAATGTATTTCTAATGAATTTTATACAAAAAAATAGCTTTATGCTATTTCTACTCCATATAAACTTTAACTGTGGCAAATTTCACGATCCCACACAATTTTCGTAAAAAAGGGTACAAAGATTTTGCTTCACGTATTAATATTATGATGATATGACTCCAGGATATTTTATCTCTACGTCAAAATTAAACATATTTTTTTAAGCACGTAAAGCGTTGCAAATAATTTTATATCTGCTTTGAAAAACTTCATATCTGGGATCAAGTTTGCTTAATTACATAAAATGATGGGCTATTAGTAGTAGTCTATCGTCATGTCAGTTCTTTTGACGTGATAACGTCTTATAAATCGATGAACCGCCTGTTCAACGATTTAAGTTATAAACTGAATGTTCCGCCTGAGCCGAGCGTACGAGCGAGAGCGCGGAACAAGCGATAGAGGTCTAAGCTTTCGGCTTGTGAATTGTGATGCATCTTTTTATCAATGTTTTCTTAAGTTTGTATCACGTAAAATATCGTCCGTAAACCGACTTTACAGACAGCCATTTTTTTTAAAGTTAGAGACGATAATCCCTGCGAAGCTGCGGCGGGCGGGCCGCTAGCATATTTATAACCACACGTAATTATTAGCCGTGTTATTGCAAACCTTTTATATAAACGCGAGCCTTGGTACAAAGGGCCAATGCACTGTTCAGTGGCGCCATAACTATAAATAACTAGACGTAATCGTTATTAAGAAGTTACCGAATAAGGTACCGAGTAAGGTAATATACAAAGGGTTCACAATCGCTGGGGTGCGTATTTAAATTCCACGTTAATAGGAACATACTTAGAGTAAACAACTAATAAAATTTATGTAAAAAACCATAAACCGATTTATGCTTTAAGTCTGTCAGTCAGTCTGTGTGTTTCGGCTAATCTCTGAAACGGCTGGACCAATTTTGACGGGACTTTCACTGACAGATAGCTGATGTAATAAGGAGTAACTTAGGTTTATTTTAGCCTTACTTTTATTTTAGAAATTAATATAAATAAATATGTAATAAAAAATAATACATGTCTATTATTATTTTGCTGTTCGCTATTTTACTGTTTATAGGCTATATAACATCACGTTTATAGCTACCGACTATAGGTGAAACCGCGGGGCACAGGCGTTGGCTCGATGGATGGATGGATGGATGGCCTACATTGAATAGTAAACAATATCATTAGAGCCATAACCTTCGCATTTAACATTGCATGCGATATCGATTATTTTATTTATCACAACTGCAGGCGGACACGAAGGGCGCTATTTTTAGCCTCAACTGAGGCCTCAACACGTTTCTAGACTCCTGCGCATAACTCGGCTATTGAAAAACAAACGCTGTCTCTTTCAAGCTTCAAGGACAAACGATTAACTCCTGTTATAAGATAAAAAAATACGCAATTTTCTCAATTTATTGGATTTTTAACAGAACTAGCGGCCCATTCCATATATATAAGATATAATGTGGAAAAAAACACAACAAATACATATAAATTAAATAGAAATAAACATTCTACAATAAATTTGGAAACTAATGCTATATGAATCTAATCAATCATAATTTTATGATTTGTTGTTAAAGTTTGGCACCTACTAGTTTCATTCATTTCATTTACATTTCTAGTTTTGGTTATACGTATTTATATTAATTTTTATTCATTCAGATTTACATTTGGCCTAAAAAAATGTACGATCTAAAAATTATCAAAAAAAAAATTTCGCGTTAGTTAAAATATAACAAAAGATTTTAAAGTTAGAGATACGTTAAATGCTAATTCAATACACATACTTATTTTGTTGTTGCAAACATTACGTCAATACTCGTTTATCACACACTTACACTTCAATAATGGTTATTATTTAACTTCAATGCATTATTATTTATTCAACTAAGTTAACTTTGTAGCAGAAATACTTAAATAAGACATATTGGTGTATATGTACACGTAACTGAATAACATAATAATACTAGTTGACCCGGCAAACGTTGTTTTGAAATATTAATTTTTGGGGTGGGCTACCCTTATCACTTAGGGGTATGAAAAATAGATAGTAGCCGATTCTCAGACCTACTGAATATGCATATAAAATTTGGTAAAAATCAGTAAAGCTGTTTCGGAGGAGTAAGGTAACTAACATCGTGACACCAGAATTTTATATATAGATAATATTGACATCAATAAGACATTTAAGTCACGGGTCGAGTGGGTGACCTCCTCGGCCCTCTACGTTAGGGCTATATTAGGCCCGCCCTAATAACCGCCCTGTATTGATAGGGCGCGGACCACAGTCCATTTGAAGGGGCTCAGGGCCGAACAAATTAGAGCACGGGCCCCGTGGGGCCTGTGACCACATACTACACCTAAGACATTTAGGTACTTTTGTCGTCTTTTCGATACGGCTTTTTTACTTGAAATCTGACGTGATCGAAGATCTTGGCCTTAATATATTATGAAAATCTGTTTAATCATTTATAAGATATATTTTTAGTTTTACAGCATAGGTAAATACTTTGCAAAGTAAGTCGCATGTATGAGGGTCATACAATCGCGCTAAATTTTACACCGAGGGAGGAAAGTGACCAATTTCCGACGGGGATGTTAAAATTATGTAAAACATTATTCTGTAAAGAGATTGCTTAATTCTTACCTGTTCTGCAGCTCCAAAGGTACAGTCGCCTCTATAAGTTGTGACAGAGCGAGTGTACTCCATGCAAGTGGTGTACTTGGTCTTGAAGAATGGATCCTGATCAGACACCGAGATTGGCATACAACTGGGGTGCACGTACCGCGGAATGAGTTGGAGACCGGAGCTATCGCAGCAACGAATTGTTTGATCCGTGTGAACTATAGAAACACATATATTATTATATAGTACATTATATTATTATAAGTAATAAGAATTGTTATATTTGATGATGAGTGTTCATAGTTGATAATAACTTTCGTCGAATTACATAATAGGTATATTATTTGTGAATCTAATTTGAACTAGTGGTCGCCTAATGATCGAATTTCGACCATAATTCAATAAATAGTAAGGTATATATATTGTTTGTCATTCAAGCAGTAGTGTTTTTAATGTTCATTTTAATTAATTTAATGTATTTCTAATGCATTTTATATATAAAAAATAGCTTAATGCACTTCTTTATAAAAACTTTAACTGCGTCAAACTTCACATTCAGGCTTCTTCACTTCCGTTCGCGCAATTTTCTTAAAAAGGTGTACAATTTTTTCGCTTCACGTATGAATAATAAGTATATAGATTATTAGAAACACGATAGGTCAATATACTTATGCGCATTATATAATTAGGTATTTATCGCTTCATACTAGGGATGCATCCGATACCGATGTATCGGCGATACTTTGGGTTTGCCGATATATCGGCATCGGCGATATTTTTATTGCCGGTACAACGATACTTTTTACCACTCCGAACTGTAGGTAATTCTCTCAAAGAGGAAGTCGAGAGATACCTAAGATCTCCTAATATATCGAGAGACGCAGATCCGTTTGTTTTCTGGCGCAATGATGCATTATACCCAAACTTGAAAAAAATTGCGCAGAAGTACTTCAGTTTTCAAATGAGTTCTGTTGCATCTGAGAGATGAGTCACCTCAGGTCTTATACAGACAGACTTCCGAAATCGGCTTTCTCCACAAAACTTTTTTGAACAAAAATCTTGTTAATGTTAATTTTAATTTTGTATTAACAGTTATTGATTTTATTTTAATTATTACACTTAATTCTTAATTTTAATAGCTAAACCTTGAATCTCATTCAAAGTCTGTAACTGTTTTTATTTTTAATAGAAATTAAATACTTTAACCAAACTTGTGTTTCATATAATATTTTACCTTAATTTAATTTTAATTCGCTAAGCGTTTGTATCGGTATCGGTAACGACGATATTTTTATAAGAGTATCGGTATCGGTATCGTATCGGCAAAAAGGCATATCGATGCATCCCAACTTCAAGTTAATTTATTTACACACTGGTAATAATATTTACTAGTAATAATAACTTATCTTTTATAACAAATTACGCTAGAATCTGAGTAGAATCTAGAGTAAGATTGTATAGGCATACGAAAAAAAACAAACAAACCAAAATAAAAACATGATCTATAAATTTTCCAGATTTGACTGATAAGAAAATAAATAATTATAACAAAATATTTCTACCATTTAACATATTGAAGAAAAAAATAAATATTTTTCGGTTATTCAAATGTTCTTACTTGTTTTTCTCACAGGCGTATGAACCAAGTCATGGTGAATGAACTGACTCCACACAGCCAAGGCAATGGTTTTCTTCTCATTTGGTACATCCAAGTTGCTTGCCAATCGTGTGCTGACCTGTCTTGCTGAAGGTAGATCTTTGTGGCTCAGCGCTCGACGTGGCTGTAAAAATATAATTATAAACAAAACCGACTTCAATTAAATTCTAAAATTATTACTTGAGTGTGTATCTATTTAGTAGTAACTTTAGTAGTAGATAGTGTATAGTAGTAACTCACCGACTCACTAACTCGTGTATAGTGTCTCACGTACACGAGCGAGACGCGTAGCGTGTAACACGATTACCGACGGGTTCTAACACGCTGCGTGTTAGAACCTGTCGGTAATCGGCGCCTCGAGGCCGAACTACTCTGTGTCAAAGTGAGTGTGGATTGGCTACGGTCTAGAGATGGGGTTAAATATTTTACCTAACGCATTAAATGTTATTGTTATAAAAAATGTCATGTTATGCAAATTTTTTATCGTTACGGCTGATTTAATAGGGATGCTTTCTGGTAACGCAACTACTACCCCATACATTTAATTTTCCGAACGCGCGCACTCCAACGGCGCTGCCGAAACGCGTAAGGATATAGTCAGCCTAATTGTTGTTTTGGGAACCATTTTTGTTAGTATAAGTTAAAAAGAACTTTGGTTAATTAAGCATTGCTGACCTATTTAGGATTTTGTTAATGTTAAAGAAGTTAAGCGCTACGAACTAATCTGTAAAAGTTTATTAGGTTAAAAAGGTATTTTTGCAATGGTCTAAAATTTGGTATAGTTCACTATTTACACTTAAAACTATATCCTAATATTATTTTTTCATTTTCATTTTTTTCATATTTAATTTATTAATATTACTTATTTTTAATTTCAGATTTATTTCTGTTTATAGTTTTAGTTAAATATTAATATATAAAAAATTAATATTAAGTAATAATTGTGTGTTAGGGAACAATACAATTACTTAATAACTTTGGTATAAGTATAAAAATTAACACACCAAATAAAATAAAGAAAATCCAAATGGATTCATAAATGAACAAACAAAAAGGTAACAAATAATTTGAAATAAAAATAATCGATTTTATTGACTAATCAAAACTTTTGCTGAAGCGGAACATAAATCAAATAATCAACAAGTAGGTATCTACATTGGTAAAAAGTGCTGAATCGAATTCTTTTAAACAAAAATAATCATCAAAATCAGTTCATACGATACGACACGAATCCATAATACTCCGGTCAATTTAGACAAAAATAGTGGTCAAATAAAAAAAAATCCGGTAAAGCCAAATTTTGGTGGAGTGCTGTGGTTTACCATTACAAATAAAGTTTGAAAAATCCTCATCGATCCTATGTGTGCTGCAAAAGTTATTAGAGGTCAAAGGTCAAAATTTGAGCTTTTTTGGATTTTTCTTCTAGTGATAAAGGTTCAGTTCAAGTGAGTACAAACGTTCAAAGTTCAAACAGTTTTCGAGAAAAATCCAAAAAAACGCTCTCCACCAAAATTTGGCTTTCCCGGAATTTTTGATATTTCAAATGTCTATCTTGACCGGAGTATAACTCGTAACAAATATAAAAAAAGGAAAATTGATAAGCCTCTCTTTTAATACGGTTGAAAGTTACAACTATTTGTTTAAAAGCAAAAGCAATTTTTATCACCGATTGTTTAAAATGCTTTTTACTTGATCCAAATTTAATAACTTCGATATTTATTGATAACACATTTGACATAAGAGCTCCGATTATAAAACAATTCGAAATTGAAACTTAGTTACAAAAATGTATGTATATTTTTAACTTGGTTTAGCTGTTAGCACACAACTACACATTGTGGATTTTCTTTCATTAAATAAAGTATAGACTTAAGAGATCGATCGAATATTTGGTAACGTCAATTATATTTAGTATGAAGTGATGTAAGATGTTGTTTTCGTTACGTAAATTTGCTAAGAAGCTTAAAAGTGGCCTAACCTCTTCAATACCATCAGCATATCTTGGATGCAGGAGCCGTTTGTAGCCAGTGAGCGCCTGGCCCCAGGACGAGCGGACTGGATTGTTGCAGGAACCATCAAACGTACGATATCTAGACGACATCTTGTTTGTGCGACAACTAAACCTCTCTAACTGCGCACACTCTTCGCCAAACTCACTCTCACGCAGATTCAACGTACTAATGAAGCTCGCACACTCATCGTTCGCCAAACCATATCTAGGAAAAACTCTCTAATAAATAACTTATCAGGAAAAAAATTTTTGAACGCACGAAGATTTTCTACAATTATTTCATATTATCTAGCTGCTATTTATTTATATATCAAAGTAAGATACCTACCTATAAAAAAAAATATTTACATAATATCATTTGAATAAGTACTAACTTAGTGCAGCGAGTCCAAACGAGATTTTGAGAGGCCCTTGTGATAGTCAGCGAAGATTTTTCATATTTCATCGCATCATTTGAGGGAAGACCGGCGATTGCAAGCCCTTGAGCAGCAGACCCTTGCTTTGGCATTATATTCGACGCTTCCAAGTTTTCTTCCAAACGCTCCAGCATCGCCAGCGTTATCTTACTGATGCTTATCGACTTGTTGGTGTTAGCTGATGTTATGGGAGGCAGTCTCTTGAGCATTTGAGGGCTCGGAAACGGAAAGTCATACATCGGAGGTGGATGGTAGAATTCTGTGAAATATTTACCATTCAAACTATCTTTTCAATAAGTTGTTGTTATCGTTTTCCATGATTGAACTTTGAGCGATTCTGAGATAGTCCAAAATATCCGACTTACATGGAAATTTTGACGTTAAATATACTAGCTTATTTATTAATGCTAAATATGTAATATATACCTGTTGCCATGATTAGATTCAAGGGGTAGGGAGCTAATTGGCTTCCAAACGTTACTCCCGCCCACAACACCACACCCAGCAACACCATCTTCATCAGTTCCTCCAGAATTCTGTAACAGTACTTTCGTTTAACACTCCTATTTACCTAATGAACAATAAAACTAGAACAATGAAATCTAAGTACGTTTTTAAATCGCCCAGATTCATTCGGTTGATTTGAAGAATAAAACAAAACTGAGCATTTCTACTGACGCGTGATTATAAGAACCATTCAAGAGGCTATCAAAACTCTGATAAGTTGACCTCACAACGTTGTTGGCGTCAATATTATGTATTTTAATCTGAAATTGGTAGGCGAGCCTCCGGAACTTCAACTTGATAGCGATCCTGGTAAATAATTTTAAGTGCGTAAACAACACTAACTTAGACAGTTCAATAAACAAAAAGTTCAATGTATTCAGGTAATTAAGTAATGGAGATACCCATTAATTTTGCATAAGCTAAATTTTGTCCTCCCGTGCTTTAAGTATTTTTATCGGTTGTCCTATATTTTCACCTTTTAAAATGGCTTCCCAAACAAAAACAGATTCTACAGTAATCATGAAAGAGTAATATACTTCAATGCGCCCGTAAAGCTAGTACATTGAGCAAGTACAGTGGAGTGAAACGATCGGACAGTGGCGAGTCAACTTGGCCTTTAAGTTGACTTTCAATTGGATCCAAATAGAACGGCCTTCCTTCTATTTTTGGTCAAGTGACCATCGTGCGCACTTGACTCACCACTTGGCGTAGTATAAACAGTAAAATTTAGTACGATGCATAAATGAGCGTCTTCAAGACGTGCTTGTTCGTAATATTATTCTATTAAAAAAAAGATGGCAGGATAATGGTCCGATGTCACAACAATGCAGTTCCAGTCTCTGGAACTGCAAAATATAGTATAAAATTAATAATACCACAGAGGATTAAAATACCAATACAATAAAAAAAAATTGTCAGTTAAATCTGAGCGTTTGTGAGATTTTTTGTAATTTTATGGTTATGATGCAACTCTTCTTTAGTCTGCTCAATAATTTTGGAAAGAGTTCTGCGCAATAGTGCACGTATTCCTCTTAATAATTCCACATGAATGGCCGTAGTGTAAACACTAGTCACTTTCTAGACTCTAGCTAGTAGCTACTAGTCACTGTACTTGCACTTGCCGCTTTTCTGAACGCTTGACCAATGTAAATCGGGCATAAGGCTAGTTGAGAAATTAAAAAGAGAAAACAGCGATTCCGTGGCCACGCGTCTGACATTTACTGTATGTATGATATGCAAGGGCAACATTTTGCAATAACCCAATCTCCCGTTAGGACCAAAGATTTAAATTTTTACAGTTGTTTACATTTGCAGCTATTTAATTTACCAACTTTGTGATTTTAATAATGTTGCCTACTGTTTTGCTGACCGTAGCGTAGGCAAATTCACATGTATACGCTCGTTGGTATTGTCTTAACACACACATTGAAAACCAGTGCAACGGATTTTCGATGTCGGGGCATATCTAACGATTTAAATCTTTGGTTAGGAGTTTGGACTACCACTCCTAACTTAAGTGACTACCTACCTCTCAATGTCATGGAAAAAAGATGCAAAAAGTGCTTTTAGCATTTTTTACTACTTGCTGCAGCAGCAAAAAAACGTCTAATATTTAGCAATCTATAATAGATACTTAGTGCCTCTTCACACGAACCGGTTGCCGGTTACCTGGCGGCGAAGTGTATGGTCATGTCGGGCAAATTACATACGTGTGAAAGCTATATAATTGTTCATGATTGCCGGTACATGTGAAAAGGCACTTATGGAAGTACCTATTACAGATTTATTATTTAAGATTAGTACCATCATCAACTCGTACGTTTCATTAGCTAGGTAGGTACGATATAATATGATTACTTTTTCTTCGTATGAGGATCGGTTTTTGTTATTAAAACATTGTCATTGTTAATATGAGCCTTCTTGCAATATTTTCATTTTCCTTGCATACCAGTAAGCTATTTTATCATGATTACGACTGGTTTGATACCCACCTAAGTTGTATAATTTATTACCATAACGTGTTTTCATTATGACGACACCTTTGTGATTGTACGCACTTAACCGGCCTAAAAATTAATATGCATATTATTAGATGGAGAAGCGGCGCGGTTAGCCGCTAGTGTGTTAGGGCGCTAATAGATGGAGAAACAAACTCCGTTACTTATAAAACTTGTTCAACTTATGAGAATGTCTAAAATGCCCTGTCATTTTCTTGCTAACGTGCATTTGTTGTTGCAAAAACAAAGATCTTTATCCTAGCCATTTATGAAGACCTGTGAATTCTCCAATTAAGCCGCAGGCTGCTGATGAGTATTCCGTACACTTACGTACACGGTACACTCGTCTGTTACATCATAATATTATATCATCTACATGCTGCATGTATGTACAACCATCATGGTTAGCCTATTTAGGTACCTACCATAAAAATCTGTACGAAGGTCTGTATGAAATTTAACTTTCTTGTTTATATGCAATTGCACAAAAATTGTGTGCATGTGCATATCTAGAGACAGATCTTTGTTGAACAACATTCAAGAAGGTAGGTTTCAGTACCTTTGTCTTAAAGCCTAAAGTTATGTTAATTAGGTGTTATTTACAGAGCAACGAACTTATCTAAATAACTTCAACCATTAGCCTCATATTTCATTCGTAGGTAGGTATGTAGTAAGTAGGTCTGGGTTAATGATTATATCGAAATTTAGTATAGATTATTGAACATCGATATAAAGAGTAATCATTACGAACAAAATAACTTTCTTTTTTCCATTCCTGAACTCATCGTGAGGTAAATTCTAAATCTAAGCCTATAAGATTCCTTCCTTACTTCCATCAATAAGATGCTAAACTTACGTAGAATGCTCCCCACATCCGTCACATTCCGATTTCCTTCTAGAACATTTTTCTGTAGACTTATCCTTCTTAACGTCTCCGTTCAGCACCGACTTTCCTTCGATGATCCGTTTAAACAACATAGTAACAGTAACAGGATAAGCTGTTTACGGCAATAATCACGGCGAATGTTTGAAATGTTTAGAAACGCGGCTGAAACTTGGTCGAGGGAACGATGTTCCATTAGATTGGCAGAGGAGCCAAGTTCACCTCTACTGCCAAAATGCACTACTGAAACAAGAAACACCATTTTGCGCCGCAATCGATTGCTCTCGACCCCCGCCCCGCGTCTCTAACCACAGAATACAACAATGTAATGGGAAACAGCTACACCACTGCTATTTATTACCGAGTGGCGAGTCTTAAGGATATTTACTCGTAATTGGAAAAATTTTTTTTAAAAAGTATTAAACTTTTAATAATGAATCAGTAATTGAGAATTAAAATAGAGAAAGCGTCACTTTATGTAAAGTGAAATCGGTTGTGTTTAATTTTTCTATACTGTGACTGTTATGTTATGGCTAAAAGGCAAGAGCATGTATTACCGAGTATTGTGTACATATCAAAAAACAGCTGTTGACAATAAATGGGTAGAAATAATACACTAATTAATGTATTATTCTGTATACATAAACAATATTTACAGTTTTCGTATCTCTACAAATTATCTAAATCCATAACTGATTATTTCAGTTAACTTTGTGATGCTAGAAAATATAATTAGTGTGTGTAATATTATGACACAGCAATAAAGGCTCACAAGCACGTGGGGTACGCATGTTCAGTGCGTGGTTGCCGGTCTCCTCTCCCTCAGCCGTACCCCGCACTATGAAAGTGGCCTTTACAAACATGCATTCGCTGCGTGATCACTGATCAGCCTGTATTAAGCCGAGTTTACAATGGATTTCTGACGCATCATAAGAGCCTGTTCCCACTTGTTATCTGTCAGGTCAGTTTTTTATCGGGTTTTCCAATGGCAGAACATTATATACAAACAAATACACGTCGAATTGATAACCTCCTGTTTGGTGTTTTTGAAAGTCGGTTAAAAACTATTCCCACTTGACGGCAAACGTTTTTTGTCGTCGCCGACAAAAACTGTCGGCTGTTTTGAAAGCCCTCTACGCTCGGAAAAAACAACGTGTAGGATCTCGCTCGCCTACGTGTAATTATTGAGTTTCCAGTAGTCGGCTATCGGGCACGACAACCCTCACTAAATCTTGTATTTTGGCAGTGATATTCGAGCCAGTAGATTGCTGAATGTAATTAATCAATAATGACATCCTAAAATAATTGGAAAACATAATTTAGTCACTTCTCAATTCTGATATTAAGCTGAAATGTTCCCAAACTAAATCTTTCCCCCGGGATTGGTATTTTCTTTCCACAGCTGTCTTTACTAGTTTTTCTCTCAAATAATAATATGTATACCACAAAGAGAACTTCGTTGACGTCCATGATGCACAGTTGCTTCGCGTGTAGCCGACAAAATATGGGAACAGAGGACCCGAAAAAAAAAACTGCCTCGACTGGCAACAAGTGGAAACAGGCTCTTAACAATTACAGTTTACTTACTCTATTTTTACAAGAATTTTAACGACGTAAATTTATTTTAAAAAGTTTTCAACAATTTCACGCTGCGGATGTTTTAAAAATCTATATTATATGTATTATAATTTTCTGATCCTGCATAATTTATAGATGTACGTAAGGTAAACACATTTTATTATCAAAATATTAATCACCTAAGATTAAAAAAACCTAACCGATTGTAAAAATCACAAAATGTAAAAAGTGTTATTGTGGAGGATGGTAGTAGGTAATTAAAGTACTTACAAAATTTATACACTTATTAATTTGGCCGATTTGTTGTAACAAATATTTTCGTTAAATAATAAGATGCAGTTAGACAAATGAAAAATGGAACATAAACACCTACAAAATTACCTATGACGCATAGATCAGCGTCTGTCTCTCGATCTCGAAATCTCGATCGTGAAGACGCTGATAAAATCCAAAAATAGAAATTTGGTGTTTTAATAAAATAAAGTACTCTGAGAAATTTAGCAATTTACCATAAAAAATAATAATAAAAACCACACTAAACATAAAGACACTTCGCCCAATGACTTTCTCATTTACTCGAAATACATAACTACTATTCAATTCTACAGAGTTTCTAAAAACTACTATCGAATGATGCCCTTTTAGAACAACTGTTCTGAACTCTCTTCTAAGAGTGACTGTTGAATAATGACTGCCAGCAACCATACCCGCTATTTATATTGGCTGTGAGTAAATCTCGCTCCTGAGTGGCACGACTTCGGGTTAAACCGGCTAGCATGCATGCACACCTGATAATGAAAAATTTTAAGACGAAACTCGATCCGAGTGTCAACGACATCAGCCGATCGAATTAATCTATCTATTGTATCTTAATTTTTGATTACTGAAAAATTTACGTTAAAACTTAAAAGGGGTCACATTAAACAAATTCATAGTTTCAATCCAAGTCGCCAACCCTCACAAAGCTGCGCTAGATCTGGCGTTGAAAGCGCTAAGCGGGTGCCAAATAAATTTGACTGAAGTGTCATATGACAGCTGCCAGTTGCCATGTTGTCACTTGAACTCTGAAGGCTCGAGTCAACAGTCAACACAACAAACATTAAAAACATCACATGAGCAGGAGCACATCTCAAATAAAAATATTTCGAGATTTAAGTACATAGTTTTGTTTTTTACTTTTTGTTAAGTGTTAATAAATAGTGACCGATGTAACTTGAAATCTAGACTGAAGAATTCTGCAGTATTATTTTATTAAAATATAATTGAAACTTGAGGTGTAAGAAACTAAGGAGATGGCATCACATTTGAGTACACGAGATCGCTTACTGTCCCAGATTGATGATATTGAATTAATAGCCAAGTAAATAAAACATATCCTTAATTGTTGACTGATTGTGTACTGTACTGATTATGTATTAGTATTTTATACTAAAAATTAAAAAAAAAATGTTCAAAAAGATTGTTCTGTTAGTTTTTTGGACAGTGTTTTTTCAATTTGTTACGCAAAATCTTTAACAACGTCTCTCTTCATTTCGTTTAACCACGTCTCATTTCATTTAACCACGTCTCATTTCATTTAACAGAGAAATAATTGAGGTAGCCATAGCTCCTAAATCGCAGAAGCTTTCAGCAGCAGATCATGCCCAACTTACAGAGTTGTTGCTTTCAAAAGATGCTGAATTAAAAAAAACACTGGAATTGGCTGATGAGCAAGCAAAGATTCAAGAAAAAATGAATGAGCTTAAAGCTGAGGTATACAATAAGGTAAGAGAAAGCTAATTATTTCACCCTACCCTTTAAAAATAGATGTTAATATATGACTGGATTTTTCAAAAGCATACATTTAAATGTTAAATTATTAAGATCTTGCAGAAAAAACTGTACTATATGGTATAAATAATGTTTTCAATTTATTACAGGATCAAGATATTTCACTTCTTCAAAGGCAACTCAAAGATGCAGAGCAGATATTGGCAACATCATTATATCAAGCAAGACAAAAATTAGCTTCAATAGTTAAATCCAGAAAAAGGCCTGTACCTTCTGAAGAATTGATTAAGTTTGCTCATAGGTAATAATGCTAAAGTATTTAACATTTACTTATCTAAATTTCTAATGTTTACATCTTATTCTTAATGTATAAATGTTAATTTATCAATCATTTAAAATCATTACATAAATCATTACATTCTTATATAAATATTATATATAGTAACCCATAACTGTTTTACTAAGAAAACTGAAAATGTTTCCCTGGATATTAAACCCACGGTTTTCCAACATGCATTGAAAGATAGATTTGTGAACAACTCAGATAATGAGGTGATATACTAACATACATAAGTATTAATATATTTCTTCAAATAATTTTCAGGATAAGTGCCTCAAATGCTGTCAGTGCTCCATTATCATGGCAGCCTGGTGATCCACGAAGGCCATATCCAACAGATCTTGAAATGAGACTTGGAATGTTGGGTCGTCTTTGTGATTTACCTCTTAATGGTCATGCACCATCCACACTTAATGATCTACACAGAATAACCACTGGGGGAGGTAAATTTAATTACTTATTTGTTTACTTTCTTTTACTTTACTTAAATGTTTGTTATTTGTTAGTATTCATTTAAAGTGGCTGCATGAGCAATTGAATATCACATAGTTTTTGCAATTGTCCCATTTTAGTTCACCATAATTTGATTGAAGGTTTAAAAGTACTAACAAACCCCTTTCACATTTGTTAAAACAGAATTTCAAAAGTAAATTTTATTGAAAGTATACAACCTGTCACATTATAGACAATAATATATTTTTGTGATAGTTTAAAACATGCCTGGAAATAGCATTCACTCTAACATTGTCCCTGTGATAATTCTTGATACTTGTATGAAATTCATGTTTTTTGGCACAGCCATTTTACCATTAACAAATTAAGCTATGTTTAAAGCCAAACACTTCTTACCTATAAAATGAATATAATAATAATAATTGAATAATTGAATATGAATAATAATAATTGAATTGAATTGAATTAAAGGTTATTCCGTAACAAAGTCTAATAAACATAGTTACTAACGGTTCCCTGCGATTTCACCTGCCTTTATTTAAATAAAGCCTTCCTCAATAAATGAGACTATCCAACATAAAATAGTTTTTCGTTTCGAACCAGCAGAAATTAGCACGTTCAAGTGACCAAAAATATTTATAATAATAGATATATTTGAGATAGAACTAAAAAATTATTTCAGTGCCGGCTTCAGCGACAAATCAATTCACCTGGCACCCATCAGGGGAACTGCATATGTCAGTCGGTGGCGGGAATTCGGTGGCAATAGATGGACGAGGCAAAGATGCGCCGGCACAAGAAGACGTCGAAGTTATGTCAACGGACTCTAGCTCCAGTTCTAGCAGTGATTCTCAATAAATTTATTTTTAGCATTTTTTAAATAAGATACATTAATAAGATGTTTGGTAAATGTTATATTAAGTGAAATTATTGTAGTAATAAGTAATAAACCTTTTCATAATAAAAAAGATTTTATTTCCTAAATAAAAAAAATGGAATCTTCAAATGTAAAACTTATCCTCCCTCCGAGAATTAGAATTTAATCTTTAATCTACTAAGAAAATTTAATACATTAGTTTAATATGTTGACATGGTTTCTACTTTTTTAGTTGAAGAGACTTGCTGCTATGGACATATGCTTGCTTGCAGCTACTTGCTTCACCGTTTTTTTCAGTGTTCAAATTATCGGTGACCATAGAAACTAAAATTCGTCGTTACTATGACAACTACAATTGTTTATAAACAAACGAAAATATTAAAATAGAAATACATAATTATTAAATAAGAAAAAATGGGCGAAAGAGCACCAGTTTCTGCTGAAGACACTTTAGTGCGATATGATAATCCTGTACTGGTAACTAAGCAGCCGGAAAAGCCCGTAAGTATTAAACACCCTTAAATAATTCGAAGTTTTAAGGTAAATAAGTATGTATTTAAATTTACTCTGGGTAATAGTTGTTTGCGTCAATTTGTTTTGAATTCCCTGGTGTTCCTTGTCGGGTATCTAAGAAATGAAATTGAAGACAGAAATCCTCGATAAGTTCATAAACGATCATCATCATCATCTCATGATGGATGAACTAATTTTCATAACTTGTAGCTATGACTCATCTCGATCATGCCACAGACATAAGTCAAGATTGTAACACCCCTCATGCGTCGGAGGTCATAAAGCATGAGTTGCAATTTATCAATCACCGGACACGTGTCCCAACGCAACAACATTAGGTACATGGTAGTCTCTACTACCCGATAGACCACTGTAAAACAATTTCTTTTAACCTATTGTAATGTATTTCAGTCAGAACCAAGTATAAGCACAGCTGCTCAACCATGTGTCCCAACTGAAGCTAAACGCGAGACTGAAGAGATATTAAACGCTATTCTTCCACCCAAAGAGTGGGAAGAAGATGGCCAAATATGGACTCAAAAAGTAAGACTAATTTTTAGCCAACCGCATTTATATGATTCCCAGGAATCCACCACTTTTTTATATTATAAACCGACAAAAAATACAAATAATTACGAAGTAGATAAAACAACTCTCGGTATGAAGTTGGTCACGTATCCATTATACAATGACTGTAGCGCAGAAAATCTATATTCTCTGCACTTTTTAACCGACTTCAAAAAAGGAAGAGGTTCTCAATTCGACTATTTTTTATTTTTATGTTTGTTACCTCAGAACCTTCGATTGGGTGAACCGATTTTGATTCTTTTTTCTTTGAAAGTTGGTAGTTCCCGTGTGGTCCCATTTAAATTTCATAAAAATCTGTTCAGAAGTTTTAGAGTTACAATTTGAAGTCGGTTATTTTTTGGTAAAATTATTTCTAAGTAAATAAACGTGAAACGATAAAAATGGTTGCTCTTATCCCTTAAGCTTAGGGGACTTTTTTTAGTAAGAAATACTGATTTTATAGATATCATCTACGCCAGCTACAAGATTAGATGTAATAAACTTGCAAGAAATGTTAGATACCCGTCTGCAACAGAGACAAGCAAGGGAGACTGGTATTTGTCCGGTGAGAAGACAACTTTACACACAATGCTTTGATGAACTTATTCGACAGGTAAAAGCTTAAATCCTGAAATCCGACACATTATTCTGTATGATTAATCAAATAAACGAGTCACATATATTTGATCTTTAATTTTTTACGCCTAGAATAAGAGACTTAGCAAATTACAGAAAATAATCAAAGTACCCTAAAATCGGTTCAGCACCTAAAGTAACGAAATAGATTTCGTATACATTAAATAAGGATTGTTATTTTATCGGTTTCATTTGAAGGTAACAATAAATTGTGGAGAAAGAGGGCTTCTGTTACTACGTGTGCGTGATGAAGCAAGAATCACTATGGAAGCATATCAGACGCTCTACTGTAGTTCTATTGCTTTTGGAATGAGGAAAGCTTTACAGGTTTGTTTTTGTCTTCTTTTTTTTTCTTTTTATCTTGTTAATCCATAATAACACTAAACGATATTTTAAATACTAGAAATACATTAGAGAACATAACATTTTTTACCTTGGACGTGAATAGAGGATTGTTATAACTTTGACGTGTCTGTCTAAAGCATCGTAGCTCCTGAATGAACGGACCGATTTTGATGCGGCTTTTTTACTGGTTAACTACCGTTTTGAGTTCAATATAATTACGAATCCAATATTACCATTTAACCAACGAATTCCAAGACCGCTTACGTAGATATGTGGCTGACGTTTAATGTGTGCTGCGTAGATGGTACTGGATACAAAATGTTTAGGTTTTAGATTTATCATTGAAACACGCAGAAGTGGTCCCACGGAATTAAGTTTTCGCTTATAAAAAATGGTTTGCGTATTAGTCAGAACAAGGAAAATCAGATCTTATGGACCAAGTGGCAAAGTTGGAAGCTGAGCGCTCAGCACTTGAGAAACAATGTACGGAGTTGAAACAGAAGACAGAGCAATTGGAAAGGAGGGCCGCCGAACTTCGTGCAGCGGAAGAGAAGCGTCACCAAGAAGAGTTATTGGCTTTGAAGAAGACTAACGCACAGTTGAAGGTATCAATGATTTAAAAAACCTGTGTTGGATAAAATTTCATAAACTACTGAAGTTTCGATATTTCTTTCGCTGCTCAAACATTTTTTATCGAAATCACTATCATATCATTTATAATTATCTAGAAATTTATTTTTCAAATCTATTTGTTGTTGTAATAACATAATTTGTAATTTTCAGGCACAACTTGAGGGCATCATTGCGCCAAAAAAATAGAACATTGATAAGTTTTTTAATTAGTTATATAATGCAGTCTCATTTAAATTATGTTTCCTTTATGTGTATATTTTTAAATATAATATGGTATGCAAAAAGGTTTTGACTTTTTACTTATATACTTATTGTAGAAGTGAAACTTCACAAACATTTATTAAAATATATATTAAACCATTTATAGGACAAACATACAATATTTCCATTAGTTTACAATTAGCTAGAGCTTTAAAAAGTTACAAAGGGCACGCGACAATCGTTCTCTCAATACAATCCATTCATAGCGAATACCTATTAATAATTTTCAAAAACATTTAAAAACGGAAATATACAATCTGAGACAGTCAATAGACAATAATACGATTCGGTAAAAATATTACAGCATACAAATGCAAAAATTTTATTGAAATATTAACAATTAAAATTGGAATCTATAATTTATTAGAGATACAACTGACATCGTTAAAATCGCTATTTTACAATAATAATTAAGGCACCACATGCAACTATTACAATAAAATAAACATTGAATTACAATAATAATACACCAAACACAAATACTGCAAGATTTATGACAATACAAAACGTAAAGCTAAGTTTAAAGACTACGATGAAAAATTTACTGTAAAAAGACGATGCCAATTTTATTTTGATCAATTAATTTATAATATGTGTTACAGGTGTTATGTACACTTAATCTCAAAACATAAATACTACCTACATTCAATTTTAAGTCACATCACCACTGCATCAACACACAGTCAAACAAAACTCGCACGGAATGAAAATATTTCAATACGTAAAGTATCCAAAGTAGAATATCAAAATAGATAAAACTCCGCGAAATAATAATATAAAAATAAAAATCAAAATTGTGATCGGAAAATGCAAATAAAAATCGTTGGTGGATTTCTTCTGCCTCAATTATTAATCGGTGGAATTTCTATTTTATTATCACAGTTAATATAGAAGATGGTCAGAAATTTCGTTGTTCGAAGAAATCGACAAACGATCGAGTCAATTGTGGCCGCGGATGGCGGCGCCCACTCGTCTAGCCGGAACGGATACGCAAACTAATAGTAATTTTTACACGATTCCTTTTTGGACATTTTGCGGAACCAAGCAAAATCAGAAAAGAAAAATAAAAATACACTAGTTGCCGGGGCACGTGGTTTATTGGTGTTGGGTGTAGGCTGTGAGCTTTTGTGCCGGTCCGACGGGGATGGCGGTAACCTGTCCGGCGCCGCCGAGCAGGGGATTGACAACCTGCACGATGTCAGGCTGGAGGGAGAGATCTCCCTCGGTCTCCCCTTCCCCGAGACCTATCCTTGCCTCTAAATCGGTGGGCGCCGTCTCACTACTGGGACTCGTCGTTAATTCCAATGATATTATTTTCTCTTGCGTCGTCTCCACCTGCGGATATTGCGAGGAATAAAATCGGTGGGATTTTGTTTAGGTAGAGATTATGAGTGACGTACAGTTTAACAGATTAAAACACGCCAACTACTAGTTAGTTCAATAAGTTATAAAAGTTTCCTGATATGACGTATGTTTTACAGTTTAGCGATTGGAGGGTTACGTGAAATATCAGGAGATTAAAATAATTTGTAGTAGTAAACTTGTTGAAAACAATTAAGCTATGGATGAAACTCGCGAAGTATGAAAATGGCGACTCGAAATGAGTAATATCAATTAAACATGAATTTAATGATAAACAGGGTTGACGTTAGTGTTAGTGGTATACTAAAGTTAGTAAGCGATGATCAGGCAAAGCAAAACCACAAAAAGATCATACTAAAATGTTATATGATGATCTCGTAACACGATAAATAAACGCAACGAACCGTTACTTCTGCTGTGTTGGCCCGCGCTAGAACCCAGGGATTGTCTGACAAAATACACAATAATCGTTAACATGCCATGCTGGTATCATGCATAGTAGAAAATTCGATCCCTATTTTTTTAAATCCCGGGACTCTTGGGACAGTCCCAGGATTCGGATCGGATTCTCTACTTGGGACCTTACAATCTACACATCAAAGGAGCTAAGGTTACGTGAAAATATTTACAACTGCCACCGCGTCTTGTGAACGCCTAAGTGCTTACTACTCAATCTGGTGTTTGCAAGTGGCTAATTGCGTCGGCCCATCGTTAAACTTCCGCACGTCGAAAGCGAAGCGTATTCAAACGTAAACCAAACAAACAGGCTGTATACAGCGTCGTCTATATTTAGCATTTACAATCGCAATACCTCTTTCTCAATGACTTTCTCAATGTACTCGACGGTTCGGACCTTAGTATCGCCCGTCGCGGGGCATACGTATTCTTCGGTGCGAAGCGTAATTCTCTCGTCTAATAACTTTTCCTTCTCCTTCACGGCCAGAATCGGGCCCGGTTTTGTACGTAACGCGATACGTGGGAGGGGCCATTTCTATTTTAAAGCCAAAACACAAACCCCATTAGACGTACACAATGCGAAGCGAGTCCCACAGATGAGTTTAGTTGTCGGATTTACTAAGCTGTGAGCCTCCCGTGTGAGGTATCAAGGCCACGGCAACAATTGGTACCATCAGAATGCAACACCGACTGATTTCAATGTTAATGACAATTGTGTTAACATTAGGTAATGGATTAAACATTCGTTTGCAGGTGGAAAGAACATCGAAACGAAATTTAAAATATGTAGCTTTACAGATTTTCAGCAACTGTGATCCACCAGTTGCACCTTGTTTACACATTTTACAATTTAGTATTAAAGAAATGCATGTCACAAGCATCGTCTGTATATTAATTATTAAAACAAAATTGTCCTTTCCACCTTAAAAATATTAGATTATTAGGAGACATTCACGATTACGTATAAAGGCGACATTTACCTCTGAAGGAGATGTATCCCTCGGAGGTACTTCTCCAATGATCTCATGCGCCGGGCCCACCATGCTTTTAATTACTTTTTGTGACTCAATCGCATCCTAAAATGTTAATCATTCAAGCCTCTTAAAGCCATTACCCTATTAAATCATCAATATGAATTTTGAAGGGTAATTTTATTATTACTACATCTTTATAGAAAAAGTAGAACTCATATGTAAAATTCGAAACGAGATTAATAACTAAAATTCCAATATATTAAAAAAAGCAACGAAATCGTCTGAAACTAAAAAGAGTCTTACAAAGACAAAAGTGTAAGTGACATAGTATAAATCAACAACTTAGTTAAATGTTATAATATAAATAAAGCAAGATGCGATCCGCAATTCCATTATGGTGGAGACGTACCTTCTCCAAAGACCGCAACCGCGCAGCTCTCCAAGCGGCTCTCCTCGCTGCTCGCGCTTCCGCATCTTCATGTTCCGCGTTCTCTCGAGCCGCCCTTCGACGCTGAGATTTCGCTGACGGACTAACACCGCCCAATGATACGCTGTAATAATTAGAAAAAATATTTTTATATCTGACTAGCTTTCGACCCGCGTGTTTTTGCTATTAAAGTTACCTATGTGGTTTTGCAAGTTCTAAACTACCTCTGTATCAAATTTCATTAAAATTAATAGTTCGGTCGTTTAGGTGTGAAAGCGTAGAAGAAAGACAGACAGACATACGTTCAAGTATATAATATTAGAAAGGTTTGCTATGGGATATTGTCTATTTGTAATATGTTTTTTTGCTCTTCTCAATGATCTACTTTTGAGCCTACCTGTGTCCATTTTCATAAGGCTCGTCATCAGAGTGTTCGCTTTCACCACTGTGCTCTTCTCCCGGTGACCATGACCTCATCTCAGCACGAGACAAAGACGCCATCTTTTTTTCCTCTTCTTGCTTCAATTTCTCCACTTCATCGGCCGATAAAAACGTGAATACTTTTTCTGAAAACAATACTTAAACAATGAATATAGAAATTTTCTCTCGAGTACTCGCAGGTCATCAATATTCGATACATATTTTATACATAAAATCTATCATAAGATTTATCAAAATTAACTAATATTTACCTGGTTTTGGTGATGATTTATGGCTTTCTTCCATGGCGTTTTCGAAAAACTTTTTCTTATCGCTGACGGACGCTTTTACAAAATTACCAGATTGAGGCGGTGATGGCTGAAAATATTATTAATCAATTCAGTATACATAAGATGCATTAATTACATTCATGAAAATGTTGAAACGATGAAAAAAAAGCACAATGATATAAAATACGATCAGTGAGATCCCGTCACCAGGCAATTAAACACCCATGCAGTCAATTATGAAAATGCTAAATGAAAAAGGGTAAGTAGGTAAATAAACAAAACATGCAAAATATAATAAATGCAAGTTAAAATCCGTACAAAGAAATGGAAAATGGGGAACTAAACGTTCATGTGTTTAGTCAAGTCGGGCGGGTTGTCGACGAACACAATCAAAAGAAGCTGAGTGTTGTGTGTGGTGGATAAGTTGCCGAACATCAATGTATTACCTCGCCGATGGCGAAGGATTTGATTTTGCTGCTCCATGCGGGTTTCAAGTTGGATGCGGGTGAAGTGCTTCCTTCTGGCACTGCTTGCAAACTTTTCGGTAATATATCGGCATCAAGAGCACTCGTCACTTCGCCGAAATGCACTCTTCTTTCAGACTGTGCACTCTTGGGCCGATAACCCGCATCAGACGGAACATTTTGGTTCAAGTTAGCGTTTATGTCCTTTCCTACAGAAGTGACTAGCGAGAGAGAAAACGATGGTTTATGATCGGTCGGCTGACTTGATGGCACGATACATGTATATGGATTGTATGTTCCGGCTACCGTAGTCAGAGATGGATATGGGTTGTAAGGTGGATACGTCGTCGAGTGTGCCATACATGGAAAATTTTTAACACGTAAATCTCGTAAAGATTGATTATCACTCGAGGTCGCAAGATCAGCAAAGTAACTTTTACTTGGATGTAGGAAACAAGGCGAATTAGGGATATGCGAGACAGTTGGAAGAGTTTTGTATTGGGCATGCAATAATTCTGGGGGACCAGTGTCGCAAGTGGGACTAACCGAGAGCTCAGTGTAATATTCATCAGTTTCTAATGAAGGTAGCTCGTTGCGGAAGAGTTGTTGTGAAGGGACTTTAGAAAATATGGAATGTGAACTTTCATTGATGATTGTAGTAGGTGGATCGAAATGAGGATAAGCGGTATAATCAATTGGCGGAGGGTTTTCAGTTTCTGGAGAATTCGTGGAGTTAGACTGCACGGTTGTTTCTGCCACTATTGGTTCGGGAAGCACGATGCGCTGAGGGACAACAGCAATTAGCGGAACTACCTTGTTTATCTCGTCGTGGACTAATTTACTTTCACTTACTTTTGTTGCAAATAATGGCGGAGGGGGAATAATAAAATCTTCCGGACGAACAATATTCGATATCGTTTTCGGTTCGACTTCGACCTTTGTTTGGATTAGTAATGGGCTTTTTTCCGGGCATGCATCGTTAGTATCTAACTCTGGCGCGGAGCGGTCATGCATTTCATGCATTATGGGATGAGGGTTCGTTCGTTCGTTCGTCGACAACGCTTGTTCATGTACGTCTTTTGAATCCGGGGTGAAACTAACTCGCTTGATTTGCGGTTTGCGGGGAACTTGTGGTTTCTGTTTAGGTGGTTGTGGCGTTTGAGGTGGATCCACGGAGGTGCCGTCGGTCGGGAGACTCGCAGGGGAAGGACTCTTCACCTTTTGTTCCGTGAACACCGCGAGCGGCGAAAGCGGCGCCGCTTGTGAACTAGATGACTAACCAAAACCAACAATATACACTTTACTCCTTTTTACTTAGCAATAATAGAAAGCTCGAGTGCAAGACTTGAGATAGATTCTTTTGAGAGGCAGCAAAGCAGCTTGCACGAAAACGCTTAGTCATAAATAAGGGGAAACAAAGATTGATATAGCGATAACAAAATCTTCCAAAATAAATGATTGAAAGGCGCTAACATAAAGTTATGCGAAGTGATGATAGAAAAAACAAACGTTTCAGAAACATTGTGTATTTAAGTTCAACACTAAATATAATATAATTCCCATTTCAATAATTTTGTATACAAAGTAAAATGTCTAATAATCTAATTTTCCAGTCGCTTCCAATTAACAAAATTGAAATAATTGGCAGTCTATATTTTGGCAATACAATTGATGGAATCCCAACGAATAACAATAACAATTAGAAGGCCAAAAATGTAAGTCTGATATGTCATTTAAACTCCGTTACACAGCTCTTACAGCCAACAAAGGAAACGGCTATTAATAGATAGCAAACTCTTGAACAATCACAAATAACATCTATTATAACGAATAAAATTTAACAACTAGCGACATAAATTCAATTTTGGGAACAAGTTTAAAATTCACTTAAAATTAACAGCTATAGTCAATAGTTACAGAAGCCGTTGCAAAACTTGAAAACTTTACAAGTACAATATAAGGCGTTAGATAAAATTTAATGGGTATGATGACTAGCGTAAGTGTATCTTGGTACAGACAGATAAAGATTTCAGGAAATATATTTAAATCAGATACTAAGAAATCCTCGCGAGTCACTTCAGGATCTATTTGTATTTAAGTTTTAAGAAGCGATATAAATTGAGAAAGATACCAAGACACACCTTAAATTATTGGATTTATTTTATTTTATATATTAACATTGAATGATATTTCAACTACAAAACAGCATCGAAAACGTTAGATTACACCAAGCTACCAGATTATTGAGGTATACTGACTACTTGGTCTTTTAGATATATTACTTATTTCAAATACAGTCATGCTCATTGGTGTTTTACAGTAAAAGCTATATGTAAAAATATACAGTACTTATCAATAAATGTTCAGAAAAGCGGTACAATTAAGAATATTATATAGACACCATCAAAATATAACGTTTATTTGGAAGAAATTTTATTGTAAATCCATCAAAGACTTCTTAGATTTGTAAACACTTAAACAGATACATCTGTGCACCACTCAATATATATTGAAAAAATACACATATCTAACCTACTACGAGAAATAAATAACTAGTGTCCACTTAGGTTTATTTAGAAAATGGACCATTACATATTTATTTATATTCGAGATTTCTATTGTTTCTAGCATTGTATATAAAATTGTATCGAAATTTTAATAAGAATTTATATCGATGGGATACGGAATGAGCAATAAAATAACGCCATTGTAACGTCACAGTTCGCATATCTAAGAGCATATATTCCAAAACGTATGTTTAAGCACGAAGATTTGACAATACTTAAAACCAGATGGCCACGTTTTGAAATACGCGCATGTGTGTTATACGTACTTGTACGTAAATAATAAATGGAGCAGTGTGTGTGAATGTCGTATGACGTATCCACTAATGGTACTTAAACTATTAGTATAAAAATCTCATAATTCGAAAAACTATTTACAATCTGGACTGCACATTTTTATAATATTGCTTACTAAGATGTTCGCTCCTGTCCTGGAAGGAATGCAGTCTGCAATGGACGTAATAACATCAGTAAATATTATTTTCATCTACTTTACGAATTACGACAACTATAGGACAGAACGGGAGTTTCCCTAAAGGGTCACAGAACTATCGAATATGATCACATGCAAATTCACATTAAATAACCCATATACAGGACAATACTTAGATCAGAACCAAATTCCCTTAATACCACTACATATAACAAACATAGGCTTAAACATTTATTTTGGAAGATAGAATAAATAGTATGTAATAGAGTACATTTTCATGCAAGCCATAGTCAAGGTGCATGCCGTCGTTTGGAAATCCACCGTGCAATAGTTTCATCGGAAATTTAAAGAATATACAACTTCATAAAACATATTCATGCTCAAATATTGCATTTGTTATTTCATAAATAACCGTTTAAATATAATTAAACATATCGGCGTCTCAATTTAAAACCTTCATTTATTAATTTCTAAGATAACACATGCATATTTCTATGGTACCTACTATATAATTCTGTTGACGCCATACTATTGCTAAAACCTAAAACTAATAGCCTCATTAATAAATCTAGTTCAAAGTAAAATACCAATATTTTAGTTTAACATAAAATAACCAAACATCGATTCAATCTATAATAAACTGGAAGTCAGTTTTGAGAGCTTGTATTCATTGCCTGAGCTGATTAAATTTCTAATAAATCGGAAAGTTTTTGGCATTTTACTCCGCACTTACTACAATATCATATGTGTACGCGTATACGTATACGCATCATGTAAACTCAACCCGTACTAAAAGAGTATTTATTTATGAAACTAAAGTTTAGTAAGGATATACCACGATATTCACAAAAATTTAAAACACCTACACAAGCCGTAGTTATAAACCGAGACTAAAAATTTTCTTACCAGTTTTCAGAGATTGAATTATAAGGAAGTCCGTTATTCTTTTTGAACATGAAATTATTATTTTTCTTATTGTATTGTCACTTATGTATTTATTTTGTTACACAAGTAGTAATAAATTAAATAGATTATAACAAATTTCGAATTGAGTTTAAAAGAAGACAAAACATTCTTATTAAGGCGTTTTCAAATCGTGACATATAATTGGATACACGAAAAGGACGTGTGATTGATTGTACGTATACGCGCATTTATGTACGATCTATCGCTAGAATCTAGTAATCTAGATTATCTATGGATCTAGAGGTCGGTGCGCGGGAAGGAATGGAGACTGACCTGAGGCTGCAGCGTATGTTTAGACATCACAACGGTCGTGGTCTTGTGCTGAGGTTCAGGTGATATGGGAGGACCTGGGTCCATCGCGATTCTTTCCACTGCATGCACTATGTCCATTACCTGGAATTATTTAGTTTTTTTTCAGTGGTAATTTTAAGATTCGTTCCAATACGTGAATTGAATTCGCAGATTTATATTTATTAAATCTAAAACGAATCCTTCGCCGTGAACTATTTAGCTCAAATAAGTTTACGGCGTCCATTCTTTCTCTATAATAAACTGTACTTCGATTAGATCAGCATTAGTCATAAAAATGGAACAACAGAAAGACAAAAGTATTCTTAAAAGCTGTAGAGTCCTTCAGATTTGCAATACGATATTGGATTTGCGAAACTTAGAATCAATAAGAAAAGAAAAAAGAAATTCCTGCATGCTGCTGCTATCCCTCATTAGTTAAATAAATCAAGTGTCATTTTACCTTTTCCGGTGTAGACTTTTCTCTCATCTCGGCGACTTGTTTTTCTTGTTCAAATTCCACTAAATTTTGGTGCACACTGTGGTCCTGAAATAAATGCCAAATAAACGTTAACATTTTGATTACAATCTCTTCTTCAATTGTTTGTGTCAAGAAAAAATATTTGGAAGTTGATACCAAACTGTAACAAGTAGCACCGGCACAGACCTATTAATAGTTCTAGAGTAATTATGTCTGTTTTAATTATTATTTTTTGAAGTGTACTCTTTTAAATAAATTATTTAATTTTTCCTCCTTAGCCTAAAATGAAACAGCTTTTTGTGGTTTGAAGATGGAATTTATAACAAACTGCTTCATTCCATAGAAAATGTATGAGGAAACGAATTTTTCTCATAACACCGTCGTGAATCTATATTTTTTTTAAATAGTTATTGTGCTATTCTAGGATTAGACGAATCCAACAAATCAGAGATCATGAAAATACCATATAAATCATATAAATTTTTTTACTTTGTTTTATATACTTATATGTATATATTTCGTATAATAAATTTTCTTACGATTAAATAAATTCGTGTGAAAATACCTGCTGTTGTTGGTGTAAGGTGTCGTCCCGGTCAAGGCTGGAGGTGGAATGAGACAGCGAACCTCCCGTTTCTGCTGTCCCGCTCTCGCTACCGGTCTGTGTTAACATGCACTATGACTCTCACACACTATTTATACTTAAAACTACAATATTTCTTACGACGAAGCATAACTTGGTATGCAAGGTGCATTCTAAACACTAGAGAATCGCTTGAACAGATGTAACTTTATAAAAAAGTTACAAGCACGTCTTGGTATGCAAGTGCAATAAGGTTTAATACTGTGTAAGTTCAACAGTACCTACTGCATCAAATAAACGTGATAAAACCTTTGCAAACAGTGATTATGATTGGATTATATTCAATAATATAAAGTTGAAATGTATGAACAAAAACAAGGTGACGAATATGTAAATTATTTGCGAATCGTGAATAATGCTTTTAAATCATTGAAATAAAAGAGGATTAAAAATTAAACTTACGGTATATTTCTCTGGTCGCGAGTAACCATGGCATACAACGAGATGTAAAGGCGCGTTTGTCGCGGAGCGTAGGGCGTTCACGGCTTCATTGTGTGTCGCGCCCAAAAGGGATATACCGTTTACTTCCAGCAATCGCATTCCAACCTTAGAAAAGTTCAATATAAAAGTGGCCCGTCTTTCAAACGAAAAAAAAAATACTAGAATTAAAAATTTCTCAAAAAAAAAAAACTAGATTGTAATATCTTATAATATTTTTTCACAAGTGTAATATTTTAATTAATTGCTTAAAATTAGGGAAAACCATATTTTGTCCCGCTTTAAGAAAGCTATTGAAATTACGTTGCAAAACAAAGATTTAAGATTTTATAACATTAGGATACATACCTTCAGTCTCCCATCTCTCCTGGCAGCGCCACCACTGTTTATCTTCGATATGAATACTCCTTCATCGTTTGGATCGTTGGGATTCCCTCTTTGACCATTTAGACCTCCCTTTATATGCATTCCTAGTTTCTCCCCCTCTTGCTTCACTATTGTTAGATCCTGTTAAACATTACATTTTTTTAAAAATATATCTAAATATATGAATGAAAAATAATATATGAAAATATGTGTGTAATATTTAAAATACCTATGTAAAAAATCACGTCACACCTTGGGTGCCTAATTTGTTATGCATCTGTATTACCAACAGTTTAATAGTGACGAGGCTATAGAGAAAACCCGTATCAAGACCGTATAGGGTTTAAATTTGAGTATTCATATATTTTTTATTACATTGTGTAAAAATTTAATTTTAGTACAAATTCTGACGCTTTTAAAATCCAAAGCTATCCAATGTTTTATTTCGAGTTCAAAATCCAAGTCAACTTCAACGAAAGATAAATAGAGCACTATTATCAAAGAAGCATACGGTATACATTGTATGGACTACATTTTTCATATCGGTTTCACACAAGCGGATCGCCACACCTCACATGCACAGTCAACATGCAATATACGTTACTTATTTAGTTTAGATTTAAAGTAATCAAACACTGGCCACATTAAAGCGCTTCCATTGCCCACAAGGGGATATAGCTCACTTTGAGACACAATGACATCTGCACAGCAATAAGTCATACAAGCACGTTGCACATTACTAAACACTACATAGACAAAAGGTTAAAAAGAATGTTTGTCACTTTATCGTGGGAATAAGGTAGGGTTAACGATAGCTGAGCACACCAATTTTCAGGAGAAGGGTATTTGACATAAATACACACAGATCTTTTGATTTTGGGGTTTCTTTCCACTTACAGTGACGTCAACAATCTCAACGTGAATGCGACCCTGCAACGGCCGTTGTACGCACAGGAAACAAAATATTTTTATAAAACCTTTGTATGTTAGGCTTATAAAATAATGCAAGTATGTAGCGACAGTTTAGTTGTAGCCTGCTCCTATACAGAAGCACAATGCATGTCAATCCACGGGCCATAAAATTGCTATTATATTCCGCTATGCACTTCTTAGACGAGATAAAATTTGCTAAATTCAGAAAAAAGCCTCTTACACGTAGCTCAATAAAGATCTTTGGACGTAGTTTCAAGTTAAACAACGATGATAAGCTTAATATTTGACGTCAGAATGGGTCCAATCCATTTAAAACTTTACTGTATACCATATAAAACTGAATTTTGAAGCGCAGAGCGAAATAAATCTTTATCCGTTACCCAAATGTATCTGCCAAACTACCAAGCATCAATGGTTTCTACGGCTCGCATCCACAACGGGACTCAAACTAAAATCCAGAGTTGCCAAGATATTTTCCTTATGATACTTTTGACACTGAAGCGTAGATTTCTTAAGTCACGCACTGGAATGCGGGCCTTTTGTCTTAGCATTGATATTAGATACTTGCAGTCATGCGGACATCGTCGTCTCATGTTGTTTATACAGTGAAATGCATGTGTTAGTTAAATTTTACATAAACCACTGTCACTTAAACTCTCAAACAAACTGCCAAGACACAGGATCGCCAAGTCGGAAAATTAATTTGTAATTAGCTGTATAGTTGTATTATTATAATGTAGAGTATTTCCTCATGCTTGGTGTATATTAAAAACATAATATATATTTACCCAGGAATTAAAAATAATAAGTATATAAAGTTATTGTGTAGACATGTTATTTGGTATTAAATTTATTCAACTTTATACTTTTACGCAATTCTAACCATATATAATTACGATAATCTGTTGTATTAGAATTTTTACTATATAAATATACAAAAGAAGCGTTTGGCGAATCCTGTGTCATCAGGGTGTTTTCACACTGACCTGGAATCCGAGTGGTAGTGGATCGTGTCTCACAGTTAGGGAGAGAGTGTTCCCAGGTTGAAGGAGAAGTTGAACCGCATCTCTATGAGAAGCACCAGAGAGATCATTGCCGTTTACTTTTAGCAAACGGTCACCCATTCGAAGCTTGCCAGATCTTGCTGCCACACCACCGGGGACGATCTATTTTGGAGTTCAAATTATCGTCAGATACGAATAAAATATGCATACGTAATAAAATAACTGCAGATGTCCTGGGTCGATTCCCCAAAAATTTCGATGTAGAAAGAAAAATAATTAATAGTAATTTCTCAATAGATTACGGAACTTCTCCTATCATTAAAGTAGAATTGATGACAAAGAATATCTAATTCTATTTGTGAATATTTTCGTAAAAAAACACACAGCATACCTGAAATAGTTTAAATCAAAAATTATATAAACGTGTGCAAGTGACGCAAACTTACATGTGACACGAATATTCCGGGTTCTTTAGCGCCGAACGGCACACACGAGTGGTCTGTACCTCCAATAATACTGAAGCCAAGCGAACCACCCTCCTTAATCAATGTCACGTCCTAGAACAACCATCGCAATCGCAGTTAGTGATATGCTTCTTAAACGAGGCGGACTTTACCCCGTTTTCTCCTATTTATTCCTGAACCTGCGTCAAGGTCTATGTAAGCTGGTATAATTTATAGCCTTTAGAGGTTAATATTAAAGGCTTTTTAAAGACTGCACCGTTTTTGTAGATCCTTCATGAGGGATAAACCAACAAATATGTATAATATGTTACTTGATAAATGAAATATTTTATATGAATCAAACCATCAAGATAACTTTCTAGCTTTAATATTCTTTTTATATTTTGTATTTAGTAGGGAATGAAAAAAATCCTACTATCGGATTATCCCTCGATTTAGAACGATAAATATCTATTTACATAAATACTTAAATAGCACATTTCATCGAACTACCGCGGAACGAAGCTCAAATTCTGCGGAGTTACGATAAAATTCATAGAAAAATACAAGTTTCTAAGGGATTGGATTGATTTTAAAGGGAATCTGAATAGAAAGAAATATAGCATATATGTATATAAGCCCGCCAAATTATTTCTGAAATGACGAAAAGACTATCCACGAATGCAATATTGAAATGATATCCAATTCTTAGTGACATTTTGTTTTTGTATGAATAAATTGTAAAAATATTCATATCGATAAAAAAAATACTAATCTCAGAAAGCAGAAAAACTCATATTTAAATGGGTATGCAGAGATTAAATAATTCCAATTTAAAAATTCATATAAATAGCAACACAGTTCAGTTCAAAGCCAGTGGAACTATATTAGCATAAACTATACTAATATTATAAAGCTGAAGAGTTTGTTTGTTTGAACTTAGAAACTACTGGTTCGAATTGAATATATATTTTTTGTGTTGGATAGTCCATTTATCCAGGAAGGCTTTAGGCTACGACCATTACGGTGCGACCAATAGGAACGAAGCATCAGTGAAAAATGTTGAAAAAACGAGAAAAATTATCCATATTTGAGGGCTTCCGTTGCGTGCGCTGCGTAAACGGTTAAGTTACCCAAAAAATATGTATGAAAGAGTACTTAAAAATATTCTATTAAAAACTTCTAAATCGCGATTATAATAACAGAAATTGACGCGGAAGAAGTCGTGGGCAGCAGCTAGTCAAATATACATAGCAAATTTAATAATTTTGGTGTATGTAAACATCTGAATTGGTCATGTTCACAATCATTTACAATATCATGTTTTAGAAATGATAAAATACATTGAATATTTTATTTATATTACAAATAAAAACAGAAGTTTTTACCCAAGATCACTGCTAAGAATTTCGGAGATCAAAATTATATGTAAATTATTAGAAAATAAGAATTACATTGATCTGATATTAATTATTTGGATATCAATCACGCGAAGTACATTTTATTTAAGGATTTAAAGCAATTTGAACTGAAACACATGTTGAAAGCACATTAATTGTTTTCTAATTGAAACTTCCTCACTTAATTACCTATCCAGTGTCTATAGCACTATGTACATTATTTTTGTAAAACAGACTTCATTACATTAACATTCCGGCATAATTTTAATACTCGTTACAACAAACTATATAATATGCCAAAGCTTTCAATAACTTGAATTTAAAATGACCGAAATATTTTAGTCTTTATTTGCATAGACAAATATGTGATCGTTAGAATGTTATTTATTTGCATATTATAACTCGAATTAACTTTTATAAAAGGGTTTTCTATTAGGATATTCATTGAAATCTTAAAAAAAAAACAAAATATTTGATGAAAGCTGCCATGGAGACGGAAGGATATCGCTTATCTAACCCTTATAAAGAAGTTAATTCAGAGATAAGTCGCACTAGAGTACACTAGAGAAGGTCACAGAGCGAGGATTTCTTACTTCTATGATGAGGGGCGTAGCGAGGCGGTTATCAGTGACTCGGGTGACCGTTGTCTCGGTGAAGGTAGACTTGGTGATGGTCTCAGTAAGGCGGCCGGGCGCAAGGGGCGCGGGAGGGAAAGACACCCCGGAAGAGGGTCTCTCCACTGTGATGCGCACCCCCTGAGGGGGCGGAGGGGCGGCCCGCGGCCCCCCGAGGAAGTGGGCCGGGATCATCGCTTGGAACTCCTCGTTTGTCATCGGCCGCGCCGGCTGCGCTCAACACGTTCGCATCGCGTCAGTTTCATTAGTGGATTATGGAAACTCGGTACGGTAACCCGATTTGATAACTAAATTCATATAATGTTTAGGCAATCCTACAATTGAGAGTTTGTGTTTGACAAAAGCTGTTGTTCTAACATGAACTCAAATTCTGTTTTATTGACTTCTGTCAAAGTGTGTATACACTATAATATTTATTTTATAGTTTATTTTTTTATGTATCATTCTCCTGATATTGATTATAACTTATGGATTGAGATACGGAACAATAAAATACTTTAAAAAATTCCAATAAGGAAACCTTTCCAAAAAGTAAATATCTATTACTCACATTTATAAAAATGGGAAATAAAACAGCGTTGTAGGGAGAAAAATATTGTACTAATAAAATGTTGAGGTCACCGTAACGAGTTTGAATAATGCCGCGATAACTACAATGAAGTAAATGAATTGATTTTTTTATTGAAATCTACACAACAGACACCCCTTCCGTTTCCTCACTACTTTTTCATTCACATAAAAAACAAACAACAACACATTTTATTGAAAAATCTGTAGTTAATCAAATCCAGATATAACCGACAAAATGGTTAACACTATGGTATCGTGTGAATGATATTAATATTTGGATTTGAATTTCTAATGCATATTGATAAAAAGCAGTCTCTAATGCAATGATAAAGTCCTTAGCCAAATAGTTTCGCAATATCGTAACCTATCATCAGGAAATATGAGCTCTTTATTTCGAGACGAAACGGTTTAGACATAGGATAACTATTGGCTGGACTTAAAGTGCAGTGCCGTGTTTAAGCAATACTCTAACCATAACTGTCTCTATCATATGGTACAGTTATGAAAAGGACAAGACTTATTTCCAGTCAAATGACTGCAAATAAGGCAAACTTGACTCAAACAAATAAATTAAATAATAATATTACGATCTATATGTCTTTATCGTATAGCACAGTGATAAAAAAGACAACAATATAGCTATTTCCAGTCATTTTGAAATTTGTCAAATAATGCATTCAAGCAGATAATGATACTATGAAGCTTTATCCAATTAAGTGGATGTGAACGTGTTAAGCGGTAACCATCACCAGTGTTGCAACATTTCGCAATATTGTGCGAAAGAAATGGAGGATGCGTTTCTCACTCCATACAAGGCCTCGTCTTTACAGGAAATGCAGTGACTTATAGAAACCTTTTTAGCTCCAAAGATCACACAGAAACTTAATACTTAGTTAGCCTCAATAATTCAGATTTATTAACCTAAGAATAAACAATAATTAAAAAGCTAAAAGGCAGCTGAATTTAGACACTTTCTACAAAAAACAGAACGAGACAGAGCTATTGTCAACTTATTACAGTATTGAAAAGGTAAAACATTAACAACATTTAACAATAATTATCTTTCTAGTAATAGGCGAGACTTATTTGTAAGGAAAAGTTCTATAGTATAAATCTTAATACAAAAAGGAAATTGCAAAGGTTCTATCTAGTCACCGCAGATATTAAGGGTTCCTCCTAAAATGGCCAGTTACGAATAGTTACCTGTATATCATCGAAGACATCGTCGTTAGAGCCGTGCAATCTACCGGCGGGCGTTAGAGGCGTGCTCGCACTGTTAGTTGATTTCCTTTCCGCCTGGCAATTACACAATACTTCATTAACAGAAAGCAGGGAAAGCTTCGAACGAACTACTAATATACACTATTCTACTATTAGGTTAGTATTAACAAATAAATAATAACTACTTGGAATAATAACTTTTCAGTACATTCCTTCTGCAGATCGAAAATGTGTGACGATCAGCGCTGAAAGTATCAAAAATATTGCTCAACTTATTCACAAATATCCAATTTTACCTACGTATATTAACTGCATATAAAACAAAGCTATTCACATTCGTATCCGAAACCTTACCGTTCCATTGGTCTGACTAAGTTTCCGCGGCGCAGGTTGTGGTGGGACACTTTTTTGTGGCTGTATGTTTAGTTTCAGTGGAGCGGCTTGTGGGGCAACTTGTGGGGCTTTTTGTGGTGCGATCTGTGGGGCAACTTGTGTAGTGACGCGTGGGGCTGTGTGGTTGTGTGTGAGTACGTGATTTGCTACTGGTTTGTTAATCGTATTCAAATTAGTTAGACTTGTCTTGTGCTCTCTCACTTCTTCTGAAGTCGACTTCCTGGCTATAGCGTCCGCTGGAAAATAACCCCATCAATATTACAATTACATAATAAAAGTAACAAAAATGCATCTAATTCAATTAAAAAACTTAATTTTTTAGATATGTTTCTGATATACACAATAAGAAAAATTAATAACAGTAAAAATATAAATAATTTATTAGCCAAAATCAAATTCCCAATTTTGACCATTTCGGTTTCAGTTGTTAAAATTGTATTTTAGTAGAATTTTTAAGCAATTCAATAATAAATCTTAATATCATGCGAAATAAAGATTTTCTTTTTCTCACCTTGTTCGGGTGTGATGGTACGTTGTAGAACAAGTCTGACGAATCTTTCATGTCCTGTTAGCATAGCAACTGCCGCTTCATGTGTCGCTTTCTCCATATCAACACCATTAATCTAGAAGCATGATTTAAATCATGATTAAAAACAAAATTAATTTAATTTTTCTACTCTCGAGAGATATGATTGATTCTTATTGAAGTGAGTGTATTAAGTGCATATACGGCGTGGAAGTAGATTGGTTAAATAAATAACCAATTTTTTTAACTTACTATATTTGGAACACAAAGTTTCATAATATACAAGCTACAACAGTGATCTTAGTAAGACTTACCGAGACAACCTTATCGCCAACCGCCATCTTGCCATCCTTAGCGGCCGCTCCTTGCGGGGATATCCGGGAGACGTAAATAGCGTCGCTGTCATCTCGGTACGGAGGAGATCCCTTACCGCCCGCTATGCTAAAGCCAAGACCAGCACCGTCGCGAATCAGCGTAGTGTGTACTAGAACTTTTTGGTGGTATACTGGAAATTATGGCGTACAAAATCAACAAAAATTTCAAAAAATACAAACAAAGTTTCAATTTGTCGAACAATAGAAAAATTTATTGAACTGCCGGTGTTTTACAGTTTCACTAGTGTATAATTTACACTTAACTTCAATATAAGAACGTGTCTATTAACACTTTTCTTACATTCTCTATTAGGGACTCACTCTCACGCTTAGTTTATGTTTTGTACTCATGTCCTAAAATATAATAAAATAAAACTTACCAGGTGGTATGTAAGGCTGCGTAGCTGGTGGTGGGGAAGCTTGGAGTCGTTGGAGAGTGGGTGGTACGGGGGACGAAATGGGGGAAGACGATACGATATTCGGGTTCGTAAACTGCGGCTGGTCCTTCTGTTCCGGCTCCAACTCTTGCGCATATTGGTTGCTGATGATTAACTGTCTTGTTGGGATCCCACGGCCGGTAGGTATCTGAAGTTTAATAGTGAAGGTAATTTGAGATTTTACTCAGGCGAAGTTTTTTGTAAAGTTTTTTGCTCGGTTTGAAATATTTAAACTAACTTAAAATACACCTTATGTCACCAAATAATTTTATAATAATAGGTACAAAAATAAGTTATTTATGTTTCCATATGTAACATAGTCTATCATTAATATCAATTAGTCCTTCAAATGTTTCACGATGGATTTCCGAGCTTTATCGATTTAAAGATAAGAATGATAGGAATGCGATTACCTGTCCGTTCTCGAGAGTTGATACTGTGTCCGCCGTCGATATTGAATGATGGCTGGCACCGCTTGGAGCGCGGCTATGCGTTCTGAAATAATAACCCATTAATTATAGCATAAATATTTTACTTCTGCTATTATATTACAGTTCAGGACTTTCTTTATGTTTTTTGAAAATACCATGGAATTAGATTAACGATGTGCCATATAAGTAATTTTATTTTTCACTAAACCAATAAATAAAATAAATAAATAGCTTCGCACTCTTAGAGTTAACAGACACTTAGGGTTAGTACATCCAGATCAAATTCATATCATGTTTTAAGATAGACCTAAATTTCCTTATAGTGACGCTATATCCCATTCATTGGGCCTTGGCCTGGTCGAGCAAGGACCTCCAATCGGTCCTGTTTCATGCATTTGCTTATAGTCGAATATGAATTTTCTTCAGTGAACTAAAACGTAATCCTGTTCATAATAAAAAAATAGGTTAAAAGATACCTTGTGGATGTTGGCGATTCCCTGGTGACCACCAACGTGAGTGTGGGCCCACTGGCCTTAAGTACTTCCACCGCGTAGTAATGATCTACGTCTATCACAGATGTACCGTTCACTGACAGTACTTTATCACCGACCTGCAAGAAACATACACATTTTAATTCTATATTCATTATAACATTACAAAGAGTCAGCGTTTCTTAATTTGTTGTGAGATGTATTGGAGAAGCATGATTGCTTACGAATGTCTCATAGGTCGACTAAAGACTGTTCAAGAAAGCGCCTTGTTCTAAAAAGAACAACCAAGATATAATAGAATCATATGATTTAAGGCAAAGCAATACTCTTAAGTACCGCTTGAATCTTTTTTCCAATTATTCAAACAATGGTTGGACATTACCTCGGTAGTATGTTTAATGAGTTAAAAACATATGTCTAGGGAGGACAAAAGAAAATTCTTTAAGCAATTGTAGGTGATTGTTGTCGTAATAATTATAATATACCGAGGGTTGCTACACTTTGTTGGACATCTTGGATATCGTGAAAGTGTGAAAGTATCGGGATTTACATGAGAAATTGGTAAAATGCCAATACAATCACCGATAACTGTGATCTTTGATAGAAATACAAGGATCAATTGTTTTGCGGTTGAAATCAATCTCACGTTTTTTAAAGTACAATATACCTTACAAAGCACGAACTTCGCAAAAACATGTTTTTCATAAATCAAATATTTTATTTGACATCATCGTCATTTCTTAAGTCAGAATATTTGAGAAAAATGACTTTAAAAGCTAGTAACACAAGCTATTAACCACAGTTTAGTGATCTAAAACTTATCTTTCAGACCTAAACACTCACCCTAAGCCCAGCTTGGTAAGCAGGGCCACTGGGCGTGACCCGCGATATGAAGATGCCCTCATCATCACCGATGTAAGGCGTGGAGCCCCTTCCACCAGCTATGCTTAGACCAAGACCACCAGCCGCGCGTGCAATCCTCACTTCCATGCATCGCTGCTCGCCGGGTATTCGTGTCTCACTCTCGGGACGATCTGATACTGATTCACCTGTTGAAAATAATGATATCCGACTTAAATAATTTTGTTTTCAGTTCTATCGTATTTTTATTTTTACTTTAAAAAAAAATACTGGAAATTGATTCCGATTCGAAGCGATTCAGAAAATGATTTTTTTGACTTTGGAACAAGATGATAATTTTGAGTTAAAAACAATTAAATCAACATTATTACTTAAAGTAACAGTCGAAATGGTAAATTTTTCTTGCAAGTTTTAATACGGTTAAAATAAACACTAATAAATATGTATGTCCATCATTAAAGTGTCCTATATTCAAGAAAGTTATTCTCGACAAGTTTCAAAGTATGTACCAGAAAACAAATGAAAAATAATTATTGTGTGAAGAACACAGCTAAAGCGTGTTTGTACAAAAATTCTTTCAAACAATAGAGCATTCATTAAAATACGTCGCTTTTAGGTAATAATTATAAGTGAAGGACAGAAATATGTGAAAAGAATATTGTTTTTCAAGCATTACATCACTGTCGTAAGTGGATGATTAAAACAATTTAGCGGTAAGAAGAACCTAATTCATAAGTCAAATTCTAACCGGTTTGAATAAACGTGGGAACTAACTGCTATTTGTGTTACCTATTTAAAGGAAGTGTTTCGAACTTTCGTTGTCCAAAATTTCCATCATCTACCATTTAATTTGAACTATATAGATTTATAAACAGGGTTTAGAAGAGGCACATGCCGTGCCATCTATTCCAAACCTACTATTTAGAAAACGTTTTTAATTTTTCTATAAATTTCACAAAATTTGATTGTAAAATACGTTTCATATATGTTTACTAATAATATGTTAACATAATATGTTCTTTTTCATTCACCGAGATTATGCTGATAGTCAATTCCTTTAAATGGTGTTCTTAATCAGTATTATAAATGATAGAGATTTTTAACCGAGTTTTCTTAAATCTTAGGCTCAATTTATTAATTGAACTTTATTGATATCTCAGTAATCTATATCTACTCTAATCGTATATAGAAATAAAGATTTGTATCTTTGTATTTTTGTTTGTAATTAATAGATTTTAAAATTCTTTCACTTATGTAAAGGTGACTCAGAAAGTGACATTATTGTATACCTACGCTAACGTAAACGAAGTGGCGAGTCCCAGTCAGTATCTAACAAACAGATTAAGAAAATAATGTTACGAGATTTAAATTGACTTTCGTACCAGTAGCTTCTTATTTCGATTACTCCAATAAGCAGGAAGATAAATTAGCAAAGCGCTTGTCTTTGTTAATTAAAGTGGGCGTTAAGGGTACCTATACGATAATTACAGCTCCCTCGATAATTCACGTTAACTAATGCGTCCAAGGATGCCGCTACATGCAGTGCACAAGGTCACCGTTGAATATCAGATCACAAAACGTGGTCACGAATATAACATTTCATTGTTTCATGACCTTATGATCACACAAATCTACATATACTGCGATATATTTTATATTGATATTTAAAAATGAAGCTATTCTAAATCCGTGATTTGATTCGAAAAGAAATTAGCTTTACTATAAACTTCAGTATCTTATGTTTAGTATTTAGTAGTTTTATCGTATTTTATAAATTTTATAACAATATTCTATTTATTGTATCACCATACAACGAAGAGGATTATCTCCACGATATTTTTTGTTTTGTTGTTTCCAATTCCGGTATAGGAATAAATCTAAAATAAATAAATCTTCTGGAAATTGATTTTGCAGAGACGTGCGATATGCTATTGCACTATGAATTGAATACAGTCATAAGAGCCTTGCAACCGATGAAAGCATTTCTCTTGCATCTCATTTGTAAACAACAGAACAGTTCACACGACAATCAAGATATAAATGAACGCAGCGAGAAACGGTACGTCCGTCTTGTCCCTACAATAGCCAATCATTTGATATACTTTCACTGCAATCTAATAGAATAGTTCATTGTATCCCAAGTCGTGATTCTTAAAAGGATTCGTGACCATCGTTTATCGGTAGTCTTTATTAATGGGAAACACTTCTCTAGGAATGATAATTTACGAATCGAAAATGGACAGGTGAAAGTCGATTGATGTAACAAAAGGCCAGGAGTGATCGTTTGCAGTTCAGATTGGTGCAGAAAAAGCCACGTACAGTTAAGACAAATAGCTGAGCGATTAGATTTAACGATTACCGTAACTAATAGTTTAACGTTGCGAGCTCCCGGCTTCAACCACGATAGCGTAAATAGTTTGATAACTACAGTTAAAAATGAACGACAGTTAAGACACTTTTTATTTACTAACACCATGAAGTTATTTCGGGAATTAGACATTCGATATAAATCACTATAATAAAGTTATATTATCCTTAGGAGCTTGCACTTGGAGCTTTATAAAAGAAGTTCTTCAAGTCTGTGTTTAATGTTTGATAATAGGATACAATTAGTATATTTATGACAATTTTATTCAGCGATTACCGTGGGAAATGGTAACAAACGAACTGATTTTTAACCGACTTCAAAAAAGGTGGAGGTTCAGTACTTTAGACTGGGTGAATCGATTTTGATGACATCAAATATTCAATATATTCAGTACTTTTAGAGTTACAATTTGAAGTTGGCTTTTTTTTGTTAAAATTATTAAATCTCGACACAGAGAGGTGTTTTGATTTTAATGTATCTGTGTGTATATCTAAAAAGTCGTATATATTAAACAAATGTATCTTAGCTACATTTTTTAATATTTATTCGTTAATTTGTAATTTATTCTTATTTGTAATTAACAAGTCAGGTGCTTTTAAGATTGTATTAAATTTCACTTTGTTAATATCGTTTACTATTTATGAAAACAACTATAAAACACAACATTATAATTTACAACGACACTGACATCATGCAAGGTATTAAATCAGTAAAATTTATTAAAATGCGAAGCACGTACAGTACTTTTGTATTGACCAACTTTTATGTATTTGAAACAATGCCAAAGGTTAAATCACAAGGAATTTATATGTAACATTTTAAGGTCTTTAAAATTATAATATATTTTGGCCTTTTCTCCTTTTCATTGTGAACAGATAGTATATTTTTTTTTCTCCGATAAAAAAAAGTGAAATCTAACAATTACTGCCACTAAGTACTAAGTGTTAATAAATAAATAAATAAATTACTTAAGTGTATTCACACACGTAAAAGAACCTTGATTAATCAGTTCTGATTATAAATAAGAAATATTGTACATCCAATAAAAAAGACCACTAAAGCTGGGGCAGTCCGCTGTTTGGCTTCTTGCATTTAGTTCCTAAAGACGCGAATGAAATATCAAAGGAATTATGTAAAGAAGTTCCCATACGTGAATAAATCCAATTACGAAGCTCATAATTTAACTTAAACGAGGTAAAGTTTCAAGGAAGTCCGCCCGATCGGCTATCTATTTCAGAAGCCGTACAGCCGTTGCATCTTAATGCATATCATATTACAGGAAAGTGTCAATAGGTAATGATTATTTCCTTTTACTCTTAAGTAGCTTTTACTAAGCCTTCCTGATCTCTCTAAATCTATACTTTCAAATCTAAAGTTTTTTCTTTCGCAGTATTAGAGCTTAAAATCTAGATTTAATGCATCATTTAAAGCAGCTATTTACTATTAGACATTCTAATACCTGGTCATATTCACACGGCGGCGTAAATATTGGCAAGAGATTTATTAATTTTGATAGTAATTTTCCGTCACTTATATACTAACTTAGTATAATAAAATTGTAATAAACATCAAATACAGTAACAATAATAACGGAAGTGCTTATACGCTACTATAAAGATAATTAATTGTTTCTAATCCTTGAAAGAGTCACTTTCAGATATCATTTACAACCGGTAGTTAAATTAAATTAAACTTAATTTTTCAGACCAGTAACAATATACTTTACTAAGATTTTTCCTCAAAGTGTTTTGTCTCACTTTTATAACATAAGTTCTTCAGCTACTTACTTTGGGATAAGAGCAATGTATGTCAGTTGTCTCAATTATTATTATTACTTTTGCAACAACTGCAAGTTGGCAAGACAGTGACAGAACATGTGAGAGATAGCAACGTTTTTATTAAGGGACATTACAGTCTCATTACGATCTTTGAACACTAACAATTTTACACGAGATTTAATATGTAAATATGGCATTCTACTTGTTACACTCCTAAGACGCACAGCACCATGACATCATCAAAACAAACGGCGCCTACGAAGTTACGCAACATAACTTTAGGGGCAAATATATGAACGATGACCGCATCACGAATAAGTATTGAACTCACCTTCACACCTGCTGGCTACTGGCAAATATACAAAAACAAATTATAAGAAAACAAAGAGGAAAAACCCAAGTATTTTTTTCTAGAAGATCTTCACTATGGTTTTATTGTCTTAATCCTAAATTTACACAAAAAAAAACTAAAGGAAAATTGTACATATATCCTAGATTAAAATTATTTTACTAGGTCCGACAAAGTTAGGACTGACTTTGCCACGTTTAATAGATCATTATATAGCATGCATTGAGATCTCGTCAGCGCCTGCGGCTCATTTCAAATTAACCTCATGATATCGCGTTTAATAAGGAATGTAGCTGAACAAAAAAGAGATTAAGATTCAACCATCATATCATGAATTTAATGTTAGATCTTGTCATAATTGCGAAAGAACATGCTTAAAGTATAATCGAAAAAAAAACGCAATAAACAAAGATTGGGCCTAGAAAAATATTTTCTAATAAGTCAATTTGGTTACTTGCCAATTCAACGCTGTTGAAGTCACAGATACCAGGTAGAATTTTCCATTAATCTGTATCGTACATCATCTTAAATTACGCAAGTCTTGTAACAACGAATATAAATCACAATCGCCATAATAACTAAAGTTAAACGCAGCATCTTAATTGTCGAACATCACTAACTAACCATGAAGTATGTATTGAAATTTATGATTTTTATGTTTATTATTAAGTTTCTATTTTTCTTAATTTATATTGAAAAATTATGAAACATAAACTTAATTTTTCAATTAAAACTATTATCAGTAAATTTTAACTATGTTAGACAAAATTCACGTTAACGACTTAACGCTGATAAAAATTGACTTTCTAGCGAAGTTTATGATTAATAATCTAAGATTGGATTATTTTTTTAACGCACACTTTCCCTCTTATATGCCTACGTTACTCGACTAAGATCTTTGCAGAGTGTTATGTCTCGATTTGCAACAACAACTGATTATCAGGGTGACTCTAGCAGAGCACTCATAAGTAAAGGGGTCAATCGTTTTTTACCCCGATAAGTGATTGCTATGAAAAATAAATTCGTAGCAGTGTTAAACGCCCATTACATTGAAACATGGTCTCCAATACTCTGTCACATTCTCGCTGATGTGAAATCGTTATTTGAAATCAGACAAAAGATTGCGCAAATATTTTTGTTTAGCAACGTTAATAAGAGAAAAATGTTCATTAATCCAAAATGAATCTAATTTGGTGTACAGAGCATCCTTTGCAAAGATGGTAGTAAATGTTCAGAGTCGCGAGCTTATGTTCAGAGGTCAGTGCCCCAAGATGGAAATACAAGGGTTGAACGTATTGACGACTATTTGAACTTCTACAAAAACTATGTCAATACACCCGTTATAGTGGTATGTAAAGAATGTCACCAGCTGCGGCTAAAATGTTGTCTATGTAATTTATTTTAACTGTAACAGGCCGCTATGTAAATTTAAGAAATATTCTTATATGAGCTATTTTAAAATATCATTTGTTTTCTTAAAAATATAAACCTACTAAATGCACAATCCCACAAATAAATTAATTCTACAAAATTTGTTCTGTTACAAAATGCAGCGAACAAATGTACTTCTTCCGATCTTCTAGTAATTATGAAGTCAATTTATTGTTTTTTTTTTAATAAAATTTATTTCCCGTCTTCGAGTGGAAGAAGGACGGAGAGCTGATAGTGGTCCTTGTTATCAAATCTTACGGTAGTTTTAACTTTAGCATCGGTGTTAAAGATTAACAAATATAGTTACTATATAAAATAATTAAACCAAAATAAAAATGTTATTTGTCACTTGTATTGCATATTTCGAATATCTTAAACATTCGTATGTCCTTTACATACGAAATGTACAAAAATATTTTGCTAACAATTATTTAACGATACATTAATACATTTCATTAATATTTTTTTTTATTCTATCTTTGTTTTTCCTTATATGTTGGGCATACTTATGATGAACGCACAAGCATGTATTGTGTATTCTGCTATACTATTTTCTCTGTAATTGTTAGTACAAATAATTGCAATAAAATATAGTATTCATTGTGTTACTTTAGCGTAGCTTATAATTTCCAAATCGAACTAAATTCCTATAATAACAACAAAACATCAAACCATCAACACCTCCAACAAAAGATGTACAACTCACGTTTCTTCCGCTTTATAACACCCATTTCCGTATTTATTCCAATGCCCGCGTTCTGGCTTTAATATCAAAGCATAACATAGGTAAACACTGTCCAATAAAAAAAACACAAAAAACGTAAACAATACGTAGGTGAGTTGTGTACGCGCAGCTCGAAGCTCTATGACCGAATGCGTAATGCGTATGTCCCAACTCGCAAGATGTGAGGCTGTGGCGCCTCACCCTTCTCCCCTCGATCAAAAATAGAAAGCAACCTGCCGCATACCAATTCCTTTTTGTTTTATCCTTCGCCCGTGTCTATTATCACCATTAGATCGTTCATGAACCTTGTATTAACGTTATTTTACCAGCTTAAGCTCGCTTCTAATTATCAGCATTTAACTTAACTTCTATAGAAAGTTTTCTTTTAAAAAAAATTACGATAAAACTTTGCACCAACAATATGCAATAATTATTGTTGTAACGATTATTAGTATGTTAAAGGATGAAAAACAACATATTTTTGAATGGTTGTTGTATCCGTAAACGCACAGAATCACCTCAAATTGATACATTTTTTTTCGGTAAATTATCTAAAAATAAACGAGCTACATATGTTTCTACATAGAAGATTCACAAAGAGTAGGAAAAAGTGAATTCCCGTAACTTCCAGTGGGGCATGGGGCAGATACATTTATGTATCTGTTTCACTGATTATTTTCTTTGTAGGTAAATAGGTGATCAGCTATCTGTGGTAACGCAATCGAAACATTCATTTGTGATCCGAGGAATCGAACCCAGGCCTCCGGCGCATCACGCAAATGCGTCAACCACTTAGGGGCGGTTCATAAAGAGTGCATCAGTATATTTACACTGATTATTTAATCATTTTCCTACTCCTCTAAATATTGCGCTTTTGTGTATTTTTCGTAGCAAAGTTTATAAATCTAAAAGAATAATAATTTTTGACGTTAAATTCATAGCTTGGAAAGACGTTAAAGTCGCAACTGTTAATATGATAAATCCAAACGTTGCAGTAAAAAATTACTGTAGATTTAATTATAATGTGTAATTATAAATGTGAGTTTGTTTGTTATATTCATGCCTAAACCAAACCGCGGATCAGAATGAAATTGTGTATTCATTGAGTACAAAAAACAACTATCAATAAATATAGCAATATACTATCTAATGAAATACATATGTTTTAGTTTTTATTGAACAAAATTAAACAACCTAGAGATAAATTATTTCCACTTAGCATCGACAGTAAAGCCAGGAAATTAATGATAATTAATAATTGCTTTGCATTTGTAATGAGAGAATTTGAATAAATTTATCATTACCATCAGTCAAGGTCGGCAAACGAAAGTAATTATTTCTTAAGATATGTATGTATATAAGCAGTAATTGGTGACAGGGTGCGACTAAAAACAGCTATTTCTAATCGTAAGCTTAATTCGCGGATATCCTTATATGCCTAAAGGAACAATTAGCCCAAACTTCAACTTTGATTAATAGTACAGTCATTTGGTAGTTTTACCTGGAAAGTTTTCTGGGAATTTTAAAAATAGGTAATTTTATAGATTTTGATGTGCTCATTCCGAATTTCAACTTTGCCACCTCGTATTTTTGCCACTCGCGCCGCCATATTGGAAAAATGACGCCTAAAAGCAGTTTTTTTGGCAATATCTCCTTTCAAACAACAAAAAAACATATACAAAATGAAACTAGCGACAATTGTCGATTTATGTATGTACCTTTTTTCATAGTCAGTAGTTTTGGAGTACGAGCGCCGCAAAGTGTACTCCAACGCGCATTTTGGTCATTACTCATTATTCATTCAACCACCCAATAAGTAAGACGTGGTGTAGCAATTTTGTGCGATCGCTTTAAGCTAAAACTAGTACTAAGCTAAACGTTGTAATACTAAAATAAAAGCTATAATGGGACAAGTCGTTAGACATCTCCCGAAATCGGGCTACGAAGATACAAAAATGTTATACATGTCAAATCGATGATTTCCTTTTAGTTTTTGGAGACTAACATGACATAAAAGTTTACGTAAAATTCGACTATAAATAGGGGCATTCTATAGGCATGGGCAACTTAACTACGAAAAATAGCTTATCAAGGTTAAAATTAATATACTTAAGAGATAATGGGAAAAGTGGGGTTTTGTATCGTATTTCTGCTTTAAGAACTACTTGAATCTAAGTTTAGTGTAGTTAAGTCTACGAGTTCGACCATTAAGGATTAAATTGAATGTAAGTGGATAAGTAACAAGCGTGTCCAACAATTTACTGAAGTGAAACTAGAAACTATCGTGCACTTTAACCGATTATTAAGACAATATGCTTTCCAACGATCTACATGTTGATTGAATAAATTATTACAACGAAATATCCATCATATCAGCTTTCAAAAACCTCATGGCTAAGCGGTCTTATAAGCCTACCGCGAAGAATGAGGTATCGGAGATCTCCGTTCCCAAATTCAATTTATAATTTAATTTGTATTTGAATTAGATCTCTCTGGTAGGGCTGCCACTTGCCGGACGAGGCGTCATAAGTGGCACTTAAGTATAGTTAAATTTCTACAGGCTTGCCAGAAAAAATTCAACCAAACCAACAAAAATCGGGTTGCCTGGAAGTGATCGCTGATTAGAGATAAGGCCGCCCGATGCACTCATTGCAACGAAGTGTTAAAAAAACCGCATAATAGGTCCATTAGTTTAAAGAGCTACGATGCCAGATAGACACACAGACTCACAAACACATAAGAACTATAACATTTCTTGTTTTGGGTCTGGGCAAAACAGTTCAAATTATAAAATTATTAAATATTTCTTCTTATTTTTCTTTAGAAAAATTACGGTAGTACACTTAATTATTTAAATGATAATTAGTTTCACTAAACAATGACAGTCTTCACTTTCATAATTAAATTATTTTTAACTTTCAAATTGTGCTTTTTTAATTTCCAGTCCTCTACTATTATTACAGTATTAATAATTAACTTATATAGCGGTACACTGACCTGTAAAATGAATTCCCGTAACCCCTAGTGGAGTATGGGACGGACACAATTATGTTCTGTTTCACTGATCATATTCGTAACAGGCAAGTAACTGTTCAGCCAACCCGACCGAAACATTCATTTGTCTCCCCGGGATTCGAACCCAGGACTTCCAGCGTAACACGCAAACGCGTTAACCACTTAGCTAGCAGTCTTAAATATCTTGAAGAGGTAAAAACGATATCACTCCCTAATAAACGCACACAATTCTTTTCATAAATAAAATGAAATTAAAAAGTCTAAAACGCCTTATATTGGACTTGACAAATCCAGATATTAAAACGAAATTCAAACTAGAATAACTATTACATTACTTTCGCATTTATAATATTAACAGCGTATCCCTGTTAATATTATAAATCAACATTCACAGATAGGTAGTCGAAGATGTTAACTAAAATTTGGTGTGGGTTATGATCATTAATATCTTTGTAATTATTTAAACATTTTATTTTACGCTTTTGAGTCTAAACATTAGTATTTAGTTGTAGTTCGTGTAACGGTATAGCATTTGGTGATGTAGTTTCAAGAGAATTTCGATCTGAGGCTTTTGTTTCGCAAGTGGACGTGATTCGAAATTTATATCCTGTATCCGTGTGCTGCTTCTTTATGACTGTTGCAACATATGAGAAGTACCATATGGGACGAAAAAATATCCACTAAAATAAAAAATAAATGCATTCTGACTAAAGTTGTACCTATATATAAATAATAAATAAATAAATATAATATATATAAGTTATGGCGGCTATTCCGTATAATAAAAGGTATGTTTCAATTCATTATTTTTTAGTGATCGGATTAAAAATCAGGTTCTTACTCCGTTACCGTTTTATCTACAATGAGAATTGCAATATATGGATTAACTATAGGGTATCAGGTTGTGATCGCTTCTGTAACTCATTTCACAAGTTCACTTTCAAGATCTTTGTCCGTACTGTTGACCGCAAGGTGCCCGAGCACTTTAGATTGATCACATGCGGTCTGGCTACCGGCATTACAGCAATCAGAAAAACTAGTAGTTTTTCTGATTGAACAGTAATTCACAAACATTACTGCTATGGCCCGGTACTTTCATACTTGGTCAATAGTTTAAAACCTTTCTCTGTTACATTAAGTGAAATAACACATTAAATTTATTGTCATTAACAGTATGTATATACTTCAACACAATATATTGAACATATTGTAAAGCACTGAAATCTACCTCAAGTACATCAGCGCCATCTCTTGAGATTACGCGTAACATTTCAAGTTTATACTGTTTTTCTCTTCTAATTATGTAAAGCTCTCATCTATAATTAGTACACATAGTAAACGAGACGACGCGGATAAGTCAGTAAAATATTTTTATTAAAACGTTTGCAAATATTATATCGCCTATATAGCGTGAAGCAACCCTAATTTTATTTTTGTGAAAAATAAAGGATTTAGTTTAATTTAAATGCGAACTACCAATTGTGAAACATTGTTCTCGGGAATAGTCATTCATTACCACAAGATTGATTTATATTCAAATGGCATTAGAGAAAGGCTTAGGTACAATAGATAGCGATGTATAAGATTATCTTGATAACGTTCCGATGTGAATGATAAACGGATGCTTTGGGATGTTTTATAGATGATGAATAGAGGAAGATTGAAATCGAATAAGAGGTTTAACCTCGCAAGACTCTAGGTGAGTACCGCACCCATTATTGGGTGTATTACCCATTGGGTAGAAGTAGAACTGGAGAAAATAATGCACTTCAATTAAACACTTCTAAATAAGTCTAGAAGCGTAGTAATCCAAAATTAACCAAGTCTACTAGACACGCTCTCTTCGATTTTCTAGAACGTTTTCTGTGAATATTTTAATATCGACACAAGAGAAAGAGCCAACAAGATGAGTCTTAGTATGGGCTCATCCGACAGCTCTGAGGAACAGAGAGTCTGATGGTGAGCTGAGAATCCACCATATATTACCATTCATTCTCAATATAAAAAGTCTACTACACAGACAAAAGGTAAAAACATATAATGCCATGTTACTTTTGTAAAATTTGAGGAGCAAAACAGTAATTTTAGAGCATGACGATCAAAACGTATAATACCACAGAGTACAGGTGTCACACAACAATAAAATATTATCTTGATGGATATCTATGGCTCGCGGCGTTACACAATAAATCACGAGGAATGCGAGATTGCTGTACAAATGTAATTACAATGGAGCGAAAGGCGTTATTGTAAATAATAACAACATCTCCCAAATTGCTAGACATTAACATGATTTGGAAAGTAATATCCAGTAATTTGGCTAGCTGTCATATGATTGACGACGTTTTGAGCAATGGCAACATTTTATCTATATCTTATGTATTTCATCGAAGCTTCGAAACAAGTGGACCGATTTGAAAGTTGATATGGTCGAGAGAAATGTGAGGAATAGTTAAAATTAGGTAGTTCTTAATTATGTTTTTTTTTGTGTTTATATTTGTGATATTCTTGTATTATCATGTCGAAGTTATTTTAAATTCTTCAATTTCACTTGTCGTAGCATGCTAGCTCATATCAATATTATTGATTCAATCAGCCATTGTATTGGCGAAATTGAATGAGACTGCAAAAAGTCAAACACAACGTACACGACATCCCGTTCGCATTCTACCAGATTGTTTGTTCGGATGTACTATTTGTATTTATGCTGTATGCAGCAAAGGACTTTATATACATGTTATAGACAAAAAGCAATTGCTGCATAACAGTATATAATTCTTATTTCGTATAGGTATATTGAGTGGAATTGCAATAAAATCTTCCTAAAGAGTAAACACAGACTGACAGATCTTTAAAGCTGAAAGCCAAAAGATATACGTTCTACATAGGCAATAATTGATATTCAAGTCTTAAAATAAATAAATAACAAACTTGAACAGCATCATGGTACAGGTATTATAAAATTGATTGTCTTAGAAATAAATTATTATATTTTAAGTTTGTCCTATGTAATATTTATGGTATTTTCTGCTATGGACTTTATATAATTGTCATTTTACATAATATATGGAGGTACTGTCATTGCAAATAAAATTGGCGGTTCTCTACAGTTCTAACAGTTTCTATTGTAAATCTAACGTACTAACGTAGTTCTAAGTTATTATTACTAACACAACTAACTATATTTTTTGGTATATTAACAGTTTTTAAGAATACAATTTACTAACAATTGGACCCTTCGTTGACCAAAAATTTGGAACAAATAAATAATTGTTGGTTGTTAGACAATCTTCCACCATCAAACATCTCTACAACCATTAATGTTATTACATTGTAATTAACATGTCAAGTTAATTAAACAAGTGCTATCTAATATAACAATCTGTATATATTCGCTATAAGGAGGCAAGAAGGAAGGAATAGATAATAATTGTTGTACAAATCCCACGAGCCACAACGTGTGACCTTTATCGGCGCAAGGTGAACCTCGGTGAAAATTAAATCGGCTTATTCAAAGTTCACAGAGGGCGGTCACAGTCGCTTGAACTATCGATTCAAGAATCGAATGCCACATCTAAAGCGCATCGATTATTCGAACCATCAGCAAAGGCTGAACTATCAACGATCGTAATTCTTAGATCATTCGTTAGAATGCCCCAGGACTAAATCAGATTTTGTCGTGATATTTAGCTTAGATAAGGTAGACATGAGTCGACGTTATGATGGGTTTCTTGCTTTGACCAATTGCTTTCCTATAAAATCACTACGTTAGAAATAGAGAATTAAAAGTTTTTAATGTCATATTGTCAAATCTTCCAATTCTTCAGTCATAATTAAAAGCTTATATTTGAATACCTATTAACACTGACAGATATCTGGATCTCTTTCCCTGATCATTTTCTTTATGAGAAAGTTTATTAGAAATCAAACATCCGCCAACCCAATCAAAAAAAAATTATTGTTCCCGGATATCCGATCGTAGGTCCTCCGGCGCAACTAGACGCGTGAACCACTTGTACACGGAAGTGGTAATAAAGATGTAATTGACGCAACTAATAACTTTAAAAACTAAGGAAATGTATTATTAAATTATTCATATTACCGTTAGTAAATCATTCAACTCGCCTGGACCACCTACAGGAGTGCTTTCTATCAGATAAGTCAAACATTTAGAACGACTTACTTAACCTTTTTTCTTATTTGCGGAAGTATTTCAATTTTATGTAATGCAATGTACAATCGATCTAGATAAGACTTCACAAATGACAGTAACGAAATAAAAGGATTAATCTCGCTGCATATCAGAGCGGCGCCATAACTAGAAATCGCATATCTATAGTCGCGACGTCTATGAATATTCTATCTATCTATATTAGTATAATTTTAATATTTTTATTTTATTTTCTTTTTATACAATTTATAACAATTTCTTCAACGTTGATCCGAAAAATAAACTGTCAAGGAAAAAAATACTAATATGCATAGTGAGTTTTAGAATCGCATATTGTAAGTCGACTTTCATTAAAGAATCTATGAATCTGGGTCTTAGAAATCAAATTATGTTTTTATTCAATTCATATATGGTAAAATACTTAAATCAGCATCTAAATATCCTTTCTTTCAAAGTTCAAGCACCCATGTATTGTGGGCGGCTGCAAACAAAAATACAAATGATGTTATCCGCTGTTGACCTTCGAAAACCGGTAACTCTATGCACATTCCAAAATGGTGACATTAAATATATCGAAAGCTATAAAAACAACGGTTTATCTATGCGTATCGTAATCCAATTTCTGTTATCATTTTCTGACGACTCATAGACAAAATCATAGGTATCTACGTCCATATATACTTCATTGCACTTGACTGAGTCCTTATCTACTTAACATATGTTTATTTAAATATCATTATTACGAGTCTCATAAATCATAATTTAATATATCATCCGTTTATAAAAATATTATGTACTAATATATTTATAAACTCTTGCTTAATTCGTAACAAATGCCCATCAATTTCCCGCTGACATGCAATTTGTTTACGAGAAAAAACACGTTTTATAGTGAAGAGTTCATATCTACTTGATTATATAAAAAAGCAACAACTAATCACCTACTTCGCTGTCAAGGAATATGATGACCTAAACAACGCAATATATGGAGTTTAACTAGGTATGACGACACAACACTCAGAAATATCAGTCTTACTTGCTTTGAACGTGAACTCCATCAGCGAGCACATAATCCCGCGAACGGCTGACTTTGTCACCGCCATTATGTTAATTAAATGTAACACCTAATATAACTTGTATGTATCATATAGCAGCTCATGAAGTACTGAGCCGGTTTACACCTGTTGTGGTTCATTAGAGCGCACCAGTGCTTCGGGAGCCCTGTTTCTATTATTGTCCGTCCCTAGAGGATCGATCGTCCCATATATGCAAAGCATAAATAAAAGGTACAACCTTATTACGCCATTGCTTTTTATAACTAAAATTTTTGTACATAAAAGTTTCAGTTACTACAGCTTCATTATAACGATACTAAGATAGGCTAAGCTTTCTATTCTATATTCCACTAAGCACCACCGTACTACAGTCGAAGGCAATCTATAGATTTGAACAAGGCTAGCAGTTTCACGGAGCATAATGCCATTCTCAGCAGAGTCAAAGGCTATCGTCTATCTATCCATTCTTATGTTTTTACAAATGCCATCTTTATACAACATAAGATATAGTAAGCCTAAGGTCGATGACAAGATTAGTTTCTATTCAAAGCAGCTTTCTAAGGCAAATTTCTCCTCGAAGCAAATTCTAAATATCTTAAACGCTTTCGAATATTTACCCCCTCAGGAATTCGTTTTATGCGTAGCAAAACCCACGACTGTCTAAGCGTTCAAGTGTATAATTTATAGTTATATTATAAAGGGCAATGATTTATATTAAATAATAATTTCAAAACTGATATCACTGATGGGTAGCTAACTTATTTCTCTGTGACGTGGGCTTTATTGTTATACGCCGACACAATTAAAAGCTAGAATCTAATAAATAGACTAAATAATAGAAATACTAAGTTTGCGAATTTTAGGATTTTGGGTAAAAAATTGGGAAAGATTATTGATTTTTTAAACCTCCTATGGGGTAAAAATCTGGGGTAGAATCCATTTCATAATAAAAATCAGCGTGTTCACCCTTTTTAAAATTTATTTCTTAATTCTAATATTATTTAAGAAGATGAACGTACCGTATCCATAAACAACGGGTTGCATATCACTTATGCGAACCCGTCTTGTGTATCTAGACGGCAGTGTACTATAATGACCAGGGGCAGGCATGTTATCTTGTGCAAAATGTCCATTGCGTGGTAAGGTGCCATATATTTGACTCGGGTTATAAATTGGCTGATAACTAGGATATACCATCCGGGGCGGAAGTGGGTTAGGCTTTCGTTCCTTGGATGGGGTCGTGTATTCAATATACGCACTGTTTCTATTCGGAGCGTATCTTGGTTGGTCATATTGATCTAGAGCTTGAAGGCTCTGCGCCGGATATCCGTGCTGATTGGGCTGACGCCGATACTTATCTAGTACATCGAAGGCTCGATGCCGTGGCGCCGAGAAACGGTCCGTTGCAAATATCTCACTAACAGGAAGCCCGGCGCTGCTATTACTCAAGTTGCTACGATTACTTCTTGTGCTACTTCTCGTACTATTCCGGCTCAACGAACCATCACTGCGAACACTTAACTTCACTTCCAACCGTTTATCTCTCATCCTGTTGTGTCTTGACAGTCAAACTTTGAAACTTGACAGGCAAATATTACAGCGCAACCGGAAACTAGGAAATGATTACAATGTTCTTTATGTGAGATGACTAATGAATGATGTATCAGTTAATGATCACAAGAGTAGGTACAAGCTGTACATTGTCCGAGTTAATTGAGGTCGAAAGTTTATTGGTAACATCGCCGGACAAAGGTACTGTCAATTCCTAGCGGACAGCGAACAATAAAATTTGACAGGAGAAAATTCGTGACGTCGATTCGTGAGAATAAAACACGTGCCTTAGAGAAATGCTAATGGAGAATAAACAAATCTAAAGCATTAATCGCTTCGTGTTCAAAGGAGATCCTGCAGAAAGTTTTGCTTATAAATTATTATTTAAAAACACTTTCACAACACAAATCCCATTATTTATTGAGATTCAAACACACTTCATATAAAACACGACATTCTTAGGTAAAAATTTCTTGACCACTGTTCGAACTCGTATAGTTATGTTATTGGCGCTGATAAGATAATGTTCAGTACAGCATGTGATATGCAGCTCTTTACGCGTATTTCATATAGCTATTGTAAAATTAATTGAAAACATTCATAATATTATTAGATTACTTAGCAAATCTTGTCAGATTTTACTTTTAGATCCAAAATAATTATTTAAATAATCCAAAAGTAGCTCTCCCGGTACCGATTTTGATAAAGTGTGGCGACTGGTTAATTTATCCTCAGATACCTACTTGTTTTGTACGGAGTCGTTTTGTAAGAAGGTTTTCGCGTCATTTCTTTAATGAAACAGGTAGGTACAATCTTTCTAGAGCGAAACGTCTTCCGTGCTACGACACACACACGCACACATACATGAATCACTTGACAATATTCACTATAAAACAACAATAGCTTAGCCTTGAGACGATCGACGTTTCGAGCAAACCAAGTGTTATTTACACATCTAATGTATTCTATTCATTAACATCTGTAACACATTATCATGACAACCGATGAAAATTGATTATTATGATGACATACACTCTATAGAGTGAAGACACATCTTCGAGTGAAGAATCTACTGTATAAGATCCTTACCATCTTCGAACCACACGAAAACGCTTGTCTATTATATTAAAAAAAAACCTCAGACAATAATGTTAATGTTTGCATTATCTTTTAATCCATTTTATAAAATGAAAAGTAAATTTGTCACGCTAAAGCTAAAGGGATGTTAGTTAAATTTGTTTATTCAATTACAACATGAAGCAAATATTTTTCAGAACAGTCTCCTATTATAATTAACCTATTTTCAACACAACAAAACGGAAAACAAAAACAAAGAAAAAATTTCTTCCTTTAACAAAATCACTTCACAATGTAGAAATTATGTATCTTTTGTATATAAGAACGCGTATGAGGAAATGAATTGGACCGTTTGAATCTCGCGAAGATCAGTTGTAATCATCTCCTAAATACTTTAAGTTTTATTAGCTTACAAAACTGCACTGCACTAAGAAATTGGCCAACAAACGTTCCACAAGTATTTCTCTATTGCATAGTTCAACGCGCGTCTGTACTTGTTTAATTGAGCGCGAATATAGTTTCAGTTAATTTGGTTGTACATTGACTATACGTAGCCATATATCGTCTAGATAAAACGATAACGCAACGATATTTACTGATAACACGCCCTCAAACATTGCGAATGAAAAACATTGCTTCATTATGGCATATTTTTGGTGTGCGAAAGATTCATATACATATTTCGTTTATCTTATAATTTCCGTTACTTTATCTTTAAACTGCTGTTAACTTAGATATAAACAGAGATAATGTCTTGTTAAAAACAACTCTTTTAGTTTTATGAAATTCCAACGTATATTGTAAAAAAATCTAAGTAAGTCTAAGTTGGTCTGTTTCTTATGATTTTAACTTTTATAGGCAAAAAGTACTAAAATAAAGAATTTTGTTATAGATAAGAGCACTAAAAATGGTGCGCAGCCTACTTTTCATCCTAATTCTACGCACGAAGTCGCATACACTATCAAGAGAAATTGTCAATTTTTTTTCAAATCACGAATTGAAAAAAAATTGTGATTGTTCATTAACGAAGTAACCATAGTATCACTACATAGTATAAAACAAAGTCGCTTTTTCTTCTCCTATATCCCCTTGTATGCTTAAATCTTTAAAACTACGCAACGGATTTTGATGCGGTTTTTTTAAATAGATAAAGTGATTAAAGAGGAAGGTTTTTATATATATTTTATAGTTATAAACTAAATATAAATATGTAGTATTAACTAAAAATAAACTATTATATAAATAGTGTTAAAATATGTATAACGTAGTAAGATCCTATTCTTCATCAACAGCGCTAGTGAAATATGCACAAGAAGGTACTGAATTAATTTGTCGTCGTGATACCAAAAGAGATGCGGTCACGACCGCGTGAAGTGTCGCAAGCGGAGCTCACAGCAATTTATCTTGTCGCATCGTGCACCGATGTCACCATACACGGTACTTTCATATCAACGTACTAAAGGTCTTCCTCACACAATAAACGTAAATGGAACGCCGATACTGAGATGTAGTATTCTGTAAATTACTTCTGAGTACGTTTCCATAATATATTTGGACATTGGAAATACAGTTTGTGAAATCTAATTATAGATTGCTAAACCATAAGTTCTAATAGCATGTATTTCATGAATGTGCCACGGTCTATTGCAGACTATTACACTGTCATACAAAATAGGTTGCAAAAATGACTCACCATCGGGAACATCATCGACCGCTTCTTCATCGTCTGTCTTGTGTTCCTCGGGCTGCTCTCTTTTCTTTATCGCCTGTAAAATACAGCAAATTAACATCCGTGATTTCTTAGACTCAAAGAAGCTTTACAAAGCATGCAACAACGCCCTAAAATGTAATGGAAAGATCACGATGTAACTAAAATAAAACGTGCCCAAATCTAAATTGAAATCTTGTTTAAAATGTCGTATTTATCTCGGAACGTATCTCACCCGGGCGAGCCATCCACCAGCTGCTTTCAAGCACCTCATTTTACTATATTTTGATTGAACTGCATTGGAAAGTGGATTTATCGATCGCTCGCGGAGAGAGCATTATCGCGGACGGCGTGCAAGACGGTTGCAAACATCACTGTGGGTCTTTGCTGATGAGCGGTCTTGCTTGAGGGCCCACGCACCAGCCCGTAACAACCGTATTCCGACAATTACCCACGCCTCAATCACAGAAACGATTCCACCGGAAGATTTATTGTTTATTAACACACTTTAACCCACTTTTTAAACAAAGAGTTTAAACCAAATTTAATGCAAATCTAGAAAACTAACACGAGTAATTTCTCGACTAGAGTCGGACACAATAATGCATCATGCACATACGCGATCTCACGACTCCATTGTTTTCTTTTTCACTAACGAACAAGAGATTTCAAAGTCGGCTTTTACCCTTTCGCGTATACGTAACGAAGTACGTTTACTCTGATAGACATCGTGATGAAAAGCGCAAGATTGGCATCTGCGAGCGTCAGGCTGTGACAGCATAATTAGCAGAAGAATATTTCCTAGGAGAACTGATTTTAAATAATATTGTTAATGTGAATGTTGAGAAAACAGACTTCTGCTAAAATCTGCTGAATTTATTTTGTTAGGAGATAGATGGGATCTTTTGAAATAACATTGGCGTACTTACGTTAGTAGTTTTGGGCATCAATTAATATATAAAATTATACATTACTATAATGACAACTTTAGAAAAGGTACCTATATATAACCATTGAATAAAAAGTAATTAATTACATAACATCGTGACGTTTAATGTTAGACATTAACCCAAACTAACATGTCCGAATCTAATGGGCATTAATATCATAAAATCGACACCTTAGTGATTGATAGAAAGTTTATTCTTCTAAGAATTGCCAAACTTTAATACCAACAACAATTGGACACACTAAAGCTATAATTTTTTATCTTTTTTAATACTTCGATTATTGACTTTCAAGCTGCGATGGACCATAAAAATAAATTACATTCTTGGAAACTAAAATACAAAAAGGTTTTATATTAACCATGGATAAAGAGACAAACTAGCTGATACCCGCGTCTGCACCTGACTTTCAATGGGATAAAATAAGACAGGTTCTATCTCTTAATATATCGCTTAACAAAGTGGTCGCGTCTAACATCTTTGAGCGACTATCGTCTATCAGACCTACACTAATCTTCCAAGATTCCACTTCTGATGAGATCACGGACATTGAACGGACGGACTATACTAAAACACAATAAAAGTGGTTCAGCGGCCTACGGCGGAAGACGAAACACAATTTCACTTTTAATTTAAAATTGTGATATATTGATTTCTAATAGTTAAGCTGCACACGACACCAGTTATATCGAATATTAATAACACGAAACGAAAAAAAAAATGGTTTAGAATAAATGTATGCATTGTTATATGTGCCGAATCGATCATGACCTATCTCACACGAAACGGTGTTCAAGAATTGTAATAAAAACAACGTATATTAAATTACATTCATTTTTTATTATGTTCGGTTGAGAAAGACATGGCTCGTGTTACAATATCAGTTATTTTGAATTTTATAAGCAGTGTAATCCAAGGCTGCAATGAATATTACGGGCGATTTAATAACGTATAAATAAACACTCCGTCTATGTTTTTGTGAGATTCCTAAGTGGAATTTAAGCAAAACTTTGAATAGAAAGAAACTATACTCTCCTAATGTTATAAAAATAATAACCTTTCAAGAATTGTTCAGTTATGAAGCTAAGCTCTCTTCGAGTGACGTAAATTTTGTTAAAACTAGTATTATGCAAAGACAAAGCAAACTTCAAAGAAAAATTGAAGTTAGGGGAGGAACCCAAAAGTAAAGAGTAGTTAACTATTCAGTCTGAAAATAATGTTCTAAACTACTGAAAAGAATTGGAATAAGAACTTCATCGAAAACAAAAGTACTACATGAAACACTTATGGTTTTGAAGTTATAAAACAGACCATGAGCTTATAAGACGGCTATTTCATGCGTCGGAAGAGAAAAAAAAATTACGCGTGGCACTCGGGGACTGCCGCGGTAAAGCTATTGCACAGCATTTTTATGAACTTATGCAATTATAATTATTTAGTTATTTTTTCACAAAAAAAAACAGAAAAAGTAGCGCCATCTAGCGAGCTTTGAGTTTTGTGGGACCTGATCGAACCACCTTAAGAATATATCAAATTGAAAATCGCTCCATCTGGGAGTGAATAGACAAATCCTCTTTGTAGTTTCTTTTTACATTCAAACTGTATAGAAATGACACTGTATCTTTCTTAAATGAAGCATTTATGAAGGCGTAAGTGAGAGAAATACACGATGCACGGCTGAGACCGGGTGTTAGGTTTTTATTTTCGTTACATAATTTCATGATTCGGTCGCCGCGCTCAAAGCCCGCGATAAAATCTATACAATAATAGCCTAAAAATTTGAAAATTTGAAATATCGTAAACACTAAACATTTCTCATTGTATAAAAGACACTGTAGAAATATTGCATATATGTAAGAGAAATTTATTAAAATAAAAAGAAACAATACCCTTAACGTCATCGCTAAGCACAGCGATTCAACGCGGTATTGCAACGTGAAATACAACTTGTTATTAATAGAAACATGAACAAAACAAAGCATGAAAAACTATGTATTTAAGACGATTCGCATGCATGCTATGGACCTGAGCAATAATCTCCTTCGCTCGTCCAGCGTCCACTTGGTTGATGCGCTTGTTCTTGAGGTGGTGGGGGGTGTCCCGCCGATGCAGCCGACCCCCCACCGGGCCGGAGCTACCCCGCTCTGTGACCCCGCGCCAGGCCACGCGTCTTCCCGCCCGCTACCAACACCCCGGGTTAATGTTTTATTTACGCGAGTAATAAAACATTTAAAGAGAACAGCTTTAAAAACTGTTATCGGAAAAAGTAACAAAAAATTAATTAATTGTAAAATTGTGTTAAATATACGCTCTCAAATCCATTCAAGCTGTTTTCTTTAACTTAGGTTAATTTAAGCACCTCTTAGATATTTACCTTTTCATTTATAAGCGTTGTTTAACTTGAAACAATGTTTCAAACTACTTGGGCCAATGGAAACGATTTCCTTCTCTTATAAACACTTGATAACTTAGTTTTAAGTAAAAATAAATGTACAGTTCAAATTTCATGTTACATATTGTTTGAAATTAAACATCTTTTATAGGTAAAGAGGGCTATTGTTTAAATGTCCTTTGTTATTGTTAATACACTATAAACTATGTATGTTAGTTTAGACGAAAGAGGATTTTAATTCCTTAGTTCCCATTCTATGAAATGAGAAATAATCTTGCATACAGGAGATATTTCAAACACTTAAAAACTTGTTTCCATAACGAATAATTGAGTCTCAAGCAAATTACTCGAACATCAATCAATTATTATCAAAATAAGAAATTACGAATGACATATCTTCACAGGAAAAAGCAATTGACCATAATTGCTACATGATGTTGAAGAAAATACCTAATTATTAGTCTGTTAGCACTTAGAAAGTAACTCCAACCTCATTTTATGTTAATAGCATACAACCCGAACTTTCCCATGGCTAAGCTAAATTAGTAAAGCATTAATAACGTTAGTTCTAATGCAAAAGATTTTCACCCTTTGCTTTAATTTTTTGCTTATTAGTGTAAAATAAAACAGACGTATTATTGAAATTTTTTTTTTTCTTAACTGATTACTTCGTTATTTTTCATTAATCATCAGTTCCATGGGCGTTATGTTTCCAATTGGTAAAATTTCTTCGTCGTGATGAGTGCAAACAAAGAAATTTTTGAAAGATGTATTCGATATAATAAATTTGTTTCAAGCCAGTAAAATTTGGATTTATAAAATAGAATGATGACTGTTCCCAACATGTCTTCTCCAGTCATATAGATTGAAATATTGTATACATGCAGTCTAATGTTAGTGTTACCTCTAACTCAGATTCGTCATCATCATCATTTTCGCCGTCGGACGACTCCTTGTCGTGCGTCTGGGATTCGCTGTCGTCGTCTTGCGTCAATTCCTGCGCCGGTTCTACTGGCGGCGGCTGAACAGAAAGCGATATGATTTAATTTCGAAACGTTAACGAAAAGAAAAGAAAAACGAAATTCACTCATTTCTTGAAAGGACAGAATCTGATACTTGTAATAATTTTAAATAATGATAAACAAGTGAAATGAAATACAACTTCAATATGAGGGATATGAGGGTTATAAATGGATAAACAAATCTTATATAACTTTTATCAATCAATCTTATTATCTATCAATCTGTCTGCTTTCAAACAAAAAAACCGCGTTAAAACCGGTCTATTCGTGTAGGAGTTGCCACAGACAAGCAAAGATACCCACAGATACTTTTATAAAACCCTTCTTTTTTTCGTTTGCGGTTAAAAATGACACGTACTTCGATAATTTCCGTTGCTGTCTGTACAGGTTCTGGGGAGGAGATGATCCCATTGGTAGTTGGGGCTTCATTTTGGGTCTGTTCCGGCGTTCTCGTGAACAGCTTCACTGCCTTTGCTTTCAACTCGCGCGGGTGTGGTGTGTTTTGACGGACAAACGGTGTCTAAAGGAAAAGAGTCTATTAAAATCTCTTAATTTGATTTTTTTAAATCAAAAGGGCTATTCTGCTTTGCCAAAATTCGACAGCGCTCAACAAAATAACCCTTCATTTGAAGAAAAATACATGCTCATGCTAAGATTTAAAAACCGACTTTGTATGGAATTAAAATGGAAATACAATATTAATCTAAAAATTATTTAGGTAAAAACCATGATTCAAGTTTTTTATTTGTTCAGTATTTTGTCACATTCTTCAAACAACAATTACACATAAACGAGAAAGAGCCAGAGTATTTGAGACATTGATTCAATTAAAACGATTAGAGTTTATAGTCGAAGTCCATGTAACTATGGGTTTGTATTTCTTGCTTTAAAAATTTCAAAAATATTTCTGAATGTCTGACATTAAAATGATACGAAACGATGTTAGAATTCAATTTAATAATAAACAGAATTTATGTTCCGATATTAAGTTAAAAATTGGTGTATGATGAAATTTAAGATGTTAGTGGATGGTAAAAAATTTGCAAAATATGTATTACATGAAATAAATTCTTTTGCAATAAGTACCTAATGTATTCTCTTGAATTGTAGCAGTTCACAGCCAATTACATCCACACTTTACAGCCATTTTATTATCGCTTCGATGTTATAACGGCGTTACATGACATCCCGAATTATTAAATTAATAATTATTAAAAATCGAATCGAAGAAATCTCAATAATACTGATAATAGATCACAGGATTTTTTTATTTATTCAATCAAAAATGGTAATATCAGATGTTCTTTTGAAAATATCACAAAAGGTTCAAACTTTTTGTAAACCTTGTGAAAATATATTAACTATTTCCCCTAAAGTTTGGTTCATATCTCAAATACATGTCTCTTTCTCGCTAACCTACAATTGTTGCTGCAAAAACGAGACAAGACACTTGATAGAGTAAATAGACAAGATCTAGGTTGAGCGTTGTTTATGAGTATGGCAGTTGAGGTCCCCGGGAAGTGATGACCTTTGTGACCATAAAAAATTATAATTGCCGTTTAGCCTACTAAAAGCAAATGGAATATGAAATAGGCGTGAATCACAGGATATGATATCACACGAGAGTTCACCTCGACACTATTCGGACGTCTTGGAATAAGCCAGCATAAGTGCAGTGCAAATAGTGATAACATGTGGATAACATATCTCTGAAATTTTCATACTAAACGACGCTCGCTTACTTCGTCTATGGACAGTGGCAAAATCATCTGCTAAGCTCCCATCTGTGTACTAAAATGCATCAAAATCGATTCAGCGATTGCGCAACAACGTAACGTATAACGCATTTATAATGTTAGATGTGTTAGAGTAACAATTTTGAAAAAACAATACACTGAAAAACAGGGAACTTAGCTCGAATTTGTTAAATGTATGTTCGTGTTAATTAGGTCAAAATTAATAATATAATTATAAAAAAAACATTTGTTCCAGGTACAAGTCGAGAAAAATTGATGACACGATACGTAAGTATGTAACTATAAAAATAACTACGAACTAATATTTGCATTACAAAAACTAAAGCATGCATCATTTTTTTTTTACAAAACATTGGAAACTACAATTTGGTAAAGCCTCAAAATACATGTGCTTATATTGATTTTGTATAAACAAAACATTACACAATGTCTTATCTTAGTCTGCATAAAATCTAGATAACATACTGCTAAGTTAAAACTAAATGAATTGAAGAGGCGGCTCATACAGGCTGAGTGCATTCACAAAATCGTTGGTTAATACACATGGCAAGTGTAATATGACAAGGTTTTTCAAACTCAATAACTCCCTTACCCTCCTTAATATTCATTGATTTAGGAGTTTTATACAAAAACGACTAAGATTTTTTTTAAATCCACCGTATTTATAAACGATGTTTAACTTTAAATATAGATCAATGTTGAAGAACGATTATATTTAATGTAAATACTTAGTTCAATAAGACCGAAACGGTGTCATATTTCAAAATAGGAAACTGACAATTAAACGGCATATAAGACCGATGCAATTGATCAAAATTGATGTAATGAATTGATTCATGTGATGCTGTACTAAGCAGAATGGATAGGCATTACTACCGTTAAATTAAACAAAATAATTAATAATTTCATTGATACTTTACGTGACGTCACATAACTGCGGCAGCACTTAAAATCGTTAAGTAACAAAATAGCCAAAATATTGTAGAAACAATAAAGTAATCACAATTATTTGGTAGTCGAAATCGGGCCTCAGTATGTGTGAACTGAATTATCGATAAATATTATATAAAATACATACTATAATTTGCTAAATTTAACGGCAATATACCTCCACCTTGCATATTTTAATTCAAACTGAGGCTCACATTTCAAAATCTAAATCATCTTGTTAACTGTCTAAAATGTCTAATTTCAATAATAACTCGATTTCTGGAATGCGGGTCTCAAAGCGCATAACCGGGCTAGTATTTTGTGAGTGCACTCCGATAAGTGTACCTCAGTGAGGTTTGTTATAGAGGAAAGTCTTTGAAGTGAGCTCCTCCGTTGTGTGGTGACTAGCTTGCGTACTACGTTTAACGGCCGCCTCAGGCCTAGCATCTGAGTGCCGAAGAAAGAATCGGTCTCTTCACTGTCTTCTTGTATTGATGTCACCTTTAAATGAAACACTTCACTCGGATGTCGCCGTGTACGTTGAACGTACGAATTCGTACGTAACGCGTGAGTGCGAAGCTTTAATACATGAATTATTTTGTTCTGTTGTTTTATTTTTACCTATATAACGACAACCTTATCAATCTATAAGCTGGTTCAGATATTAATTATCAGTATTCATTAAACAAAGCTTAATTTAAACTTGTTAGTCAAGTTGTGAGTATCTAAAAGCGAATTTCACTATAACATAAAACTTTTTATTCGATAACCAAGCGTTAAGTACAGTCAGTAGAAAATCATAGAATAAATTGCTTCGAAAGCAATTCTTATAATTGCAGTCAAAGTTAAAAAATCAGTCTATTAGAATGTAACTTTATTTACAACACTCCATTTTAGAACTTTTTTCAGTATATTATTTTTTGAAACAGTTGAAAACGAATATAAAAACTAAATCTTACGTCTGCATGTATTATTAAAAATATTGCAACAAAAACTAAATTAAACAATCGACAAGGTTCCAACTAGTTTAAAATAACAAATCATGCAGTTAAAATAAAACATACAATAACATTTCGCCTTTTATTAAATAAACTTAATATAAAATAATTTGAATATTAGAAATACACAACCTTTTTCTAACAATGTGGCTAAGATTCATAGACGACTTTATTTTGATGATAAGTCTAATACAGAAGAAAATACGATTCTAAAATCTAAATTTTGCACATATTAGTCAATTAATTGTTTTTATGTTGACCTTGACAGTCTATTATCGTAGAAAAGTTAGAAAAAAGAAATTTCTTCAGTGGTAAAAGCACTTGCAAAATGTACTTAAAGTCGCAACTACGAAAACAGTTTGAGTGCTATACATGTAATATTTGGTATGTTATTCCAACGCTACGACAATCGAGCTGAGCGCTAAATAAGCTCTCTGTCTAGAGAATACATTTGTGAACCAATTCCTAAAACTCCTACATTGATCTCTGAATCTAAAACTAGAATTGTGTATGCGAATAGGCAAATTTCTTTGTGAACGTTTAATTCTAAAAGTTCTAAAGTCACAACAAAAGCTCACCTCTTTAGCTTCGGGAACGTCTTCGGTGAACTTCACAGATATCGTACGCGACGCTTCCTTTTCCTCCCAATCGTCGTCGGAATCGCCACGCGTGAATGTTGACTCTGTCAAAATTCGGAAGTTATACATTTCGAAAATTTAAATCGATTTTTTTCTTGTTAAATAAAGCTATTATAGATAACACATAGCATTTTGATGATAAAACTTGTTTATTCTCTTGAGCGACATTAATTTATTACAATTTATAGGAAATATCTAATTTATATAACACAGCACGAACTGACGCTGTCTACGGACACATACAAATTAGATTACAAGTAATAATGTGTAATTAATTTATTGAAAGAGATATTGAAATAAATACCTCTTAACCAGTCATCATCTTTGACAGAATTGTAATTTTTTGCAGCTTTGACATAAACAGTGAAAGCCAACGACACAAACAATACAAACACATTAAACCATTTATATGAGATTTGTGTGTGTATGTATGTTCCAACTTCCAACATTTTACTTCACTAAAGAGAGTTAACTGTGATGTGTATAGAAAGAACTAACTACTGTTTAATATAACAAAATTTACTCGTGAATTAAAGCAGCAAAGTGTTTTAAAAAAGACAGCCTGGCAAATTTTCTTTTAGAAGTTTAATGGACAGTTTAAAATTAACACAAAAGTTCAAATAAGACTATTCTTTATTCAGAACAACTTATGGAGTTCTTTTCTCATAAAATTGAAGAAATTTCTCCAGCAATTTTAGTTTAATTATATATAAACGTGAGAAAGTCATTGTAAGTGGCAACTTCAGTCGTCATATACAAAAGGTGTTGCCAGGCTATTCCGTAAATGTCTTACCTCTTATCCTATCAAGCTCCTGCGACTGTGAATTAAATCTGTGTTCCCTGAACCAGGTGCCACTGCCGACCTCTGACGTGTGTTCCAACTCTATTTGTGTCGAACGTGACGTTAATATTTACACGCAAAACAAAACATAACACTGAGCAATGGCTATACACAATTATAACAGAATTGTTATAGAACAAAATTACAGTGAAGGCATTAAAGGCAATAGTCTCGGAGGTAAATTAAGCTTCTGCAACGGTGGCGGTGGTCTGACAGACACCGCCAAACATGGAAAACGTTGCCAACCGACTTAACTGATCTCAATAAATGATTATGTAATTAGACCAACTTTTATTTTGACAATTCTTTGCTTAGTGCTTTTATCAAACATAAACCCCATAATTAAAATGTAAAACAAAACTTCAGATAGTTCAACTATTTCAAACATTTCATGTTATTGCAAAACTAGGTCTGACAGACCACTCAACAGTGGAATGTTTAAAAGTCACCACAGTCGCAGAAGGTTAAAATGTCTATTAACGAATTTATAAACTAAATCACAAAAATTAGTATTAAATAAAAGATAAATTTTGATGGGTTTCTAATCGTGAATGCCTCAACATTAGTTGAACTCAGTAGTAGAAGTAAAAATATTATTTTATTGGTTAAATCAATTGTGTATAAGCATTGACTCCGCACAATAAAGGGAAAGCACAATAAGCGAAAATAAAGATATTTGCAGTCCATTGCAACGTGTATAAAACATTAAGAAACGTTTATCTTGTAAGATAATTTCGTAGTGATAATAAAACTATAGAAATAATTGAATGGTGTTTTAACTTGTCAAAGTAAAATATTAATGCATAGAATCAGCAACAAAAGCATCGAATCAGAAATCATCACGAAGGAATTTTTGTATTTTAACAATTGTAGAAATTTTTAATGTTCAAAAGCACTATATTGTATGCAGATACTATCTAATAATATTTAACTAAACTCAACCGATTCGAAAACAATTCCTTCATGATCATTACTTTTACATCAAGCAGCGATATAGAAGTTACTTTTATATTTTCTTTCTACTTTTAAATCATTCAACAGATGGCGCATCAACAAATATTTGTCAAAGTCAAAAATCATTCATAAAATAAACTCATGAAAATGATTGGTTATGAACGTGCTATTTCACTATGAACGTGTTTAATAAAATTAAACTGTATTAAATTTGATGTTTTATTTACAATATATATTATTATTTTACGGATCAATATTTATTTTAAACTATTCACTTTTTTATCACTTGTATGTTTTGTGCGTATAATTTCTAATTTGATGGAATCTACCCTTACATGGGAAGTTATTCTTGAAGGAGAAAACTGAAGAACATACATAAGTACTAAGTTAACAGGCTCGGCGAGAAAGCTAATAAAAAGCCAATGAAACATTTTGGATACTTATAAAGTTTATGACAATATCAAAGATTTCCATGACAGGTTATCGAAACAAAAAAAAATAGCAGACGACTGCCAAATATTACAGTGTTTTTATATTTTTTTAGACTAAACTTGTTCTGTCACAGTAAAGCCATACTTGTATCAGCGCCAACTGCCGATAGAAATATAAAGTAAAGGATCCATTCCCAATAAATCTATCGGCTATGGTACCTGGTTGTTGCGTGTAACTGAGCTGAGGTAGTAAGAAGCAGGTGAGAACATTTTCTCCGGTTGTCTCATCTCTGTCTGTTTGGAAGGTCAATAATGGTTGCGCCTGATTCTCCGAGAGCCACACCGCTTTTAACTCCAAATTAACTAGTGTGTATGGAAGATATTGTAATCTGAAATAACAATGTGTGATTTGTTTAGTTACTTTAAAAACTGCCTAGAGCCAATTACAATGTCAATTTTTTTTTAATGACAAAGTTATTAATCAAATTAACGTTTTTATAAAGCGTCGTCATATTTCTTCTGTCTACGCACCGAAATGTGCAGTGTTGTACTGTTAAAGTTGGTACTGAAATCTTTTCTTTAAAACTTTAAGTCAAAGAAATAATTTATTCATATAAATATTAAAATACTCTATGTATTGGTCGCTTATGAACGGTGATAAATCTAAGTTTATAGGCTGTTCGAGAACGCGCCCAAATCTGTAAGAAAAAGCCTAGAAACCCAGTTGGATTTAAAACAACCCGTTAATAAAAAAAATACATTTTTGAACTGGAGTAAATATTTCCCAAGTTCTAGTATAAATCAAATCATCGACAGTTTTATAAAAACCTTTAGCAACTTTATGCTTGACGTTAAGTTTTAAGTTTATTTAAAAATTCTTGTACTTCTTGGGATTTACTTGTATTAACTTATACGATACACAAGACACTCACCGATTACCGCTAACATCTAAAACATGGAGGGATTTGCAGTTTCCTAGGTCATTTGGCAGCTTTGTAAGTTTGTTATCTCGCAGGCTCAATACACCCAACACCGTCATGTTGCCGATCTCAGACGGAATGTCGCCTAAGGAATTCCTGTCCACGTTCAGTACCGTAAGCTCATTGAGGTTCCCAATAGACCGTGGTAGTTCCGTGAGAAAATTCTCCGTTAGTATAAGTTCTTGTAAATTTGTACACCTGAAAATTTCAAAAATTGCATAATGAAAAATAAACTTAAAATTAAATTGTTAAATAAGTGAAGTCCCGTATCCCTTAGTAGGGTATGGGGCAGATGCATTTCACATCTGTTTCACTAATCGATTTTTTCTTTAGAGGCAAGTAGGTGATCAGCCTTCTATGCCCTGCCAGACCGAGTTTTTTTTGTCTCCACCGGGAATCGAACCCAGGACCTCTCGGTTGTAACGCTTACGCGTTTACCACTAGAGCAAGGAGGCGGTCAATCATGATCAAATATATAGTTCATTCGCGTTAAGAAAATAGTGACTCATCAGTGCAACTGCAGGGTAAGGGTGTATTCATAATGGAGAAAAAAATTAAACATTTTTTTTTCAAAACATTAAATAAGTTTAATAGAAAAATAATAAAGTATCAATGATTTTAAACATGTTAAAATATTCCTATTAAGGTAATTTTTAATGTCAACTTAAACGCTATATTAGTAGAGTAACACATATTTGGATTAATGGTAATAAAATAAGTACTAAAATAAAAAAAATACAAAATTGTCTTAAAACTAAGTACTTAAATCGCTAATCAGTATCGCTAGATTCTCCCGTTACATTTATTACGAATGAATTTTGTTCTGCATGTTCCATGACGTCATCCAAACCCCACATGGTATTTTCTTCGCGTATCACGTGGTCGCAGCATTTCTTCCACCGATTGGCGTCTACTAACGCGATTGCGTCATAAAATAATTTTTTTACGTCACTCATTTTGAATGTAGTATTATTCGCAGCAATATAATTTTTTATTTGGGCCCACACCATTTCAATCGGATTTAATTTACAATGGTAAGGCGGCAGACGAAGAATTGTAATGCCATTGTTTTTAGCAGTCTCATCTACTAAATATTTATTATATTGTGGGGCGATTTCGGCGACTTTCAATAATAATTCTTTTTTCAAATAACTCATATCCATAGATATGCCTTTGTTTTGCAACCACTCTAGTATTTGCTGCTTATTCCAACTGGCCGTGGGTATTTTTTCAACTTTTACCGAATGGTAGGGAGCGTTATCCATGACAACCACACTTCCTGGTTCAAGCTTCGGTATTATACCATTGAACCAATTAAGGAATCTTTCACCATCCATTTCTTCATGATAATCTTTTGTAGATTTAGATTCAAAGACTAGTAAACCATCTTCCAGGAATCCTTTTTCGCTGCCAATGTGCAATATAATTAACCTTTTCCCTTTCCCTGTCGGAGCTTTTGGGCCGGTTGATAAGCCATCTTGGAAAGCTTGTCTTTTATTCTTGACTGTTGTATCCAACCACACTTTTGTTTTTACGTGTCCGGCGTTTACCCACGTTTCGTCGAGATAGTAAATGGTTTTATTAGCGTTTCTATATTCTTTTATTTGTCTTAAGTATTTTCGTCTCCATAAAACAATATCTTCTCTTTCCACTAACAATGTTCTACTATCTTGTTTATTGAAATCAAAACCAAGCTCGTGCAGTATTTTGTGAAGTGTTGTACGTTTGAAAACAGGAATATCTTCATCAGCTTCGCAAAGTGTTATTATTTTGTCCAATGTTGGATACTCGTTATTTAAATATATAGAGTGTACTTTTCTCCTTATTGCACATTTGTCTAGTTCATCTAATTTATCGACCGTGGATAGTCGAGCTCTTTTTTTCACAGGTGATTTCAATGTATTCGTTTCTTTTTGTTCTTTTATAATTTTATAAACAGTGTTTTCGGACACACCGCATGCACTTGCAGTTTTAATTACTATGCTCTCCACAGTCTCATTTAAATCAATCTGTTTGAAATACTTATAAACATTGTAAATTACGCGTCTCTCTCCACTATGTATAATTGATCCACTTTTATTTTTTTTAATAGGTGAGATATCCATTTTCCAAATTTAATTTTAAACAAGTAGTACGCAAAATACACAACCGATCAGTTCGAAGGTCTGACTTCAACTGAGCACTGTGAACTCGCCTTACTAATTTCTAGCGTTTTAATTGGCTAGGGGGCGTGGCTTGGCCGGCAGTCGGTGATGAGTCACTATTTTCTTAACGCGAATGAACTATAGTTAAAATTATAGAGAGAATAACACCGTGTGCTGTTACATATTTTTTTTATTTTTTGGTAGTATAATAATATCCAAAATTTAAATTTACAACAAATGGAAAAACAAGGATTTTCCCATTTGTTAACGTTGCTCAGTGTTTTGTCTCGTTTTCAAAACAATTGCATGACAGCGAGAAAAGGACAGAGCATGCGATTGCTTCAAGTTAATCAATGTTTGTAAGCAAGAGAGCAGAAATTTCGTTTAACATGTGAAAAGTTTAAAAAAAATTAAAGTGAAATACATACCTTCCCACATTTTCATTTAACGTGTGCAGTCTGTTTTGGTCCAACTTCAATATCGTTAACTTCCCGAGATCACCGATACCACTTGGTACCGTCTCGAGCATATTCTGCGATAAGTGCAGATCAGTTAATGAACACAATCCACCAATCTCTTGCGGGATTTTCTCAAGCTTATTCTCACTAACGTCAAGACATATTAAAGCTTTTAAATTTCCTATTTCTGACGGTAAATACTGTAGTTTGTTGTGATCGAGCCAGAGCTCCTGTAGAGCCGGTAATTCACCGATGAAGCCGGGCTGGAAAAGGCAATTATGTGTCATTAGATACAACTATTAACTTCTAATCTTCTGTGTCATCTCAACATTTTTTTGCTACTTACCCAAGGATTATCGATTTATTTATGATTAAATAAAAAAAAAACTGTTTTAAAATTACAGAAGAATGTTCATCTACTCGCCTGTTAAGAAGGCGCTTCTTATAAATAACATGTTATATCTGTTTAATTACTCGTAATGTGTAATCTATATAACCACATTCGCAGCTAGATAAATATTACTGTTACAAGCGGTTCGCCCCATCTTTGTGGGGACAGCCATACGTAAACCAGCTTTGTCTCTTTTCTGTATGCTAAAGCGCTAAATATCATATTAGATAAATAAACAGTATACATTTGAAACGTTGTGGGTAAATATCATCAGATAGGCGACGTGAAATATTTATTTATAAGCCAACCAAAAACAAGATAAGAAAGACATAAATGTCAATTTAATATCGAGCCTACAATATTAGATTTTACCAAAGCGATGCTTACCAGAACTTCAATTTCATTGTCCCCTAAGTCTAGTCGTTCTAATTTGGTCAAATTTTTCAGAGACTCCGGCAGCGACTTCAACAAATTCTCTCTCAGCTCCAGTGACTGGAGAGACACCAAGCTGGAAAAATAAACATTTAACTTCAGATTCATTTTATTTGATTGACGGTAATACATCGATTAAAACTTTTTAATCAAATTTCGAAGTCTCCAAAGCTCAATACTGATGTATCGTGGATGTTTCAATTCCCGGTTAAGATTAAAGCTTCTGTTTGAAATGTACAAGAGGCTATACATATATTAGCAAGAAAAAGAAATGACTGCCTGGTGCTCCATTTTCGGGAATCACTTATACAGGTTTTTTAAAATTTCAGAGTTAGACGAAACTTTCTAGGAGAGCCTAGATTCCTTTCTGTCCTAATTCTATACAGATGCATTATAAATGTATCAACAATATACATCCTTAAAAGCTTTATATTTGACTCTGTCATATCAATCTATTTACAAACAGATTTATCATTAGGTCAACGGATTCCGCATAATCTTTGCGACATGACTCACGCGTCCCAGATAATGCATCGGACGTAAGACAGACAAAAAATATCAAACAAATAGTATTTTGAAATAGCAATGCTTTTTTCATTCAGTACAGTAGTTGCAGGTACCTTTTGTATCACTATTTCGACGTCAATACAAATTTCTTTTACCTGAGGCAAAAGAAAGTCATTATCATTGAGAAGGTATTAAGATCAAATTCATACATGACAATGGTGTGCTAAGACAATGGATGACTAATACGGTGACAATTCAGTGCCGTAAGCGAGGTTAAATGGATAAGTGAATGACATTAGTTAAATAGCTTGACAAGTGGATTACGCGAATATATTAACGGATAATTTGGTTAAGCATATTTAAGATTAACTCGTTTTTGTGTAAACTGTACGTCAACCGTGAATTTACTACAGAAATTTTCGATAGGATTTCTACTATCGGAAAGCCATCAATTCCATATTGGCCAAGAAAGTTTGCCAACCGCTAGGAACGCTGTAAGATTTTCCATACAAATATTTAATGCATAATCTAAAAATACTTTACCCAACTTGCTGTTAATTAATTCGATAGTTGAACTTACTTTTAACCGACTTCAAAAAAGGAAGAGGTTTTCAATTCGACACGTATTTTTTTAATGTTTGTTACCTCAGAATTGTCGACTGGGTGAACTGATTTTGAAATATGTTTTAGACTTACAATTTTAAGTCGTTTTTTTATTTATATTATAAATCTTACTCTAAGATATGCCATACAAATATTTTACGCTAAAATTACTTGAAGTAAAGCTACATATGGAGTTTTCATTTTAGTGTTGTAGTAATAATAGAGGTCCAAAGTTAGAACGAGCGCTGTAAATAGGATTGTGTTTACATTCAACACGCGGTTGCAACTTGGTTAGGACCTTGACATCGCATTCCTAAGCGATGTAAGCTAAAAATCAATAATAGATGATTCACTCCACACACAGAGGACTGAATCCATTATGATTTTGAATAACGTGAATTCGCTTTTCAATGATATTTGCTATAACTTGTATTACATAACATACGTACTAGTTTTTCACAAACTCAATGAAAACTTATTTTTAAATCCATTGATCAATTTGTGTGTAATAGAATGACGTAAGTAATAGACGTTCACATCAATACAATATCCCTGATGTTCTCTCAGCTAAGTATGGTAGCTTTTCGGGGCGTACGTTATGAATTTATAATCAAAACCCCAATTCTCCTGAAAAAATGCGTATGTAAATCCCATTGCGCCAAGTCCGTCTCATTAATAACCGGTGAAATAGATGTCAATTTAAAAACCCACCGTCATTTTATAACAAATTATCTCATACATGCATAAATATACCTTCATAAATAGATTAGATTCATCTCGATCACTCTGGCTTAAAAAAATCATCACCGGTCCATCCGTTTAAGCGCTACGATGCCTTAATCACAAATCTATACTAATATTATAAAGCTGAAGAGTTTGTTTGAACGCGCTAATCTCAGGAACTACTGGTTCGAATTGAATAATTCTTTTTGTGTTGGATAGTCCATTTATCGAGGAAGACTTTAGGCAGCGAAGTATCAGTGAAAAATGGTGCAAAAACCAGGCAAATTATCCATATTTGAGGGGTTCCGTTGCGTGCGCTGCGTAAGCGGTTCAAGTTACCCAACAAAATTGTATAAAAGAATTATTATATTATCTACCTTTTAAGGTTAGCCAACTATACTAGCTAACTCATTCTCTCTTTTATTGGCGGTACGAAGTTTGCCAGGTCAGCTAGTAAACTGGTCCCACGGTCCATGAGAATGTACCAGGGCAAGAAGTGAATGTGTACCCCTTATTAAAAAGGAAAATTATTACAATCTGGTCATATTATATATAGACGGGCATCATAATATGGGGTCGTTGGTAATTATTCTTAGTAATTTAAAAGTTGCTCACTGACCCGTTTAATTTTATCGAAATCATAAAACTCGGCCATTAATATGACACCGCAAGTCGTAAAAACTTTGTATACATTTAGGTTTATTGTTAATTACGTTGATTCTATAAGAAGGCGTTATCACAAACCAAGTCGATTACTCACGCTGTGTACGATAATACAAATGTGTTATCGCGAATACTACTAAACACGATTTGCTCGTGTCGTTGTTTACACGGAAAATAGATCGCAACACTCGCTGCGGTCACAACATGATGCGTATTAGAAATTGAACACAATTTAAAAACCCCTCCAATTTTGAAAACATTTTAATGAAAAACGTATACCTCATGTTATATGAACGAAAAGCTCTTTATGAATTGTAATTAAGAATTATTTCGTCCATCCTGTGTTTGGTTATTACAGTCAGAAATATGATAACCACCAGAAGTTGAAAATAATCTAAAAACCCCACGGCATAAGAAACGCCACTCAAAACGCTTCTCTTTTTGCGTCGGGTGTATAAATTTACATCTACATTTGCCTTTCATTAAAATTTGTTATACAGGAAAGTATTTAAAAATTTATGTGATTGCAAAAGCAGAAAAATAATTTATCCATTTGCGATTTCATTTCATCAATGATATATTTTTCGCAAAGCTTAACAAAACAAATTACCTACAGAAATATTTTACTTCGTGAACAATTTGCCTATATTATTCGCTAAGACGTAAATGCCAATCAAAGTTTTCATGTCGTTAAGGTCTTTAAACTTGACATTGACATTAAATCATAATTATAGTGATTGGAGTAGTGATACAATATAATATTTTAACTAATAATTTATCTCAGAAACGGCTCAACCGATTGAAATGCGGTTATCACTAATTTGTTATAAAAATAATGCGCGAAAACTTACGCGGCCTGTCAGGTTATCAACAATTAAAAACTTTGTTGAATTAAGAAATTAAAAATAAAACTGTTAAAAAAATGCAATAATATCAAGTAAAATTTATTAAAACCCAGATAAAACCATAACACCTTTGATAACACAATGGACACGCCCTAAATACCTACCTATACTTATCGCAATTATTATTTTATATCACGTTCAATTGCATTTTTCAATGTGTAATCTATTATAATTCTTATTTACAAAGCTATAGAGTTCAGAGTAGTTCGTAACAAATTTTGCGGTTAATGACTGTAATGAATAAGACATTTTATACGTTGAACAATGTCAAAGTGCTCTGGGGGTTTGCTATGACCTTGATTGCAGGATTCATACAACAATAGATTTAATACTATCGTAAAATGCACCGTAACACCACAAAATGAAGACGCCATTTCAGTACATAAGAGTTGCAAATAAATAAATAAAGCCTGCTACAAAACGATTTAGGGCAGTATGGCTACTGGAGGCCAGCAGTTCATTAATCAGTTCCCAGTTGACAATGGGACCGTGAAGAGTTAGACTTGGGATGAATTGATTTTCTTACCTTTTGAACCCCCAGTATAGATTGGTGTTAGGTACGCTTATACATAAGCTTTATGTCTGCGTGTCTGTGGCATCACCAACGAATGGATTGATGTGGGTTTTTTTTGTTTGAAAGCTGACACAGATCTAAGCTACAATTTATGATAATCGGCTTAACGTTTTTTTAAAATTGTCTTCAATTTCACCTGTTTAATTCTTAATCACAAATTAAGTCCGAGAACTTCAGTTTAAAGGCCTAAATTTCATTGCAACTCGGACAGGTTGGCCCAGCCGTTTCGCTATTGACGTATAATAGCTTGTTTTACCAAAACAGGCAAAGGTACTTGGGCTTATCAAGTTTGCCTTGGCACTATTAAAAGGGATGAAAACGTGAATTTTAGAAAGTTATTTTTCATAATCAAATTTAATACAAGTTCTTAATAATGAATTATGTAAACTCTTATGTTATTTTTATTTCTTAATAGTGGGCAAAAAGCATGCCCGCGTAACGTCAAGACTCCCTTTGACAAATATGTAGTATTATGTTCAAAGAATGTAAAAACAAATAAGGAATATAAATTATAATGTGGTTCTTACAACAAAACTTAAGGAAAATTAAGATGGTATTAAACCCATAAATGTGATTGCTTCATCTTACTAGGAGTTACGGAGCACCATCTTATACATACATATATGTATAAAACGAAGTCGAGTTATTTCCACCATATAAATGGCGGAAACAACACTAAAATTCTTGAACGGATTGACCGATTTTAATGATCTATGATTGTTGAATAACTATTAAAAATAAGTATTAAGAAGTGTTTATGAAGAAAATTAATTTCCTCATAAAACTATGGAATGACGTTTTAGGTGTCACGTTATTATATGGAACTATGACGTGATACGAAGTCCGCAGGGTCCATTAGTACTTTTTAAATTATAAATCGCCGCACTAAGAGAAATTACTCGTAAACTAACATCACGACATATTTTTGCGTCTGTTAATTTATTGATTATACAAATATTATCCATCAAACTTATGTTACTTCCACGTGAATCGAATCCACAACCAAACAACAGGCATTAAATGTCTCTCTGGCTTGACTTACAGAGGCGATTTATAAATACACCATTGTTCAATACTCCACGACAAGTCTCCCAAGGCAAACTTTCCCCCGAACTTTCATTTTCAATTGTTATTTGTAGAGCTCAGTCATTTAATGAATTATGGCCAACTTGTTCACTTTAGTTAACATCGTTTATCATTAAGTGGCCAAGTTTTCGCATTGCTTTTAGAAGAACCCAGTTACATGCAGTTAGGTACTTTTATAGTAGAGTTAATTTGTAACGCGTTATGAATATTAACATTGTCACTTGACAACTATCTGTGGATGTAATTTAGTTTTAAAGCGACTGTTACCAGTTGGTTATTTTACAACACAAGAATAAATTAAATTAATTTAAATTCCAAACATCTAAAAACGTCTTTGTAGAGTACATATTGAGAGTATTCCTAATTTTTTTACCGACTAAAAAAAAGTGAGGCTCACCTGCCGAAGTCGCTGGGTAGGCTGGTAAGCGACATGTCATTGAGGCCAAGAACAGTGAGCGACCGCAGCTGGCTAAAGCCAGCCGGCAGACGCGGAATCGGGTTGCTGCTGAAGTCGGCGATCTGAAGTGACCGCAGCTTCTTGATATCTTCTGGGATGTCTGGAATGTCTGGAAAAGGTTGATAATTCAGTTAGTAAGTTACTAAGAGTTGTGTATTATTGATAATAGTCATATTGAATATCAGCTGCGTCGAATAGAACCAAGTTAAAGAAATAAGTGGTTACATGGTGATCTTTTTTTGCATAGATATTTTTAGGAGTCGATGGTTGTAGTTTATAAAACTCCTTAGCTTGCAGAGAAAGGTCGAGAAACAATGAAATACAATGAAACAATGAAGAGTTGAATGTGGAATGTTAATTGTATAATAATTTCTAAAACACAAGTATTTGTACAAAAATCTTAGTCTAAACTTAGCACTAGGGTTAACAAGCATGAAGCGCAGGCGCAGCCAATCACGTCCATGTACTTTAGAGCGAAGGGCTGTGCGCGTGTGCGTACATGGCGGCTACAGTACTCCCCTCTGAGAAAAACGTACTCTAGGTTTCACCGTGCGTCCTGATCTTGTTACGTAATTTCTGGCTGGCGCTTCTTTTGTTGTATATTTATCTGCCGAGTCTGACTTATCCTTAATCTCCTTGTAGTCGATTGATGTGTCTTGCTCGTGGTTGTATATGAAGGCTGGTTTAAGTCTGTCGATTGATATTACAGAAGTTCGCGTAGGCAATTGGATTGTGAAGTGTTTTTCATTCCTTTCTAGTACTTTAAAGGGTCCGTTGTAAGGTGGTATCAATGCCGTGCGTACTGTATCATTTCGCACGAAAATATGTGAACACGTTGCTAAGTCACCATGGATGAAAGTTTTATTTGTGTGGCGCAGTCGTGGTTTTGGTGATAAAGTAGCCATTGTTTCAGATAGGCGACTGATAAACTCCGAGTCTTCAATGTTGGATTTTGCAGGTACGAAAAAATCTGCCGGTACTCTGAGTGTTGTCCCGTACGTCATTTGTGCGGGGCTATATTGTTGGCTTTCGCGTAGTGCTGTACGTAATCCCAATAAGATTGTTGTGATTTCTTCGCTCCAGTGTGTATTATTTTCTCTTGCCATTAGTGCACTCTTTAGCGTTCGATGCCAACGTTCGACCTGTCCGTTCGCCTTAGGGTTGAATGCCGTTGTTCTTATGCGTTGTACGCCCATCTTTTTACATAAGGCGGTAAAGAGTGCTGACTCGAATTGCCTTCCTTGGTCGGTAGTTATTCTTAAAGGAGTGCCAAATCTTGAAATCCAACCGTCGTATATAGCCTTAGATACGGTTTCTGCGGTGATGTCGCGTGTAGGGATCGCTTCGGGCCACTTTGTACATCTGTCTATTATAGTGACGATGTATCTGTAGTCGTTTGACGGAGGAAAAGGACCGACGATGTCGCAGTGTATGTGCTCGAAACGCGCAGATTCTTCGAACTCTCCAGGAGGGCTTTTTGTATGCCGTTGCACTTTAGCACGCTGACATCCGATGCAAGCTCTAGTCCATGTGTTTACATCTTTGTTTATTGACGGCCAGAAGTATTTTTTTGTCATGATCTTTCTTGTGGTTCGAATGCCGGGATGACATAATTCATGTTGCGCTTGAAATGCATTAAAACGATATGCGGCTGGTAGATACGGTCTAATATATGATGTCGACACCTCGCATGTGATTGGCTGATTGCATTCGGGCACTTTTATGTCTTTAAATATTAATTTCGGGTTTTTCTTGCATTCCTTTAGTTCCTCATCTGCTTGTTGATCGATTGATAATTTATTGTAGTTGATAAAAGTGTGGTGAGGTATAATAATTTCTTCCACGCGAGATAATGCATCGGCGGCTTCGTTGTTGTATCCTTCGATGTGTTTAATCTTTGAACAAAACTGGCTAATGAAATGAAGTTGTCGCTCTCGTCTCGGCGTATCGCTGCTGCTTGATGTTCTCGTAAGTGCAAAGGTTAACGGTTTATGATCCGTGTAGATAGTGAGTTCGCTTCCTTCAATTAATCTTCGTAGGTTTTTTACAGCTGTGTACATAGCTAGTAATTCGCGATCGTACACGCTATATCTACGTTGTGTTTCACTCATAGACTTCGAATAAAATGCTAGAGGCTTCCATATATTATTTTCTTGCTGATGAAGAACAGCGCCGATGCTTTTGTCAGATGCGTCAGTGTATAGCCGAAGTGGTGAGTTAGGAATAGGATGTGAGAGTATCGTGGCGTTAAGTATGCTTTGGCGGCATTGCTCAAACGCATTTTCCGATTCCGGTGTCCATTTGATCTGTGTTTTATCATTTTTCTTGCTGTTGTGTAGGTATTTGTTCAATATATATTGGTTTTCCGCTTGCTTAGGAAGACAACTGCGATAAAAGTTAATCATTCCTAAGAATCTTCTCAACTCTTGAACTGTGGTCGGCTTAGGGTAGTTAATAATTGCTTTTGTTCTCTCTTGGGTTGGTTTGATGCCTTCTGAAGAGACTTCGTATCCGAGAAATTCAATTTTTTCTTTCCCGAAATCGCATTTTTCTAAGTTTAGTGACACGCCGTATTTGTCGAGGCGTTCGAGTACAGTTTCTATATGTTTTCTATGTTCTTCTTCCGAGTTTGAAAATATTAATATATCGTCGATGTAGGAAAATACTATTTCGTCGAGACCTCGAAGAACTTCGTGCATGAATCGTTGAAATGTTTGACCTGAGTTACGTAAGCCAAAGGTCATGCATTTGAATTCGAAGAGTCCAAAAGGTGTTATAATGGCGGTCTTGGCGGCGTCTTGTTCGTTATTAGGTATCCAGTAATATGCCATTTTGATATCCAATTTGGAGTATATTTTCTTTCCGTGCAGCTGGTATGTGAAGTCTTGAAGCCTCGGTATAGGGTAGCGATCGGGTATCGTAACTGCATTTAATCTTCGGTAATCTCCACAAACGCGAAGTGATCCATTTTTCTTTTTGACGACGTGTAAAGGACTAGCCCATGGGCTATTTGAGGGCTTGCATATACCCATCTCGATCATCCTTTCAAATTCAAGTTTAGCGGCCTTGTACTTGTCTGGGGGAAGAGGGCGTGGTCTTGCGAATATTGGAGGTCCCGTAGTTTCGATATGATGCGTTGTATTATGTTTAGCAGGTGTCTTCATTGATATTGGTCGTAGTATGTCGGGAAATTTCTTTAGTATGTCGTGGTAGATATGATTGTGGTTGACGGTCTGTATTGAGGCTTCGGTTGCTTGAATGCGGAGGGCGTTGACGCTTAGTTGAGTGACGCAGTCTATTAATTTTCTTTTATGAAGATCGACGAGTAGCTTGTAGTTTGCGAGGAAATCTGCTCCGAGAATAGATGTATTAACATCGGCGATAACAAATTTCCATTTGAAACTTCTTCGTAAGCCTAAGTTTAGCTCGATTGTTCGTTCTCCATATGTTTTAATTTTTGTACCATTTGCGGCGAACAATGTGTAGTCACCCCGTTGTTTTTGGTAGAATTTGCTCCTTTTTGCTGCGAGGACCGATATGTCAGCTCCAGTGTCCACAAGAAATTTTTCTTTACTTATGGAATCCGTTACACATAAGCGGTATGTAGTTTTATGGCCGTCGACGCCCGCTAACGACGACGTGCTTTTTAGTTTTCCTGTTTGAAGCTGCATGGGGATTCGCATTTTTTTGCTTCTTGTTTGAAACGCCGATGGTAATAACAAACGCCTGGTTTATAATCATCGTGCTCCTGGAATGCAGGTGAACGCGTTCTTGATCTGTATCGTGACTTATAACGTTGGTGTTGAAAACGTGATCGGCTTCTACGTCTTTGATATTCCTGTTGTTCATTCCTAAGGCTGGCAACTTTCAATGCTAGTTTCGCGATTTGGCTTGATATCATATTTATTTGTAGACTCGTGGCGTCGTGAATTGTGGATGATGTTGGAGACGAGACTGCGGCGATCGTTGCAGGCTCGATGTGCTCCATCATTGTATCTGCCATTGTAACTAATTTATCCAAGCTCAACTCTGCGCTAATTGAAAGGACGGCGCGAACGTGTGGCGGCAGCTGTTTTAGCCATAATATTTGTAGGGCACTGTCGGTAATTATTTTTCCACCTAGCTCTTTCATTTTGCGAAGTAGGTGGCTTGGTTTTAGGTCTCCAAGCTCCAATCCACTCAATAATTTTTGAATCTGGTTATGCTCCGACTCTTGGTATGTGGCTAATAATCTTTCTTTCAGCGCTCGGTATTTTTCGCTTGTGGGCGGGTTTAATATTAGGTCTGCAATCTGCTCCAGGTCACTGTGGCCAAGAAGTGGTATGGCGAGATTAAATTTTTGTTCGTCGCTTGGCTTGCTTGCAGCGATGGCGGCTTCAAATTGGGCGAACCATAAAAGTGGCTTTTCCCTCCAGAAAGGTGGCAGACGGGCAGGGAGTGATACGGCTGAGAGCTCCGTTCCGTACTGCTGTTGATTTTCCATTTTACGTGTTTCTTCTTCGGGGTCACCAATTTAGGAGTCGATGGTTGTAGTTTATAAAACTCCTTAGCTTGCAGAGAAAGGTCGAGAAACAATGAAATACAATGAAACAATGAAGAGTTGAATGTGGAATGTTAATTGTATAATAATTTCTAAAACACAAGTATTTGTACAAAAATCTTAGTCTAAACTTAGCACTAGGGTTAACAAGCATGAAGCGCAGGCGCAGCCAATCACGTCCATGTACTTTAGAGCGAAGGGCTGTGCGCGTGTGCGTACATGGCGGCTACATATTAAAGACGCTTCGATTTCATTTGTTTGTATATTACTGAATAGAGATTATGTAGTAAAGTTTAAAGTATATTTTGGTTATTCATGAGCTGCAAGTTAGGTCATTATATTATAAAAGTTATATTATTTGCGGATAATAAAATAAAATTTATTAACTTTTTATGATGGTGTTGAAGGCAAATGTCTGACGCCAGTTGACAAGTTAAACAGCGTATTTAAGAAACATTCATAATCAATCGATGGAAACATCTGAATTGGAAAGTAATAATGCGTCGCTACTTAATTTCACGCTTTCGAATTTTATCTCGTAAAACCCATAGCAAAGCTTTGTTTTTTTAATTATCTCGAGATCGTGATCGTGAGAGCAGAATATTACAGAGTTAGTTCCGAACTTCTGTGTTTAAAGTATGGTCCTAGGATGTCATTCACATTTGCATTTTTGAAGTTTACCATGAAAAATAAAGTATCTTAGTACTTGTAATAGTATTAAAATAAAGCACAGTTATAACCAAACCGACTCGAAAAATATATTTTTGAATCGTTTTTTTTGGTTGCAAGTCGAATGAGACGATTAGTTTCAGATGACCATTTAATAGAGCCGTGAAATGGACAATATTAATCTAGCCACGAATTTATCCATCTACCCTAAAACTGAACGAAACAGTTCTAATAGTTAAAACCTAAAAAGCAGTCATCAAATGTACCAACATTTTAAGTTAGTATCAGTCGCTATGAGCGTCATACGTAGGCGAGAAAAAACATATTTTACGATTTCCGTGAAAAACGAGACGATAACTATTTAGCCACATTGTAGTATGCAAACTATTTGGCACAAATGTAACAATTATTGCGAATACCTATTAAATATACGTGTCGTATAACACAAAATGGATATTTGGGATATATATAATTCAATGGTTCGAAACGAAAACATATGCCTTAATTTGGATAAGTCTTTACTCCAGAACATACTTTTCCATTCGTGTCTCTTAATTTTTTGAGTATGTATATGCAAAAATATTTTGCAGGTGGCAGTTTTTCCGACTTACTTGACTCTTATCGTAATATTTTGGTCATTTTAAATAATAACTTTGTAAATTAAAGCCTATGTGTTATTCAAATGTTTGAGTTACTTATTGTAAAGTTTCAATAAAATCCATTCAGTAATTTTACGTGAAGACACACATCATCCATCCTTACAAACTGTCGCCATTTATAACTCAAGAACGAATGGATTTTAATCTGTTTTGTTGGGTGCGTCTTATTCTAGAATAACATAATTATTTACTTATATTATTAAAAATATAGAAAAATTCACGAAAAAGTGTCTATGAAGAAAATTAGTTTTTTCATACATTTTCTATGGAATGAAGTTTAAGGTGACACGTTATTATTGAGTACTCTAAAGCGATACGAAGTTCGCAGCGTCCACTAGTTTATAATATTAAGAGTATAACCGTTAACTAGGTATATATGCAACTTTGTTTTCCTGTTTATGAAGCGATCGTAACATACTAATGAGATTTAGTTAATTGTCATCAGTTTAGTTTTCCGTTTTCCATAATAAACTTAAAAGTCGACTTTATACGTCGTTTTTATACAAAATTAATAAAACGATAGATGTCTTTTATTTACACATTTAAAGAAATATTCAAAAAACATCTTTAGTAGGTCAACTGATGATTTCATAGCTAGCATTGAGGAGCCATATTTGGGGACATTGTATTCAAGAACTACTCATTTACTGTTACGAACAACAACATGCTTTGAATATGACAATATTCAAAACTTTTAAATAACCTAATTCTTCTACTTTTTTATAATACAGTTACTAGGTATATATGTCACAATGTATGTAAGGAAATAAGGGTAGTTCAACTTTGATCAGTGTTTGATTCGTTTTGTCTCGTTTTAATAATTATAGTAATATCGTGTTTGCAACAGATACATTTATAAGAACATTTATAAGTAAGGGTTTCCCCGACTGCTTGAGATCAAAGTGAATTAAGTAAAAAATTTTAAAGACAGATCTTGCAACTAGTTTTCGGGCCTTAGCTTCATATCTGAAAGAGTTGAATTCTGATCTATCTATTAGCTTTGTTCTCGTAAAATTGTGTTCTAAAATATATTATTTTTTGTTAACGTCGTCGGAATCCTAATGAGTTTCTTTACTGTTTTTCTTAGAACAAGGCGCGTTCTTGAACCGCTTGTAAAATTATATACTTGAACAACATTTATAATCATACATATGATTTTATATAAATAAACGATTTCTGACTTCTGATTTCGAGCTTTCTGCCACATCCAAAACTTTAATTAAAAAACAAAACTGTTTCAAAAGTTACATTTAGGCGTTCACTTTCAATTTCCTTAATATCATTAAGATTACGAATTTAAAATAAAGATGTCGAGCGCCGAGCGGGCAATTTTCAGACAATCAAGACGAACTGAAAGGAATAAACACTTCAGGGAACAATGGAGCAATCAAAACGAGCTTAGTTAAATTGAATTCAAGCAAGTTGGTTCAAATTCTATCTCCAACTAATATTATAAATTCGAACGTGTTATTTTACAATTCTAAGATGCGAAGGTAGCGTATATTCAATATTGTTTAAATAACACTAATTTAGAACTTCTGTTTGATGTTTATTAATTTTTTTTAAAAAATATTTATTTTTTTGGTCATAGTTTAGTTTTTTTTTCTGTCTTAACTAATTATATTATAACTATGTTATGTTTGCCTCTATAATTGTCAGTAGCACTAAAATAGTCTATATTTAAATTGTCAATAAGGCACAAGGAAGATATATTATTGTATCCGTTCCACTGATCATTCTTATGAGGCGAGTGCATGGTTAACCTTTCGTTTTAAATCTGTCTTGAATCATATTTTCCGTTAGTGTGGTTTGTATGGTACGACAATTAAAAACGATTGAAACAATGCTCTGTCAGTTTGTCGCAGACGTGCAATAAAATGTCGTTGCAAAGAGTCTATGGACTTAAAAACTTTCGGAGTTGAGCAATGGTTTAAAGCAACGGGGCTAATGTCTGATGGGAAACTAACTAAGCTAAAGCGGTTCTTATAGAGCTTTATAAAATGCAAGAGCCACTGAAGGTCGACGAGCATTAATTGGCACACGTTTGGCGTAAATAGCTTGGTATAATTTACCATTATTGTTCATGTTTAAAGATGTTGAGCGCAATATTGCGGTATTGGAGCAAGGTCGGGCTGCCGCTGACCAGACTATTTAATAAACATTCCAACATACGACTATTGTTATCTAATATTGAACACAATCCCGTTACTACTAAAGAAACATCACATGTGCTCAAGTAGTTTCATCTTGTAATTTGTAATTTAATTTTGATTTAATGGGATTTGGCTAAGATCCTATTATTGTATATTTTTTAATGTATAGGGTCTGAAAAATGTGTTAAAAAAAGAACTACATATTGTTTGGGCGATGGATACAGTTTAAAACTTTTCTAGCTATCATCATATCAAGCAGTAATAATAATTGGGACAACTCTTTTGTTATGGTAATCAAAAGTTTATAAACAATGAAGACTCGGAAAGAAACGTTCATGCTGAACACACAAATTATTGCGCCTGTCGGGATTCGAACGCATTACCTTTTGGCGCAGAAGCCAGGAGCACTATCAATTGCACCAATCGGCCGTCAAACAAGTGAAATTGAAGACAATTCAAAAAACCTCCAATATGTTGATTACAAATAAGATCCAATTAATGGCTGAATAGATCTTCATAGATTGTAGCAAAAACATCGCATCGAAAATCGGTATATTCGTTTTCGTCTCAACAACCCTCTTTGTATTGAGGACAAGTGAATTAAATTTTAATCTTTCACCTATATACTTATTTCAACATATTGTGTCCATGTGTGATCTATATGGTCAAGCTATTGCGTGGAAAGGAGAACAATGCGGAAATGTTAAATGCTAACAACAAAATGTTCCAGGCTAAATCTGAAAGCGACATCGTCCACCACTACTGTCATTGCCTAGGGCTAGAACCAACGTACTATAGAAGCCGCATTTTGTCAGATGTTGTCTTATCATAAATAGTTTACATGACATAACCGAAGTGTGTTACGCCAGCAGAGTTTCAAAGATGTTTGTATAATATTATGGCACTGTCTAGATATAAGTTTATCCTGTATATTTTTAATTTATTAATTTTTAGTTTTAAAACTAATCAGCACGAAGATAGGTATAAGGCTAACGCAATAGGCCTTTACCCGTAATGTTAGTTTATGATTGGATAAATAATAAATATTTTAATTAGTTTAATTAGAAACATTATATAAAATAAATATTAAATAGAGCTTATGATTCTAGGGCAGAGAAGAGCCCGTGGTCCATGACCTGAAGACAAAAAATTGATTGAACACCAATGTCAAAATCGACATGGACTTCAATTGCTTCAATTGAAACTCGATGAAAATAAGACTTAAAGGTATCATTCACTTCAATTACTACACTTCTTTATCGATACTGCTGCAGTAGCATTATAAAGAGTAAATATCTGTATCTTTGCACTGTATTACACGAACTATTGAATTAACAACTGCTGAACCGATTTTTTTTTAAACTGTTGATAGAAAGCTGTACTCTTTCTGAATAAAAAAACAATACACGGACTGAGTCGCGAAAAGCTAACTAGCTAAACGTGTAGCCATACCGCAAAACATAAGTAATTTCACTCCGCATTTGGTCCAAATAACTGTAGGTACTTATTTACTTTAATAAAATTTAGTAAGGGCACTGCACACAATTTATTTGACGGAACACCGGTTTTAAATGTTCTTATTTCCAGTTAACCTGTTATTTATATCAGCCCGTTAACTAACCTCACCTAATCAAAATTAATTAGAATCACCGTACCGCAACTAATTTTAGTCACTGTTACTTTAAAGATATGCAATCAGAGGCGAATAATATCTAGACTTCTAAAGCATTGACGCCTTAGTTATTCTATACACAAGCTTTACCTGGCATGCTTTGCAATTATAGTTTAATTAAAAATAATATACATTTCTTTCATTTAATCAATGTTTACGGGTCTGGCGTTCCCAAAACACCTAATACTAATAATTACAGTCTTATCAGTGGTATCGGAACGCATAGAGGACAAACATGCAAACATTGATTTTTATTTATTTACAGATTAAACAGGAATTTATTTAATTTTAAAAGTGACACCAATGTTACACAAAAACCAAAAACTCTTAACCTAAATGCAGTCTCAATAACAGAAAAGTATCTTATATTATAATATTTTACAGAAAACTTCATTTTTAATTTTAAAAACAATTTAAGTAAACTAGTTGTAGTAAGTACTTTACAATTTAAAATCGAAGATTTAAAAATAATCGCCATCTGAACTGGGAATCGAATACTCCAAATTGTTAAAAGCACCCGTAATTACTACACCGATCAAAAAGCTCAATCGCAAGGATTATTTTTTTCCAAATGACATTAGAGGATATCTTTTTATAAACTATGGATATTCATTCTTTGACGTGTTATTTTTCTATCACTATTTAGTTTATAACTTAAAATTGATACTCCCACAACTACAGTCCATTTAGACATGGAATGCCATTTTTTAAGAAGAAGTAAATAACATAGCATTTTAAATAATAGACATATAAATTATGACCCTAAATATAACAGCTTTTATCAAGTTACGTGTCGGCATAATTACATAAATTTATTTTTATTTGCACGCAACCCTAACCCTATTTTAAATCAGGTGATATAATTAAGCTGTCTCATGTACTTAACTATCTGCAATTGAAAATCCCTTAGAAATCCGTCGTTTCGATTTGCCTAAACAGACGCATAGATAGACAAAATGTTATAAACTGAAATTTTGATGCATGCTTTGAATGTATTTTATTTAATACTAGCTTCATCTTTCATTTCACAATAAAAGGTAACCCATGTCCTTTCTCAAGCACTAATCTATCGCTAAATTTAATTAAAATCGATTCAATGGTTTAGTTTACAGACAAACAGTAGGTAGAGATTAAGTGAACACCTTTCATGGTTATTACAAACAAATACTTTAATTGTATTTATTTGTTCGTCAGCTGGACTGAATTTCTAATTTCGCACTGTTAACGGTAGTGAGTGCTGGTTTCCGGTTCTACGGACCAACATTCCAACGGGTGACGTCATCAATCATTTGTCAAGCACATTTCATCTATGAATGCGTTCCGTAATATTTCAGTGATGTGTGCTACATGAGCATCGATCGCAGCTGCATAAGTAGGTCGCTGTTGGCCTACCGTTTCCTGATTATGTTAATTTGGCGATTCACCCTTGGACAACTTCACTTGACAAGTGATAGGCCTAATTAAGCATACATTATGGCTGTGACCTATGAGCATCTATGAAAACTATGGCCCTTCGAGAATGAAACACGCTAGGTTCTAGAATATTGTATAACAACGGATTCTAGCAAGCGAAATTGCAGACGATTTAAAAACCACCCCGACATGTTAATTACAAGTAAGAATATCTCTTAAAGGGACAAACAGATAGTCATAAATTGTAGCTACGGTCATCTCCATCAATCTTAAAGGTGTCTGCCCACGGTACCACACCATAACCGTGCTATGAACCTATTAGGATCGGAAAGCCACTCTACTATGCCCATTAGAACGTACTTATCAATTTCTAGCACTAGCAATGTCGCGCGCTGGTCGGTGACGGCGTTTTTTTTGGTAAACGGGCACGGTCTAATGGACATAGTCTCTTAATACCTACAAAGAATTTGCCTGACACGTTCCTATTACGGTCATAGTATGACGCGCTGTAGTGGGTTTATTTCTTAACACGCTTATTTGGGGCGGCGGTCAAAAAGCAGTCAATATTATGTTATACATAGTAACAGTAATGGATATAAAAGTTCGCAAGGCGATTAGTTCTATTCTTAACTACATATTTACGTAACACTATTAAATATGATATGTTTATTTCACCTGGAGAATGTTTATCGGTTCGTTTATTTATGTAAGTCATTTTTTAAACACGTAGAATTGTTAGCGTTTAGAGCTATTTTTGGAGCGTTTAGGATTGGTTCAAGTGCGTAAGTGTGTGAAGGGTGAATGACTATTCAGAGGAAGCCTGCGGCTACGCTATTCACGAGCTTTCAGAACATTAATTGAAACTTCCGCTCTCTTTTAAAATAGGAACTCTATGCTCCACATTCTTTGCGTTTTTGTAAGAGTAATGACATACGTGATACATTCTTGTTGGATCTATCTCATGGGGCTTTAAGGAACTGGTGAACTTCACTC